>JASDDO010000031.1:117039716-117639716 GCA_030015575.1 Agapanthus africanus
ACTGGGGATATGTTTGCATGACCCTTGTAGGTCCTCTTGACTTACAAGAAGAAAACCCTACTGTAGGATCCTTACGACTTACAGAGGAAACGAAAACTTAGGAATCCTCACGATTCCTAAGGAGAAAATACACCTACGAGATCCTCACGACTTGTAGGGAGAAATAACTTCGTGAAACCCTTACGGCTCATGAAGTCAAAAGCCATAGCCGACAGGACCCTAACCCTGGTCGCTAAGCCACCTTTGTTCGACATCGATAGAGGCAAATGATGATTCGCTCCTGGCAATATCTCAGTTGTAGCGGTGCTGATGCCGAAATCAGTGTCTAATTTCAGGCTTACGGCAAAAAGCCAGTAGGCCGCACATGCATACGAAATAGCCGAAATGATGGGACAACTTGCAATAAAAAGCAGCAAGTAAAAATGTATGCATGCAAAATGGCCGAAATGATTGGGCAACTCGCAATAAAAAGCAGCGAGTGAAAATAAAATAAATAGTCGAAATGATTGGGCACCGCAAAAAATAGCCGAAATGATTGGGCAGTCGCGACCTTCGCGATATAAAAAGCTGAAATGATAGAGCATCGTGGAAATAAAATAAAATAAAAAGAAGAGATGATAAAACTTTGGCCCTACAGTTAAGATCACATCGATCCCTGTATACAATCCAAGGGCGTAAACAAAGAGGGAACCATACTTTCCCAACAGGCTCCGCCAGAAGACGAAGCCAAATCTCGACGGTTCAGTCCAACTCCGAAGAAACCAGTATCTTCATCAAATTCCTCGACTCACGGATACAAACACTCCTTGACGAGAGCCTCCTGATCCGCATCGACTCGCAGAGCCACCAGTGCCTCCGTGGGAATCCTTGACTCGTTTCAAACCCCAAGGAAACAAATAATCCTTGCCGCTCGGGAAACAAATAATCCCTAGCAAACTCCTCGACTCACGGATACAAACACTCCTTGACGAGAGCCTCCTGATCCGCGTCGACTCGCAGAGCCACCAGCGTCTTCGTGGGAATCCTCGACTCGTTTCAAACCCTAAGGAAAAAAATAATCCTTGGTGCTTGGGAAACAAATAATCCCTAGCAAACTCCTCGACTCACGGATACAAACACTCCTTGACGAGAGCCTCCTGATCCGCGTCGACTCGCAGAGCCACCAGTGCCTCCGCGGGAATCCTCGACTCGTTTCAAACCCCAAGGAAACAAATAATCCTTGGCGCTTGGGAAACAAATAATCCCTAGCAAACTCCTCGACTCACGGATACAAACACTCCTTGACGAGAGCCTCCTGATCCGCGTCGACTCGCAGAGCCACCAGTGCCTCCGCGGGAATCCTCGAATCGTTTCAAACCCCAAGGAAACAAATAATCCTTGGCGCTTGGGAAACAAATAATCCCTAGCAAACTCCTCGACTCACGGATACAAACACTCCTTGACGAGAGCCTCCTGATCAGCGTCGACTCGCAGAGCCACCAGTGCCTCTACGGGAATCCTCGACTCGTTTCAAACCCTAAGGAAACAAATAATCATTGGCGCTTGGGAAACAAATAATCCCTAGCAAACTCCTCGACTCACGGATACAAACACTCCTTGACGAGAGCCTCCTGATTCGCGTCGGCTCGTAGAGAAATCATTGTCTCTGCGGGAAACTCCCGATTCGTCTCAACTTGCAAATGAAGCCTCAGGCGGCAGGGACTAAAAAACTTGCTTCCTGAACAATGGGACCCTGCAAGTCAATCGAAAATGGTCTCTTGCATACTATTCACGGGTCTCACTCTCCAAAGTCGAATTTCGATGAGGAGGGAAACAACCGCTTGTGGGTCCTCTCAACTCGTAAGAGGGGAAAAAATTCTCTTATAGGATCCTTACGACTTATAAGAGAAAACCACACTTAGGAATCCTCACGATTCCAAAGGAGAAAACCCACCTGCGAGATCCTCTCGATCCGTAGAGAGAAAAGTCTCTATGAGACTCTCACAGCTTATGGAGTTGAAAAGTCTTAGGCAGCAGATCTGAACCTGCGGCCTAAGCCATCGCTGATTCTTAAGAAAGTAAAGAAGTGTGCTCTATTATCCGTCAACCATGGTTACTAAAGTGGCATGCTAATAACAAAAGAAAGAAAAGGGCGGAGAAATGACACAAGACATTAAAAAAAATGTGCATCTTTTATTCATAGACTTGATTGAGTACAGGATACATTGTGCTAAAGAATAAAAAATATACATATGCATTTTTTTTTATTTACAAGTACAAACGACACAAGTAGAGTTACTAAGAAGGAAGCGTCTTCAGTAGCTTTATCAATTGTTCGCACACTTCCTTCCATTCCTTTTCCTGATCGGCTACCACCGCCAGTTCGTCCTCTACTCGAGCCCGCTGCTGCATAAAGGATGCAAGCTGTTCCTCAACGACCTGCTGGGCTGCTTCACGGCCTCGGGCATCACGCTCGGCGACATCAAGCTTCCGCTTCAGTGCTAGCCCATTAGAAATATGCTCCAGAAGGCCTTCAAAGACGACTTTCACCTCAGCAGCATTCGTCCTAACTTTAGCGCGCAGGCGAGCAGTTGCGCTTGAAGATTCCTGACGTTCCTTCAACCGTAAAGCTGCTTCTTGCTCCAAATGGCGGAAATAAGAAGTGCTTTGCTCGAGCCAAGCTGTCCGTTGGGTGCCTATGGCCAAAATTTCAGGAGAAGGACGCGTCGACTCCAGCCGATGTAGGCAGGCCTCGATCTCCCTGCAGTGGTTAACCCAAGATTCGACGACGCCCTCATTGTGAAAGTTTACGAGCGCCGCCAACATTGGGTTAACTTCCACAGCGAAATCTGCGGCAGAAGGGAGAGCGTCCGCATTAAGCTCTTCGATATACCCGCTCAGCATGCCCAAACTCATCACGGCACCCTTTGAAGATGGACATTTCAAGAAAGGGCCTGCCGGTGAGAGGACACGAGACTCAAGAGGGACCGGAGCCGGAACGATAGCTGCAAAACAAAACATGGTTAAACGATGGTTTAAGAGATGTTAAAGAATCATCAAAAAGGAAATTTACTATACCAGCTGCAACAGATGGTAAAGCTGGAAGGGCCGGTGGCGTGGCAGGTCTTGCGCCCCCTCCTTCAATTCGTGGTACTATAATAAGGAAGAGGAAGGGTCAGAAATCATCCCATTTCTAAAAAAGGGGGGGAAATAAAGACATCAAAGTGAAAGTATACTCACCGGCACCACTAGAGGGAGAAGCAAGTTCGGATGGGAAGGAGAAGTGTGGAAGCAACACTTGATACAGATGATCAAAGAGCACTCCTGAAAAGACACAGTGGCACGGCGTTAGTACATAAGTTATGCGGTTAAAAGATAAACTAATGAATCGCAAATCCATACCTTCCAACATCCGTGATGGCACAAGGGAAGGCTAGGAGGTGACCACCGCCAAGGCAGTAATTGACGGTGCTCCTTTGAGCAATGGAGCATCGGCATTGGCTGAGCCTGTGTTAAAAACAAAGACAGAATTGTTAGAAAAGATCGCAAGATATGTAAAAAAATAAGGAATGATGGTAACTCGAAGTTTACCCGACGAGCTGCCAGCCGAAACTGAGGCAATTCCCTCCTCCATCGACATGAGGCCACCACCCGTAACCTCATCACCTGACTCGATAGGGACCGTCGTCGTGCTCGCGCGACCAGTAGACGGCAGAAGATCGTAGACGGGGAGGGCAATGATGGGAGCGTTGCCGGACTCTTGGAAGGAAGCGGCTGACTCTTCCCCAAGAGTCATGCCCATCTCACCCGCTACTTCCTCGGGCTCTGCTGTCTCCATCGGCTCATCTACCGTCACCACGAGGTCGCCAGCCTTAAGTGCCTCATCCGCCATCACCCCGGACTCAGTTGTAATGATCGTTTCATCTGCCGCCACTTCAGGCTCGGCATCAACGACCTTCTCAGCTATAGGCCCCTCAACCTCCGCACCAGGCTCCACGGCCTCAACGATGTTGCCCACTGTCGGCTCGAGTTCGGCAGGCACCGCCTCCTCTGTTCCCCTGGGTTCAACGGTCTCCGCCTCACCCTCGGTCGGACTTGGCCCTGCAAAATAATAGAGATAAGAACCGTCGGCATTATAACTCTCACAATAAAAATTCTGAAAGAAATGTTACCTGAAGTGGACTTATCATTTGCGCTCCGAACGGCGCGCGCCACTTGTCTGCGAGCAGTGGATAGGGCGACAGGGGCCTCTTCGGAAGGAGTATCTGCCCGAAGGACGGTGCTTGGGCCCGCTCCCATAGCCAAAGCAGTCCGGCGCGCCTTCGCCTCGCGCCTCAGCCGCTTTCTCTCCTCCTGGGCCGTTGAGACGGACCTCACCAGAGCCTCTCTCATTGAGGTGTCTTCATCCATGAGTAGGGATGCCTCCAAGTTTTTCAGGGCATCCCTCGTCGTTTTGTCAAGTCGAGGCTCTTGCAGCAGCCCCGATGAGACCGGGACATCAGTAACAAGCTCGGGGAGGATCCCCGCATCAACTGATATAGCTCCTACAAAGAAACAGAGGAAGAAGGTTATGTTGACCATTAGAAGAGATACCAATTCTTTTCTTATAAAAGAAAAGGGGGTGGGACGCACCAACGCCTGCCAGAGCACGTCTTTCCTCCTCCTCTTGGAATGTTTTCAAAGAGGCAGCAATAGCTTCTTCAGTAGAGACACCTGTTGAAAATGGGAAAAGTATTAGTCAAGAATAATGATAAAAAAATGCGATGAACTGATGAGGAAAGTGGCTAATGATCACCTGACTCCGTGAGTTTGCTTAACATCGCTTCGAGCCTTGCTGATCGCTCAGAAGCTGCAATAGCGGCCGCCAAATTGGTGTCTGCAGGGTCTACCAAGAAGCCCTTATTGCTGCTATATTCACTTATTCCTTTGGTAAGAGGGGCCTCAGACTCTAAATTGAGGATTGCGTCGAGAGAAAGGATCGACTTCTTCTTCTTTTGCCCGCCAGCTTTAGATGCACCTAGAATTGATTTGAGCTTGGCAGTCACCTGAGGGCGGCGGGTCCCGATATCCGCTCCTGCGCCGGACTCTAGCGATATTACATCAACCATCTTCGTGGGAACATGGGGCGCCTGTGGTGCATTCACCGTAGCAGACAGCGGCAATCCACGCGGGGGGCTCAACACGCATGGTCGGTCGACTCCGGCATCTTTCAACGGAGGAATGACCGGGATCCTTGGTTGCAAGGGGGCCTTGCGATCACCGCCAAGAGGCGCACCCCTACGGTCAACCAGTATACGCTTCTCTGTTAAGATAATTAGGCCCATCGCATGCGCATACCAAGACACGTACGTGTTAAGCATCTTAGGGACACAGCTGGGTTCACTAATGAAGAAATAGGAACCCGTGTTAAGCCGTGTGAAATGGTGCATTGCGTTCTTCATCCCCTCTCGGCTGACCACAGGCTTTTCCAAGAAAGCTTCCATCAGGATCCCTTGGTTATAGCTCGATTGCTGAGCAAACCGGTGCGGGTTGTACCTCATGAAAAGTGCGGTCTCATTCTGCCTAAACACTAGATAGCCCGGCCGAATGGAGTAAAGATGGAGGATTTCCCGAGCCTTCAATACGGAAGCCCCGTCCTTGAAATCATCGCGCAGTGGCACTACTGACTTAGCAGTCTCTAAGCCTATGGTTATAACCTTATCCACAAAGGAAATCTTCGCTCCGACCAGATGTGGACGAAGGAGCAGCCCCCTAGACTCCCGTGGGGATGCAAACACAATTGAAGCGCCGACCAACCGCATGACTCTCGGGAGTCTGCATTTCTTGAAGAACGGAGGAATTTTATGGACACCGAACACCCCTTGCATATGCATTTCCATCCAGGAGGTGAAATAATGCGTCGGGAAGTTAGCGGGCTGTATCCCTGGCTCACTAGCGTCCGCCGCTACGCTAAGTCCTTTATAAAGGTAGGCCAGCCCGGCGACTCCTACCGATAGCTGTAAACTAGCCACCATCCGATGCGCTGGGTAAAAGACGGAGGGCCGCATGTGACGCGGGTGCATGGGGAGCGCGAAGCTGCATAGCCACAAACCCAAGAACCCAATAAAAAAGGTCTCCTCATCCATGCCCGAGACGGCAATTTCTGAGAAAGGGACGACGGCAGCGCCGGGGAGATAAAAATCCCTTTGATCATTCTCCGATACAGGTTGGCGGTCTAAGCCGAAGCCGAAAGGATCATAGAGCTTAGCAAATTTCTCACTCCGCTCTGATAGGAGCTCCGGGCGAATGAAGCGGGCAATAAAATCTGCGAAACTGACGCCCCGGTCGCCCAATTCCAGATGGAGTCCTTCGTAGATCTCCAACATCTTCACCAGGCCCGGATACTGATGCTGGACGGTATTTTCCGGAGTTAGGTCAAACACCAGCGGCTTGGTGACAAAGACGTATTCGTCAGGAGGTAGCAACTCCTCGTAATGCTCCCCCCTCAACGGTAAACCCGAGAGCTCGGCAAACTCCTCTAAGGAAATTGAGACCTCCCTATCCGCCATCAGGAAAGTGTGGGTGGGGATATTCCATTGTTCAATGAAGGCTTTGATCCACCACGTTGGAGGAGAGGGATACTCGAAGAGCGAGACGTAGATGGCCGAATACAACCCAATCTTCATTAGGTGAGTCCTTTTCGCTGATAAGATGTATCGGGCCCACTGCAAGTATCCGGCGGGCGGTCGCGGCACCAATCCAATATTATAAGCCTGTCCCCAAGGGCGTGCTTCACCCTGACAGATTCGCCTTCCTAAAATATCTATTGCCGGCGGCGGCTGCACGGGAATAGCACCAATTGCGAGTTGAAGAAGGTCATCCGAATTCCAATTTTTAACCTCCACGGCATACTTCGCCGGGGGTTCGTCCGCATAGGGGATTGGAGTTATGGGTTCAGACGGCATGGCAAAACTGAAACTACGGCGACCCTGGATGATCTGGCTGTACCACCTCCCCCACAGTTGAAGTTTTTTGCACTCGGGGTCATGATCCTTAATAAGAGCGAGCGCCACCCGGTCTACTGGCGAATGAGGGAACCCTCCTTCCGAGCGAACAAAGGGGAAAGACAAATCGTCAGACATGTTTCCTGTGGAAAGACAAAAATAACCGTTTAGTGTTCTAACGCTTAGTATTTTAAAATCTTACTCCACACTGTGATGCAGTGGGTAGGGTACCAAAGGGGGACCCACAAAATCTGGATGACAGTGCATCATTTAATAAGACAATCCCATCATGAGACTGTCAATTCATGGAAAAAGTTCCACAAAAGAATATCCTCATTGATGGGAAATCACTAGAGACAAGGAGAAAATCTCCTCTTTTAGAGCAAAGCTCTGTCACAGAGTGACATTTGTCAAACTCTGGTCTCAGGGGAACAAGATTCCTCAAAAGAGCATAGCTCTTCGGTAATAATGGAAAGATCCATCAAATTTTATTTTATTTTTAACACACTCAAAAGAATTAAAATTTTGGAATATTGAGAAATCCATGGAAACTTATAAAAAAAATTCTTCATTTTTCAGATCTAAAAAGATCTACATTTGGTCCAAGAGCAAGGCTCTGTTCATGGGTTAAAACCCATGGACAAGATCTCTGTGGATCTGTAAGTTTTTGAGAGCAAGGCTCTGGTGAGAAACCCCAAAGGGGTTTTCTTTAGATCAAAGATCTATAAGAGCAAGGCTCTGTGAATTAAAATTTAATTTAAAATTAATTTAATTTTCTTACCTAGAGTGATTCTAAGTTTTGAATTTTAAAATTCTTGGGAAGAAGCAAGAGCAAGGCTCTGAGTCAAATTTCTTGAAGTGGTAAAGAAATTAAAAGACCAAGGGTCCTATTTATAGGCGCCTGCGCCCCTTCAACTTACCCTGTTTGATCCAACGGCCAGGATCTTGACACCGCTGCACTCACGTGCGCGCCACGTGAGCGCAACGGTGGGGGGCATTTGTTTCCCCAATCAGAGCA
Organism: Agapanthus africanus; assembly: GCA_030015575.1. Taxonomy (NCBI): domain Eukaryota; kingdom Viridiplantae; phylum Streptophyta; class Magnoliopsida; order Asparagales; family Amaryllidaceae; genus Agapanthus; species Agapanthus africanus. The sequence goes on from JASDDO010000031.1 coordinate 117,047,697, forward strand.
AGGCTCTGTTTGAAATTTCAAAAAATTCAAATTTTGAAGCAACGCTTCAAATCCCGTGCACTGCGCGCAACGCGCCACGTGTCAGAAGTTGATACGACAGCGCAACGCCCAAGGCGATGCGTCCAATCAGAGCAGGGCTCTTTTAAAAAAACTAAAAGCAAAAGAAACAACTTTCATTTGCGCAAGCGCTGCGCTACGCGACACGTGTCTGCGCAGTTGCACAAACGCAACTGCGCAAGCCAACTGCGCAAGCACAGGTGCGTAAGCGCAGCTGCGCAAGCGCTGCGCTGCGCGGCACGTGTCTGCGCAGCTGCGCGGCACGTGTCTGCGCAGCTGCGCGACACGTGTCACGCGCTAGGGGAGTTGCGCAAAACAGAATAAATATTTTCTGTTCTTGTTAAAACAAGAAGATTTCCTTCTGTAAAGCAGGGGCCTTTGGATCAAAGATCCAACGGTGGGGAAAATTCCCCAAATCACTCAGAGAAAGATTCTTTAACAAATTTAACTAATTTATGGGCACTATAAAAGGAACCCTAGACCTCATTTCAAAAGAATGAACACCTTTCTATAAAAAAAAAGAGAGAAAGAGGACTCTGAAGAACTCCTCAAGAATAAAAAAAAGGTAAAAACCTTTGAAAAAAGAGAAATTTCTCTTATGAACAAGATCATGGATCTTCAATAAATAAATAAAAATAAATAAAATAAAAATAGTGCCTTGCACTTGTTATGAACCTTTGGTTCTCTGAAACAAGGAAAAACTTGTTTAGATCAAGGGATCAAAAAGTGCTTTGCACTTCTGTTTTGAATCTAAAAAGATTTTTAGTGCTTTGCACAAATGCAATGCATTTCCTAGAAGGGCCAGGCCCAAATCAAAAAGACCTAGTAGGCCTAAATAAATTGCAAGGCAATAAATGGGCAGAGCCCAAATAAATTGATGCTTTGCATCCTTTATACAAGGGCAGAGCCCAAATAAAATTGATGCCTTGCATCATTGCTAAAAGAACAGAGCCCAAAACAAATTGATGCTCTGCATCTTTCTGGGCAAAGCCTAAATAAAAAGAAAAAAAAGAAATGCAATGCAAAAGCAAATAAAATGTTGAACATTTTCAATTGGACTTAGCCCAATTTTGGGCCGTAAGTCCTTAAATTAAATTGACTGAGCACGACTGCTCTTTTAAATTAATTTATATCGGGTTCGAGGGTACATCTCCGAGCTCCTCTGACACTTATCTTTGTAATCCTTCAACGACGTCAGAGAGGTGACGGGTCCCGACGACCACATACGTCAATATGGACTGCGGGGTCCTTAAACTCGTGGACCGAAACGTCCTTAAACTAATATCGGACCGAAACGTCCTTAAACTAACGGTGGACCACTATGTCCTTAAACTGGTATTGGACCACCATGTCCCTAAACTGGCACAATAGAGCCCAAATGCTCTTTTGTCGGACCTAAACGATCCCGTTAAGTCGATCTTAGTCCCAAACTGGACTAACGTATCCTTAACAACCGTTTAAGTTGATCTTAGCCTCAAATATGGCTAACGCATCCTTAAACCTTCAAACAAACTTTAGTCTCAAATTGGACTATAAATTCCCCCAATCAACTTTGGCTCAAGGGTACATCTTTGAACTCCTCTGACATTTGTCGTTGTAATCCTTCAACGTCGTCAGAGAGGTGACGGGTCCCGACGACCATACATGCAATGGACCACTATGTCCCTAAACTGGAACAATAGAGCCAATTGCTTTTTTGTCGGATCTAAACGATCCCGTTAAGTTGATCTTAGTCTCAAACTGGACTAACGTATCCTTAACAAACGTTTGAGTCGATCTTAGCCTCAAAAATGGCTAACGTATCCTTCAAACAGACTTTAGTCCCAAATTGGACTATGAATCTCCCAAACTGGAACAATAGAGCCCAAACGCTCTTTTGTCGAATCTAAACGATCCCGTTAAGTTGATCTTAGTCTCAAACTAGACTAACGTATCCTTAACGAACGTTTAAGTTGATCTTAACCGCAACGCGACTAATGCATCCTTAAACTAAAAACACCAAACCCAAATCTAAGTAAATACGGATTTGGACTAATCCACGTCCTACGGGCGACGGCATTACTCAGTCTCCGTATACAATCCACGGGCAACCACAAATAAAACAAACACATACGACACGAAGTGAAATTCTGGAGAAGGAGAAAGTTGTTACCGCGATGCGGTAGCGTAATTAACTGCAGGGGCTTGCGCGTGCAGGGAAGAGCGTCCCCACAATCAAAAACCCCTCATCCTGAAGGGGAATCTGACGAAGCCTGCTACATCGGCCGCATCCGTCTAAACCTCCGATACACGGTGCCATAAATCAACTTGGCATCTTCGGAGAGGTAGACGGATAAAACCACATAGCATCTGCCCCGAACCTCAGGCACAGCCGTCCTCATGTCTCGGCCGCCGTTCGGAGGGGAACAGTCATGGATGATTAATTTAAAGATTACTCATTTTATCCTTTAATAGATTTAAAACTAAATTGACAGAGATGCACGTAGATTTGGGTTTTTTGAGGGAATAGGGTTCCCACTCTTAACCCTTATCTTTACATGGATCTCCGTTCATGTCTCGCCTTTACCAAAATAATTGTTAATCTAATCTCAAATCGTGGTCATGACTATCAATGAATTGATAGCGTGCCCGATTAGGATATTAACTATTCTTTTGATAAAGTTTATAAACTTTATAGGACGTAAAAGGAGTTAAAGGATTTTTTCATCCATTGATCTACCCTAATCCTACGAACCCTATCAAGCGGAGAATTACTCGCGCATGATGGAGATAAAAGAATGGATAGAGATCATGATGTAAAAAAAGAAAATAAAATGCAATAAGAATAAAACAACTACCTTTATTAACCAACTTGATCAATTACACTTTGTTCCTTTAGAAAGTGATTACAAAACCCTAGTTTGCTTCTCGATCTCTTCTTAAGGAGGTAGATGAATAGCCGATGATCAACCTGGATTCTTGAGTCGTCTTAGACTTCGTGATCCCGTCGGTTTGATAAGTTTTCAAGTAAGGCTCTCGGTTCTATTTATAGTCACAGAAGTTGAAATCCCTAGATCCCCAGAATTAGGGTTGGTTGTAGCAAATCCAACCTGAAAATCTCAAACCCCAACTCCCCCTTTAAGCCGTGGATCCGCCGCATTTTTAGTGTTTTGGCCGCGGTTGGGCCACGTCTTTGTGTGATCTTTGGTTCAAAATTCTGGAGCTTCATCTAGTTGACATGTGGTGATCTATTGAATATCTGGATTTTGGAAATCTTCTCTAAGTCTCTGCCAGAATTGATTTCTTCGATTTACTTTAATATTTCGGCAGATTTGATCTCGATAACTCGGATTTCCTTGATTACAGTCCTGATGTATTTTCTGTACAATATCTCAACAAATAATGTTAGTAGATTTTGTTTTTATTGAGATATTATCCTAACCATTTTATATGATATTATCTTTTAAGAATATTGGTTAGGATACTTGATATGATATGCATATTTAAAATATCAAAATATTATATAAATATTATATGCATACATTTTCCTTCATATTGTTAATTATAATATATAAACATATGAAAATAGTATTTTTACAGATAAATCTTCATATATGTCATATTTATAATAAATACCCTTAAATACTTAAGAAAAGCAAAGAAAATGTCATATCAAAAGTGCAGTTTTATCGACTGAACAGCATAACATGGTTGCTACCTGGAGAGAGAGAAAAGAAACACTCAGCGTGCGCTCTTGCAAGTTTAGATTGGTTATTATTTTATCTTAACCGGATGACTCCCACTGTTTTCTCAAATTCTCCTTCAAACCTTAAAAAGAGAACTAGTCTGGATTATTAACACCTTACAAGTTCCCTAACCGTTCAGCCAGGTGGGTGTTGTTACTCTGAGAGAGGTTTCCCGTGCTTTCGCACGGACCTAATTATAATAAACCTCATTTCCGCATAGGTGTAGCCCTGTTAACACTTTTCTAGATACCTAATAGGTTAGCTAATTGTGAAGTGAAAAATATTTCCCAAGAATAATCCTACTCATCAGTAGGATTGAGATCCAACTATCATCGCGTGATAACCTAGATGGAAGCCACTCTAGTCATCACGCTCCAGAAGGTATGCAACACTAGCATGTTTCCTGTATATTTGAAACTCCCGATATAGTTTTTACCCCTAACGACTTTATGACCTTGACAATGCCAACATATCATAAGCTGCTAGTTAAGTTCGGCCCGTCATTATCTTGATTAACTTAGACCCACCCGCATAACCCTTAACAATACCAACATAGCTATATGACTGTCCTAAATAATCGGAAACAAAGATACAAACAAGAAATACTCGGCTACCGATCGCTACGGCTTAACAATGCCAAAATACGTAGCACGAATACTAAGTAATACTTGTAGGAAATGACGGAGGGCTACGGCTGGTTTTTGGCGAAAAACCTTTAACGTAATGAACTTGATATCGTTGAAGGAACCGAGCAGTTTTGAAAATGAGTGGTTTAGGCTCCGCTTTTGAAAACTAGTGGTTTTGAAGAAAACTGAGTAATTTATAGTAACAAAAACTTTTTCTCAAGAGATCACTCCCCATAAAGGGATCTAAGCTGTTGCCTCCTCGAATGAGATGCGGGATATTCATGACCGAATACCACTATGCAAATATCAATATGCAAAGCAAAAGAATACAACTATAGTTTTTTGAAATTTGTTTCGACGAAATCTTTTAGGTTTATTTTTCCTTGCATTAATCAAAATTAATGCGGTCCCATCAATTAATTCATATCACACCAGAAAAGAACGAAAATACAATGTACGTATATGTCATCCGCATTCGCCACGGGGCCCCGTCATGCACCGTTAGGTTACTTAACTAACGGCAGAGCGGGAGTTGAACTAGTGCGGATGCAAAACATATACAACATCTACTAATATATATATATATATATATATATATATATATATATATATATATACACATATATATATATATGCATATACATATACATATAACCATTCATCCCAGGCATAGGGGTACCTACCCCCGGGAGCCACCACGAGGATGTTGTTAGTTATATGTATGCCCTAGAGGCCATTACTGTACATACGATATATATTGTAGTGGATGCTTGGACATATATGGTGAGGACTTTCTTGCTTGACATGATAGTATGCTATCTGGTTGCTCTTTATCTTAACATGTACTCTGATTGTCTCTATGTTACATGTTGATAAAGCCCTTAGGATGAGTACTTGACTACCAGGACTATGATGTAGATCATACTAGTGGGGACAGTGTAGTCGCTAAGTACATCCTTCAAATGTTCCTAGTCATAGGTGTATCGAGACAGGGCATCGATATACCAGAGTAGACTAGTGTAGGGTTACTAGGCACACGCACAAGGGTCTATAAGACATCAACCATGCCCGATTTAAAATTTAGCCGTGCCGAACAACCCTAAACCAAGATCTTAGACTAGAGATAAGGCGAAACAAAGCATGTTAAACACTTTAACATCTAAGAGTTTGGGATTACAACCTTTGTAGTCCAGTCCTTCACTTCATAAGCTCCGTGTTGTGGTCCCTTCGCTGCGATCATCAAGTTCCGGACTCTCGAGAGGCTCCACGAAGAGAAAGATGCGAGCTTGCTTCCGATCTTCGATAACAAAGATGATCAACCTTGAAGTTTCATTAACACAAGCTCTCACTCACTAAATGAAGTGAACACCCTAATCTAAATGGCTAGGATAGATTAGGATGATGAAGTAGGATTTTAGCTCTCATTTGTTTTCTTAATCTCACTCATTTTCATCACATAAGAAAAATCTAGAAAGCTTTTCAAAAGCTCAAGGAAGAAGAAGAAGAATAGTAATCCTTTTGTGATGAATAATGAAAGTGGTCATATCATTACCAAAGCAACCATGGTTAAGTCAAGAAAAGACTTAACCATTGTAGATATCTAACCATGGTTAAGGGTGTGGGTTGGGTTAAGTAAATATCTTGCAAAATATCTTTGCAAAAACAAAAAGGAAACCTTCTAGAAGGTTCAAGAAAGAACTAACCCAAATCAAACCTTAATCTTGTTTAATCTCCACTAAACATGTTGCATTAGTAATCATATCATGTTACAATATTATATATCACATATACAATATTTATTATAACAAAATAAAATAATACAATTAACATATATCGCATATATATCAATGTATTACCCGAGTGAGAAAAAGAATCTTTTAGTGAGCTTATATCAGTTAATGTAATTTAATATATCAAATATATAATTATACATTAAATTATCGAATCAACACTTGATCCGATAATCCGGCCATTTCACAAATAACCGACTAATATAATCTGTATCAGTTCATCGAATCAACACTTGATCCGATGACCCGGCTATATCACATATACCCGGCCAATATCTCATATCATGAGAATCTAATACGGTATCACATACACGTATTGTTCTCGGTCCCGCACATATCATATATGTGCTCCTACTCCGTTTTGCCTGAGCCAAGAAACCTCTGTGTAGGACTCTAAAGAATCGTCAATACGCCGGCAGTAGGTGATGATCATATCAAACACCCACAAGATGCAAGTGGTCAGCTAAACATAACAGCCACCCAGGTATTGAGAGCTTAGAAGATCAACAAGCAAGCCTATACATTCTCCTGTGAATCCAGTCAGTAACACTCCCGTACAGTCCGGTCTCTTCGTCTGATATGTAACATATCTCGCCTAGGGGTGGTAAACGTCAGACCCCAGTAGCTTGATAAGTCGTGTCGATATGAGGTTTATAACAGTTCGAGAAACTACTGATAACACTTACCAGTAAATCTCAGCAACCCTGGCCAGGGATTTCCAGTTATAGCCAATCGAAAACAGCACAACATCAACTCCCTATACCGGGAGAGACGAATCCCCTCCTATCGCTCATTGCCTCCATGTGATTCAGGACTGTACCCAAAAGCCACCTTTTTGCACGCCCTCTTGGACGTGGTATGATAGAAATCAAAGCACAGTGAGAATCACACAAGACTCTATGAAGATCTCGGGTCAACAGACTACTCTGTACCAGTGTTACCGGAGAACTGCCATCTGACGTGAGGTATAATACCATCTAGGAGTTCTCGGCGAGTCCGTCCAGTGTATCCAGTCTCCACTGAGCACCTGTACACCATCCTTGATGTCAAACACCGATGGATATGGGATCATCCATCGCCCATCATATAGGTCAAGATACGTATACGCTAGTCTACTCGGGTGTATCGATGCCCTATCTCGATACACCCTCGACTAGGAACAATTATAGGATGTACTCGTCGACTACCGTGGCCCCACTAGTATGATCTCATCATAGTCCCAATAGTCAAGTACATATCCTAAGGGCTTTATCAACATGTAATATAGAGACAATCAGAGTACATGTTAAGATAAAGTACAACCAGATAGCATACTATCATGTCGAGCAAGAAAGTCCTCCCTATATATGTCCTAGCATCCACTACAATATACATCGTATGTACAGTAATGGCCTCTAGGGCATATATATAACTAACAATCTCCTACTTGCACTAGGGTCATCTGTTGTGGTATCACATACCCAACAATTAGCTGCGGTTGAAGTATCTCATACTCAACCATCCCATAAAAGTCTCTACTGGGAAAAAGGCCTTTGTGAGTGGATCCGCGCTGTTGTCCTCTGTGTCTACTCTCCTAACCTCGATCTTGTAACATTTCAAAAAAATAAAATATTATTTTTGGGAATTTTTATAATTTAATATTAATTTTTAATGAATATTTTATATTTCGGTATAATTAAATACCGATAAATGGGGAAAATTCTGGAAAAAAAATTTATGGAAATTCTAAAATAGGGTATTTTGTGGAAATATGCCATTTTTAAGTTTTTATGGTTAAGTATATGCTATTTTAGTGTTAAGCGCGATAAAAAAATCGCGAATTGGATTTTTGGCTTTTTGTGTAAAAATGTGCACATAACATGTTCCACACTTGTCACACTTGTTGCATGTTTTGGTTTCATGGTAGTCTAGGATTGCCATGTTGGATGGGCATGTGGGTTAGCCAAGTTTAGGCAACCATGATGGTTTGAACCATTTGGTTAAGTTGATGAGCTTAATTAAGGGTGTGGCTTTGTTTAAAATTGGTTAAGGTTATGGTTGACTTGTGTAGGAGAGAGGGAGAGCCATGATGGTTGTGCATTAATTGAGAGAGAGAGAGAGGTGGCTAAGGTAGTGTCACAATCCCATTTCACCTCAAAACTTTTACATATCAATCACACTCTCTTTTCACTCTCATATCTCCTACTCACTCACACTCCAACACCAAAACAACCACAACAACAACAGCTGCAGCAGCCTTGGCAACAGCCACAAAACCACCATTCCCACAACCCTGCTACAGCAACAGCTTCTCAAAGCAAAAACATAACAAACAATAGCAGCAGCAAGCAGAACAGCTGCAACAGCCAGAACAACAGCATTAGCAGCAGCTGCTATAGGAGCTCAGCAGTCCAGCAACAGCCCTTTCACCTCCTCCTTCTCCTCTTCTCCTTCATCCTAGGACCCCCTGAGGTATAATCCCGCAACCTAACTCCTTTCTTGCTCGATATGGTCGTTAAAGCTGAAATTTAGTGTTATTGTGTGAATTAGTGCTAGTTTAGGTAAATTTGAGTGAGATTTGGCCAAGTGATGGTTGTGATGGTTAGTATAGCCTAATTAGGTGCTGTTGAGACCAGTTAACCCTAGATCTAAACCATATTCCAGTAAAATACCAGATTTTTTAGAATCGGCGTAATTTAGCGTTTTTGTGGATTTTCAAGCCTTTATGGAGACTGCTATCACCCGAGACATCCTAAAATAAAATTGACTTGGCTGTGAGTTGTTCAGGCACCCTGGAACCACCACCCAAAGCCCCAGCCCCTGGACCCAATTCCTGGCCACAGATAAATCACATCTGGCCGCAAATTTCATCCAGAGCATGGGTTCTGGGCTCCGTATTTGTTCTGTGGCTTTTTACCCTGTAGACTTGACCTTGGGTGTATCTAGTTTTGTCTGATTCCAATCAGGGTAGAATCTGGGTTGATTTTCTTGAGTTGGCGCATGATTTACGACTTGTTTTAGCATGGTTTTTGATATTCGATGATTCGTTTCTGTCGGGTGGCGTTTGAACGCCAACGGCAGAGGGACATTGGCTGTGTTTGCACGCGGGGCTATAGGTTTTTACCTACGGGCGTAGCGTGTACCGTTTTGGTTTCCGACATGGTTTTCATGTGCTTTAGCGTTTGTGATATCCTTGTAGGTACCCCACGTGACGTCGAGGCATTGAACATTGAGATGGCGACATCGGCATCGAAACACGAAAGCAAGGTGAGTAGATTTATATCTACGGGGAGAAGTCGGGTGGATGGCGTATAGCACCCCCGCAGTCCGATATCTAGTATATCATATATACTATATATATACAGATATATGCTAGCTTATGTGTGACTTGGTTGTTTAGGATGTGTTAGGTGTAATATGCATAGGTTAGGGTTAGAAGTAACTAGTGTAGTTTCTAGTCGCGAACCTAGAATAGGCTTACACCCACACGCACACACGTGCATATTTGCTATGTTATACTGTGATGATGAGGATATTGGAGGACATTAGAGATGAGTCGATGAGATTGGGCTTAGTGCCGTGATATCAGTGATGTGATGTGATTCGTATTTGGGATGCGATATGTGATTTTAGTGAGCCTTTGGGCGTGTGTTTCACACACGCATTCTTACTTATATAGATAGTATCGACTTGTACTAGACTTAGATCAGTACACCAGATTATGTGATATGATGATAATGACACCGGATATGTGATGAGAGAAATGTGATATTGACCCGTACCCAGCTATTGGGATGCCGTACGACGACTTACCGTACGAGCTGTATTTTGAAGATTGATCCGCACTCATGACTCGAGGATGTCAGATGATATACGGTATCGTACGCGATACTATTGAGACGGGATCATTGACTATTATATTTATATTTACACATATATCGACTCAGATTTAGATGGTTTCCATACCCCTCCCGATTTACTTGATAGTTAAATCAGTGGTTAGTATAGTAGATGTTAGACTAGACCCGAGCCATACCTATTTCAAAAACTTACGAATCGGGAATATCTTAAAAACAAGTAAAGGGATTCTACGGATATTTTCAAAGGACGTATTTTACTTAAAAACTCTGTAGCCCTTATTTTACAAAAACCCCGATTTGTCTTATTTCAAATGGCACAATTTCATGACATATACATATTGTTGTAAACTCTTCACAGTTGCGTTGATTTATTCGATTCCGCATTTTCATTGCTATTCGCATTTCATTTCATGTGCTATTGCTATATTACCATCATGCTGTTAGGACACCAGCACCATTATCGATGATGCGTATGTTCCACATACACTTGCTTGCCGGCTCACACACTTCATCATCGATAATTGCCATATCACTACACTGTAGTACTGTTGCATTCAGGATATGACCCTTGCATGGCATACTTGTACATATACTTATCGTACACTTATACTTGTGCACATACTTACTGTACACTCATACTTGTGCACCTGCCTGTCGTACACTCATATTTGTACACATACATATTTGCACATACATAGATGATATTTCTAGATTTGGGAACCGCAAGATACTCTTCAAAACTGATTCATTTTAAAAGAGCGGTTTCCCTCAATATGTGCATATTACTATTCCTGGTTGCATGATAGACAGATATGCTTGCATTTCTTTTACATGTTGCATATATCATGCTTCTGATTATACGCATTGAGATATGTTGTTTTCATGATATTTCTGGATTTGGGAACCGTGGATATTTCAAAAAGAAATATGTAATTGTTTTTAAAACCCAGTTACCCTTGATATGATATTTCAGTGTGTCCACCATGTGTTTTCTCGGTGCTAGAGTGACATGTGAAACCCGATTCGAGGAGGCGGATGAGGCCGATTGCGGGTACATGGTGGGCCCGGTATGGTACCCGGGGCGAGAACGGATCGCTGTGCAGTAAACGGTGAGCCTGGCAGAGGGACTACTACCTACCGGTGATTGGTTGGACCTGGCGGTTATCCGGAGGATACTGACCAGAGTCGATAGATGGATATAGGCATACTGCTGGGGCCGAGGGCCGATACCGCAGACAGAGCCCGTGGGCTGACCCGGACTGACGGATGCCCGATGTATAAGGATTTACATGCCGATGCTAGGCACGAGTTTCATGATGTTTTCCATGATTTTGATTATATCCTCACATTTACATGCATGATGCTTATTGTTATTGGGTGACGGGTGGACGGGATCCACGTTTATACAGACTTTGATCACATACAAACTTGATTACATTGATCATACTTTATATGTATATATAACACGGTATGAGGGCGTTGTTATATATACCCTTACACAAATATTAGTGGAATGGGACGCTAATATATGTGTATTGATATCCATTTGATACTTCATCATATTTACTACATGCAGACATACCTTATATTATGATATGTTATTACCTGAGGCACTGGTACGAGTATTTGGCACTACCTACATGTTTAGATGTTACATCGCCACCTGATCATGCTTCAGACTTACCCCTTGAGGATTATATTATATCTGATCGTTTGACCTAGGATTATGTCATGCATTCGATTTCTGCTTGTAGATATTTCTCTATTCACGAGTTGGCAACTCACCCCCGTTGTGCCACAGTTCTTGCAGGTTTTGCCGTACAGGTTCCATAGCGGCATTTCCGGCATATTGCTTTCCTTTGCGGGTGATTTGCTTGGTAGGTGGGTTCTTTGCATCAGAACCACCCTTGTTATGTATTATTCATTGTATCTAGAAAATTCCATCAACCAAAACTTGTATATTATTCCAGACTTAGACACTAGTGATGTATTATTTTGGACCTTAGAGTCGCGCCTTGTAGTATATCGGTTTTCATGCTGTTTTTAGTTTTTCTTTGAGTTTTGATCCTCCCCCTTCGGCGTTGTATATTATATTGCTTATGTGGTTGTGACCGTCGATTGACGAAGAGCTAGCTCCCACTTGGGGATGCATTTTACCATTTCGCACATATTACTTATGGTGTACCCCGTTCGGGGCCAGCATTTATAAAGGGAACTCTGCCGAAATTTTCAAGAAAAGATGTGTGATTTTTAAAAAATGCATATTCGACGTAGTTAATTTAAAAACCTTGATCTTAAAACATGTTTCCTTCACTTTTAAAAGCTATTTTCCTTACTTCTTAAAACTAGTTTTCCCTTATTTATTACTTTAAAAAGTTTTAGATTTCTGGGCTTTTGGCTTACTTGGATCAGATGGGGTCCTATAGACTTCATATGATTTAAGTGCCAGTCACGAGCTATTTCAGGTCGTGACAGATCTCCCTGGAGATCAACCATCTCCATGATCAGGTGATACTGCCTAAGAATTATATCTGGATTTTTGATGGGACGGGAGTTCCTTGGCATAAGCCACAACTCCATTGTCACACAATGGTAGGAACGAAGTTCATCTCATGAACTTAAATATATCCAGACTGCCTCTTTGGTAGCATCCTTGGTAACGACGTATCTTGCCTTTAATCGTCTAGTAAGTCACGGTATCTAGCTTGGAACTCTTCCAACATACCGTCCCTCCACTGAGGGTAAAGACAATGCATGCGACTGACATTCAGTCGTCCTTATCACCCTGGAACCTTTCCAGTGATTCTCCCCAGAATCCATTGATACCATCTCACTACAACTAGTGAGAATTCTAACATCCAATTAGATCTATCTCATAGATCCATAACCTAGGATTTAGGAGGTATCATCTTGATCCTTTATGGAGAATCTTTGTGATAAGAGGAGATTGACCGAGCGTAGTATAGGAAACTCCTTCCCTATCAAGAGTATGTCATCCACGTACTCTACGAGGGTCACCACCATACTCTCTACTATCTTTTTGTATATACAAGGTTCATATACCATTTTGATGAAGTCAAACTCTTTGACTACCATCAAAACAGACGTTCCAAGTCCGTGATGACTGATTTATCATATAAAACAACTTGCACACGTTTTCGCTGCTCCCACAGTTTACAAAGCCCTCTGGCTGTGTACTTACAGACGCTTTCTTCCAAATCAACATTTAGAAAAGCAGTCATGACACCCAACCGCCAGATATCGTTGTCATGGTATGTAGCCGTGGCAAGTAGAATCTGGATGGACTTAAGCATAGCTTTGAAAGTCTCAACTTTTCCATGTACACCAAGTAATCTTCTCAAGATATACTTGCTCCTGATAGGGATTTAACCCTTTAGATAAAGCAACCAAAGTCCATACTTTGTTGGTGTATAAGGATTCCATCTCAGATCGCTAAGCATCCAGCCATTCTTACAGAGTCCCACTCCTGATGGCCTGCTCGAAACTAGTTGGGTCATCATCTTATGATGCAATCCTCGATCCCACTGTCTATAGAGAAACCGAAGTATCTCTCAGGTATGTGAGGAACCCTACTAGATCGGCGGAGAGGCTGAGGTTCGTTGGAAACTATTGAATCCTTTGGTTCTACCAAATCGTCAGTTGCAGTTTGTATAGCTGGAACTCTTTCCAGTTCTACCTCATGACCAACAATTTCTTCACAAGAAATTTCCTCTCACAAAGGTGGCATGCTGAGAAACAAAACATCTTTTGTTTCTCGGTTTGGTAGAAGATATTCCCTTGCGAATGCTTGGGATATCGAACAAACATCCACAAAACTGACTTTGCCTCGAGCTTATCCGGATTTTTCTTTTAGACATAGGCCGAACAACCCCAAATCTTAACAAACTTAAGATATGGGCTCTTCCCATTCCATATCACATATGAAGTGGTAAGCAACTGATTTGAATAGAACCCTATTCAATAGGTATGCAGCTTCACAAGTGCATAACTCCTAAAAGGAAATAGGAAACTCAGTAGTACTCATCATAGAGCGCACCATATCACATAGGGTGAGATTGCTCCGCCCCGATACACCGACGTGTTGTGGTGTATACGGAGGAGTAATGCTGAGAGAGAATCTCATTCTCCTTTAGAATAGTCCAGGAATCCCGTGCTCAAGTATTCTCCTCCTTGATTTCATCAAAGGACATAATACTTATACCCATTTTTGGTTCTCTACTTCTAGCTTATATTCATTGAATTTCTCAAAAGTTCCAGACTTGTGTTTCAACAGGAACATATGTCCGGATCTTGAGAGATAATCAGTGAATGTAATGAAGTATAAAGAACCGGTTTTGGCATGTGTAGACAGGGGACCTTCATACATCAGTATGTATCAATCCCAAGAGTTCACTGACTCTTTCTCTATTTCTAATAAACGGAGCTGTGGTCATCTTATCTTTGTGACATGACTGGCAAGTTTCACAAGATGTAAATTCAAACTAATTTAAATATGCATCTAAATGTAACTTCAGCTAGTCCGGTCGCATTGATATGACCTAGTCTACAATGCCTCAAGAAGGATTCGTTCATTTCTGAACTCTTCCTCTTGTGTGTGTTCCGTACGTTAAGAACTGTGGTTTGATTTAGAACGCTTATGCTTTTAGATAACGTGCCTGAACCGATCAACTCATGATATAGGAAATGTTCAAAACATTATCCAACAATACAAAATTATATCCTTCTTTACTAATAAAGAGACTGATATGATGTTGTATATCAGGTTCGGTATCTAATAACATTCGTTCAGAATCAATGTATTCTGGTAATACAGGGTGATAACTACCAACAGACTTGGCTGCAACACTTGCACCGTTTCTATCTCATGAAACTTATCACCTGTTCTCAGTTCTCTACCTATCTGTAGCCCATGTAACAAATTACATTTGCGGGATCCTGATCCGGTATCTCAAACCCAGGACGTAAAGGATACTGAGAAACAGTTCTGTGTAATGAACACACCCGAAGAAGATGTATCAGCATGCACTTTCTTCGTTTGGGCGGCACGGGAATTCTGGTAATCCCCTATTTCCTGCTCTGTCTTATAACAATTACAAGTTGGAGCGGGACCAACGTTCCCTAGCGTGGTATAACAAGCGGGTTCGGTCAATTCATCCGTATTATTATCTTGATTAAGACGTGACATAGTCGCAACCAGGAGAGAGAGAGAAGAAAACACTCAGCGTGCGCTTTTACAAGATTAGATTGGTTATCAATTTATCTAATCAGGATGTCTCCCACTGTTTTAGTCAAATCTTCCTTTAACCCTAAAAGGAAAGACTGGCCGGGATTAATTACACTCTACAAGTTCGCCAATCTTTCAGCCAGGCCAGTGCCGGTACTTTGAGGGAGGTTCCCCGCGCTTTCGCACGGACCTAATTAAAGTAAACCTCATTTTCCCAGGGGCGTAACTCCGTTAACACCTTTCTAGACACCTACTTGATCGGCTAATTGTAATGTGTAAAACTCTCCCAGGAGTAACTCTTACTCGCAGCGGGTATCGGGATCTAACTATCTCATAGAAGGTATGCAATCTCATTGCAAATTTCAACACTTGAAATTCCCAATAATATTTTACCCCTAGCGTCCTATGATCTTGACGGAGGCCAAACTACTCATAGTCCACTAGTCAAGTTCAATCTGTCATTTCCTGATTGAATTAAACCCACCCGCACGACCCTTGACGGAGGCCAAACTACGTCGTACGAATACCCTAATCCAATCGCATCGTATGCTAGCAGATAAGCACTAGTTAGCTACCGTACACTACGCCTTGACGGAGGCCAAACTACCGCAGCACGAATACTAAGTAGTACATATCTGAAATGACGGAGGGCTACGCAGGTTTTTAAGAAAACCATGAGCATAATGAACTTGATATCGTTGTAGAATCGAGTGATTTTTAATGAAATATTTTTGAGGCCTTTTCTAGTTTTGCTAAAGAGGTCACTCCCGGTGAAGGGATCGTCGGCTCTTTCCTCATCGAATAAGGTGCAGGATATTTCACAATTATCGCTATGCAAAGCAAAAACTATAGAAACAATCAAAAGACAAACCGAGTTTGTAGCATCTGCTAGTTTCGCTAAAGAGGTCACTCCCGGTGAAGGGATCTCGGCTCTTTCCTCATCGAATAAGGTGCTGGATGTTCTACAAGGAACACCTCTATGCAAAGCAAGAACTAGAGCTACCGGTTTTTAAACAAGTTTCAACAACATCTTTAGGTTTCTTTTAGTTTCATTAATCTCAGTAATGAAGTCCCATTTTAATATGCTTCACAAGCATCACATTTGAAACGAAATCTGCAATATAACATATATCTCATATATATAATATAAACATTCGTCTCAGGCAGTAATATGATCTCATCACAGAACATTGCAGCAGAAGAAACATATATGAAATATTGGATATACTAGGACGTCCGTGTTTTAATACGAGCCTGTTGTCACGACCCGAAAGAGCACGTGACTGGCCCTTGAACCATATGAAGTCTATAGGACTCCATCTGATCCAAGTAAGCCAAAAGTCCAGAAATCTAAAACCATTTTAAGAGTAAATAAAGAAAACTGGTTTAAAGAAGTGAAGAAAAACATATTTGAAGTCAAGCTTTTTAAATAACTAAGCCGAATATGCATTTTAAAAAAAAAGTAAAGTCTTTTCTAAAAAATTTCCGCAGAGTTTCTTTTGTAAATACTGGCCCCGAACGGGGTACAACAAGAACAATGTATATATGCAATGAATAAGAGGCATCCCCAAGCGGGAGCTAGCTCTTCGTCAATCGACGGTCACAACCACGCAAGCAATAAAATACAATGCCGAATGGCGAAGGTCAAATCCAAAAAGAAACTCAATAAGCATGAAAACCGCAATACTACTAAGCGCGACTCTAAGGTCGAATAATACATCACTAATGTCTAAGTCTGAAACAATATACAAGTTTTGGTTGATGGAATCTCTAGATACAACTGAAATAATACAAGTACAATGGTGGTTCGGATACAACGAACCCACCTACCAATGCAAATCACCCGCAAAAGAAGCAGTGTGCCAGAAATGCCGCAATAGAACCTGTACGGCAAAACCTGCAAGAACTGTGGCACAACGGGGGTGAGTTGCCAACTCGTGAATAGAGAATATCTACAAGCAGAAACCGAATGCATGACATAATCCTAGGTCAATACAATCAGATATATGTAAACCTCAAAGAATAAGCCTGAAGCATGATAAGGTGGCAATGTAACATCTAATCGTGTATGTAGTGCCAAGTAACCGTGCCAGTGCCTCAGGTAATAACATGTCATACATATAAGGTATGTCTGCATGAAATAAATATGATGAAGTATCAAAATGAATATCAATACACATATATTAGCATCCCATTCCACTAATATTGGTGTAAGGGTATATATAACAGCGCCCTCATACCCTGTTATATATGCAAATGAAGTATGATCAATGTAAATAAAGTCTGTATATATGTGGATCCCGTCCACCTGTGACCCAATGACAATATGCATCATGCATGTAAATGTGAGGATATAATCAACATCATGGAAACATCATGAAACCTGTGCCTAGCATCGGCACATAAATCCTCGTCCATATGGAACTCCGTCTGCGGTATCGGCCCTCGGCCCCGGCAGCACGGGTCATCCCATGTCCATCACTCAACTCCGATCGGTATCCCCCGGATATCCGCCGAGCTCAAATACAATCACCGGTAGGTACTCGCCCACCTCCAGGCTCAATCGGCATAATCATTCGATCATCTCGACGAGGGGAACCATACCGGGCCCCACTATGTACCCTCATACGGCACACACTCCTCGTATGGGGTATATAATCAGAACCGATAAATCTCATGGTGGCTGCGCAAATATCATAATCAAGGAAACTGGATTTTTCAAATAAGTACATACTCTCCTTTGAAAAATCCCCACGGTTCCCAAATCCAGAAATATCATGAAAACGAATATCTCAATGCGTATAATCAGAAAGCATGATGTATGTGACATATAAATAAGATGCAAGTATAACAGTATATCATGCAACATAGAATACTGGTACAAAGTCATATCCTGATGCAATAATACTATGTGTAGTGACATGGCAATTATCGATGATGAAGTGTTTGAGCCGTCAAGCAAGTGTACATGGAACGTAAGCATCATCGATAATGGTGCTGGTGTCCTAACAGCATAATTGCAATATAGAAATAAACACATGCAATGCGATGCGGAATAGAATAATCAATGCAACAGTGAAGAATCTACACCAATATGTACATGTCATGCGGTGGTGCCATTTGAAATAAGACGAATAGGGGTTTTGGTAAAATAAGGGTTACGGTGTTTTTAAGAATAGGCGCGTCTTTTGGAAATACCCGTAGAATCCCTTTTATTTGTCATTAAGATAATTCCCGATTCGTTAGTTTTGAAATAGGTATGACTCGGGTCTGGTCTAACATCTACCAAACCAAGTCCATCAGGAGGGGTATGGAAACCACCTAAATCTGAGTCGATATATATAAATATAAAAGTCAGTGATCCCGCCTCAATAGTATCACGTACGATACAGTATATCATCTGACATCATCGAGTTATGAGTGCGGATCTATCATCAATATAAAGCTCGTACGGTAAATCATCGTACGGCATTCCAATAGCTGGGTACGGGTCAATATCACAATCAGCTCATCAATTATTTGGCATCCTCATCATCATATCACATAATCTGGGGTACTGATCTAAGTCTAGTACAACTGATACCATCTACATGACTGCGTGTGTAAACACACGTCGAAAGGCCCACTAGAGATCACATGTCGTATCCCAAATATGAATCATATCAAATCACCGATCTCGCGGCACAAAACCCAATATCATCGACTCATCTCCAATGTCGTCCAATATCCATCAAACACAGTGCAAGTATAATGAATATGCAAGGGTGTACGTGTAGGTCTAAATCTATTCTAGGGTTCGCAACTAGGAAATATTCTTGTTTACTTCTAACCATATCACGTCTAACACATTTCAAATAATCCACTACACTATACTATCATAAATAATATACATAAGGTGTACCAACTACGGACTACGGGGGTGCTATACGCCATCCACCCGACTTCCCCCGTAGATATAATCTACTCACCTTGCGTCTTCATTTGTGGACGTCGCCACACGCTTGATTGTCGTCCCGAAGTCTTCATGGGGTACCACACATCAACGTATCGTAATATGCGTATTAAAACCCAAATCAAAACTTAACACGGCACACGAAAACTAAAACGATACGCTATGGGGCCTATAGGTTAGAACCTATGGATACGCCTCCAAATCCAACAATCAATCCTCAATATCGTCGTATAAACGCCAAATAGTCGAGGTAAAACACGATACGTAAATTCAGAATTAAAATACGGAATACGGAAACACGAATCCAAAACAGCAACTAAGGAAATAGGCTCCGGATTTCACCCTAGGTCAAACTAAACAAATCTATACATACCAGGGGTCTAATCTACTGGTAAGGGGGCACCAAAACAAAAACGAGACAATTTGGTGGGGTCCAGGCCGCAAATTGCGGCCAAATGGGTTAAATTTGCGGCCGGGAAAGGGAAGTAGGGGCTGGGGTCTTGGTGGTAGCTTCCTGGGTGCCTGCACATGTCACTGTCTAATCAATTTTAATTTAGGATGTCCCGGGTGTAAGTCTACGCTAGCGCCCCGGCCGTCTACAAACGCCAAATGCGGAACAAAAACTTTTTAACTGGCGCTATCGTATACTTTAACCCGGATCTGCCATTATTGCTAAATTAACAAACTGTAAAGAGTGTAGAAAGGTTATACCGAACGATCCGAGTCCTTCGTTCTTCAACAATCATCCCACGCTCCGTTGCGGCTGCTCCGATCTCGTCGATCTCCGATCTCCTCGTCGAGGTGGCACCACATGATCGGTTCTTTAAACGGGCTCCCGCCTCTGACTTGAGGCAACTCGATCGTCAAGTTTGCTAAAAGAGACGACCAAGATTGAAGAATGAGTAGATGACTTTGTCTCACTTCGTCCAAGTCCATGGACGATCGGTTAATGAAGTTGCCGTGGAAATCGGGTGATGGAATGAAATGAACTGTAAAATTCCATACACCCCGAATACTATCATAATCTTTTCTAACCAAAATGAAACATCAAGTGAAGTGAGGAGGAGAGAGAGGGCCGGCCATTTTATATGCAAGAGGGAGGTGACCGTAGGAGGAGGGAGGTAACCTTAAGGGAAAATATCATATGAAAAGATCTTAAGGAAAACAAAATAGTATAATGAAAATGATGACTCATATTAACCTAGTCATCAAGTCTTTAATGCATCCAATAAGAACACTACACCAAATAGCCTAGTCACCTCATCTAGAATCTTCTAGAACACTGACTCACCTCATCTGAAGAAAAGATAAATCCGTCTTTAACAGAATGTTAAAAGACGGCTGATAGAAAACTGGAAACTGGCAACTTCCAAAAGTGATCCTGAAACGAATTTCAGGACAACCCCGAAACTGTATAAATATACCCGCATTTGTATTACGACCGAATACAAATGCAACTGAGACAAAGATATTATACCTACTCAATATAATACTCGGACCCGGCTTAAACCAAAGCCGACCAGTATCATCTGCCCGAAAACTGACACATGCGTAAACGCACGTGCATTTTCCGAACCCTGCCATAAAACCATACGGCCTCTACAACGTTTCGCCCGAACTTGGGAAACTGTCTGTGGGGGACTCTAATGACTCGTCAGTACCCTGGCAGTGGGTTTAACCACAAACCGTCAGCGGCACTAGCAATGCATAATGGCTGCCCATGGACTGACCTCAAGGGATGCCGATGAGTGAACTCATCCGGAAAACCCTACTGAGCCTAACAGTGACAATGTATATACAGTCCGGTCCGTTCGTCTATGAGTATCGCATATCTGCCTAGGGGAATAGTAACGTCAGACCCCCAATAGCAGTATAAGTCGTGTCGGAGTGAAGCCCAATAACACCCTGAGATACTACTGGAGTACCTACCAGTAAATCTCCTGCCACGGCCGTGGGCTTTGTGTAATGGCTCTCCTAGACACAGCACGATCTCGCCCCCAATACCGGGAGAGACGAATCCCCTGCCGATCCGCTCACGTGCCTCCATATGGCTCGGGACTGTATCCAAAAGCTACCTGTTTGCACGACTCCTTTGAGCCGTGGTAGCGTAGAAATCAAAGCACAGTGGGAACTCACACGAGATAAATGACGACCTCAGGTCGATGAACTAACCTGTACACATGTCACCAGGGAACTGCTATCTGACGATATGTATAATACCAACTAGCAGGTTCCCGGCGAGTCCTGTCCGGTGTACTCATAACCCAATGAGCACCTGTATACATCTTAGGTGATCCAACTGACACCAGTGGCTTGTGAGACCGGCCACCGCCCCTCGTCGGGGTCTCGACTGTATACACTAGTCTACTCCGGAGTATCGATGCCCTGTCTCGAAACTCCCATGACTAGGGACCACAATTAAGGATATGCGTATAAACCACCCAACTCTCACGTATATAATCGCCATCATACTGTTGGTGGTAAAGCAAGATCCTAAGGGCTCTATCAAAGTGTAACATGTAATCAGTCACCTGAACATGTACACGACTGATAAAGACAAACCAGATAGCATACTATCATCTCGAGTAAGATTGTCCTACCGGTATATGTCCTCCGCAATCATTGCAATCACGTACCTGCGATCCAATAATTGACTATGAGGGCACTATCTCCAACAATCTCCCATTTGCACTCAAGGCTAATTATTGCGATGTCGACTACTCACAGCCCGTGTGAAACCGAACATCCAACTCCTCTACTAATAAGTATCACAAAGCCCGTTTGTAAAACTATAGTGTTCGAGAAATAGCCTTAGTGAGTGGATCCGCCTAGAAGTTTCTTTCTATATCTCTCTTAATCTCAAGTTCGCGGAGAAAGCCATCTCCCGAAACGAGTAATACCCGTCTTAGAATATGTCTGGATATCTGATGGGACCTAGTTCATAAATGAACTCCAAATCCAAACTTCTTAGACTGTATCGATCACTGAACCTAATCAGTATCCGGCACCATGCCACCCACAGTATCCTCTTGGACCACCTGTCCACAATACTGTCCCTCTTTTTCAGAGGGAAAAACTATAACTCTGACAATCACTCTGTCAACCATGTCACCTTTGAAGCCTGGAATGATAACCGTCTCCCGAAGGAGGCTGTCGTCATCAAATCCGTAGAACATGTACTTATGTTCTAAAACTGCTTCCTTATGTTTCTCCAGGATTGGATTAATACAAACTTATTGCATCTAGTGCAAAAACAACATCTGGTGTGGTACTTGATATCTCACGATTGACTCAATTGCCTAAGCAAGTGATCTGCCAATCATGCACATCCCTCTCCCCTTTAGTCTATACGACACCTTTAGAGAGGATGACTCCATTACCTGCAGGTACACCACCATGCTAGGAGTCATCTATTCTAAAAACCATTAGAATACTGTCAAAGTACCCACATTGGGAAACTACCCAAATCTAGATCTAAAACCATAGATCTAGAAACCAGAATGTCAAATATTATATCCATATCCTCTCTGGAGAAACAACTGTGTGACGACCACAGTTCAACCGATCGTAGTATAGGAATTTTACTTCCTACTCTGTGTATGTCATCCAGATACCATGACATCACACCCTACTACCTCCTTAACAGATCCATCCCCTATTCTGATGAAGTCAAACCTATGACTGTCACATCAAAATTAGATGATCTATCTCCACTATAACTGCTCAAGTCTATAAATAGATATAAGCTACTTGCCCACTAGGCTTCCGATGCTCCCACTGACTACGACAACCCTCCTACCGGGTCTCATAGCCTGGAACAACAGTAGTGTCAAGTCTTGGTACATAAGAACCTCCCTGTCACCGTCCTTGAGGCTACCGAAGTACCTCTCGGGTGTCTGAGGTTACCCACCATATCTGCGGAGTGGCTATTGGAATGTCAAACCTGATTGAATATATAGGTCCTATTAAATTTTCCGTAATCGTTCGCGGTTCTGGAATCACTTCCAGTTCTACCATACTCCCACTACTGTTTTCTGAAAAAGATCCATTTTACTAAAACTGTGGCGAGTCAAGAACAATATCACTATTGATCTTCCAAATGGTAAAATATCAACCCTCGTCATAGCCAGGGTCAACCCGCAAACAGCCATTACAGAAACGTGCCCTGAGTTATCCAGAGTCTGGTTTTAAGCATAAGCTGGACAACTCCCCGTACCTTAACATCTTTTAAGGTACGATCTATTCTATATCCAATACAGAAACTTTGGCACTTATTTAATTGGAACCATATTCAAATCATGCAGCTGTCTCCAGTGCATATCAACTTAATGGAAAGAGGCTAATCAGCATTACTCAACTTAGGAATCCATCCAATTATGAGTAACCTGAAAGAGAAACACGTTTTTCAAAACCATCACTATCATCTGAATACCAATCACAAGAATCTACATCTTCGATCTCTTTGAAGAATCCCGATACTTGTGATACCTGGTTCTCTACTTTATTCTTATACCCACAACTTCTCAAAACTTAGACCATGTATTTCTACGAAACACTTGTCTAAAAACTAGAGAAGTTATAAGTAAACAGAACAAAATACGAGGACCTACCCCTTTGTCCTGAAGGACACTTGGACAACATACAATACTCTGTATAAGTCCGCTGAGTTAAACAACTCAAAACCTGTGCGTCGTAGGTAGAAAACTGTACCCTGGCGATTTCCTCAAATATCACCAATTACAACGAATTCCGATATAATGAGGATGATCACCTAATTCCCAATAACTTACTCCCACTCATCATCTACAAAACCATACGGATATGAGAATGAAACCTGGTAAATACATACCCTTGGAGTAAGTGTCTAATCGGGAAAACAGGTTTTCTTTAACAATGCACTGAAACATGAAAATGTTTCGTAGGGGTATCCTGGTATTCATAGCAATGCCTCTTCCATAATCCAATTCATGACTTCAACCGTATATTTTATTGCCATCTCTCCAAATCCCTTTATTTGTCTTTAGTCATTACCTTCTGTACACCATTGTTAGGCTAAATGGTTTTCTTCCTTCCCTACCGTTCGGCACCAGCCTATGGTTTGGAAGAAGACTATCCAGTAAGCATAATAGTTGTACCCTCCTAAACCAAGGAGTACTCGCAACTGAGAGAAGGTGATGATAAAAGACAACTGAATAATACCTTATTCTTTTAAAGGTGAAATAGGAGTGGCGATGAAGTACGCGGTTTTGGTCGTGAAAGATATCAGTCGCAATTTACTTTGCCCTCTTTCTAATCCCTTTATTTTGTCTTTACATATTACCTTCTGCACACCCTACTTAGGCTAATTGGTTTTCTTCATTCCCTACCTTTCGGCACCAGCCTATGGCTTGGAATAAGACTATCCAATAAGCGTAATAAGCGTACTCTCCTAAACCAAGGAGCTCTCACAACCTGAGAGAAGGTGATAATAAAAGACAACTGAATAAACCAATTCTATTTCTCCTGAACCTGGATCCATCCTCGAAGAAGTACCTTCGAGTTCGTATATAACCATACGATGGATCTATCCAATGGAAGTGGATATCCGTAGTAATACGGGTGTTCTGAGAAATTCAAAGGGTAAAAGAAGGAGTGGCAATGACTTATGCAACTCAGACAATCCAAAAGCCAGGATTTTAAGAAGGTTCGGTCAACTTGGTCACTGAGTCATAGTCTAGGGTCGGTCAAAGGTCGCTGCCAAAGAGAGAGAGAAAAGAAACACTCTGCGTGCACTCTAACCTAAATCAGAATGGTCATCACTTTATCTAATCCGGAAACCTCCCACTGTCCTGTCAAATTCTCCTCCAAACCTAAAGAAGAATCAATCGGGATCACCCGAAGAGTAAACCAACTCATCAGTGGGAATCGGGATCCAACTCTCATCGCATGATAACGTGATGGAATGCATCCACGTTACTCATACTCCAGAAGGTATGCGCATACTTGGCAAGTTTCAGTTTCTTTAGAAACTCCCGATATGATTTATGCCCTATGCTCTTATGACCTTGGCGTATGTCAACAAATCATAAGTCACATGTCAAGTTCTGCCCGTCATTATCTTGTTAATTTGAACCCACCCGTACATACCCTTGACGTATGCCAATAAGGTAATACGACTGTCCCAAACCAACTCATCTATCTATGCAACAAATGAATACCCAGCAGCTACCAAACACTATGCCTTGACGTATGCCAACAAACATAGCTTGAATACTACTGACCATCCATAAGAAACGACGGAGGGCTACGGCTGGTTTTTGGCGAAAAACCTTTAACGTAGTGAACTTGATATCGTTGAAGGAACCTGATAGCTTTTTAAAATATAGTGGCGAAAACCTTTTGCTAAAGAGGTCACTCCCGGTAAAGGGATCTCGGCTCTTTCCTCGTGGAATGAGGTGCAGGATATTCCACTGAATACCGCTATGCAAAGCAACTTGTAATCGACTATAGTGAAGTTATTACCCTGACGCAAACTTCTGTCCAAGGGGTCGGTCCCGGTGAAGGGATATCGGCCCTTGCCCCGTCGAATGAGGTGCAGTATATTCCACTGAATACCGCTATGCATAACAAAAGAAAACGTCTTTGCAATAACACTTTTTAAATTTGTTCCAACAACTGTAAACAGGTTTGCTTTACTTTGCATTGATCAGAATCAACGCAGTCCCATCAATCGATCACACCAGAAAAGAACGAAAATAAAATGTACGTATATGCCATCCGCATTCGTCACTGGGTCCCGTCATCACTCGTTAGGTTACTTAACTAACGACAGAGCGGGGACTGGACTAGCGCGGGTGTAAAACATATACAACATCTAATAGTATATAAACCAATATACAATAATCGCTCCAGGCGTGATAATATGCAACATTACAGAAAAGTAATAAGCATCACAGAACAATACAGATAATCTGGGATCCCCGAGTTTCACAGAGCCGCTGCTGAAACTCGACGTTCCCCTGTCGTGTGGATAGCCTGTGCAATGAAACCTAGACCCCTACGGGTGCGGCAAGTTACCCGCCAAAACCTGAAGCGAGGCAGCCCCCTACAGCATAGTGAATGGACCACCCATCACTCCATGGAATCCGGTAATCTTGGGCACCCCTCCTTGGGTCAACCTGTACCCCCTACGAGTGCGGCGAATAGTCTGCCAATTCTAGAGTGGGGCCCCTCTGCCTCTCAAAGCCATGAGATTCGGACCCGTTGCTTCTCAGAACCCGGCTATCCGTGCACTCCGTCTTCGGGTAAAACCTAGTACAGTAATGAAAAATAGTACAATAGGTACATCGACCGCAACCTGGTCGTGCCCCAAAAGAATATTATACAACAGGCAGTGACGGCAGTCCACAAGTTGGACGCTCGTCCCGCAATATCAAATGTACAAATAAACACAAACTATACTACCATTGCACACTGCTATCCACCACGACAAAACCGCAACATCACAGCACAACACAGAACATCAACGCGAATGTCACGTTCGCAAACCCGTCTAAAAGAACTATAGCAATCAGACGCAGTTTACCGATCAAATGACATTCCCGGTCGGAGATATAATGTAAGCACAGTAAACTAACGTGTTTAAATTTCGATCGACCAAAGACCAAATATCAAAAAGTGGGCCCCACGGCTTACTGGTGAACGGTAACAAAATCTGGGCCAAAACGATATTTATCAAAAACCCCAAAATCTAACCAAGAACCCACTGTAAAAAGTTGGGGCCACGAGCTCACTGTTTTGCCGCGGAAGCGCGGTCAAACCTATGGTTTGACCGCCTTTCCGCGGCAGTCTCATCGAATCATGTGCCCAAATTTCTACGTCGTTCTAATAAAAGCCTGCACAGTATTCTGAGACATGTAGAATAATTTTACGAGACCGTTTAAAAACAACAGAAACTGTCAAGCTAGGATTTTGTAGTTTTCGATTTCCGGTTCGATCGATATTTTAAACGCGTTAGCACAAGTTAGCATAGCAAAATGGTTAGGCTCTGATACCACTGTAAGTCTACGCTAGCGCCCCGGCCGTCTACAGACGCCAAATGCGGAACAAAAACTTTTTAACTGGCGCTATCATATACTTTGACCCGGATCTGCCATTATTGCTAAATTAACAAACTGTAAAGAGTGTAGAAAGGTTATACCGAACGATCCGAGTCCTTCGTTCTTCAACCATCATCCCACGCTCCGTTGCGGCTGCTCCGATCTCGTCGATCTCCGATCTCCTCGTCGAGGTGGCACCACATGATCGGTTCTTTAAACGGGCTCCCGCCTCTGACTTGAGGCAACTCGATCGTCAAGTTTGCTAAAAGAGACGACCAAGATTGATGTAGAGAATGAGTAGATGACTTTGTCTCACTTCGTCCAAGTCCGTGGACGATCGGTTAATGAAGTTGCCGTGGAAATCGGGTGATGGAATGAAATGAACTGTAATATTCCATACACCCCGAATACTATCATAATCTTTTCTAACCAAAATGAAACATCAAGTGAAGTGAGGAGGAGAGAGAGGGCCGGCCATTTTATATGCAAGAGGGAGGTGACCGTAGGAGGAGGGAGGTAACCTTAAGGGAAAATATCATATGAAAAGATCTTAAGGAAAACAAAATAGCATAATGAAAATGATGACTCATATTAACCTAGTCATCAAGTCTTTAATGCATCCAATAAGAACACTACACCAAATAGCCTAGTCACCTCATCTAGAATCTTCTAGAACACTGACTCACCTCATCTGAAGAAAAGATAAATCCGTCTTTAACAGAATGTTAAAAGACGGCTGATAGAAAACTGGAAACTGGAAACTTCCAAAAGTGATCCTGAAACGAATTTCAGGACAACCCCGAAACTG
This sequence comes from Agapanthus africanus, assembly GCA_030015575.1. Taxonomy (NCBI): domain Eukaryota; kingdom Viridiplantae; phylum Streptophyta; class Magnoliopsida; order Asparagales; family Amaryllidaceae; genus Agapanthus; species Agapanthus africanus. The sequence goes on from JASDDO010000031.1 coordinate 117,075,817, forward strand.
TATAAATATACCCGCATTTTTATTACGACCGAATACAAATGCAACTGAGACAAAGATATTATACCTACTCAATATAATACTCGGACCCGGCTTAAACCAAAGCCGACCAGTATCATCTGCCCGAAAACTGACACGTGCGTAAACGCACGTGCATTTTCCGAACCCTGCCATAAAACCATACGGCCTCTACAACGTTTCGCCCGAACTTGGGAAACTGTCTGTGGGGGACTCTAATGACTCGTCAGTACCCTGGCAGTGGGTTTAACCACAAACCGTCAGCGGCACTAGCAATGCATAATGGCTGCCCATGGACTGACCTCAAGGGATGCCGATGAGCGAACTCATCCGGAAAACCCTACTGAGCCTAACAGTGACAATGTATATACAGTCCGGTCCGTTCGTCTATGAGTATCGCATATCTGCCTAGGGGGCTAGTAACGTCAGACCCCCAATAGCAGTATAAGTCGTGTCGGAGTGAAGCCCAATAACACCCTGAGATACTACTGGAGTACCTACCAGTAAATCTCCTGCCACGGCCGTGGGCTTTGTGTAATGGCTCTCCTAGACACAGCACGATCTCGCCCCCAATACCGGGAGAGACGAATCCCCTGCCGATCCGCTCACGTGCCTCCATATGGCTCGGGACTGTACCCAAAAGCTACCTGTTTGCACGACTCCTTTGAGCCGTGGTAGGGTAGAAATCAAAGCACAGTGGGAACTCACACGAGACAAATGACGACCTCAGGTCGATGAACTAACCTGTACACATGTCACCAGGGAACTGCTATCTGACGATATGTATAATACCAACTAGCAGGTTCCCGGCGAGTCCTGTCCGGTGTACTCATAACCCAATGAGCACCTGTATACATCTTAGGTGATCCAACTGACACCAGTGGCTTGTGAGACCGGCCACCGCCCCTCGTCGGGGTCTCGACTGTATATACTAGTCTACTCCGGAGTATCGATGCCATGTCTCGAAACTCCCACGACTAGGGACCACAATTAAGGATATGCGTATAAACCACCCAACTCTCACGTATATAATCGCCATCATACTGTTGGTGGTAAAGCAAGATCCTAAGGGCTCTATCAAAGTGTAACATGTAATCAGTCACCTGAACATGTACACGACTGATAAAGACAAACCAGATAGCATACTATCATCTCGAGTAAGATTGTCCTACCGGTATAGGTCCTCCGCAATCATTGCAATCACGTACCTGCGATCCAATAATTGACTATGAGGGCACTATCTCCAACACCGGGTGATAGCAGATCCCAAATAACCTTCACAGATTTCATAAATTTTTCGATATCGATTTCTACAAATCCGTATTTTGGGTTTAAGCTTCAGGTTTGGGTCTCAATTATAGAACTGGGGTGTTGGTGTAGCCTCTACTGAGCTCAATTTCCCATCACAACTCATAATTTCCTCAAACACTAACTAGGTTTTCTTTAAGTCCACCAAATCACACAATATCGATTCTAAACTAGAATGGGGGTGTATGTAATACAAAAACTAAGCTAATGGTTCAGTAATTACCTCATTTGGCAACTCAAGAATTTTATTGAGTTTCCCCTAGTGGCCAAAATCCTTGCTTTCTTGGTCCAATGTGTAGATCTTGAGCTTGTGCGCACTTTTAATGAAATGAGAGTGGGGTTTTGGAGTTGTTTTAGAGGTGTTTAGAGGGCTTGAAGAGGGGAGGGAGGTGAGGTGCAGGAGCAGCAGCAGCAATGGAGGGAGAGGGAGGGAAATAAGGAGAGGAAAATGGCTAAGTGTTTGGTCAAAGAATCTCATACCTCTCTCTCTCACCAAACCTCATTCTTTATTCTTTTCTCTTTTCTTTTTCTTTTCCTCCAAAAACCCTTCTCACAAGAATAGTAACCCCAAATAACATTATAGAAAAATGCACAAGTGTAGAAAAAGATATGTGCATGTTTTGCACAAAATTGCTAAAAACCGATTAACGATTTTTAATCGCGATTAGCACTAAATTAGCATATAACTAATTATAAAAACTTTAAAATGGAATAATTCCATAAAATAACCTATTTTAGAATTTTCCATAATTTTTCCAAATTTTCCTGTATTTAATTATACCTAAATATTAAAATATTCATTAAAAATAATATTAAATTATAAAAATTCCCAAAAATCATATTTTATTATTTTGAAACGTTACAATCTACCCCCCTTAAAGAAATTCGGTCCCCGAATTTAAATTTAAACCCCCAATACTAAAACATTTCTGTAAAAATCCAAATTGTCGGGGCTCCGAAAACATCAATACATAGCGAATATCATAAAAATGTACTGCTCTAGTAGAAATCAATCCCCAAAATGTATATATAAGAATATCTTGTGCGTCTGGTGCATAAGGAAATCAAAATCCACATATGTGCCATACATGGGCACAAAACAACATCTAGGTGCAACTGGTGTGCACGAAACATCTGTCATAGGCAACGTTTGTGCCTGACAGCAAAATCAGGTGCATATAACATGCACGAAGAGTCCCGATTTAGTGCATCTGGCGTGCACCAAAATCATATACCAAAACACTAAAGGTGCATGAAAACTATGCTGGAAGCGTAAATCAAATCACTGGCATAAAATAGGCATGAAATCACAATCAATACTTCAACGTAATAACTATGCAAAAAATATAAATACCCAGTGGGTGCATAAAACAAATGTCATGAAACTCAGTCATCAAAACTAAATCATGCAAACAGAACGCCCAAAATACCGAAATCCAAGATGACGGATACGTGATAATCGAATCACAAAATCACAAATCATAAATACCGTCGTCGGTAGTTCCTCCTTCAAAGTCGAGAAGGTGTCGGTGCCTCCAATGCTAGCAGCGCAAGATATCTACTTGCCTCTTGCTCACGGTCTGGCGTCCTCTATCTCTGGATCCTTATCTTCTCTGCGGATTACCTATCTCGCAATCAATCGGCTCATCGGCCCTATCAGGTGTGCTAACGGGGACGATTCCGTCCTGGCACTTCTCTGGTCATCTCTCGGTCAATCCTCACGACCACTCGTAAAGCAGCATGTCATTGGCGTCGGCCTCTGTCTCTTTGAACGCACATCACACATCTGATCCTGGGTGCAAACATCATTGCAGTGGTGTCCTGGAAGGAATCCTGCTTAAGGTCTCTGCCGATCTTGCCTATGCCGATCTGTACGGAGGTTGGTACTCTTGCATAATCTCTTCCCGTTCAATGGACATCTGTGTCCTCAGCACAACATTTCTTGAAAACTGGTCGCATCCTAACACCTCTGTAAGCATATCAGGTATCTGGTCTCGACAGAAAGTAATGACAGCTCGTCAGCGTCTCGCACGAACCTCTTGTCCCGCTTGTCTGTATCATCGTCCACATCGAAGTCACGTCTTTATCAGCGCACTGCAACGTTCTCGGCTACGGTCAATCCGAGTCTCTCTCAAATCTCTTTTCTGCCGAATTGCCCGGAAGTCATCGTCCCTTACTGAAGCTAAATCTTGTTCCGGAACGGCTGCATACTCACCGCGCCTCTTTCTGGAAGCTATATCCATATACATTGCCTCTGCATGCGTATCGCATCTCTGATGTCGGCGGAGTGGAACGCCATCTCGTCGAACTCTCTAGCGAACTCTTTACTTCACTTTGCTTCAATGTCGACTGATTCGGACTCGTCTCATCATGGCTGCATGGACTGTGCTCCAACGGCTATACTCGTATCTGGAGTCTCCCAAGCAAAGCATCCCATCACATGATATCCGAAAAATGTCGAATCGTTCGATCGACTCGTCAGAACCTCATAATCCCCCAAGAGATCAATATCTTGAGTTCAGTTTAATAGTATCGAATACATGCCACAGCGTCGGTGGTCCAGCCGTAGAAGGGCAAACCCAAGCCTCACTAATGGCGCCGCGGAACTGCCGCAAACCTTAAGGTTCAAGGGCTTTCACACGGTCAATAAGTCGAGTTAGGGTTTCATTCTTCTAGAGGGTCCATGTAATCGCCTGCATGTCTTTCCGTATACTTTAAACTTGGAAAATGGGCTCCTGATATTCGATTGTCTCTGTCGACTCTCAACGAACCTACGTGAAGTCGTCTCTAGCTGGAAACAATCTATCTGATGACCTCGCATCGGGTTAAGCGAACGAACCACATGTCCTAGTCATTCATCCTCGGTGACTAGCGACCTTCCATCATATCTCTAAGTATATACTCATGCTGCAGAGCTCTAATCATCTGGGCGATATCTCGTCGTTTGCATCAACCACTGGCTCATTCGTCTGTATGCTGAACAACGCCTCAATCCTCCCGGAAAGGCGATACATTGGCGATCATCTCTAACTCGGTCTACTCTAGATCTGAGTAAGGCTCTCTACACTGGAAATCTTCAACTCAACTGGGCCTGCTCCGGCGCATAAGTCGGACGAATCACCTTCGTCTCTCAAATCGGGTAGACAAGCTATCATCTATCTCATATCCGCCTGGAAGCTCCGGAGATCTCAGCTCGTAAGCTCCGGAAGCGACATCCTATGAATCTCAGCAACAACCGGTCCATCTGTCTGCACGGTAGGCGACATCATAATCTCTGAGGTATGCTGTACATCAACAGTCCTCTCTCAACTGGTAGCTCTAACAATGACCCAATCATCCGGTGCAAAACCAAACACTCGCCTCCACCAGAGGTCACAATCATAAATACTAACTCGAGACATTCCCATGTCACCAGAAAACACAATGGTCGGCCCTCGTACCAGACGAGCTCGCCCTGACCGTAACCCTAGCAGCAGCCCAAACTGCGCTCAAACATGGCGACAGGAACCTCAATCGAGTATCGAAGAGAGCAGATCAATGGCAAGAAAGAAAACAACAAATCCAGAGTGGATACATGATCATAAGAAGGAACATCATCAATGAAGGTATGATCATGAAACTAATAGAATCGGGGATCTCAAATGGATGTATAATCATGGATATGAAGAGAATCACTGATCTCAAAATTATATACATCCTAAGGTTCCTTAAGCGGAGTGGCGTGTCGTAAGTATGCCGCGGAACATACCTACGGTACGTCACTCTAGTTTAGTCACCTATTCCATCAACCAAGGATCATCCTACGCGACGAAAGTTCGGGTTTAATACCCCCTCGACTAAATCTAAGTTCCGTAAGGTCAAGCCTAAGTTCCATATATATATAGACGCCCTAGGCTCCACATAGTTAAACTTAGACTCGAACCAAGGTTAACCTAGCGCTCTGATACCAACTTTGTCACGACCCGAAAGAGCACGTGACTGGCCCTTGAACCATATGAAGTCTATAGGACTCCATCTGATCCAAGTAAGCCAAAAGCCCAGAAATCTAAAACCATTTTAAGAGTAAATAAAGAAAACTGGTTTAAAGAAGTGAAGAAAAACATATTTGAAGTCAAGGTTTTTAAATAACTAAGCCGAATATGCATTTAAAAAAAAGTAAAGTCTTTTCTAAAAAATTTCGGCAGAGTTTCTTTTGTAAATACTGGCCCCGAACGGGGTACAACAAGAACAATGTATATATGCAATGAATAAAAGGCATCCCCAAGCGGGAGCTAGCTCTTCGTCAATCGACGGTCACAACCACGCAAGCAATAAAATACAACGCCGAATGGCGAGGGCCAAATCCAAAAAGAAACTCAATAAGCATGAAAACCGCAATACTACTAAGCGCGACTCTAAGGTCGAATAATACATCACTAATGTCTAAGTCTGAAACAATATACAAGTTTTGGTTGATGGAATCTCTAGATACAACTGAAATAATACAAGTACAATGGTGGTTCGGATACAACGAACCCACCTACCAATGCAAATCACCCGCAAAAGAAGCAGTGTGCCAGAAATGCCGCAATAGAACCTGTACGGCAAAACCTGCAAGAACTGTGGCACAACGGGGGTGAGTTATCAACTCGTGAATAGAGAATATCTACAAGCAGAAACCGAATGCATGACATAATCCTAGGTCAATACAATCAGATATATGTAAACCTCAAAGAATAAGCCTGAAGCATGATAAGGTGGCAATGTGACATCTAATCTTGTATGTAGTGCCAAGTAACTGTGCCAGTGCCTCAGGTAATAACATGTCATACATATAAGGTATGTCTGCATGAAGTAAATATGATGAAGTATCAAAATGAATATCAATACATATATATTAGCGTCCCATTCCACTAATATTGGTGTAAGGGTATATATAACAGCGCCCTCATACCCTGTTATATATGCAAATGAAGTATGATCAATGTAAATAAAGTCTGTATATATGTGGATCCCGTCCACCTGTCACCCAATGACAATATGCATCATGCATGTAAATGTGAGGATATAATCAACATCATGGAAACATCATGAAACCTGTGCCTAGCATCGGCACATAAATCCTCGTCCAAATGGAGCTCCGTCTGCGGTATCGGCCCTCGGCCCCGGCAGCACGGGTCATCCCATGTCCATCTCTCAACTCCGGTCGGTATCCCCCGGATATCCGCCGAGCTCAAATACAATCACCGGTAGGTACTCGCCCACCTCCAGGCTCAATCGGCATAATCCTTCGATCATCTTGCCGAGGGGAACCATACCGGGCCCCACCATGTACCCTCATACGACACACACTCCTCGTATGGAGTATATAATCAGAACTGATAAATCTCATGGTGGCTATGCAAATATCATAATCAAGGAAACTGGATTTTTCAAATTAGTACATACTCTCCTTTGAAAAATCCCCACGGTTCCCAAATCCAGAAATATCATGAAAACGAAATATCTCAATGCGTATAATCAGAAAGCATGATGTATGTGACATATAAATGAGATGCAAGTATAACAGTATATCATGCAACATAGAATACTGGTATGCACATACAAAGTCATATCCTGATGCAATAATACTATGTGTAGTGACATGGCAATTATCGATGATGAAGTGTGTGAGCCGGCAAGCAAGTGTACGTAGAACATAAGCATCATCGATAATGGTGCTGGTGTCCTAACAGCATGATTGCAATATAGAAATAAACACATGCAATGCGATGCGGAATAGAATAATCAATGCAACAGTGAAGAATCTACACCAATATGTACATGTCATGCGGTGGTGCCATTTGAAATAAGACGAATCGGGGTTTTGGTAAAATAAGGGTTACGGTGTTTTTAAGAATAGGTGCGTCTTTTGAAAATACCCATAGAATCCCTTTTATTTGTCCTTAAGATAATTCCCGATTCGTTAGTTTTGAAATAGGTATGACTCGGGTCTGGTCTAACATCTACCAAGCCAAGTCCATCAGGAGGGGTATGGAAACCACCTAAATCTGAGTCGATATATATAAATATAAAAGTCAGTGATCCCGCCTCAATAGTATCACGTACGATACAGTATATCATCTGACATCATCGAGTTATGAGTGCGGATCTATCATCAATATAACGCTCGTACGGTAAATCATCGTACGGCATTCCAATAGCTGGGTACGGGTCAATATCACAATCAGCTTATCAATTATTTGGCATCCTCATCATCATATCACATAATCTAGGGTACTGATCTAAGTCTAGTACAACTGATACCATCTACATGACTGCGTGTGTAAACACACGTCCAAAGGCCCGCTAGAGATCACATGTCGTATCCCAAATACGAATCATATCAAATCACGATCTCGCAGCACAAAACCCAATATCATCAACTCATCTCCAATGTCATCCAATATCCATCAAACACAGTGCAAGTATAATGAATATGCAAGGGTGTACGTGTAGGTGTAAATCTATTCTCGGGTTCGCAACTAGGAAATATTCTAGTTTACTTCTAACCATATCACGTCTAACACATCTCAAATAATCCACTACACTATACTATCATAAATAATATACATAAGGTTTACCAACTACGGACTGCAGGGGTGCTATACGCCATCCACCCGACTTCCCCCGTAGATATAATCTACTCACCTTGCGTCCTCATTTGTGGACGTCGCCACGCGCTTTCTTGTCGTCCCGAAGTCTTCATGGGGTACCTACACACCAACGTATCGTAATATGCGTATTAAAACCCAAATCAAAACTTAACACGGCACACGAAAACTAAAACGATACGCTATGGGGCCTATAGGTTAGAACCTATGGGTACGCCTCCAAAACCAACAATCAATCCTCGATATCGTCGTATAAACGCCAAATAGTCGAGGTAAAACACGATACGTAAATTCAGAATTAAAATACGGAATACGGAAACACGAATCCAAAACAGCAACTAAGAAAATAGGCTCCGGATTTCACCCTAGGTCAAACTAGACAAATCTATACATACCAGGGGTCTAATCACTGGTAAGGGGGCACCAAAACAAAAACGAGACAATTTAGTGGGGTCCAGGCCGCAAATTGCGGCCAAATGGGTTAAATTTGCGGCCGGGAAAGGGAAGTAGGGGCTGGGGTCTTGGTGGTAGCTTACTGGGTGCCTGCACATGTCACTGTCCAATTAATTTTAATTTAGGATGTCGCGGGTGATAGCAGATCCCAAATAACCTTCACAGATTTCACAAATTTTCCGATATCGATTTTTACAAATCCGAAATTTGGGTTTAAGCTTCAGGGTTGGGTCTCAATTATAGAAATAAGGTGTTGGTGTAGCCTCAACTGAGCTCAATTTCCCATCACAACTCATAATTTCCTCAAATCCTAACTAGGTTTTCTTTAAGTCCACCAAATCACACAATATCGATTCTAAACTAGAATGGGGGTGTATGTAATACAAAAAATAAGCTAATGGTTCAGTAATTACCTCATTTGGCAACTCAAGAATTTTCTTGAGTTGCCCCTAGTGGCCAAAATCCTTGCTTTCTTGGTCCAATATGTAGATCTTGAGCTTGTGCACACTTTTAATGAAATGAGAGTGGGGTTTTATAGTTGTTTTAGAGGTGTTTAGAGGGCTTGAAGAGGGGAGGGAGGTGAAGTGCAGGAGCACCAGCAGCAATGGAGGGAGAGGGAGGGAAATGAGCAGAGGAAAATGGCTAAATGTTTGGTCAAAGAAGCCCATACCTCTCTCTCTCACCAAACCTCATTCTTTATTCTTTTCTCTTTTCTTTTTCTTTTCTTTTTCTTTTCTTTTTCTTTTCCTCCAAAAACCCTTCTCACAAGAATAGTAACCCCAAATAACATGATAGAAAAATGCACAAGTGTAGAAAAAGATATGTGTGTGTTTTGCACAAAATTGCTAAAAACCGATTAGAGATTTTTAATCGCGATTAGCACTAAATCAGCATATAACTAATTATAAAAACTTAAAAATGGAATAATTCCATAAAATAACCTATTTTAGAATTTTCCATAATTTTTCCAAATTTTTCTGTATTTAATTATACCTAAATATTAAAATATTCATTAAAAATAATATTAAATTATAAAAATTCCCAAAAATAATTTTTTATTATTTTGAAACGTTACACCTGTATAAAATACGGATTCCACGGTCGCGATGAATAGCCAAACCCACATCCCTAGACCCCTACGAGAGCGGAAAGCAACACTGCCAATTCTAGGGTTAGGAGACCCGGTCTCGACTCCTCGAGATGGTCTCCCACTGGACCCCAGAACCCGGTTACTTGTGCTCCCCGCCTTGGGTCTACCTAATGCGGAAAAGTAAATAATATACAATGGTGACATCATCCTCATCCCGGAAGTGCCCCGATTAAAGAATATTACATACAAATGAATTTTACATGAATGAAAAAGAAAAACTCCCATCTCACATAAAACCCCCGGCTATTCAGAACGCGACGATCCAATATAACATATCACAACAACACATAATATCTCATTGTAGGGTTCCTAGGCACACTTGTGAAGGTTCATAACGCATCAAACATGCACGAATAAAATTTTAGATGTGCCGAACAACCCAAAGACAGGATCTTTGCTAGATTATTAGGGTTAAGCATGCAAGATAACAACTTTTTATCTAAGTGTGAGGGATTACAACTTTGTAGTCCGCTCCTTCGCTTCACAAGCTCCGAGTAGAAGTCCCTTCGCCGCGATCCTCGATCTCCCGGACTCAAGAGAGGCTCCACGACTCGAAAGATCCATGCTAGCTTGAAGTGTTCCAAATCTCCGATGATCTACGTCGAAGTTTCAATAACTCAAGCTTTCTGACTCTAAAGAGATGAACACGCTAATCTCATGGGCTAGATGAGATGAGGATGAAGGAGTAGTATTCATGCTTTCTTTTTAATTCACTTTCTCACAATTTATCATCACAAATGGAATTTCTAGTGAGCTCAAAATCAAGAGAGAAGAAAAAGATAATGGAAAAGATAATGATAATTCCTTTTGTGATGAATAGAAAAGAAAACTATATGATTGATATATCAACCATGGTCAAGGATGAGTGGCTAAGAGTTTGTAGAGAATAAACTAGAGTTAGGGTTTGGTTAGGTTAAGTTATGAGTCATGCAAAAATATCAACCATAATATCTTAAGCATGACAAAAACAAAGCTTCTAGAAGGTGCAAGAAGAAGCTAACCCTAATCAAACCCTAATCCCTTTTAATCATCCTTAAATATGTTTAATAATAAATCATATCATGTCACAATAATATATATCACATATATATTATATATTTGCAACAAAAGAAAATAATACAATTAACATATATCGCATATATATCAATGTATCAACCAGTGAGAAAATGAAATAATAAAGCGAGCCAATATTAGATAATGTAATACAATATATCATATATATTATTATACATTAAATCATCGAATCAACACTTGATCCGACGATCCGGCTATATCGAATATTACCGACTAATATATCATGTACTGATTCATCGAATCAACACTTGATCCGATGACCCGGTTCATATCTAAATATCGCGAGAATATAATACGGTATCTCATATCGCACTATTCTCGGTCCTGCACATATCACATATGCGCCTCTACTCCGTTTCGCCTGAGCCAAGAAACCTCTGTGTAGGACTCTAAAGAATCGTCAATACGCCGGTAGCAGGTGATGATCATATCAAACACCCACAAGCTGCAAGCGGTCAGCTAAACGTAACAGCCACCCAGGTATTGAGCGATCAGAAGATCAACAAGCTAGCTTGTGCGTTCTCCTGTGAATCCATTCAGTAACACTCCCGTACAGTCCGGTCTGTTCGTCTGATATGTCGCATATCAAGTCTAGGGGTGGTATACGTCAGACCCCAGTAACCGATAAGTCGTGTCGATGTGTGGCTCATAACGGGTCGAGAAACTACTAGTAACACTTACCAGTAAATCTCTATATCAGCCCTGGCCAGGGACTTCCAGTTATAGCCAATCGAACACAGCACAACATCAACTCCCTATACCGGAAGAGACGAATCCCCTCCTATCGCTCATTGCCTCCATGTGATTCGGGACTGTACCCAAAAGCCACCGTTTTGCACGCCCTCTTGGACGTGGTAAGGTGGAAATCAAAGCACAGTGGGAATCACACAAGACTCTATGACGATCTCGGGTCTACAGACTACCCTGTACCAGTGTCACCGGAGAACTGACATCTGACGTGTGGTATATCACCATCTGGGAGTTCTCGGCGAGTCCGTCCAGTGTACCCAGTCTCCACTGAGCACCCGTACACCATCTCTGATGTCAAACACCGATGGATATGGGATCATCCATCGCCCATCATATGGGTCAAGATGCGTATACGCTAGTCTACTCTGGTGTATCGATGCCCTGTCTCGATATATCCTCGACTAGGAACAGTTATAGGATGTACTCATCGACTACTATGGCCCCACTAGTATGATCTCATCATAATCCCAGTAGTCGAGTACAGATCCTAAGGGCTTTATCAACATGTGAGAGAAAAACAATAAACCAATACAAGTCAACATGTTAAGATAAAGTGAAACCAAATAGCATACTATCATGACGAGCAAGAAAGTCCTCTCTGTATGTATCTAAGCATCCATCATAATATACATCATATGTACAACAATGGCCTCTAGGGCATATACATAACTAACAATCTCCCACTTGCACTAAGGCCAGCTGCTGTAGTGTCTCATACCTAGCATCCCGAATAATCTCTCAAACTGTATTTGGGGAATAGCCTTCGTGAATGGATCCGCAGTGTTGTCCTTCGTATCTACTCTCCTGACCTCGATCTCCCGGCGATCAACTATCTCCCTGATCTGGTGATACCGCCTCAGAATATGTCTGGACTTCTGATGGGATCTGGGTTCCTTGGCCAAAGCCACAGCTCCATTGTTATCGCAATACAGAGGTATTGGATGCTCAATGGATGGAACCACTCCAAGTTCACTAATGAAATTCTTTATCCAGACAGCCTCTTTGGCAGCATCGTTGGCAGCGATGTATTCAGCCTCCATCGTCGAGTCTGCAACGGTATCCTGTTTGGAACTTTTCCAACATACCGCCCCTCCATTGAGGGTAAAGACAAAACCCGAGTGTGACTTAGAGTCGTCCTTATCACTTTGGAAGCTGGAATCGGTAAAGGACTCCACCTGGAGTTCTCCGTTACCATACACCAAGAACATCTCCTTAGTCCTTCGTAAGTACTTGAGAATGTTCTTCACAGCTGTCCAGTGACTCTCTCCAGGATCTGCTTGATACCGACTCACTACACTTAGTGAGTATGCTACATCGGGTCTGGTACATAGCATCGCATACATGATAGAGCCTACTGGCGAACCATAGGGTATCCCTTTCATGCGAGCTCTCTCCAAATCAGTCTTGGGAGACATCTCTTTGGAGAGAGTGAGTCCAGAGATCGTGGGTTAGTTCCCACGCTTGGATTCTTCCATACTAAACCTCTTTAGTATGGTGTCAATGTACCTGGATTGGGACAATCCTAATATCCGTTTAGATCTATCTCTATAGATCATGATTCCCAATATGCAGGAGGCATCACCTAGATCTTTCATTGAGAATCTCTGTGATAAGAAGAGCTTGACTGATTGCAGCATAGGAATATCATTTCCTATCAAGAGTATGTCATCCACGTATAATACGAGGAAGACAACCTTACCCTCTGGTACCTTCTTATAGATACAAGGTTCATCTATATTTTTGATGAAGTCAAACTCTTTGACTACAACATCAAAACAGATGTTCCAACTCCGCGATGCTTGCTTTAACCCATAAATGGATTTAAGCAGCTTTCACACCTTTCCGCTGCTCCCACTATCTACGAAGCCCTCTGGCTGAGTCATGTACACGCACTCTTCTAAATCACCGTTTAGAAAAGCGGTCTTAACATCTATTTGCCAGATTTCGTAGTCATGGTATGCAGCAATGGCAAGTAAGATCCGGATGGACTTAAGCATAGCCACTGGAGAAAAGGTTTCGTCATAATCCATACCTGGTCGTTGACGAAAACCCTTTGCTACAAGTCTAGCTTTGAAAGTCTCAACTTTTCCATCTACACCAAATTTCATTTTAAAGATCCACTTGCTCCCTATGGGTTTTACCCCTTCTGGAGCATTTTCCAAAGTCCATACTTTGTTGGTGTACATGGATTCCATCTCAGATCGCATTGCATCCAGCCATTTCACAGAGTCACTACTCGTGATGGCCTGCTCGAAACTAGTCGGGTCATCATCATCCATGATGCAATCCTCGCTTCCACCATCAATGAGAAAACCGTAGTATCTCTCAGGTGGATGAGAAACCCTACTAGATCGGTGGAGAGGCTGGGGTTCGTTGGGTACTATTGAATCCTCCGGTTCTACCAAATCTTCAGTTTCAGTTTCAGTTTCAGTTTGTGTAGATGGAATTTCTTCCAGTTCTACCTCTTCGCCACTAATTTCTTTTGCAAGAAATTCCTTTTCTAAAAAGGTGGCATGTCGAGAAACAAACACATTTTGTTCCTCGCGATAGTAGAAAAGATATCCATGTGAATGTTTGGGATATCCCACAAACTTGCATAGAACTGACCGTCCCTCGAGTTTGTCTGGATTTTGCCTTTTGACATAGGCCAGACAACCCCATATCTTAACTCGTTTAAGACATGGTCTCTTCCCACTCCATATCTCATATGGTGTGGTAGGTACAGATTTAGTTGGAACTTGATTCAATAGGTATGCTGCTGTCTCCAGTGCATACCCCCAGAAGGAAATAGGTAACTCAGCTGTACTCATCATCGAGCGCACCATATCTAATAGAGTGTGATTCCTTCGCTCAGATACACCGTTGTGCTGTGGTGTATAAGGAGGAGTAAGCTGAGAGAGAATCCCATTCTCTTTTAGATAATCTAGGAACTCACTGCTTAAGTATTCACCTCCTCGATCAGATCGAAGAATCTTAATACTTTTGCCCGTTTGATTCTCTACTTCGTGCTTATATTCTCTGAATTTCTCAAAAGCTTCAGACTAGTGTTTCATCAGAAACACATGTCCGAATCTAGAGAGATCGTCAGTGAATGTAATGAAGTAGGAAGAACCGTTCCTGGCATGCGTAGACATGGGACCGCATACATCATTATTTACCAGTCCTAAGAGTTCGGTAACTCTTTCTCCGTGTCCACTAAACGGAGCTTTAGTCATTTTTCCTTTGAGACATGAATGGCAAGTATCATAAGATGATAATTCGAACAGATTCAAATAACCATCCTTATGTAACTTAGCCAGTCGTGTCGCATTGATATGACCAAGTCTACAATGCCACAAGAAGGATTCGTTCATTTCTGAACTTTTCCTCTTGTGTGTGTTTTGTATATTGAGGACTGTATTCTGATTTAGAATGAATATGCCATTATGTAACGAGCCTGATGCAATCAACTTTTGATTTAGGAATATGTTCATAACATTATCCGTTACTACAAAATTATATCCTTCTTTACTCAATAAAGAAACTGATATAATGTTGCACATCATGTTCGGTATATAATAACACTCATTCAGAATCAGTGTATTACGACTTGGTAATACTAGGTGATATTCGCCAACTGCTTTGGCTGCAATACTTGCACCATTCCCTACTTGAACGGAATGATCACCTTTTCCCAGTTCTCTACATTTTCGTAGCCCATGTAACAATTTACATATGTGGGATCCTGATCCGGTATCTAATACCCAGGACGTAGGGTGAACTGAGAAACAGTTCTCAATAACTAACACACCTGAAGAAGATGCATCAATATGCATGTTCTTTTGGGCGGCGTGAGAATCCAGACATTCTCCTGTTTCCTGTTCAGTCTTATAACTCTTATAAGAAAGAACGGGTCCAACGTTCCCCTGCTCAGTATAATAAGCGGGTTCAGTTAATACATCCATATTATTATCTTGATTATGGCCTGACATGGTCGCTACCTGGAGAGAGAGAGAGATAAACACTTTAGCGTATGCTCTTTCAAGATTAGATTGGTTATTATCTTATCTAATCAGGATGTCTCCCACTGTTTTTATCAAATCTACCTTCAAACCCTAAAAGGTAAGATTAGCCGGGATTAATTACACCCTACAATTTCGTCAATCTTTCAGCCAGATCAGTGTCGGTACTTTGAGGAAGGTTCCCCGTGCTTTCGCACGGACCTAATTAAAGTAAACCTCGTTTTTCCAGAGGCGTAACCCCGTTAACACTTTTCTAGACACCTACTTGATCGGCTAATTGTCCTGTGTAAAACTCTCCCAGGAGTAACACTTACTCACAGTGGGTATCGGGATCCAACTATCTCATAGGAGGTATGCAATCTCATTGCAAATTTCAACACTTGAAATTCCCGATAATGCTTTTGCCCCTAACCCCTATGACCTTGACAAAGGCCAACAAACCATAGGAAGCTAGTCAAGTTCAACCCGTTATTTCTTGATTGAAATTAAACCCACCCGCACGACCCTTGACAAAGGCCAATAAGGTCGTACGAATACCCTAATCCAATCACATCATATGTTTAAACAGATAAGTACCAGTTAGCTACCGCACACTACACCTTGACAAAGGCCAACAAACGCAGCACGAATACTAAATAGTCTTTATCTGAAATGACGGAGGGCTACGCAGGTTTTTCAGAAAACCCTGAGCGTAATGAACTTGATATCGTCGTAGATCAAGTGTTTTTGAAAAGGAGTGTTTTCTAGGCTTTTCTTAGTTTCGCTAAAGGGGTCACTCCCGGTGAAGGGATCGTCGGCCCTTTCCTCATCGAATAAGGTGCAGGATATATCATATATACCGCTGTGGAAAGCAAAACACTAAAAGCAATCAAAAAACAAACCGAGTTTTGTAGCATCTGCCAGTTTCGCTAAAGAGGTCACTCCCGGTGAAGGGATCGTCGGCTCTTTCCTCATCGAATAAGGTGCAGGACATATCATATATATCACTGTGCAAAGCAAAACTGTAGCTACCCCTTTTTTTATAAAGTTTTGATTCTACAACATCTTTAGGTTTCTTTTTCCTTTTATTAATCTCATTAATAAAAATCCCATCAGCTTATGCTTCCTAAGCATCACAGAAGAAACGAAAGCAGTAATATTTATATATCAGCATATATATATATAGTATAAGCATTCGTCTCAGGAAGTAATATGATCTCATCATAGAACATTGCAGCAGAAGAACATATATGAAATATTGGATATACTAGGACGTCTGTGTTTTTAATACGAGCCTGTATAAAACACGGATTCCACGGTCGCGACGAATAGCCAAACCCACATCCCAAGACCCCTACGAGAGCGGCAAGTAACACTGCCAATTCTAGGGTTAGGAGACCCGGTCTCGACTCCTCGAGATGGCCTCCCACTGGACCCTAGAACCCGGTTACTTGTGCTCCCATCCTTGGGTCTACCTAATGCGGAAAAGTAAATAATATACACTGGTGACATCAACCTCAACCTGGAAGTGCCCCAAATAAAAGAATATTACATTACAAATGAATTTTACATGAATGAAAATAAAAACCCTCATCTCACATAAAAACCCCCGGCTATTCAGAACGCGACGATCCAATATAACATATCACAGCAACACATAATATCACATATCATCAACGTAAGTAAATATGCGCATCCCAATTGTCGTTGGCATATAGCAACGAAACCGGCGATATCACATATTAAACTTACGGTCATAGAAAAGAAAGTGTAAAACTACAACATTTGGAATCCACAATCACTTTAGACATCGTAAATCCGAAATATCACATACTTCGTATTTCATGCCTAACTCTATGAATTCCACATATTGTATCACATTCCAGATAAATAGACAGTATTAAACTTTTCCAACAGATAATCAAATACCCAAAATTTCCTAAAGTGCTCAACACTTGAGCGGAGTTCAAATAATCCCAGAATATGTCACAATACCGGTGATCCAGCCGTAGAAGGGTCAAGCCAACGCCTCACATGTGGCACGCCGTACTGCCCCAAACCCGAAGGTTCAAAAGGCGGTTCAAGACGGTCACATAATCGAGTTAAGGTTTGTTGTTTTCTAGAGGGTCCACCGCTTAACTTGTACAATTTTTCCGAAAGATTTAAACCCGATAAAAATTCAACACTTGAAAGTTTTACGTGCCAGGAAAAAGTGAGTTAATGATATCCGTTTGAACTTTTTAACAATTTCTAAATATCTGGAAAAACAACGAATTTAAATTTTCCGATCGAATCTACGATTACAAAATAAACCCCAGATTAAACAACACTTGAATCATTTTTAAAAATACCTAGAAGCATCAACAAGCACCTACGGTTATTACCATAAAAACAACGTGTCACAATTCCAAGATTCCGCCGCGGAACCGCCGCGAGAAGCAGGTTCCCGCCGCGGTTCCGCCGCGGTTTGATGGATTTGTAGGCCCGTGTTTCATGGTAATTCTTAGAATTCCCTGCTGATTTTTTACGTATTTTTAATTCAGAAAAATCCCAGATTTTGAAAAATTTTCAGAGAGGGGGTAAATTTTGTCGGTTCGGGTTCGATCGGAGTTTTAACATCGTAAACATGTCGCCTAATGCTCTAGCTAGGCTCTGATACCACTGCAGGGTTCCTAGACACACTTGTGAAGGTTCATAATGCATCAAACATGCACGAATAAAATTTTAGATGTGCCGAACAACCCAAAGACAGGATCTTTGCTAGATTATTAGGGTTAAGCATGCAAGATAACAACTTTTTATCTAAGTGTGAGGGATTACAACCTTTGTAGTCCGCTCCTTCGCTTCACAAGCTCCGAGTAGAAGTCCCTTCGCCGCGATCCTCGATCTCCCGGACCCAAGAGAGGCTCCACGACTCGAACGATCCATGCTAGCTTGAAGTGTTCCAAATCTCCGATGATCTACGTCGAAGTTTCAATAACTCAAGCTTTCACACTTTAAAGAGATGAACACACTAATCTCATGGGCTAGAAGAGATGAGGATGAAGGAGTAGTATTTATGCTTTCTTTTTAATTCACTTTCTCACAATTTATCATCACAAATGGAATTTCTAGTGAGCTCAAAATCAAGAGAGAAGAAAAAGATAATGGAAAAGATAATGATAATTCCTTTTGTGATGAATAGAAAAGAAAACTATATGATTGATATATCAACCATGGTCAAGGATGAGTGGCTAAGAGTTTGTAGAGAATAAACTAGAGTTAGGGTTTGGTTTGGTTAAGTTATGAGTCATGCAAAAATATCAACCAGAATATCTTAAGCATGACAAAAACAAAGCTTCTAGAAGGTGCAAGAAGAAGCTAACCCTAATCAAACCCTAATCCCTTTTAATCATCCTTAAATATGTTTAATAATAAATCATATCATGTCACAATAATATATATCACATATATATTATATATTTGCAACAAAAGAAAATAATACAATTAACATATATCGCATATATATCAATGTATCAACCAGTGAGAAAATGAAATAATAAAGCGAGCCAATATTAGATAATGTAATACAATATATCATATATATTATTATACATTAAATCATCGAATCAACACTTGATCCGACGATCCGGCTATATCGAATATTACCGACTAATATATCATGTACCGATTCATCGAATCAACACTTGATCCGATGACCCGGTTCATATCTAAATATCGTGAGAATATAATACGGTATCTCATATCGCATTATTCTCGGTCCTGCACATATCACATATGCGCCTCTACTCCGTTTCGCCTGAGCCAAGAAACCTCTGTGTAGGACTCTAAAGAATCGTCAATACGCCGGTAGCAGGTGATGATCATATCAAACACCCACAAGCTGCAAGCGGTCAGCTAAACGTAACATCCACCCAGGTATTGAGCGATCAGAAGATCAACAAGCTAGCCTGTGCGTTCTCCTGTGAATCCATTCAGTAACACTCCCGTACAGTCCGGTCTGTTCGTCTGATATGTCGCATATCAAGTCTAGGGGTGGTATACGTCAGACCCCAGTAACCGATAAGTCGTGTCGATGTGTGGCTCATAACGGGTAGAGAAACTACTAGTAACACTTACCAGTAAATCTCTATATCAGCCCTGGCCAGGGACTTCCAGTTATAGCCAATCGAACACAGCACAACATCAACTCCCTATACCGGGAGAGACGAATCCCCTCCTATCGCTCATTGCCTCCATGTGATACGGGACTGTACCCAAAAGCCACTGTTTTGCACGCCCTCTTGGACGTGGTAAGGTGGAAATCAAAGCACAGTGGGAATCACACAAGACTCTATGACGATCTCGGGTCTACAGACTACCCTGTACCAGTGTCACCGGAGAACTACCATCTGACGTGTGGTATATCACCATCTGGGAGTTCTCGGCGAGTCCGTCCAGTGTACCCAGTCTCCACTGAGCACCCGTACACCATCTCTGATGTCAAACACCAATGGATATGGGATCATCCATCGCCCATCATATGGGTCAAGATGCGTATACGCTAGTCTACTCTGGTGTATCGATGCCCTGTCTCGATATACCCTCGACTAGGAACAGTTGTAGGATGTAATCATCGACTACTATGGCCCCACTAGTATGATCTCATCATAATCCCTGTAGTCGAGTACAGATCCTAAAGGCTTTATCAACATGTGAGAGAAAAACAGTAAACCAATACAAGTCAACATGTTAAGATAAAGTGAAACCAAATAGCATACTATCATGACGAGCAAGAAAGTCATCTCTCTATATATCTAAGCATCCATCATAATATACATCATATGTACAACAATGGCCTCTAGGGCATATACATAACTAACAATCTCCCACTTGCACTAAGGCCAGCTGCTGTAGTATCTCATACCTAGCATCCCGAATAATCTCTCAAACTGTATCTGGGGAATAGCCTTCATGAATGGATCCGCAGTGTTGTCCTTCGTATCTACTCTCCTGACCTCGATCTCCCGGTTATCAACTATCTCCCTGATCAGGTGATACCGCCTCAGAATATGTCTGGACTTCTGATGGGATCTGGGTTCCTTGGCCAAAGCCACAGCTCCATTGTTATCGCAATACAGAGGTATTGGATGCTCAATGGATGGAACCACTCCAAGTTCACTAATGAACTTCTTTATCCAGACAGCCTCTTTGGCAGCATCGTTGGCAGCGATGTATTCAGCCTCCATCGTCGAGTCTGCAACGGTATCCTGTTTGGAACACCGCTGCCGCGAGCACCCGAACGGATGCTTTTGGCAACGGGGTTCTCCTACAGTCACTTGGTCGGGGCTATGGGGCGTGGCTGTCTGTTAAGTTTACCCGGCGAGTATCCGCATACGCTACGTGATTGCGACGGACTTTTGATCGCATCAAAATCCCGTGGCAACCGATCATCTGAGACTGAACTGCTAGATTTATAACATTCAAATTAGTTATCTCATAACTACATGTGGATTCCAAATATTGTATCACATTCCAGATAAGAAGATAGTGTTAAACTTTCCGATCGAATAATCAAATACCCAAGATTTCCCAAACAGCTCAACACTTGAGCGGAGTTCAAAAAATATCCATCACATGCCACAGTACCAATGGTCCAGCCGTAGAAGGGTCAAGCCAACGCCTCACATGTGGCAACGCCGTACTGCCCCAAACCCTAAGGTTCAGAGGCGGTTCAGACAGTCACATAATCGAGTTAAGGTTTGTGTTCTTCTAAAGGGTCCACCGCGTTACTTGCATGATTTTCCGGATGTTTCAAACTCGAGAAAAAATCCAACTTTTGAAAAAAATTCCGACAGGAGAAAAAGTGAGTTATTGATATCCGTTCGAACTTTTTAACAGTTTCTAAAATTATCCGGAAAAAACTTAAACGAAGTTAAATTATCCGATCGAATCAACGAGTCCCCAATACAAACTAGAAAACTAAACACTTGAGTATAAATTAAAAATTCCGAGAAGAATCAGGAAGTACCAACGGTTATTACTGTGCAAAGTTCAAACCAAAATTTTACTGTTTGGCCGCGGAACCGCCGCGGAAGCCATGGTACGGCCGCGGTTTCGCGGCGCATTAATTGAATTGG
This sequence comes from Agapanthus africanus, assembly GCA_030015575.1. NCBI lineage: Eukaryota > Viridiplantae > Streptophyta > Magnoliopsida > Asparagales > Amaryllidaceae > Agapanthus > Agapanthus africanus. The sequence continues at coordinate 117,097,298 of JASDDO010000031.1, forward strand.
AGGCACGTGCTGCACAGTAACTCTTGTATTTCCCTGCCGATTTTTTTGAGTATTTTTAATATGAAAAAATCAACATTTTTGAAAAATTTCCAGAAAAGGGTATAAACCGGGTAATCGGAGTTTGATCGGACTTTAAACTTTGCCTAGACTTCGCCTAAAGCTCTAGCTTGGCTTTGATACCGCTGTAGGGTTACTAGGCACACGCACAAGGGTCTATAAGACATCAACCATGCCCGATTTAAAATTTAGCAGTGCCGAACAACCCTAAACCAAGATCTTAGACTAGAGATTAGGCGAAACAAAGCATGTTAAACACTTTAACATCTAAGAGTTTGGGATTACAACCTTTGTAGTCCGGTCCTTCACTTCATAAGCTCCGTGTTGTGGTCCCTTCGCTGCGATCATCAAGTTCCGGACTCTCGAGAGGCTCCACGAAGAGAAAGATGCAAGCTTGCTTCCGATCTTCGATAACAAAGATGATCTACCTTGAAGTTTCATTAACACAAGCTCTCACTCACTAAATGAAGTGAACACCCTAATCTAAATGGCTAGGATAGATTAGGATGATGAAGTAGGATTTTAGCTCTCATTTGTTTTCTTAATCTCACTCATTTTTATCACATAATAAAAACCTAGAAAGCTTTTCAAAAGCTCAAGGAAGAAGAAGAAGAATAGTAATCCTTTTGTGATGAATAATGAAAGTAGTCATATCATTACCAAAGCAACCATGGTTAAGTCAAGAAAAGACTTAACCATTGTAGAGATCTAACCATGGTTAATGGTGTGGGTTGGGTTAAGTAAATATCTTGCAAAATATCTTTGCAAAAACAAAAAGGAAACCTTCTAGAAGGTTCAAGAAAGAACTAACCCAAATCAAATCCTAATCTTGTTTAATCTCCACTAAACATGTTGCATTAGTAATCATATCATGTTACAATATTATATATCACATATATAATATTTATTGTAACAAAATAAAATAATACAATTAACATATATCGCATATATATCAATGTATTACCCGAGTGAGAAAAAGAATCTTTTAGTGAGCTTATATCAGTTAATGTAATTTAATATATCAAATATATAATTATACATTAAATTATCGAATCAACACTTGATCCGATAATCCGGCCATTTCATAAATAACCGACTAATATAATCTGTATCAGTTCATCGAATCAACACTTGATCCGATGACCCGGCTATATCACATATACCCAGCCGATATCTCATATCGTGAGAATCTAATACGGTATCACATACACGTATTGTTCTCGGTCCCACACATATCATATATGTGCTCCTACTCCGTTTTTCCTGAGCCAAGAAACCTCTGTGTAGGACTTTAAAGAATCGTCAATACGCCGGCAGTAGGTGATGATCATATCACACACCCACAAGCTGCAAGCGGTCAGCTAAACGTAACAGCCACCCAGGTATTGAGCGCTCAGAAGATCAACAAGCAAGCTTGCACATTCTCCTGTGAATCCAGTCAGTAACACTCCCGTACAGTTTGGTCTCTTCGTCTGATATGTCGCATATCTCGCCTAGGGGTGGTAAACGTCAGACCCCAGTAGCTTGATAAGTCGTGTCGATATGAGGTCTATAACAGTTCGAGAAACTACTGATAACACTTACCAGTAAATCCCAGCAACCCTGGCCAGGGATTTCCAGTTATAGCCAATCGAACACAGCGCAACATCAACTCCCTATACCGGGAGAGACGAATCCCCTCCTATCGCTCATTGCCTCCATGTGATTCGGGACTGTACCCAAAAGCCACCTTTTTGCACGCCCTCTTGGACGTGGTATGATGGAAATCAAAGCACTGTGGGAATCACACAAGACTCTATGACGATCTCGGGTCAACAGACTACTTTGTACCAGTGTCACCGGAGAACTGCCATCTGACGTGAGGTATAATACCATCTGGGAGTTCTCGGCGAGTCCGTCCAGTGTACCCAGTCTCCACTGAGCACCCGTACACCATCCTTGATATCAAACACCGATGGATATGGGATCATGCATCGCCCATCATATGGGTCAAGATGCGTATACGCTAGTCTACTCTGGTGTATCGATGCCCTGTCTCGATACACCCTCGACTAGGAACAGTTATAGGATGTACTCGTCGACTACCGTGGCCCCACTAGTATGATCTCATCATAGTCCCAGTAGTCGAGTACATATCCTAAGGGCTTTATCAACATGTAATATAAAGACAATCAGAGTACATGTTAAGATAAAGTACAACCAGATAGCATACTATCATGTCGAGCAAGAAAGTCCTCCCTATATATGTCCTAGAATCCACTACAATATACATCGCATGTACAGTAATGGCCTCTAGGGCATACATATAACTAACAACTAGCGTATAGCTTCTCGACCCATGTAGATGGGCGATGGATGATCTCATATCCATTGGTGTTTGACATCAGAGACAGTATACGGGTGCTCAGTGGAGACTGGGTACACTGGACGGGCTCGCCGAGAACTCCCAGATGGTATTATACCTCACGTCAGATGGCAGTTCTCTGGTGACACTGGTACAAGTTAGTCTGTAGACCCGAGATCGTCATAGAGTCTTGTGTGATTCCCACTGTGCTTTGATTTCCACCTTACCACGTTCAAGAGAACGTGCAAAACGGTGGCTTTTGGGTACAGTCCCGAGTCACATGGAGGCAATGAGCGATAGGAGGGGTTTCGTCTCTCCCGGTATAGGGAGTTGATGTTGCGCTGTGCTCGATTGGCTATAACAGGAAGTCCTTGGCCAAGGCTGCTTCAGAGGTATACTGGTAAGTGTTATTTGTAGTTTCTCGACCCGTTATGAGCCTCATATCGACACGACTATCGAGTTACTGGGGTATGACGTTTACCACCCCTAGACAAGATATGCGACATATCAGACGAAGAGACCAGACTGTACGGTAGTGTTACTGATTGGATTCACAGGAGTGTGAGCAGGCTTGCTTGTTGATCTTCTGATCGCTCAATACCCGAGTGGCCGTTACGTTTAGCAGACCGCTTGCGGCTTGTGGGTGTTTGATATGATCATCACCTACTGCCGGTGTATTGACGAGTCTTTAGAGTCCTAAACAAGGGTTTCCTGGCTCAAACGAAACGGAGTAGGAGCACATATGTGATATGTGCGGGACCGAGATTAATACGATATGTGATACCGTGTTCTATTCTCGCGATTAGTAACATTGATCGGTTGTTAGCCGGTGTTGATTCGATAAGTTATTACACATGATATTAGTCGGTTATAGCAGGATTATTAAATCAAGAGTTGATTTAATAATTTAATGTATAATTATATATTTGATATATTACATTACATTAACTAGTATTATCTCACTTATGATTTGTTTTATCACTTTGTGTGCACATTGTACATATGTGATATGTATGTTTGTGTACATGCATTGTGTCATGGTTGATGATACATGTAAGATGGGTGTATGAGACTTATACCATGATTAGGTTAAATTAGGGTTTGTTTATTCCTTAAAAGATTAACAAAAGAGCATGATTTAGTCAAAGTTGTCAAGCTTTCATGAAGCTTGTAGAAACTTTGACAAAGTCCACTCTTTTGTCATATCTTAAGATATTAGTTAACCCAACCCTTAACCTCACACCTTGGTTAATTCTCTATATGAGTTAAGCATGATAGCTTTAACTCGCCCATGGTTACTTAATTCATTTTGGATGAATTATTAACTTGAGTTCATCTTCTTCTTCTTCCTCCTCAAAAGCTTTCAAGCTCTAATGGAGTTATGAGAAAAAGTGTGAGAAAATCAATTCTAAAGTGAGCCCACTTCCTACTTCATCATCCTCTACTACTTGCCATGAAGTATAGGGTGTTCTCTTCACAAAGTTCATGACCTAGTGAAGGAATAGCTTGAGTTAGTATCTCCTCGACGTAGATCATCTTCGGCCTCGAAGTCTTCGAAGCAAGCACGTTCTTTTCTTCGTGGAGCCTCTCTAGAGTCCGGAGTTCGCGATCACAGCGAAGGGGGGTACTACATGGAGCTATTTGAAGTGAAGGACCGGTCTACAAAGGTTGTATTCCTTGCTCACTATTAGTTGCAAAGTGTTTGCATATGGATTCCGCATTATTTCTAGTTAACGATCTATGTTTAGGGTTAGCTAGAATGGAATATTTTTAATTTGGCATGGACGATGCCTCCCGAAACCTTGCTGCCGTTATAGACAACCCTTCAGTGGTATCAGAGCCATGCTAGAAATAAATACGGATTTTGCTAAGATCACGAAACCGAAACAACTCCGAAACTTGAAACGGAAAACCCAAGTTTCTGTCGATTTTGTCTAGTTGTCAAAAAATTATTTTAACAAGTGCAGAATGTTATCTGTGATACATAATGAACACACAAGAAATTTCACCCCAGCACCTCGGATCATGGCCGGCGAAATTGCATGCAGGTCCGGCGACCTCGGCCTCCAAGTGAGGGAATGGGTTAAATTTTTTGTTGTGTTCCAGTTGCTGGGTTTTGGTGTTTCAGGTGTTGTTTGTTTTTGCTAATTTTGCATGTGATGTAATCTTACACTATAAACAATTCGGAGTGTTTCGTATTCGTATTTTTAACATTGTTTCGGGTTGTTCACTTTATTCAGGCGAAGTTAAAAAGCTCGATCGAATGTCAAAAACCCATTTTTCCAAGTTTAACGTATTCGGAAAAATATGCAAGTGATTCTTTGGACCCTATAGAAGAACGTAAACCTTAACTCGATTATGTGGCCGTCAAAACTGCCACTTGAACCCTAGGGTTTGTGGTAGTTTAGTGTTTCACATGTGAGGCGTTAGTTTGACCCTTCTACGGCTGGTTCATAGGTACTGTGGCATCTTCTGGGTTTTACTAAAACTGTGCTCAAGTGTTGAGCTGTCGGGAAATTGTGGGACTTTGATGAATCGATCGAAGAGTTTAATGTCGTCCGGATATTATGTAATGGGATACAATATTTGGAATCCACATGTTGTTATGAGATAACTAGTTTGAATGTTATAAATCTAGCAGTTTAGTCTCATTTGATCGGTTGCCACGGGATTTTGATGTGATCAAAAGTCCGTCGCAATCACGTAGTATACGCGGATACTCGCCGGGTAAACTTAATAGATAGCCACGCCCCATAGCCCCGACCAAGTGACTGTAGGAGAACCCCGTCGCCAAAAGCATTCGTTCGGGTGCTCGCGGCAGCGGTGTTCCGCCTTAGTGCACTTCGTCGACGGTATCGGGGGGTGCGGCCGTCTACTAAAGTTTCCGACAAGCATTCGATCAGGATGTCGGGAATCTTGTTGAATTGCCCGACTAGATATTGAAAAGTGTTTTCGAGATCGAGACTAAAATGCGGGGTTTATAATTGTTAGGCATGCGATGTCTAAGGAATTCATTTGGTTAGGCATGTGATGTCTAAGGTGGTTGCGGATTCCAACTGTTGTAGTTTTTCACTTTCTTTTCTGCGACCGTAAGTGTAATATGTGGTGTATCGCCGGTTTCGGTGCTATATGCCAACGACAATTGGGATACACATATTTACTTACGTTGATAACATGTGATATTATGTGTTGCTGGGATATGTTATATTGGATCGTCGTGATTGAATAGCCGGGGGTTTTATGTGAGATGAAAGTTTTTCATTTTCGTTCATGTAAAATTTATTGTATGTAATATTCTTTTATTGGGGCACTTCCGGGTTGAGGATGATGTCACCATTGTATATTATTTACTTTTCCGCATTAGGATAGACCCAAGGCGGGGAGCACAAGTAACCGGGTTCTACGGTCCAGTGGGAGACCATCTCGAGGAGTCGAGACCAGGTCTCCTAACTCTAGAATTGGTAGGGTCGCTTGCCGCTCTCGTAGGGGTCTAGGGGTGTGGGATAGGCTATTCATCACGACCGTGGAATCCGTGTTTTATACAGGCTTAATATAAAACACGAAAATCCTAGTATATCCAATATTTCATATGTTGTTCTTCTGCTGCGATATCTGTGATGTGATCATTTGATATGTTGAGATAGATACTGGATATAGTATATGTGATATATTATATAGACGTTGCTTATGTTTTACACCCGCGCTAGCACTGCCCCGCTCTGCCGTTAGTTACCTAACCGAACGGTGCACGAGGGGACATCGAGGCGAATGCGGATGGCATAAGCGTACGTTGTATTTATCTGTGATGTTTAGGTAACTTAAAATGATGGGACTTCATTAATAAGATTAATGAAACTAAAAGAAACCTAAATATGTTGTGGAATCGAATTTTCAAAAACAGGTAGCTCTAGTTGTTGCTTTGCATAGCGGTGTTCCTTGTAGAACATCCAGCACCTTATTCGATAAGGAAAGAGCCAAGATCCCTTCACCGGGAGTGACCTCTTTAGCAATAACTGGCAGATGCTACAACCCTCGGTTTGTCTTTTGATTGCTTCTATAGTTTTTGCTTTGCATAGTGGTATTGTGAATATCCTGCACCTTATTCGATAAGGAAAGAGCCGACGATCCCTTCACCGGGAGTGGCCTTTTTAGCAAAACTAGTAAAATCCTTAAAAACACTCCATTTAAATCATTTGATTCTACGACGAGATCAAGTTCATTACGCAAAGGGTTTTTTCTTAAAAAAACCTGTCATAGCCCTCCGTCATTTCAGATAAGTACTACTTAGTATTCGTGCTACGTTTGTTGACTATGTTAAGGCGTAGTGTGCGGTAGCTGATTAGTGCTTATCTGCATAAGCATATGATGCGATTGGATTAGGGTATTCGTGCGACTTTGTTGACTATGTTAAGGGTCGTGAGGGTGGGTTTAATTCAATCGGGAAATGACGGATTGAACTTGACTAGCACTTATGATTTGTTGACTATGTTAAGGTCATATAGCTGCTAGGGGCAAAATATTATTGGGAATTTCAAGTGTTGAAATTTTTAATGAGATTGCATACCTTCTATGAGATAGTTGAATCCTGATACCCACTGCGAGTAAAAGTTACTCCTGGGAGAGTTTTACACATTACAATTAGACGATCAAGTAGGTGTCTAGAAAGGTGTTAACGGGGTTACGCCCCTGGGAAAACGAGGTTTATTTTAATTATGTCCGTGCGAAAGCACGGTGAACCTCCCTCAAAGTACCGGCACTGGCCTGGCTGAAAGATTGGCGAACTTGTAGGGTGTAATTAATCCCGGCTAGTCTTTCCTTTTAGGGTTTGAAGGAAGATTTGACTAAAACAGTGGGAGCCATCCTGATTAGATAAATAAATAACCAATCTAATCTTGCAAGAGCCTACGCTGAGTGTTTTCTTTTCTCTCTCTCTAGGTAGCGATCATGTCACGCCTTAATCAAGATAATAATATGGATGTATTGATCGAACCCGCTTGTTATACTGCGCTAGGGAACGTTGGTCCCGCTCCAACATATAATTATTATAAGACCGAGCAGGAAATAGGGGATTACCAGAATTCCCGTGCCACCCAAACGAAGAAAGTGTATGTTGTTATATCATCTTCGGGTGTGTTCATTACCGAGAACTGTTTCTCAGTATCCTTTACGTCCTGGGTATGAGATACCGGATCAGGATCTCACATATGTAATCTGTTATATGGGCTACAGATAAGTAGAGAACTGAGAATGGGTAATAAGTTTCAAGAGTTGGAAATGGTGCAAGTGTTGCAGCCAAGTCTGTTGGCAGTTATCACCCTGTATTACCAAATACATTGATTCTGAACGAATGTTATTAGATACCGAACCTGATATACAATATCATATCAGTCTCTTTATTAGTAAAGAAGGATATAATTTTGTATTGATGGATAATGTTTTGAACATTTCCTATATCAAGAGTTGATCGATTCAGGCACGTTATCTAAAAGCATATATGTTCTAAATCAAACCACCGTTCTTAACGCATAAAACACACACAATAGGAAGAGTTCAGAAATGAACGAATCCTTCTTGAGGCATTGTAGACTAGGTCATATCAATGCGACCCGACTAGCTTAATTTACATAAAGATGCATGTTTAAATCAGTTTGAATATACATCTTGTGAAACTTGCCAGTCATGTCACAAAGATAGGATGACCATAGCTCCGTTTATTGGAAACAGAGAAAGACTTAGTGAACTCTTGGGATTGATACATGTTGATATATGAAAGTCCCCTATCTACACATGCCAGGACCGGTTCTTTGTACTTCATTACATTCACTGATAATCTCTCAAGATTCGAACATGTGTTCCTGTTGAAACACAAGTCTGAACCTTTTAAGATATTCAAAGAATATAAATTAGAAGTAGATAACCAAAATGGGTATAAGTATTATGGCCTATGATGAGATCAGGGAGGAGAATACTTGAGCACGGAATTCCTGGAATATTCGAAAGGAGAATGTGATTCTCTCTCAGCATTACTCCTCTGTATACACCACAGCATATTGGTATATCGGGGTGGAGCAATCGCACCCTATGTGATATGGTGTGCTCTATGATGAGTACTACTGAGTTGCCTATTTCCTTTTGGGGGTTATGCACTTGTGAAGTTGCATACCTATTGAATAGGGTTCCAACCAAATCAGGTGCCTACCACTCCATATGTGATATGGTATGGGAAGAGCCCATCTCTTAAGGATGTTAAGATTTGAGGTTGTCCGGCCTATGTCTAAAAGCAAAATCCGGACAAGCTCGAGGCAAGGTCAGTTCTGTGGAAGTTTGTTGGATATCTCAAGCATTCGCAAGGGAATATCTTCTACCCCACTGAGGAACAAAACGTATTTTGTTTCTCAGCATGCCACCTTTGAGAAAAGGAATTTCTTGTGAAGAAATTAGTGGTCATGAGGTAGAGCTGGAAGGAGTTCCAGCTATACAAACTGCATCTGGTGATTTGGTGGAACCGAAGGATTCAATAGTTCCCAACGAACCTCAGCCTCTCCGCCGATCTGGTAGGGTTCCTCATCCACCTGAGAGATACTTCGGTTTTCTCTATGACAGTGGGAACGAGGATTGCATCATGAGATGATGACCCAACTAGTTTCAAGCAGGCCATCAGGAGTGGGGACTCTGTAAGAATGGCTGGATGCTAAGCGATCTGAGATGGAATCCATATACACCAACAAAGTATGGACTTTGGTTGCTTTATCTGGAGGGTTAAATCCCCATCAGGAGCAAGTATATCTTGAGAAGATTAATTGTTGTACATGGAAAAGTTGAGACTTTCAAAACTAAGACTAGTTGTAAAAGGTCCTTGCCATCGACCAGGTGTGGATAATGATGAAACCTTTTCTAGTGCCTATGCTTAAAGTCCATCCAGATCCTACTTGCCACTGCTACATACCATGACTACGATATCTGGCGGTTGGGTATCATGACAGCTTTTCTAAATGATGATTTAGAAGAGAGCGTCTATAAGTATACAGCCAGAGGGCTTCGTAGACAGTGGGAGCAGCGGAAACGTGTGCAAGATGCTTTATGAGTTAAAGCAGGCATCGCGGAGTTGGAACATCTGTTTTGATGTGGTATTCAAAGTGTTTGACTTCATCAAAATGGTAGATGAACCTTGTATATACAAAAAGGTAGTAGGGAGTATGGTGATGATCCTCGTATTGTACGTGGATGACATACTCTTGATAGGAAAGGAGTTTCCTATGCTACGCTCGGTTAATCTCCTCTTATCACAAAGATTCTCCAGATAGGATCAAGGTAATACCTCCTAAATCCTGGGTTTTAGATCTATGAGATAGATCTAATTAGATGTTAAGATTCTCACTAGGTGCAGTGAGATGGTATCAATCGATCCTGGGGAGAATCACTGGATAGGATCCAGGGTGGTAAGGACGACTGAATGTCAGTCACAGGCATTGTCTGTACCCTCAATGGAGGGATGGTATGTTGGAAGAGTTCCAATCTAGATACCATGACAAACTAGACGATTAAGGCTGGATACATTGCTACCAAGGATGCTACCAAAGAGGTAGTCTGGATGTATATTAGTTCATGAGATGAACTCCGTTCCTACCATTGTGTGACAATGGAGTTGTGGCTTTAGCCTAGGAACCCCCGTCCCATCAGAGATCCAGACATATTCTTAGGCAGTATCACCTGATCATGAAGATGGTTGATCTCCAGGGAGATCGAGGTAAGGAGAGTAGGCACAGAGGACAACAGCGCGGATCCACTCACAAAGGCCTATTTCCCAGGAGAGACTTTTATGGGATGGTTGAGTATGAGATACTTCAACCACTGCTGATTGTTGGGTATGAGATACTACAACAAATGGCCCTACTGCAAGTGGGAGGTTATTAGTTATATGTATGCCCTAGAGGCCATTACTGTACATACGATGTATACTGTAGTGGATGCTTGGATATATATAGTGAGGACTTTCTTACTCAACATGATAGTATGCTATCTGGTTGCTCTTTATCTTAACATGTACTCTAATTGTCTCTATGTTACATGTTTATAAAGCCCTTAGGATGAGTACTTGACTACCAGGACTATGATGTAGATCATACTAGTGGGGACAGTGTAGTCGCTAAGTATATCCTTCAAATGTTCCTAGTCGTAAGTGTATCGAGACAGGGCATCGATATACCAGAGTAGACTAGCGTATAGCCTCTCGACCCATGTAGATGGGCGATAGATGATCCCATATCCATTGGTGTTTAACATCAGAGACAGTATATGGGTGCTCAGTGGAGACTGGGTACACTGGACGGACTCGCCGAGAACTCCCAGATGGTATTATACCTCACGTCAGATGGCAGTTCTCTGGTGACACTGGTACAGGTTAGTCTGTAGACCCGAGATCGTCATAGAGACTTGTGTGATTCCCACTGTGCTTTGATTTCCACCTTACCACGTTCAAGAGAACGTGCAAAACGGTGGCTTTTGGGTACAGTCCCGAGTCACATGGAGGCAATGAGCGATAGGGGAGGTTTCGTCTCTCCCGGTATAGAGAGTTGATGTTGCATTGTGCTCAATTGGCTATAACAGGAAGTCCTTGGCCAAGGCTGCTTTAGAGATATACTGGTTAGTGTTATCAGTAGTTTCTCGACCCGTTATAAGCCTCATATCGACACGACTTATCGAGTTACTGGGGTCTGACGTTTACCACCCCTAGACGAGATATGAGACATATCAGACGAAGAGACCGGACTGTACGGTAGTGTTACTGATTGGATTCGCAGGAGTGTGAGCAGTCTTGCTTGTTGATCTTCTGATCGCTCAATATCCGGGTGGCCATTACGCTTAGAAGACCGCTTGCGGCTTGTGGGTATTTGATATGATCATCACATACTGTCGGCGTATTGACGAGTCTTTAGAGTCCTACACATGGGTTTCCTGGCTCAAGAGAAACGGAGTAGGAGCACATATGTGATATGTGCGGGACCGAGATTAATACGATATGTGATACCGTGTTCTATTCTCGCGATTAGTAACATTGATCGGTTGTTAGCCAGGTTATCGGATCAAGTGTTGATTCGATAAGTTGTTACACATGATATTAGTCGGTTATAGCCGGATTATTAAATCAATAGTTGATTTAATAATTTAATGTATAATTATAAATTTGATATATTACATTACATTAACTAGTATTATCTCACTTATGATTTGTTTTATCACTTTGTGTGCATATTGTACATATGTGATATGTATGTTTGTGTACATGCATTGTGTCATGGTTGATGATACATGTAAGATGGGTGTTTGAGACTTATACCATGATTATGTTAAATTAGGGTTTGTTTATTTCTTAAAAGATTAACAAAAGAGCATGACTTAGTCAAAGTTGTCAAGCTTTCATGAAGCTTGTAGAAACTTTGACAAAGTCCAGTCTTTTGTCATCTCTTAAGATATTAGTTAACCCAACCCTTAACCTCACACCTTAGTTAATTCTCTACATGAGTTAAGCATGATAGCTTTAACTCACCCATGGTTACTTAATTCATTTTGGATGAATTATTAACTTGAGTTCATCTTCTTCTTCTTCCTCCTCAAAAGCTTTCAAGCTCTAATGGAGTTATGAGAAAAAATTGTGAGAAAATCAATTCTAAAGTGAGCCCACTTCCTACTTCATCATCCTATACAACTTTCCATGTAGTATAGGGTGTTCTCTTCACAAAGTTCATGACCTAGTGAAGGAATAGCTTGAGTTAGTGTCTCCTCGACGTAGATCATCTTCGGCATCAAAGTCTTCGAAGCAAGCACGTTCTTTTCTTCGTGAAGCCTCTCTAGAGTCTGGAGTTCGCGATCGCAACGAAGGGGACTACTACATGGAGCTATTTGAAGTGTAGGACCGGTGTACAAAGGTTGTATTCCTTGCTCACTATTAGTTGCAAAGTGTCTGCATATGGATTCCGTATTATTTCTAGTTAACGATCTATGTTTAGGTTAGCTAGAACGGTATATTTTTAATTTGGCATGGATGATGCCTCCCGAAACCTTGCTGCCTTCATAAACAACCCTTCAGATGCCCCTAAGGGGAGGCTGCTCTCGGGTCACAAACGCCTAAGGCCACCTTGTGGTGGTCTTTGGGGATAGGCCCGACCTTCGTTTCCCCTCGAAGAATCCCCGGGGTGACCAAGCTTCACCCCGCGGCTTCTCAGTTCAAACCGTGAACCCGCGGGATATGCAAATATGTCAAAACTTTATTTTAGGGACTGTTTTTATTGGCAGTTCGTGCGCGACAAAAACGGCGGATTTCTAACGTCGCTACAAGCTATCTAAGACTTATGGAGTGGCTCTGATACCATGTTAGTCGATGTCGCACACTCCACAGGGTTTGTAGAGAGGCGGAATTTACAAAAAACAATTTTAGAATGGGCAACATCAACTAATCCCCAAGATCTACCGTAAGCCTTAAATAGCAAAACTTTCATAGGTTCTAATCTACTGTGAAAGTGATTATACCCATGTGCTCAAGTCCTTCGGGTCTTCTTACTTATCTTCTTGAGCTCCTCATCTGTTAGGATAGAGCTTGGTCGTAGACCTCCTCGCATCGAAGACGATCCACCCGAGAGTCTATGGTTCAAACTCCAACCTTAAAATTGAGGTAACTAAAGTACCTAGTTTGCTAATCTAGATGGTTTAGTGGATGTAGAATGTGTTAATGGATTAGTTTATCTCGTAAACCCTAGGTTTCTCAAATCATGAGAGGGTTTGGGTTTGAGGAAAAAGAAGAGCTCAAAGAAGGAAAGAAAATGTCAAGTATAGAATGAATGAAGAATGGCTAGGGATGAAAACTATCTAGCATTTCATTTACAATAAAAATATTGTAACCATGCATCAATAGTTATCAAAAATGAATGAATAAAAAAAAAGTCCATGCTTTAAAACATGCTTTTATAACACTTCATCCCTCCACCTCATTATCTATTTAAACAAATAGATTTAACACAAATGAGGTGTTTATTCTAGAAGCACTGAAGTGAAAATACAAAAATGCCCTCACCGTATATACATATCCGTATTCGTACTATAAAAAATACGAATACCAAGAGATAAAATAATCTAATAATATAATACTAAATCATTATTAAATCAATACTTGATTCAATAATTCTGCTTAATCCTAAGCCCGCTAGTCTCATCCGTCCGAACAAAAATCCGTGTAGCTAGTACACGTATATGATCGGAACCCTGTACGTATAACCATACGGCCTCTACATCGTATCGCCTGAACTAGGGAAACCATCTGTTTGGGACTCTAAAGACTCGACAGTACGCTGGCAGTGGGTTTAACTACAAGCATGTTAGCGGCACTAGCTGTACGCAACGGCTACCCAGATACATGTCGAAAAGAAGGCCGACAAGCAAACTCATCTGAACTCCTACTGAGCCAATCCATGACAATCTCTGTACAGTCTGGTTTGTTCGCCTGAAAGTATCTCATGCCGAGTCTACGGGTGGAAAATGTCAGACCCCTAATAACCTGACAAGTCGTGCCGATGTGGCTCAAGACCATCCGAGAATCTACTGATCTTCCTATCAGTTATTCTCAATCCGCCCTGGCCAGGGAATTATGGTGTTGGACAACTGAACACAGCTCGACATCGACTCCCTATACCGGGAGAGACGAATCCCCAACAATCGCTCACTACCTCAATATGGTTCGGGACTGTACCAAACTAAAATCTGTTTGCACGACTTGGTAGAGCCGTGGTAAGGTAGTAATCAAAGCATGGTGGGAATACACACGAGACAAATGACGACCTCAGGTTGACAGACTTATCTGCACTCATGTCATCAGAGAACTACTATCTGACGATTGGTATAATACCATCTAGCCAGTTCTCGGAAAGTCCGTCCAATGTACTCACCCCCAGTGAGCACCTGTATACGATATTAGGTGCCAAAAACCAATGGCTATAGGACCAACCATCACCCCTTGTCGGGGTCTAGAAGCATATACACCAGTCTACTCCAGAGTATGCCCTGTCTTGATACTCCCACGACTATGGACATTTAAGGATGTGCTTATCGACTGCCCAGCTCCCATAAGTATGATTGCCATCACAACGCTGGTCGTCAAGAAATAATCCTACGGATTTTATCAACATGTATTAACAATACGTAATAACATATACACATGTTAAGATAAAGACAAACAAAATAGCATACTATCATATTGAGCAAAATTGTCCTGTACATATATATGTCCAAGCATCCACTTATACACACACACAATAATGGCCTCTAGCGCATACATATCCAACATTATTAACATGTATTAACGATATGTAATAGCAAATAAAATATATACACATGAATGATAAAGCAAACACTATTATCTCGAGTAAGAAAGTTCTTTCTATATAGGTATATGTTCAATTATAATAATTGCCTTCAGGGCACCTATATCCAATATATAATACTAGTAACCATATCTTATATGGTTATTAAATCAACACTTAACTTAATTATTCAGATCATAATAATCCGGTTAGTATTATAAAATGTCTGAATTATATACGCTATCATATATACATGTTTAATTGAACTCCAGCATGTATCAACTATACACACACTATAAATCCACGTAAATATTCGACAATACACTGGCAGTAAGTTAAAAGGATCATATTTGATTGAATTTGAAACAATTTCAAATCAATCCCACGAATAGGTTAACCCACAAGCATATCAATGACGCTAGCTGCATGTAACAGCAACCCAGGTATATGTCAAAAGACATGTCGATAAGAAAACTCATCCTTACCCAACAAAAAACCTATCAGTGACAATTATCGTACAGTTTGGTGTCTTCGTCAAAGAGTGTCGCATATCGGATCTAGGGTATGGAAACTATCGTACCCCCAATAACCCAATAAGTCATGCATATACGAAACTCGTAACCATCTGAGATACAACTGATAACCCCTTATCAGTTTATCTCCACGGCCCTAGCATAGGACTTTAGGTTGTAGTTATATCTTACACAACATGACATCAACTACTTATTTCCATATGCTTCAGGACTATATCCAACGAAAACCTGTATGCATGACTCCGTAGAACCGTGGTTGGGTAGAAGTCGAAGTATAGTCCGGAACACACATAAAGTACTATGACGATCTCAGGTCAAAACACTAAGCTGTACCATTGTCACTAGAGAACTGCTATTTTAAAAATAGGTATAATACCATCTGGGAGTTCTCAGCATGTTCGTTTAGTGTTCTCATTCCCCAATTAGCACTTGCATACAATTTTCGATGTCAAACACCAATAGCTGTGGGACCAGCTATCGTCTTCTTCGGGGTCAAGAAACGTATACACTAGTCTAATATGGAGTGCTGATGTCCTATCTCGGCACCCCTATGACTAGGAACACTTCAAGAATGTGCTTAGTAACTAACCAGGCCTACAATTATGATCTCATTATAATCGTGGTAGTCCTGCAACATTCTAAGGACTTTATCGTCATGTATTAACGTTACGTCATAACAATTAAAATATATACACATAAATGATAAAGTAAACAAGATAGCATACTATCATTTCAAACAAGATTGTTTTATCTATATATTAGCGATGTGCAATTACAATTATTGCCTTCAGGGTACATATACTTAACAGCATAGCACCTCCTATCTGATTAGGAATGACGCCACTTGGAACGGGGTTAGGTTGATGCTTCCCATTCAAACTATTGGGGGCGTTATGTACCGAACTGGTGGTATTAGCCGCAACGTTCTGGGTGGCATATGGGTTATTATTACCCCATGACCTAGCAACAACTGCCAATCGTTCAATAGCTGTAGCCTTTTGATTTGCGCCTTTATTGAACGCACCGATCGAATCTTATAAAGGTTGTTGTGCTTGGGCTATCATCACCGGTAGAGAACTGAGGACCCTCTGATTTGCCTCCGCTATATGGCAACCAAAAGATTCTGCTAACTGGTCGATCAGTCGGTTGATTCCCTCTAGTAGCTTTGTAACAACCCTAAACTTTCAGTACAATTTTTTTTCAAAAATACAGAAAAGGGTACTTGAGCCTGAGCACAAGTTATAAGTTTGATTTTCTTTTGAATAGCAAGAAGGAGCTTATAGCTTATTGGTAAGACCTTGCACTGCTGAACCAAAGCAACAGAGTTCAAATCCCATCAGCCACATATTCTTTTTATTTTGAATTCTTTTAACCTTTTAGAAGCCCAAGAGTCTACACGTAAAACACACGTAATAGGGTAAGTTACAGAATAAATAAACATAAGCACAAGGGAAATTGAAGCGACCCCGACACGTGGCCTAAACCCTAGCCCCACCCGACGGTACAAAACCGGCGACAAGCTCAAAAAATCCGGCCAGGTCGGGTCAAATCGTCCCAAATGATTTCAAACTTCACCCCCTGCACCTCTTCAGCTACCCCACTAACTCCACATTGTTTGTTTACTCTGAATATTTTCAGAGAGCAATAAAATGCTATTTAATCCCAATTTTTAATGCATATTTCAATGCATTCTTTAAACACCCTAAATCCTAATTTTCCCAATAAATACCACCCTCGTTTCACACCTCCTCACTCACAATTCCCTGCCAAAACTCTCAAGAAATTTCCAAGTTCCCATAGTGTGCAAGTGGAGTTAAGAAAGGGCGAAGCTCCGACGAAATTCCGGCGACGATACAAGGAGTTTCCGGCAACGAAACGAAGCACCGACGAATCCTAGACCTCCTCCTACCTCTCCCCTCTCATCAAAGCCAGTAAGTCCCCCTCCCCCTCTCATTCTCTAATCTAAAAACTTTAAATTCTAAAACCCGACGGAAGCGAAGTTAATCCGACTTCCGATACGACTTTTCATCAAAAACTATATTTTTTCTTAATCAAGATACCTTCATATCATCACATATTGGTCATTAAACATTAATAAACATCTTTAACAAGTTTCATCACAAAAGATTGTTATATGCATCTTTTATCGAAATATTACATTAAAATACCACAAACATTAGTTTCCGACATAAACTCTAGAATACCTTTAGAAAACTTACGAGGTAATGACCTACCTCCTCACAACACACATATCTAACATAGCACGATGGAATTTGGGAACATAGATTTGGGAAAATACGACTTTACATATAACTACTTTCAACTTATAAAACCTTTTTCTACAAGAAGTGTATTTAACAAATCTTTGCAATTATACCTCTACAACCCATTTTGGGGAACCCGTTCGGTATGGTGCGGATTATCGCACATCCTCGGGCCTAATAGAGTGAGATGCAGACCTCCGCAAGGAGCATACGATCTCGAAAGATTTTTAAAACATTTTTTCTTCAGAAAATGTGATTTCTATTATAAATAAAACTTATATTTTTAATAAATAAAAATATATGTAATTAATATCAAAATATCTATTTTTAATATTTATAATATTCCACATTTCCAAAATTCAAGAAAAACATTCCATTTACAAGAAAATACCATACAATTCCAATATTTCAAATAAATACCTTATACTTTAAAACTAGGTCATATTCACTAGAAATTCCACATTGAATAAAAGAAACATCTATGAAAACTCTAAAGACGATAATTAAATACTTGAGGTATATTTTGAAACTATAACAAAACTATTTTTACATAAACCCCCCTCAAGTTATACTAAATTACAATAAGGACCCTAGTAAACATAGGTTTAAACGGGACCAGTCTCTTAAGCCTCAGGGAGCCGGAGATATGGGTGCTTGCCTATTTAAGGTAGACAACTTAACAAACGGTGATATCAACACGGTAATTGTCTTTGAAAAAGACACAAATCCTGTCGTCCACGTGCAGCAGTTACCGATAACACCAAAACCTAATTCAGGATTCAATTTCTTTTCTAATTGTCTGACTCAGACTGAGTCTCAATATAATCAATCTGACTTGAATATGATTCAAGTATAAAACTACAATACAACATGGATCTATGAATTCATCCATTCAATCTATATTGACTAAACCGAACCATAGATATATTCCATCTACATCTTCATCCATTATATTCATTCCATTACCGATATCATGGTTTCGGCAAGTCATCCATCTATACAATTTATAATACAAGACAAGACAAGACAATCCATACAATCAATACATAAACACTACAGGGTTATAAAAGGGTAGACTGGTACGGAATATGTTAAAGGTGGCACGAGATGGCCACTTAAGACGTAATTACATCCATACCGTTGTTCCATAGTATTATCGACGGAGCCTTGTACTACGGGTTACCAAAGTCCACAGTGTAAGTTTGACTCCTCTCGTATACACTGGTATCTTCTGTACCAAGCTACAAACAACTGCGCTAATATTATAATAAAACATTATAAAACTATACTCTCTTTCCTGTCTATTCTACTTCTCTCATTCTTTGGGACTTACCGAGCGATTGTTCACTGACGACATTCCGTTTCTTTCTTCTTTGGAATGTTTTCAGGTGGATCGGACCTTCTGAAGACAGAGCCTACCAACGAGGATTTGGATCAGCTAGCCTTCGACCCAGAGCTCTAGTTACTTGTACATTTCATTTACATTTCTGTTATGCCACTGTTTATGCATTGCTTTCCATTCCATGTATTTCCATTTCAGTTGTATTGTAAAAAGAATGTTAATAAATAAAGTTGCTGTTTATTTACATCATGTCTCTTGTGCATTTTACTTATATTGCTTAGATACGCTTAGCATGTTTACTTCTGAGTAAATACGTAGCGGCCTCGTCGCGTCCTCTGCCCGTATACTGGGAAGCGGGGCATGACAGGTTTTGTTGGTGGCCCATGCAGGTCAGATATGTGTGGACAATCATGTCAGTTCTGTATGGACATACAGGTCAGTTCTGCATGGACAACCTAAGCAATAAAACACAAGAACCAGCAACTGAAAATATTCTTTACAATTCATACTTCTTGAATCTTATCATTTCATATACTTTGAATCTATCCTAACCCAAATTCTTCTTTCAAGGTTATGGATTCCCCAAACAACACCAGCACGAATGTCAACAACACTCCCCCACCACTACCACTCACACCTGTGTCACTGCTCCGATCAACGAGCAGATGGTTCTGCTTGAGGCAATCCGCGGCCTCCTGGAAGGACAGCAGCAGAAGACTGCTATACTGATGAACCGTCCCGAAGCAGAAGCACCTGGGGTGAAACAATTCAGGGCCTTGCACCCTAAACAGTTTGCAGGAAAAGAGAGCCCTCTAGAAGCTGAGGAATGGTCTCAAAGCATTGAAGATGATCTGGCAGCGGCACAAGTACCAGAGATAGCTTAGGTTCGTGTTGCGAAGTTGCAGCTCACAGACAATGCACGGATTTGGTGGAAGGAGGAAGAAAGCCGTCTCACCCAGCCGATCGAATGGAGGACTTTCCGTGACATGTTCGATGCAAAGTACTTCCCTGAGACTATCCGCTTTGATATGGAATAGCAGTTCATCCATCTGCAACAAGGTTCAATGTGGACCAAGTCAGTAGATGAATATAATGCTGAGTTCACCATGCTCAGTCGGTAAGATACGTCTCAATATTTATATTTTGAAATATCACATACTACACAGCTAACACAGGACCGTAACAGGTTTGCGGCCCATCTCATACCGACTGCTGAGATCAGGGCTAGAAGATTTCAGCAAGGGTTGGACCCGGAAATCCAAGCTGCATTAGCTACAGGAGATTTCCCAACCCATGATTTGGCTTTGAAGGCTGCCCGACGATATGAAGCAGTGGTGAAGAAGAAGAGCAGACCTCAATTTTCCGGAGTGAAGCGCCTTGCCACTCAGATGGCAGGAGGAGCTTCTTCAAGGCTAACTGTTGAACCGAGGAGACCGGAAGTAACAGATAACCAGTCGAGTCTAAACTTTTCCTTCTACTGCAAAAGGGAAGGACACTTGTGGAAGGACTGTAGGCGCGCAAAAGGCCTGTGCCTAGATTGTGGCGCATCCAATCACGGAATTGGAAATTGTCCTTATAGACGCAACCCAGCTCACACACCCACCAACTACCCGCAGCGGCCAGCTATCCAGGCTCCTGCACCTCGCCTTGCACTCCCTGCTCCACCACCGGCATAGCCTACTCGCCAATTCTATTAGGCTCTGAGGAACATGCCTCGAGGGCAGAGAAACATGCCCCAAGGACAGAGGAATGTGCCTCCAGCTAGAAGGAATGAACCACGGCGTCAGGCTTTCCTTTTAGCGGCCGAAGAAGCAGAGGCCGTAGACCAAGGTAAACTTAGTAATTTCCTCAACTTTTTTCAAATCTCTCGCATTGTTTCGTTCTCTCACATATTTTTCATACACTACCAATAGTTCTATCACCAAACTTTCCTTGAATCTGTTACACTTTCCTTTTACAAATTCGAGGACGAAATTTTTATAAGGAGGGTAGAATGTAACAACCTTAAACTTTCTGTACAATTTTTTTTCAAAAATACAGAAAGGGGTACTTGAGCCTGAGCACAAGTTATAAGTTTGATTTGCTTTTGAACAGCAAGAAGGAGCCTGTAGCTCATTGGTAAGACCTTGCACTGCTGAACCAAAGCAACAGAATTCAAATCCCATCAGCCACATATTCTTTTTATTTTAAATTCTTTTAACCTTTTAGAAGCCTAAGAGTCTACACATGCAACATACAGAATAGGGTAAGTTACAGAATAAATAAACATAAGTACGAGGGAAATTGAAGCGACCCCGACACGTGGCCTAAAGCCTAGCCCCACCTGACGGTACAAAACCGGCGACAAGCTCAAAAAATCCGGCCAGGTCGGGTCAAACCGTCCCAAATGCTTCCAAACTTCACCCCCTGCACCTCTTCAGCTACCCCACTAACTCCACATTGTCTGTTTACTCTGAATATTTCCAGAGAGCAATAAAATGACATTTAATCCTAATTTTTAATGTATATTTCAATGCATTCTTTAAACACCCTAAACCCTAATTTTCCCTATAAATACCACCCTCATTTCACACCTCCTCACTCACAATTCCCTGCCAAAACTCTCAAGAAATTTCCAAGTTCCCATAGTGTGCAAGTGGGGTTAACAAAGGGCGAAGCTCCGACGAAGTTCCGGCGACGATACAAGGAGTTTCCGGCAACGAAACGAACCACCGACGAATCCTAGACCTCCTCCTACCTCTCCCCTCTCATCAAAACCAGTAAGTCCCCCTCCCCCTCTCATTCTCTAATCTAAAAACTTTAAATTCTAAAACCCGACGGAAGCGGAGTTAATCCGACTTCCGATACGGCTTTTCTTCAAAAACTATAATTTTTCTTAATCAAGATACCTTCATATCATCACATATTGTTCATTAAACATTAATAAACAGCTCTAACAAGTTTCATCACAAAAGATTGTTATATGCATCTTTTATCGAAATTTTACATTAAAATACCACAAACTTTAGTTTCCGACATAAACTCTAGAATACGTTTATACCTTAAGAAAACTCATGAGGTAATGACCTACCTCCTCACAACACACATATCTAACATAGCACGATGGAATTTGGGAACATAGATTTGGGAAAATACGACTTTACATATAACTATCTTCAATTTATAAAACATTTTTCTACAAGAAGTGTATTTAACAAATCTTTACAATTGTGCCTCTACAACCCATTTTGGGGAACCCGTTCGGTATGGTGTAGATTATCGCACATCATCGGGCCTAGTAGAGTGAGATGCAGACCTCCGCAAGGAGCATACGATCTCGAAAGATTTTTAAAACATTTTTTCTTTAAAAAATGTGATTTCTATTATAAATAAAACTTATATTTTTAATAAATAAAAATATATGTAATTAATATCAAAATATCTGTTTTTAATATTTATAATATTCCACATTTCCAAAATTCAAGAAAAACATTCTATTTACAAGAAAATACCATACAATTCCAATATTTCAAATAAATACCTTATACTTTAAAACTATGTCATATTCACTAGAAATTCCACATTGAATAAAAGAAACATCTATGAAAACTCTAAAGACGATAATTAAATAGTTTAGGTATATTTTGAAAGTATAACAAAACTATTTTTACATAAAAAACCCTCAAGTTATACTAAATTACAATAAGGACCCTAGTAAACATAGGTTTAAGCGTGACCAGTCTCTTGAGCCTCAGTGTAACATTTCGGAAAATATAATAATATTAATTTTGGAATTTAATATTAAAATAATATATTTCGCAAAAACTACCGATTTGCGAATTTGGGGTTTTCGTAAAATGGTATAAATATAAATTATTGGAATTGTGAGCATATTGTTTTTGGCCAAAATTCTTGTGTTGCAATTCATTTCCAGCAAGCACAATTAGTGACCATTTCGTGAGTCATGGTGTGCGTGTGTGAGTCATGCAATTTCATTGAATGGATTTTGTCTATGTTAAAGATATTTTCTTGTGTAGGATATTT
This sequence comes from Agapanthus africanus, assembly GCA_030015575.1. NCBI lineage: Eukaryota > Viridiplantae > Streptophyta > Magnoliopsida > Asparagales > Amaryllidaceae > Agapanthus > Agapanthus africanus. The sequence continues at coordinate 117,120,211 of JASDDO010000031.1, forward strand.
TTTAGTGTTGTGATTTTTTGTTGTTGGTGGCTGTTCTAAAAGTGTGCATTATTTTATTGTGAGTTGATTAATTCATAGCTTACAATCACCACTTCTATTTTCTACACTCACCACTTCATTTGCATAACCTCACCACTCCCCCTTTATCATTTACAGTGAGCACAATTGAAAAAAATCCCCTGAGCCTATTTCGAAATTTGCCAGAGAGCCATTTTCTTGTGATGGCCGAGCCCCTTTTCTCACTTGCAAAAATTCCTTTCAGCTCATAATGTTTTCCATTGGCAACTTCAATTAACCTCCATCCAAATATTTGGGTGCCTTGAGACAGTATCCTACACTCTCTACTTTTTTCTTAGACATCTAGGCTAGCAAACTGGATGTCCGAGTTGCCTCGGTTTTGAGGCGGGAGCCCGTATAAAGAATCCTCGACGTGCGTCCTCTTTGACGAGCTTGACCGGAGAGCGAACTTCGTCGAGGCAGCCGCAACATGCTAAGGACTGAGATTGAAGACCGAAGGATATGGATCGATCGGTATAATTTCTTAAACCACCTTACAGTTTACTAGTATAGGGTTATTGGTACGATTCGGGTTTTAGGCTTGGCGGTTTTCATGAATAGCGACCCTAGTTAGGGTTTTGGCTATATTTTCCGGTATTGGGATTTCTTGGTTTTGAGATTTGATATTTTATTTGGTCGTTGGATGTTTGTACGTCAACGACAAGGGTGTTTGATTGTTTTGCATGCATGGGCTATAAGTTCTAACCTATGAGCGCACCGCGTGCCGTATTGGATTTCGGAACTTGATTTTAATGGTATTGCGATACGTGTTGATATTGTAGGTACCTTCACGTAGATTCCAAGACGACGAAACGCATCGATTACGGCTAAGCGAGGAGTTTAGCAAGTGAGTAGATTTATATCTACGGGGGAAGTCGGGTGAATGGCGTATAGCACCCCCGCAAACATTGATATGGAAGATCGTTTGATTATTATATCCTGATAAATGATATGCGACGGACATGATTATAGGATTTACCAACGATAATATGATAGAAGTTGACACTAATGAACATATTTACATATGAGAATATGAAATGAGAAGTGATCATGATAGGTACGAATTGAAAGAGAACAAGTATGACGTTATATAATATGATGCGAGATATTAATGTGATGAACGAGTATACGATGGGATATGATGACTTAGTGTGATATGTCGTTATATAGATGCGAGTCGATATGAGATTGCTGATACCTTTGTCGGTCCCCTGATACGAGATTGATACGGACGTGACCTGAGAGATAGGTGTATATATATATATATATATATAGATAACGATGTGCATAATGAGTGGTATGCCGTACGAGACTTAGATCCGTACCCCCGTTGTTGTATAGGTTGATAGAATCCCTAATTGTTTAATGTCGCCGTATGATGGATTACCGTACGCGATGAGTTTTACCAATTGATTTATCCATATCCTTGATTTGAGGATGCCGTACAATAACTTTTACCGTACGTGATGATGTGAGGCTGGAGGCCGATTGATAGATTCACCGACTCGGATATGTGGTAGATACGTATATCTTATAGAATTTAGCTGACGATGTACTTTATGCTAAGATCATGTTATTCTCATTGCATTATATATACCTGTGCTAGTACACCTACACCATTATCGATGATGCGTATGTTACACTTACACAGATTGGCCGGCTCACACACCTTCATCATCGATAATTGCTATGTCACTACACAGTAGAATTGCTACATCATGCCAAGATATACTTGCTATGCTTCACATCACTATGCTATGTTGCATGATATACTTGCTATGCTCACATCACTGTTAGTTATATATATGCCCTAGAGGCCATTACTGTATATAGGATGTATATTGTAGTGGATGCTGGGACATATATAGGTAAGACTTTCTTGCTCGACATGATAGTACGCTATCTGGTTGCTCTTTATCTTAACATGTATGCTTTCTGTCTCTCTGTTATATGTTGATAAAGCCCTTAGGATGTGTACTAGACTTGCAGGACTATGATGTAGATCATACTAGTGGGGCCTGGGTAGTCCATGAGTACATCCTTCAATGTTCCTAGTCGTGGGAATATCGAGACGGGGCATCGATATTCCAGAGTAGACTAGCGTATATCTTCTCGACCCATGTGATGGGCGATGGATGATCCCATATCCATTGGTGTTTGACATCAGAGATGGTATGCGGGTTCTCAGTGGAGACTGCGTACACTGAACGGACTCGCCGAGAACTCCCAGATGGTATTATACCTTACGTCAGATGGAAGTTCTCTGGTGACACTGGTACAGCTTAGTCTGTTGACCCGAGATCGTCATAGAGTCTTGTGTGTCTCCCACTGTGCTTTGATTTCCACCCTACCACGGCTCTACTGAGTCATGCAAACAGGTGGTTTTTGGGTACAGTCCCGATTCATATGGAGGCAATGAGCGATAGGAGGGGATTCGTCTCTCCCGGTATTGGGGGTTGATGTTGCACTATGCTCGACTGGCCATAACTGGAAATCCCTGGCCAGGGTTGCAGTGATATACTGGTAAGAGTTATCAGTAGTTTCACGCTTGTTATGGACCTTACGTCGGCATGACTTATCAAGCTACTGGGGTCTGACGTTTACCACCCCTAGGCGAGATATGCGACATATCAGACGAACAGACCGGACTGTACGGTAAGTGTTACTGGTTGGATTCACAGGAGTGTGAGCGGGCTTGCTCGTTGATCTTCTGATCACTCAATACCCGGGTGGCCGTTACGTTTAGCAGACCGCTTGCGGCTTGTGGGTGTTTAATATGATCATCACCTGCTGCCGGCGTATTGATGAGTCTTTAGAGTCCTACACAGAGGTTTCCTGGCTCAAGAAAAACGAAATAGGAGCGCATATGAGATATGTGCGGGACCGAAAATAATACCAGTATGTGATACTGAATTCTATTCTCGCGATTTGTATCATCGGACGGTTATATAAGATATAGCCGGGTTACCGAATCAAATGTTGATTCGATATATTGATACACTTGATATTAGTCGGTTATATGCAGTATGACCGAATCATTAAATTAAGTGTTGATTTAATGATTTAATGTATAATTATATATTTGATATATTACTTTACATTAACTAGTATTTGTTCACTTAAGATTGATTTTCTCACTTGATTTGCACAAGTTGTATATGTGATATATTTTTATGCACTAGTTTGTATCATGTTTGATGATACATGCAAACTTGGGTGAGTGTATGCTATACACCATGTTTAGTTAATGGTTAGGGTTTCCGTTACCTTATTTATTTATTTATTTATTTATTTTGGTAAAATAGAATGGTTGCTTTCTTTGTCTTTATGCAAGAAGCTTCTTGATGCTTCATGCATCTTTGACAAAGTAACCATTTTGTTTTTATTCCTTAACCCAACCATTAGCCTAAACCCTAGTTTACTCTCTACATGAGTTTACTCACCCATGGTTGCTAAATGATAGACATCACTTGATTTTCTTTTTAGATATAATTCATTATTCATTTTCTTTTTCTCTTCTTCTTCTTCTTCATGAAGAGAAGAAAACCATTGCTTGAAAATTCCAAGTGATGAATCCAAGTGAGAAATCCAAATCTAAAGTGAACCTGTTCCCCTTCGAACGACGGCGCGACGTATGGTCGTCTCGCCTGAGGTTCGGGGCAGATGCTATTTGGTGCTATCCGTCTACCTCTCCGAAGATACCAAGTTGATTTATGGCACCGTATATCGAAGGTTTAAACGGATGCGTCCGATGTAGCAGACTTCGTCAGATTCCCCCTCGCTTGAGGGGTTTTTGATTGTGGGGACGCTCTTCCCTGCAGGCGCAAGCCCCTGCAGTTAATTACGATACCGCATCGCGGTAACCACTTTCTCCTTCTCCAGATGGTCACTTCGTATCGTGTGTGTTTATTTTATGTTTGGTTGCCCATGGATTGTATACGGAGACTGAGTTATGTCGTCGCCCGTAGGGCGTGGACTAGTCCAAATCCGTATTATCTTAGATTTGGGTTTGGGGGTTTGGGTTTAAGGATACATTAGCCTCATTCGAGACTAAGATCGACTTAAACCCTTGTTAAGGATACGTTAGTCTAATTTTCAGACTAAGATCAACTTAACGGGATCGTTTAGATCCAACAATAGAGCAATTAAGGGAGTCATGTTGTTTAGTTTAGTGACATCACGGTCAGTAGGTAGTTTAAGGACGTTGCGGTCCATAGGTAGTTTAAGGACATTGCGGTCCAATGTTAGTTTTAAGACATTGCGGTCAAGGTTAAGGGCGTCATAGTCCGTGGATTTAAGGACTCCACAGTCCAAAGTTAGTTTTAAGACATCTCGGTCAAGGTTAAGGACGGCATAGTCCATGGGTTTAAGGACCCCACAGTCCGTCGTTAGTTTTAAGACATCTCGGTCAAGGTTAAGGACCTCATAGTCCGTGGATTTAAGGACTCCACAGTCCAAAGTTAGTTTTAAGACATCTCGGTCAAAGTTAAGGACCTCATAGTCCATGAGTTTAAGGACCCCACAGTCCGTATCAATATGTGGTCATCGGGACCCGTCACCTCTTTGAAGACGTTGAGGAATTACAACGCCGAGTATCAAAGGAGTGAGGAGATATACCCTTAAACCGAGGTAGATTAAATAATCTTTGGCCCAATTTGGAACCAAGACCAATTAATTATATTATGAGCCCATTGGCTCAGTTGAATTTGAATTGAGGACTTATGGCCAGCTTGGGCTAAGTCCAATCATGTTTAGGATATTGGCCCTTTGTTGGTCCATTAGAGGAGAGGCTTTGCCTCTAGACACTTAGCCAATGGGGCTAAATTTAGTGTTAAACACTAAAGATCAATCAGTGTTGAACACTGAGAATGAGATTGACAAGTTAGTGTTAAACACTGGCAGTGGAGATTTCAAATCAGTGTTTAACACTAAGGCAGATCAATGTTAAATACTGGAAACAGGGTTTTCCAGGTTGGTGTTCAACACTAAGAAAGTCAGTGTTAAACACTGTAAATAGAGTTTTCCAATTTAGTGTTTAAACACTAAGAAAATCAGTGTTGAACACTGGATATAGAGGTTTCAACTCTAGTGTTAAACACTAAGGCAAGAGGGGTCACGTGGTAGCACGTGAGGGCGCCCTCAATTCATTCTATTCTGTCAAAAGTATTGAATACTTTGAAGCATCACGTGCTGTCACGTGATGGGCATTTTGGTGCTTGTCCGTTAAAGCTTCAGCCAAGGGGTCACATGGTAGCATGTGATAGCGCCATGTTTCCCTTTATTTTGTTCTACAGATAAGTGTTTAACACTTTTAATTCTAAAAGCCATCACGTGTGGGCACGTGATGGGGGCTTGCGCTTTGATCTGTTAGAATATTCATTAGGGGTCACGTGGTGACACGTGAGGGCGCCCCAGAGCTTCTTTTCCTTTGCTTTTTCTTTGCGGGCTTTGGGGGTCACGTGAAGCACGTGAGGCGTTGCCTCAAAGTTTTAGCGGTGGCTCTTTACAGGGGTCACGTGGTAGCACGTGACCCTGCCTGTTTGAAGATGTGTTTATCTTTTTAAGAATCAAGTTCTTCATAGGGTTAAACCCTAGCAATAAACTTTAGAGAAATTAAATTCCTGTTATTTTGAAAGATTTGAGTTCTTAACTAGGGTTAACCCTGGTTCTATTCATTTTGAAGGAATTAAATTCCTATGACATAGGGTTAAACCCTAATTTTAAATTGAAGGAATTAAATTCCTATGACATAGGGATAAACCCTAATTTTAAATTGAAGGAATTAAATTCCTATAATTCTATAAGAATTAAATTCTCAAATATCCATTCCCTCTCTACGCTTTGGATCTGCATGGCAGGATCTCAACCCAATGAGAATTAAATTCTCAATTCATGGGGAGATGTGCACTTTGCAGATCCTCTGCTAAAGAGAGAACTAAGTTCTTCTTTTTAATATCAGAGTTAAACTCTTTCGAGAATTAAATTCTCTTTTTTCTTGAAAGCCTCCCCCTTCTTACCTAAGGTTTTCTTTTGCAGAAGATCCAAATTCCTCCAAAGTCTCAAGGCTCTATTTTCTCTCTCTCTCTCTCTATGTATCCATCTCTGTATATGTCTTGGCTCCTATTTATAGGGGAAGGAGCAGAATCAATTAGTTTTGGTGAATCTTTCATTAAGAGATTTGATTTGTATTCATTCGAGATTTGATTTGCATTCATCATTCATTTGGACCTTTGGATTATTAGGTGAATTTTATTCACCATTGGATTTTAAATCCAAAGATATCCCTTTGTTATTTCGGTTAGATTTTAAGGGAAAATCTTTCCAAGTTCAAGATTTTTCCATAGATAGGTGATATTTAATCACCTTTAAATCTTTAATCCAATCGGTTTCAAATAATCATTCCCCATTGGAGAGATTTGAATGCTGTTCAGAATTTAATTATGTTAAATAGATGGGCTTTGAAAGCCGGTCACGTGTGGCCACGTGACCTTTGGTCACGTGTAGGCACGTGACCCCCTTGGACAAGTTTTCTTCTCCTTTCTGCGCTCTGTCTTCTAGCCGCTGTTTAACCATCACGTGCCAACACGTGACCCCTGGTCACGTGTGGGCACGTGACCTTTTCTGAAGCCTTTTCCTTGATTTGATCGAGGAACTGGTGTGCCTTTGCCGCTGCTTTTAAATGTCACGTGCCAACACGTGACTGCTGGTCACGTGCTAGCACGTGATGCTTCTTCCGTAGGCTTTCCTGATTTTAAATCAGGAAACATAACCCACTTCCTATTTCTTCATCCTCTACCACTTGCCATGTAGTAGAGTGTGTTTTCTTCACAAGTTTTATGACTTAGTGAAGATGGAGCTTGAGTTTGAGTTGCCTCAACGTAGATCATCTTCGGCATCGAAGTCAACGACCTAACCCGTCCATTTCTCCGATGAAACCGACGCTAGAGTCCGGGATTCCGATGATCGCAGCGGAGGGACATCATCACGGAGCTAAAGAGGTGGAGGACCGGATCTACAAAGGTTGTAGTCACTTCACTTTATAGTAAAGTTGTTTACTTGTATGTCTTTCTCTTATCCTCTAGTTAACGATCTAGTTTAGGGTTTCTCGGCACATAAAAATTTAAATTGGACATGATTGATCAGTTGTAGAATCTCATGGGTGTGCCTAGGAACTCTACAGTGGTATCAGAGCCTAGCTAGAGCTTTAGGCGAAGTGTAGACGAAGCTAGAAGTCCGATCGAACCCAAAATCCCCACATTTCACCCCTCTCTGTACAATTTTTCAAACTATGGATTTTTGTGAATTAAAAATTCTCAGAAAATAGAGCAGGAAATTCTAAGAATATTGGCAGAAAACGAAACCCTAATTCTACTGTAGCGCTGCGGAACCGCGGCATTAACCTCTTTTTGCGGTGGTTCCGCGGCCGTATGTACTGATTATGGTCTTAATTTTCTACAGTTATGCCCGTAGCAGTTTCCTCTATTCTCTGGAAATTTTTAATTTGCACTCAAGAGTTGAGTTTTCTGGGTTGTATTGGGAGTTCGTAGATTCGATCGGATTGTCTAATTTTGTCTATGTGTTTTTCCGGATAATTTAGAATATGTTAAAAAGTTCGACCGGATATAAATACCCAATTTTTTCCCTGCCGGAAAATTTCCAAGTGTTGGATTTTTTCGTGGTTTAAGAACGTTCTAAGTAGTGCAAGTAACGCGATGGACCCTCTAGAAGACAACAAACCTTAACTCGATTATGTGACCGTCTTGAACTGCCCTTTGAACCTTAGGGTTTGGGGAAGTGCGGCGTGCCACATGTGAGGCGTTGGCTTGACCCTTCTACGGCTGGACCGTCGGTACTGTGGTATGAAGTGAATGTTTTTGAACTTATTTCATGTGTTGAGTTGTTTCGGGAAAACTTGGGTGTTTGATTGTTCGATCGGAAAGTTTAACATTTTCTATTTATCTGGAATGTGATACAATATTTGGAATCCACAAGTAAGTTATGAGATAACTGAATGAATTTTATGAATCTAGCAGTTTAGTCTCACTTGATCGGTTGCCACGGGATTTTGATGTGATCAAAAGTCCGTCGCAATCGCGTAGCGTACGCGGATACTCGCCGGTAAACTTAATAGACAGCCACGCCCCATAGCCCCGACCAAGTGACTGTAGGAGAACCCCATCGCCGAAAGCATCCGTTCGGGTGCTCGCGGCAGCGGTGTTCCGCCTTAGTGCACTTCGTCGACGGCATCCGGGGGTGAGGCCGTCTACTAAAGTTTGCAACGAGCATTCGTTCTGGATGTCGGGAATCATGTTGAATTGCCCGACTTGATATTGAAAAGTGTTTTCGATAATGAGACTAAAATGCGGGGTTTATAATTGTTAGGCATGCGATGTCTAAGGAATTCATTTGGTTAGGCATGCGATGCCTATGCAAGTTGCGGATTCCAACTGTTGTAGTTTTACACTTTCTTTTCTGTGACCGTAAGTGTAATATGTGATATCGCCGGTTTCGTTGCTATATGTCAACGACAATTGGGATGCGCATATTTACTTACGTTGATGACATGTGATGTTATGTGCTGCTAGATATGTTATATTGGATCGTCGTGTTTGAATAGCCGGGGTTTTTTATGTGAGATGAATGTTTTTCATTTTCATTCATGTAAAAACTTGTATGTAATATTCTTTTATTGGGGCACTTCCAGGTTGCGGAAGATGTCACCGTTGATGTATATTATTTACTTTTCCGCATTAGGATAGACCCAAGGAGGGGAGCACAAGTAACCGGGTTCTAGGGTCCAGTGGGAGACCATCTCGAGGAGTCGAGTCCGGGTCTCCTAACTCTAGAATTGGTAGGGTTGCTTGCCGCTCTCGTAGGGGTCTAAGGGTGTGGGATTGGCTATTCATCATGACCGTAGAATCCGTGTTTTATACAGGCTCAATATAAAACACGGACGTCCTAGTATATCCAATATTTCATATGATATTTTCTGCTATGTTATCTCTGATGTGATCATGTGATTTGTTCAGATAGATATTATATATAGTATATATGATATATTATATAGACGTTGCTTATGTTTTACACCCGCGCTAGCCCTGCCTCGCTCTGGCGTTAGTTACCTAACCTAATGGTGCAGACGGGACATCGAGACGAATGCGGATAGCATAAGCGTATGTTATATTTATCTGTGATGTTTAGGTGGACTTAAATGATGGGAAATTCATTAATGAGGTTAATGAAAGAAAATAAACCTAAAAGATGTTGTGGAATCGAATTTCAAAAATAAAAACAGGTAGCTACAGTTCTTGCTTTGCATCGCGTTGTTCCTTGTAGAACATCCTGCACCTTATTCGATAAAGAAAGGACCGAGATCCCTTCACCGGGAGTGACTCCTTTAGCAATAACTGGCAGATGCTACAACTCTCGGTTTGTCTTTTGATTGCTTCTATAGTTTCTGCTTTGCACAGCGGTATATATGATATATCCTGCACCTTATTCGATGAGGAAAGGGCCGACGATCCCTTCACCGGGAGTGACCCTTTTAGCAAAACTAGAAAAGCCTCAAAAACACTCCATTTAAAAACCATTTGATTCCGCAACGAGATCAAGTTCAAAGCGTTAAAAGTTTTCTTAAAAACCATCCGCAACCCTCCGTCATTTTAGGAAGTAGAGTACTTAGTATTCGTGCTGTGTTTGTTGACCATAGTCAAGGCACAGTGTACGGTAGCTAAGTGATGTCTTCCTACACCGCATATGATGCGATTAGTTAGGACAGTCATGTGGCTTTGTTGACCTTAGCTAAGGGTCATGTGGGTGGGTCTAATTAATCACGAAATGACGGGTAGAACTTGACTAGTGCTTATGATTTGTTGACCTTAGCCAAGGTCATAGGTGCTAGGGGTAAAAACCTTTATCGGGAGTTTCAAGTGTTGAAATTTGCAATGAGATTGCATACTTTCTATATGATAGTTGGATCCCGATACCCACTGCGAGTAATTGTTACTCCTGGGAGAGTTTTGCACTTTGCAATTAGTCGATCAAGTAGGTGTCTAGAAAGGTGTCAACGGGGTTACGCCTCTGGGAAAACGAAGTTTACTGTAATTAGGTCCGTGCGAAAGTACGGGGAACCTCCCTCAAAGTACCGGCGCTGGCCTGGCTGAAAGATTGGCGAACTTGTAGAGTGTAATTAATCCCGGCTAGTCTTTCCTTTTAGGGTTTGAAGGAAGATTTGATAAAAACAGTGGGAGCCATCCTGATTAGATAAAATATATAACTAATCTAATCTTGCAAGAGCGCACGCAGAGTGTTTTCTTCTCTCTCTCTCCAGGTAGCGACCATATCACGCCTTAATCAAGATAATAATATGGATGAATTGACCGAACCCGCTTGTTATACTGAGCTGGGGAACGTTGGACCCGCTCTAACTTATAATTGTTATAAGACCGAGCAGGAAATAGGGGAATACCAGGATTCCCATGCCGCCCAAATGAAGAAAGTGCATGAGATGAATCTTCTTTGGGTGTGTACATTACAAAGAACTGTTTCTCTGTGTCCTCTACATCCTGGGTATTTGATACCGGATCAGGATCCCAGATAAGTAATATGTTACATAGGGCTACAAAAAGGTAGAGAACTGAGAACGGGTGATAAGTTTCATGAGACAGAAAATGGGGCAAGTGTTGCAGCCAAGTCTGTTGGTCACTGTCACCCTGTATTACCAATACATTGATTCTGAACAAATGCTATTAGATACCGAACCTGATATACAAAATCATATCAGTCTCTTTATTAGTAAAGAAAGGATATAATTTTGTATTGTTGGATAATGTTTTGAACATTTCCTACATTTCAAAAGTTGATCGGTTCAGGCACGTTATCTAAAAGCATTGACGTTCTAAATCAAACTACAGTTCCTAGTATACGGAACACACACAAGAGGAAGAGTTCAGAAATGAACGAATCCTTCTTGAGGCATTATAGACTAGGTCATATCAATGCGGCCCGACTGGCTGAAGTTACATTTAGATGCATATTTAAATTGGTTTGAATTTACATCTTATGAAACTTGCCAGTCATGTCACAAAGATTAGATGAACATAGCTCTGTTTATTGGAAACAGAGAAAGAGTTAGTGAACTCTTGGGACTGATACATAGTGATGTATGCAAGGTCTCCTGTCTACACATGCCAGGACCGGTTCTTTGTACTTCATTACATTCTCTAATGATCTCTCAAGATTCATCCATATGTTCCTGTTGAAACATAAGTTCGAAGTTTTTAGATATTCACAGAATATAAGTTAGAAGTAGAGAACCAAAAACCGGGTATAAGTATTATGTCCTATGATAAGATCAGGGAGGAGAATACTTATGCATGGAATTCTTGGACTATTCTAAAGGAGAATGAGATTCTCTCTCGGTGTTACTCCTCTGAACACACCACAGCAAAACAGTGTATCGGGGCAGAGCAATCGCACCATATTAGATATGGTGTGCTCTATGATGAGTACTACTGAGTTACCTATTTCCTTTTGGGGTTGTGCACTTGAGAAGCTGCATACCTATTGAATTGGGTTCGAATCAAATCAGTGCCTACCACTCCATATAAGATATGGTATGGGAAGAGCCTATCTCTTAAGTAAGTTAAGATTTGGGATTGTCCGGCCTATGTCATAAGCAAAATCTGGACAAGATCGAGGCAAGGTCAGTTCTGTAGAACTGGAAAGGTTCCAGCTATACAAACTGTAGCTGATGATTTGACGGAACCAAAGGATTCAATAGTCCCCGATGAACCTCAGCCTCTCCGCTGAACTAGCAGGGTTCCTCACCCGCCTGAGAGATACTTCGGTTTCTCGATGACAGTGGGAGCGAGGATTGCATCATGAGATGATGACCCAACTAGTTTCGAGCAGGCCATCAAGAGTGGGGACTCTGTAAGAATGGCTGGATGCTTAGCGATCTGAGATGGAATCCATGTACACCAACAAAGCATGGACTTTGGTTGCTATATCTGAAGGGTTAAATCCCTATCAGGAGCAAGTATATCTTGAGAAGATTACTTGGTGTAGATGGAAAAGTTGAGACTTTCAAAGCTAGACTTGTTAAAGGTTTTCGTCATCGACCAGGCGTGGTAATGATGAAACCTTTTTCCAGGGACGATGCTTAAGTCCATCCAGATCCTACTTGCCATTGCTACATACCATGACTACAATATCTGGTGGTTGGGTGCCATGACTACTTTTCTAAATATTGATTTAGAAGAGAGCGTCTATAAGTACACAGCCAGAGGGCTTCGTAAACAGTGGGAGCAGCGGAAACGTGTGCAAGTTGCTTTACAAGATAAAGCAGGCATCGCGGAGTTGGAACGTCTGTTTTGATGTGGTAGTCAAAAAGTTTGACTTCATCAAAATGGTAGATGAACCTTGTATATACAAAACGGTGGTAGAGAGTAAGGTGGTCATCCTTGTATTGTACGTGGACAACATACTCTTGATAGGAAAAGAGTTTCCTATACTACACACGGTCAATCTCCTCTTATCACAAGGATTCTCCAAATAGGATAAAGGTGATACTCCTAAATCCAGGGATTTGGATCTATGAGATAGATCTAAATGGATGATAAGGCTCTCACTAGGTTTAGTGATACAGTATCAATCGATCCTGGGGAGAATCACTGGAAAGGTTCCAAGATGATAAGGACGACTGAATGTCAGTCCCAGGCATTGTCTTTACCCTCAGTGGAGGGACGGTATGTTGGAAGAGTTCCAAGCTAGATACCGTGGCAAACTAGACGATAAAGGCTGGTAACATCGCTATTAAAGATACGACCAAAGAGGAAGTTTGGGTGTATTTTGGTTCATGAGATGAACTAGGTTCCTACCATTGTGTGACAATAGAAGTGTGGCTTTGGCCCAAGAACCCCGATCCCATCAGTGACCCAGACATATTCTAAGGCAGCATCACCTGATCATGGAGATAGTTGATCTCCAGGGTGATCGAGGTTAGGAGAGTAGACTCAGAGGACAACACGGCAGATCCACTCACAAAGGCCTTTTCCCAAAGAGAGACTTTTATGGGATGGTTGAGTATTAGATACTGCAACCACTGCTACAGATAGCCCTAGTGCAAGTGGAAGATTGTTAGTTATATATATGCCCTAGAGGCCATTACTGTACATAGGATGTATATTGTAGTGGATGCTGGGACATATATAGGTAAGACTTTCTTGCTTGACATGATAGTACGCTATCTGGTTGCTCTTTATCTTAACATGTATACTTTCTGTCTCTCTGTTACATGTTGATAAAGCCCTTAGGATGTGTACTCGACTTGCAGGACTATGATGTAGATCATACTAATGGGGCATGGGTAGTCCATGAGTACATCCTTCAATGTTCCTAGTCGTGGGAATATCAAGACGGGGCATCGATATTCCAGAGTAGACTAGCTTTTATCTTCTCGACCCATGTGATGGGCGATGGATGATCCCATATCCATTGGTGTTTGACATCAGAGATAGTATGCGGGTGCTCAGTGGAGACTGGGTACACTGAACGAACTCGCCGAGAACTCCCAGATGGTATTATACCTTACGTCAGATGGCAGTTCTCTGGTGACACTGGTACAGCTTATTCTGTTGACCCGAGATCGTCATAGAGTCTTGTGTGTCTCCCACTGTGCTTTGATTTCCACCCTACCACGGCTCTACTGAGTTGTGCAAACAGGTGGTTTTTGGGTACAGTCCCGATTCACATGGAGGCAATGAGCGATAGGAGGGGATTCGTCTCTCCCGGTATTGGGGGTTGATGTTGCGCTATGCTCGACTGGCCATAACTGGAAATCCCTGGCCAGGGTTGCAGTAATATACTGGTAAGAGTTATCAGTAGTTTCACGCTTGTTATGGACCTTACGTCGGCATGACTTATCAAGCTACTGGGGTCTGACGTTTACCACCCCTAGGCGAGATATGCGACATATCAGACGAACAGACCGGACTGTACGGTAAGTGTTACTAGTTGGATTCACAGGAGTGTGAGCGGGCTTGCTCGTTGATCTTCTGATCGCTCAATATCCGGGTGGCCGTTACGTTTAGCAGACCGCTTGCGGCTTGTGGGTGTTTGATATGATCATCACCTACTGCCGGCGTATTGACGAGTCTTTAGAGTCCTACACAGAGGTTTCCTGGCTCAAGCAAAACGAAATAGGAGCGCATATGAGATATGTGCGGGACCGAGAATAATACCAGTATGTGATACTGAATTCTATTCTCGCGATTTGTATCATCGGACGGTTATATAAGATATAGCCGGGTTACCGAATCAAATGTTGATTCGATATATTGATACACTTGATATTAGTCGGTTATATGCAGTATGACCGGATCATTAAATCAAGTGTTGATTTAATGATTTAATGTATAATTATATATTTGATATATTACTTTACATTAACTAGTATTTGTTCACTTAAGATTGATTTTCTCACTTGATTTGCACAAGTTGTATATGTGATATATTTTTGTGCACTAGTTTGTATCATGTTTGATGATACATGCAAACTTGGGTGAGTGTATGCTATGCACCATGTTTAGTTAATGGTTAGGGTTTCCATTACCTTATTTATTTATTTATTTTGGTAAAATAGAATGGTTGCTTTCTTTGTCTTTATGCAAGAAGCTTCTTGATGCTTCATGCATCTTTGACAAAGTAACCATTTTGTTTTTATTCCTTAATCCAACCATTAGCCTAAACCCTAGTTTACTCTCTACATGAGTTTACTAACCCATGGTTGCTAAATGATAGACATCACTTGATTTTCTTTTTAGATATAATTCATTATTCATTTTCTTTTTTTCTTCTTCTTCTTCTTCATGAAGAGAAGAAAACCATTGCTTGAAAATTCCAAGTGATGAATCCAAGTGAGAAATCCAAATCTAAAGTGAACCCACTTCCTATTTCTTCATCCTCTACCACTTGCCATGTAGTAGAGTGTGTTTTCTTCACAAGTTTTATGACTTAGTGAAGATGGAGCTTGAGTTTGAGTTGCCTCGATGTAGATCATCTTCAGCATCGAAGTCAACGACCTAGCCCGCCCATTTCTCCGATGAAACCGACGCTGGAGTCCGGGATTCTGATGATCGCAGCGGAGGGACATCATCACGGAGCTAAAGAGGTGGAGGACCGGATCTACAAAGGTTGTAGTCACTTTCACTTTATAGTAAAGTTGTTTACTTGTATGTCTTTCGCCTATCCTCTAGTTAACGATCTAGTTTAGGGTTTCTCGGCACATAAAAATTTAAATTGGACATGGTTGATCAGTTGTAGAACCTTATGGGTATGCCTAGGAACCCTACAATCACTATGCTATGTTGCATTATATACTTGCTATGTTCATATCACTGTTCTACGTTGCATGAGATATACGGATATGCTTACATTCTGTTATATGTTGCAAACCTACATGCTTTCATATATACCCTTAAGTGGTATTGTATTGTCATTTGACATTGAGACATTGATTATTGTGCTATTGCGCTTATGAGATGCATCATACATACCTGCTTACATATAAAAACACATATCTTGCTAGAGTTACATGTACACCTCATATGATACTGCACTTGTTTTCGGAGGATTTGGAACCGCATGATATATCTTAAAACCGGATTCATTTAAAAGAGCGGTTTTCCCTTAATATGCTCATATTGTTGTTTTATGTTGCATATATCAGTTTTCATGGATTTACGCATTGAGATATGGATTTCATGTGATTTATGGATTTGAGAACCGTGGAGGCATTTCAATAAATTAATATATATTGTTTGAAAACCGGTTTCTCATGATATGATATTTCAATGCGTCCACCATGAGTTTTCTCGGTTCTGAGACTTGTGCAAGGTACCCGATTCGAGGATCGGTAGGCACCGTCTGCGGGTACATGGTAGACCCGGTATGGTACCCTGGGGCAAGAAAGTGTAGGGTTCCTAGGCACTCTTGTGAAGGTTCATAAGGCATCAAACATGCCCGGATAAAATTTTAGACGTGCCGAACAACCCAAAGCCGGGATCTTTGCTAGATTATTAGGGTTTAACATGCAAGATGATAACTTTTATCTAAGTGTAAGGGATTACAACCTTTGTAGTCCACTCTTTCACTTCACAAGCTCCGAGTAGAAGTCCCTTTGCCATGATCCACAATCTCCCGGACTCATGAGAGGCTCCACGACTCGAACGATCCATGCTAGCTTGAAGTATTCCAAATCTCCGATGATCTACCTCGAAGTTGCAAAGACTCAAGTTTTCTCACTCTAAAGAGATGAACACACTAATCTCATGGGCTAGATGAGATGAGGATGAGAGAGTAGTATTTTTGCTTTCTTTTTATATCATTTTCTCATATTTATTCATCACTTAAAGATTTTCTAGCAAGCTTTTCAAGAGAGAAGAAGATGATAATGGAAAATCAATAATAAGATTAAACCTTTTGTGATGAATAGAAAGAAGACTATATGATTGATTTGTAAACCATGGTCAAGGATGAGTGGCTAGGATTTAGTAGAGAATAAACTAGAGTTAGGGTTTGGTTGGGTTAAGAATGTGTCATCCTAAAATATCTTAAGAATGACAAAAGAAAAAGCTTCTAGAAGGTGCATGAAGCATCTAACCCTAATCAAACCCTAACCTCAATTAATCATCCTTAAACATATTTAACAATTAATCATATCATGTCACAATAATATATATCACATATATATTATATATTTGCAATAAAGGAAAATAATACAATTAACATATATCGCATATATATCAATGTATCATCCACTGAGAAAATGAAATAATAAAGCGAGCCAATATTAGATAATGTAATACAATATATTATTATACATTAAATCATCAAATCAACACTTGATCCGACGATCCGGCTATATCGAATATTACCGAATAATATATCATGTACCGATTCATCGAATCAACACTTGATCCGATGACCCGGTTCATAACTAATTATCGCGAGAATATAATACGGTATCCCATATCGCATTATTCTCGTTCCTCCACATATCATATATGTGCCACTACTCCGTTTCGCCTGAGCCAAGAAACCTCTGTGTAGGACTCTAAAGAATCGTCAATACGCCGGTAGCAGGTGATGATCATATCAAACACCCACAAGCTGCAAGCGGTCAGCTAAACGTAACAGCCACCCAGGTATTGAGCGATCAGAAGATCAACAAGCTAGCCTGTGCGTTCTCCTGTGAATCCAACCAGTAACACTCCTGTACAGTCCGGTCTGTTCGTCTGATATGTCGCATATCAAGTCTAGGGGTGGTATACGTCAGACCCAAGTAACCGATAAGTCGTGTCGATGTGTGGCTCATAACGGGTCGAGAAACTACTAGTAACACTTACCAGTAAATCTCCATATCAGCCCTGGCCAGGACTTCCAGTTATAGCCAATCGAACATAGCACAACATCAACTCCCTATACCGGGAGAGACGAATCCCCTCCTATCGCTCATTGCCTCCATGTGATTCGAGACTGTACCCAAAATCCACCGTTTTGCACGCCCTCTTGGACGTGGTAAGGTGGAAATCAAAGCACAGTGGGAATCACACAAGACTCTATGACGATCTTGGGTCTTCAGACTACCCTGTACCTGTGTCACCGGAGAACTGCCATCTGACGTATGGTATATCACCATCTGGGAGTTCTCGGCGAGTCCGTCCAGTGTACCCAGTCTCCACTGAGCACCCGTACACCATCTCTGATGTCTAACACCGATGGATATGGGATCTTCTATCGCCCATCATATGGGTCAAGATGCGTATACGCTAGTCTACTCTGGTGTATCGATGCCCTGTCTCGATATACCCTCGACTAGGAACAGTTATAGGATGTACTCATCGACTACCGCGGCCCCACTAGTATGATCTCATCATAGTCCCAGTAGTCGAGTACAAATCCTAAGGGCTTTATCAACATGTGAGAGTAAAACAGTAAACCAATACAAGTCAACATGTTAAGATAAAGTGAAACCAAATAGCATACTATCATGACGAGCAAGAAAGTCTTCTCTATATATAACCAAGCATCCATTATAATATACATCATATGTACAACAATGGCCTCTAGGGCGTATACATAACTAACAATCTCCCACTTGCACTAAGGCCAGCTGCTGTAGTATCTCATACCTAGCATCCCGAATAATCTCTCAAACTGTATCTGGGAATAGCCTTCGTGAATGGATCCGCGGTGTTGTCCTTCATATCTACTCTCCTGACCTCGATCTCCCGGCGATCAACTATCTCCCTGATCAGGTGATACCGCCTCAGAATATGTCTGGACTTTTGATGGGATCTGGGTTCCTTGGCCAATGCCACAGCTCCATTGTTATCGCAATACAGAGGTATTGGATGCTCAATGGATGGAACCACTCCAAGTTCAGTAATGAACTTCTTGATCCAGACAGCCTCTTTGGCAGCATCGTTGGCAGCGATGTATTCAGCCTCCAACGTTGAGTCTGCAACGGTATCCTGTTTGGAACTCTTCCAACATACCGCCCCTCCATTGAGGGTAAAGACAAAACCCGAATGCGACTTAGAGTCGTCCTTATCACTTTGGAAGCTGAAATCGGTAAAGGACTCTACCTGGAGTTCTCCATTACCATACACCAAGAACATCTCTTTAGTACTTCGCAAGTACTTGAGAATGTTCTTCACAGCTGTCCAATGACTCTCTCCAGGATCTGCTTGATACCGACTCACTACACTTAGTGAGTATGCTACATCGGGTCTGGTACATAGCATCGCATACATGATAGAGCCTACTGCCGAAGCATAGGGTATCCCTTGCATGCGAGCTCTCTCCAAATCAGTCTTGGGAGACATCTCTTTGGAGAAAGTGAGTCCAGAGATCGTGGGTTGGTTCCCACGCTTGGATTCTTCCATACTAAACCTCTTTAGTATGGTGTCAATGTATCTGAATTGGGACAATCCCAGTATCCGTTTAGATCTATCTCTATAGATCATGATTCCCAATATGCAGGAGGCATCACCTAGATCTTTCATTGAGAATCTCTGTGATAAGAAGAGCTTGACTGATTGCAGCATAGGAATATCATTTCCTATCAAGAGTATGTCATCCACGTACAATACGAGGAAGACAACCTTACCCTCTGCTACCTTCTTATAGATACAAGGTTCATCTACATTTTTGATGAAGTCAAACTCTTTGACTACAACATCAAAACAGATGTTCCAACTCCGCGATGGTTGCTTTAACCATAAATGGATTTAAGCAGCTTTCACACCTTTCCGCTGCTCCCACTATCTACGAACCTCTCTGGCTGAGTCATGTACACGCACTCTTCTAAATCACCGTTTAAAAAAGCGGTCTTAACATCCATTTACCAGATTTCGTAGTCATGGTATGCAGCAATGGCAAGTAAGATCCGGATGGACTTAAGCATAGCCACTGGAGAAAAAGTTTCGTCATAATCCACACCTGGTCGTTGACGAAATCCCTTTGCTACCAGTCTAGCTTTGAAAGTCTCAACTTTTCCATCTACACCAAATTTCCTTTTAAAAATCCACTTGCTCCCAATGGGTTTTACCCCTTCAGGAGCATTTTCCAAAATCCATACTTTATTGGTGTACATGGATTCCATCTCAGATCGCATTGCATCCAGCCATTTCATAGAGTCACCACTCGTGATGGTCTGCTCGAAACTAGTCGGGTCATCATCATCCATGATGCAATCCTCGCTTCCACCATCAATGAGAAAACCTTAGTATCTCTCAGGTGGACGAGAAACCCTATTAGATCGGCGGAGAGGCTGGGGTTCGTCGGGTACTACTGAATCCTCTGGTTCCAATAAATCATCAGTTGTAGTCTGTGGTGCTGGAACCTCTTCCAGCTCTACCTCTTTGCCACTAATTTCTTTTTCAAGAAATTCCTTTTCTAAAAAGGTGGCATATTGAGAAATAAACACCTTTTGTTCCTCAGTGTGATAGAAAATATATCCTTGAGAATTCTTAGGATATCCCACAAATTTGCAAAGAACTGACCGTGCCTCGAGTTTGTCTGGATTTTGTCTTTTGACATAGGCCGGACAACCCCATATCTTAACTCTTTTAAAATATGGTTTCTTCCCACTTCATATCTCATGTGGTGTGGTAGGCACAGATTTAGACGGAACTTGATTCAATAGGTATGCTGCTGTTTCAAGCGCATAACCCCAGAAGGAAATAGGCAACTCAGCCTCGCTCATCATAGAGCGCACCATATCTAATAGGGTGCGATTCCTCCGCTCCGATACACCGTTGTGCTGTGGTGTATAAGGAGGAGTAAGCTGAGAGAGAATCCCATTCTATTTTAGATAATCTAGGAACTCATTGCTTAAGTATTCACCTCCTCGATCAGATCGAAGAATCTTAATAGTTTTGCCCGTTTGATTCTCTACTTCGTGCTTATATTCTCTGAATTTCTCAAAAGCTTCAGACTTGTGTTTCATCAGGAACACATGTCCGAATCTAGAGAGATCGTCAGTGAATGTAATGAAGTAGGAAGAACCGTTCCTGGCATGCGTAGACATGGGACCGCATACATCACTATGTACCAGTCCTAAGAGTTCGGTAACTCTTTCTCCATGTCTGCTAAACGGAGCTTTGGTCATTTTTCCTTTGAGACATGAATGGCAAGTATCATAAGATGATAATTCGAACGAATTCAAATAACCATCTTTATGTAACTTAGCCAGTCGTGTCGCATTGATATGACCAAGTCTACAATGCCACAAGTAGGATTCGTTCATATCTGAACTTTTCCTCTTGTGTGTGTTTTGTATATTCAGCACTGTATTCTGATTTAGAATGAATATGCCATTATGTAACGAGCCTGATGCAATTAACTTTTGATCTAGGAATATGTTCATAACATTATCCTTTACTACAAAATTATATCCTTCTTTACTTAATAAAGAGACTGATATAATGTTGCACATCATGTTCGGTATATAATAGCATTCATTTAGAATCAGTGTATTACGACTTGGTAATACAAGGTGATATTCGCCAACTGCTTTGGCTACAATACTTGCACCGTTCCCTACTTGAACGGAATGATCACCTTTTCCTAGTTCTCTACCTTTTCGCAGCCCATGTAACAATTTACATATATGGGATCATGATCCGGTATCTAATACCCAGGACGTAGGGTGAACTGAGAAACAGTTCTCAATAACTAACACACCTGAAGAAGATGCATCAACATGCACGTTCTTTTGGGCGGTGTGAGAATCCAGATATTCTTCTGTTTCCTGTTCAGTCTTATAACTCTTATAAGAAAGAACGGGTCCAACTTTCCCTTGCTCAGTACAATAATCAGGTTTAGTCAATACATCCATATTATTATCTTGATTATGGCCTGACATGGTCGCTACCTGGAGAGAGAGAGAAGAAAACACTTTAGCGTATGCTCTTGCAAGATTAGATTGGTTATTATCTTATCTAATCAGGATGTCTCCCACTGGTTTTATCAAATCTACCTTAAAACCCTAAAAGGTAACATTAGCCGGGATTAATTACACCTTACAATTTCGTCAATCTTTCAGCCAGATCAGTGTCGGTACTTTGAGGGAGGTTCCCCGTGCTTTCGCACGGACCTAATTAAAGTAAACCTCGTTTTCCCAGAGGCGTAACCCCGTTAACACTTTTCTAGACACCTACTTGAATGACTAATTGTCCTGTGTAAAACTCTCCCAGGAGTAACACTTACTCGCAGTGGGTATCGGGATCCAACTATCTCATAGAAGGTATGCAATCTCATTGCAAATTTCAACGCTTGAAATTCCCGATAATATTTTGCCCCTAGCAATTTATGACCTTAACATAGTCAACGAATCATAATTGCTAGCCAAGTTCAACCCGTCATTTCCCGATTGAATTAAATCCACCTGCACTACCCTTAACATAGTCAACAAAGTCGTACAACTACCCTAATCCAATCACATCTCATGTTTTAGCAGATAAGTACTAATTAGCTACCGCACACTACGCCTTAACATAGTCAACAAACGTAGCACGAATACTAACTAATCTTTATCTGAAATGACGGAGGGCTACGCAGGTTTTTCAAAAAAACCTAAGCGTAATGAACTTGATATCGTCGTAGAATCATGTAGTTTTGAAAAGGAGTGTTTTGAGGCTTTTCTTAGTTTCGCTAAAGGGGTCACTCCCGGTGAAGGGATCGTCGGCCCTTTCCTCATCGAATAAGGTGCAGGATATATCATATATACCGCTGTGCAAAGCAAAACTCTAAAAGCAATCAAAAGACAAACCGCGTTTTGTAGCATCTGCCAGTTTTGCTAAAGGGGTCACTCCCGGTGAAGGGATCGTCGGCCCTTTCCCCATCGAATAAGGTGCAGGATATATCATATATATCACTGTGCAAAGCAAAACTGTAGCTACCCTTTTTATAAAGTTTTGATTCTACAACATCTTTAGGTTTCTTTTCTTTTATTAATCTTATTAATAAAAATCCCATCAGCTTATGCTTCCTAAGCATCACAGAAGAAACGAAAGCAGTAATATTTATATATCAGCATATATATAGTATAAGCATTCGTCTCAGGCAGTAATATGATCTCATCATAGAACATTGCAGCAGAAGAACATATATGAAATATTGGATATACTAGGACGTCCGTGTTTTCAATACGAGCCTGTATAAAACACGGATTCCACGATCGCGACGAATAGACAAACCCACATCCCAAGACCCCTACGAGAGCGGCAAGTAACACTGCCAATTCTAGGGTTAGGAGACCCGGTCTCGACTCCACGAGATGGCCTCCCACTGTACCCTAGAACCCGGTTACTTGTGCTCCCCTCCTTGGGTCTACCTATTGCGGAAAAGTAAATAATATACACTGGTGACAGCAACCGCAACCTGGAAGTGCCCCAAATAAAAGAATATTACATTACAAATGAATTTTACATGAATGAAAATAAAAACCCTCATCTCACATAAAACCCCCGGCTATTCAGAACGCGACGATCCAATATAACATATGACAGCAACACATAATATCACATATCATCAACGTAAGTAAATATGCGCATCCCAATTGTCTTTGACATATAGCAATGAAACCGGCGATATCACATATTACACTTACGGTCACAGAAAAGAAAGTGTAAAACTACAACATTTGGAATCCACAATCACTTTAGACATCGTAAATCCGAAATATCACATACTTCGCATTTCATGCCTAACTCTATGAATTCCACATATTGTATCACATTCCAGATAACTAGACAGTATTAAACTTTCCGAACAGATAATCAAATACCCAAAATTTCCCAAAGTGCTCAACTCTTGAGCGGAGTTCAAATAATCCCAGAATATGCCAAAGTACCAGTGATCCAGCCGTAGAAGGGTCAAGCCAACGTCTCACATGTGGCACGCCGTACTGCCCCAAACCCGAAGGTTCAAGAGGCAGTTCAAGACGGTCACATAATCGAGTTAAGGTTTGTTGTCTTCTAGAGGGTCCACTGCTTAACTTGTACAATTTTTCCGAAAGATTTAAACCCGATAAAAAATCAACACTTGAAAGTTTGCCGTACCGGGAAACAGTGAGTTAATGATATCCGTTCAAATAGTTTAACAGTTTCTGAATATCCGGAAAGAAATACGAATTTAAATATTCCGATCGAATCTACTATTACAAAACAAACCCCAGATTTAAACAACACTGGAATCACTTTTAAAAATATCCAGAAGCATCAACAAGCACCTACGGACATTACCATACTAAACACGTGTCGCCAATCGATGAATCCGCCGCGGAACCGCCGCGCAAGCATGCTTGCGCCGCGGTTCCGCCGCCGTTTGGTCGAATTGGGGGCTCGGGTTTTATGGTAATTCTTAGAATTCCCTGCTGATTTTTTTACATATTTTTAATTCAGAAAAATCCCAAATTTTGAAAAATTTCCAGAAAGGGGGCTTTTTCCGTCGGTTCGGGTTCGATCGGAGTTTTAACTTCGTAAACACATCGCCTAATGCTCTAGCTAGGCTCTGATACCACTGTAGGGTTCCTAGGCACTCTTGTGAAGGTTCATAAGGCATCAAACATGCCCGGATAAAATTTTAGACGTGCCGAACAACCCAAAGCCGGGATCTTTGCTAGATTATTAGGGTTTAACATGCAAGATGATAACTTTTATCTAAGTGTGAGGGATTACAACATTTGTAGTCCGCTCCTTCACTTCACAAGCTCCGAGTAGAAGTCCCTTTGCCGTGATCCACGATCTCCCGGACTCATGAGAGGCTCCACGACTCGAACGATCCATGCTAGCTTGAAGTATTCCAAATCTCCGATGATCTACCTCGAAGTTGCAAAGACTCAAGCTTTCTCACTCTAAAGAGATGAACACACTAATCTCATGGGCTAGATGAGATGAGGATGAGAGAGTAGTATTTTTGCTTTCTTTTTATATCATTTTCTCATATTTATTCATCACTTAAAGATTTTCTAGCAAGCTTTTCAAGAGAGAAGAAGATGATAATGGAAAATCAATAATAAGATTAAACCTTTTGTGATGAATAGAAAGAAGACTATATGATTGATTTTTAAACCATGGTCAAGGATGAGTGGCTAGGATTTAGTAGAGAATAAACTAGAGTTAGGGTTTGGTTGGGTTAAGAATGTGTCATCCTAAAATATCTTAAGAATGACAAAAGAAAAAGCTTCTAGAAGGTGCATGAAGCATCTAACCCTAATCAAACCCTAACCTCAATTAATCATCCTTAAACATGTTTAACAATTAATCATATCATGTCACAATAATATATATCACATATATATTATATATTTGCAACAAAGGAAAATAATACAATTAACATATATCGCATATATATCAATGTATCATCCACTGAGAAAATGAAATAATAAAGCGAGCCAATATTAGATAATGTAATACAATATATCATATATATTATTATACATTAAATCATCAAATCAACACTTGATCCGACGATCCGGCTATATCGAATATTACCGACTAATATATCATGTACCGATTCATCGAATCAACACTTGATCCGATGACCCGGTTCATAACTAATTATCGCGAGAATATAATACGGTATCCCATATCGCATTATTCTCATTCCTGCACATATCACATATGTGCCACTACTCCGTTTCGCCTGAGCCAAGAAACCTCTGTGTAGGACTCTAAAGAATCGTCAATACGCCGGTAGCAGGTGATGATCATATCAAACACCCACAAGCTGCAAGCGGTCAGCTAAACGTAACAGCCACCCAGGTATTGAGCGATCAGAAGATCAACAAGCTAGCCTGTGCGTTCTCCTGTGAATCCAACCAGTAACACTCCCGTACAGTCCGGTCTGTTCGTCTGATATGTCGCATATCAAGTCTAGGGGTGGTATACGTCAGACCCAAGTAACCGATAAGTCGTGTCGATGTGTGGCTCATAACGGGTCGAGAAACTACTAGTAACACTTACCAGTAAATCTCCATATCATCCCTGGCCAGGGACTTCCAGTTATAGCCAATCGAACACAGCACAACATCAACTCCCTATACCGGGAGAGACGAATCCCCTCCTATCGCTCATTGCCTCCATGTGATTCAGGACTGTACCCAAAAGCCACCGTTTTGCACGCCCTCTTGGACGTGGTAAGGTGGAAATCAAAGCACAGTGGGAATCATACAAGACTCTATGACGATCTCGGGTCTTCAGACTACCCTGTACCTGTGTCACTGGAGAACTGCCATCTGACGTGTGGTATATCACCATCTGGGAGTTCTCGGCGAGTCCGTCCAGTGTACCCAGTCTCTACTGAGCACCCGTACACCATCTCTGATGTCTAACACCGATGGATATGGGATCATCCATCGCCCATCATATGGGTCAAGATGCGTATACGCTAGTCTACTCTGGTGTATCGATGCCCTGTCTCGATATACCCTCGACTAGGAACAGTTATAGGATGTACTCATCGACTACCGTGGCCCCACTAGTATGATCTCATCATAGTCCCAGTGGTCGAGTACAAATCCTAAGGGCTTTATCAACATGTGAGAGTAAAACAGTAAACCAATACAAGTCAACATATTAAGATAAAGTGAAACCAAATAGCATACTATCATGACGAGCAAGAAAGTCTTCTCTATATATAACCAAGCATCCATTATAATATACATCGAATGTACAACAATGGCCTCTAGGGCATATACATAACTAACAGAAAGGTATGTCGATGGATTTGCCGATGAGCCTGGCAGAGGGACTACTACCTACCGGTGATAGTATTTGGACTCGGCGGATATCTGGAGGATACCGACCGGAGTCGTGAGATGATACGGGCCGATCCGGACTGACGGAGCCCGTGGGCCGATCCGGACTGACGGAGCCCGAGGGCCGATCCGGACTGACGGAGCCCTAGATATGAGGATTTACGTGTCGATGCTGGACACGGGTTTCATGATGTTTCGAGTGTCGATGTTGGACACTCATGTTCTATGATTTTGATGTGTCGCGAGGGATACACGTTGATTTATATCCTCATATTTAGCTGCAAATGCTTTCATGATATTTACATGCATGATGTTGTTGTGTCATTGGTTGACACGTAGATGAGATCCGCATGCATACAGGCATTGATTATATTGTTGGATGATGTCCACATGCATTCAGGCGTTGATTATTATTGGCATATATGCAGATACGGTCACCCTAGATATCATAGTATTACCTTTATGATATAGTTGACCTAGGAATCGTTGTTTATTCGATTTCTACCTGCTGATATTTTCTACTCACGAGTTGGCAACTCACCCCCGTTGTGCCACAGTTCTTGCAGGTTGACCGCATGGATCAGTAGCGGCATCGCTGGCACACAGCTTGCATTCGGGTGATTTGCTTTGGTAGGTGGTACATGTTGGATCGTGTCACTCTTGTATTATTATTCCTTTTGTATCTAGTCAACTCCATCAAATCAAAAACTAGTATTTGTATAAGCAGTAAGACTTAGCAAGACTTGTAGTTGCGAGACTTGTAGTTGCGAGACTTGTAGTTGCGAGACTTGAGCGATGGGTTATATGTTCGCTTAATGGGTTTGGTGTCTTGCTTTACATTATTCCTTTTGTTGATCTTCGCCGTTGGGCGTCGTATACATATATATGCTTGTGGTGGTTGTTTCCGCCGTTGGGCGTGATTTGCTCCCGTTTAGGGATGCTTTATTTATATTCTATAGTGTACCCGTTTCGGGGCTAATTTTTACAAAGGAGGTGCTGCCGAAATTTTTATGAAAACAAAAGAAAGGAAAGAAAAAAATAAGTTTAAGGATTTTTACTTAAGGTTTCCAAATGTTCTATCAAGGTTTTCATTACTTACTTCTTTCGAAGGGTTTAGTTTTCTGGGCTTCTGCTTACTTAAGTTGCGTTACGCCTGTAGACATTGCGTGATTTAAGTGCCAGTCACGACCTAATATTTTCGGGTTGTGACACTCAGGGAGCCGGAGATATGGGTGCTTGCCTATTTAAGGTAGACAACTTAACAAACGGTGATATCAACACGGTAATTTTCTCTGAAAAAGACACAAATCCTGTCGTCCATGTGCAGCAGTTACCGATAACACCTAAACCTAATTCAGGATTCAATTTCTTTTCTAATTGTCTGACTCAGACTGAGTTTCAATATAATCAATCTGACTTGAATATGATTCAAGTATCAAACTACAATACAACATGGATCTATGAATTCATCCATTCAATCTATATTGACTAAACCGAACCATAGATATATTCCATCTACATGTTCATCCATTATATCCGTTCCATTCCCGATATCATGGTTTCGGCAAGTCATCCATCTATACAATTTATAATACAAGACAAGACAATACAATCCATACAATCAATACATAAACACTGCGGGGTTATAAAAGAGTAGACTGGTACGAAATAGGTTAAAGGTGGCACGAGGTGGCCACTTAAGACGTAATTACATCCATGCCGTTATTCCGCGGTATTATCGACGGAGCCTTGTACTACGGGTTACCAAAGTCCACGGTGTAAGTTGGACTCCTCTCGTATACACTGGCATCTTCTGTACCAAGCTACAAACAACTGTGATTGATCTTAAATTCCGTGTCGTGTTTTGAAAAGTGTAAAGATCACAACCAAAGAAATTTGTAAACCGCAATCAATTGACGGTGTCTATTGTAAGTTCATCGGTGAATGCGGATCGTCCACAGGGAAAGTGTGATTTGATCGATCTTGTTTTAGTTGAGTTGAAAATTAGAAGATAAAAGAAAATTATTCAATAATTGTGAAATTTAGTTTCAAGAATCATCAAGAATTAGATCTAGAATCAAGAAATACTAAAGATCAAGAAAATATCCAAATCGTTTGAATTATCAAGATTTGTAGAGAGGCTTGTCGGAATCAATCAAATTGATAGTGATGATGAATACTTATGATTACAAATACTTATCTATTGAAGATTTGTTGCTAGATCGATAACAATCAACGAGGTTTAGGGATCTATTGAAGAAACTAGGGTTTCTTCATCATCATCCATTGTCCTTTCGTTGATTAGCATTCAAATTCTAGCCTCTAGGAAATTCAATCATCGATCGTTGATCTCTAATTTGGAGCGAAAACATTCAAGAAAGCATCTCGCTCAAAACTAAGTCATCGTTGATTCAATTTCCTAAAGTTTACAAAAATCATAAGACTTAAGAATCGTTCAAGAATTTCATCAACATCATCTACCTATTCTCTCGATTCCGATACAAGCGGAGTTTTTACTCACGCATCATTATAAAGCAATCAAGAACTAAGAATATCATAATGCGAGAATGAATAGAAATCAAGAATAAATATTTTCACTTTTTTTTATTCGATGTTTCATTATAATACACTCAAAGATTACAAGATTTTGAGGAGGAACTAAATCGTCGAACTAGCTTCGCATCGTCTTCTTGAGTCGCGGATCATCGTGGATCACTTAATCGGATGAAGATCGGCGTTACTTCAAAAGGCTCGTTGAATGCTTGCTTGATTTGGTACCCGATGGATCTTAATTTGGATCAAATTGTGTCACTCAATTTGATTTAGAATTGATTTGGATCTCACTACAACTTTTTTACCCTCAAATGATGAACAACTACTGAACAACCTTTTCAATAAAGCCCTAGGTGCCTTTTTATAGTGTTTCCCTTTGGCTTCCCTTAGAAGCTAGGTATAGCTTCCTTTGGGAGCTTGGTTGTTATGAAGCTTGTATGAGAAGCTAGAGTAGAGAAGTTTCTAGATTAAGGTAGTTAGCTAGCTTGCATGAGAAGCCTTGCTGTTGGAGAGAAGCTTCTGGCGATTTGAAGAACTGAAGCGTCTTGAAGAAGTTTGGCCGTTAAAAGGAGGCCTCTGGAAAAAGTTGTCGCCGCCGACGAGTCAACTCGGCCGCGGATCCGCGGCGGATCCGCCTGACTCGGTCGCGGATCCGCGGCCGTTTGATGAGTTTGCTGCATGGAAATTCCTATGTTGTTTCATGTTGGCTTTATGGTACTTTCCTGATGTCTGGAATATTTTTATACTTTCTTGTTTACTGCCATATCACAGGTCTTGGACTTGATGCATTTTATCAGCACTTTTAGCAGTTCCGGCTCTTTTACCTGGAGAATTTCCTGCACATAATCTCGAGACAAGGATTGATATATACAGATCAATGCAAGTAGTAATAAACACTTAATTTCTCTCTAGAATGTCGATTATAACTATAACACAGGTTATTTAGTATTTTCCAGGTGAATTTGTAATCTGTGTTATAATTACAATAAACACCTATATATGAATGATAAGGGTAGGGAAATTAACGTGTTGAGAATGCACTATTTTCGACTGATCAAATTCCCCCAAACTTAATTTTGGTCGTCTCGAGCAAACGTCTTTATTTAAAAAGAAGGAAAAAATAAAGAAAGAGAAAAACTAACTAGCACACTTTCGTAGGCAACACGATTGCACTGAGCACGTGCAACAAGCCTTTAAACCTCTAGGTGTCCCTAGTAGGAGGAGTGTTGTCTCCTGAGGGTTTTCAGCGGATTGCACCCACAAAATCCAATAATAAAAGGAAGACCGTGAAAGTTACATATAAAGATAAGAATTATAAATGAAAGACTTTGAAAATTTAGAGTTTCCAACTATACTAGCTTTTCGGTTGTCATGAGCCCTATCTTAATAGTCATGAAAAGATATTAGAAACCACATCATCCCTCAATAAAACATCGTCTTTATTCTACATTCCTACCTTTCTTCCAAACATTGATCATATACCCCTACGTGTGTGTAAAAGACATCCCTACACTCGGAGAATTCAATTCAAGCTATCATATTCTTGTCCATCTACCTCAGTACTTTTTAATCGGTGAATATTTAGATGGAATTTGCTCACACATTTTTCATGCGACCATTAATACTTCTTGAGGTACTAACCGACCGATTACTCATGTGCTTGCAGATTAGGTGTATTTAATATTTTCCTCGTCTTGCACCACCTAAAGCTTAGCAGTGACCCCTAAACCAGTTGGTCTAAGGCACTAGGTGATGAAGCACCCTCGCTATATTTTTTTCATTGCTGCCTTGGTGATAACAAAACCAGTGTTCATTTTTCTACACCATTTTATCTTTTATTTTCCATTTATTATTTCCTTCATACTTTGGCTTTTAGACAAGAGCATTTCAACGTATCCTCTACTATCCCGAGTTTCAAGACGTGTGTAAGTGCGTATAGTAGGGTATCAACATTCAAATGTTTGGCTTTCAGAATAGGAACAATTTTTTAGACTTATTTTTATCCTCAGATTAGTGACTTCTTTCATCTTACTAACCCTTGGGACAACGGCTCATAACTACTTATTACTAGTTCGTTTCAGAAAACTTCTAACTTTCTTGGTTTTCTTAAATTTTTCTAATCTTTTGGATGTAATTTTTCACTATCTAATCTTTTATTATCTTATTAAATATTAACTATTTTTAAATTTTAAATTTTTAAAATTTTTATATGTTTTTTAAAAGTTTTGTGCTTATGCAATGTATGATACAAAATGATGCGCAAATAAGCACAAACCTCCCCCAAACTTGTTTTCAACAGTGTCATCACTGTTGCTATCTGTTGAAGCGCAGAATCTGTAAACTTGGGAGGAAAAAATTTGTTAAAGGAGACATGAAATATGATCATGAAAATCTCCCCCAAACTTATTCTTTTATTTATGTACAAAATTTTTATTGTTTTGTTTTTTATTTTATTTTTTTTTTATAAAATGTATGTACAAGTTGACTCACCTCTATTCTAAAAATATGACAAAATTACCAAGTCATGGAGGTGAGGTGGAGGAAAATTAGTCATTATAAAGCGGTTCCTGTAAAAACAGGAGCTCCTCCGAGGGGTCAGTGGAAAAATACGGTTTTAATTTATGTCGATTTACTTTGAAAATTATACCGTTTTCAACATTTTCTACTTCAACTGCCCCGTGCGGGTATACATACCACACAACAAAAGGTCCTTTCCACCGAGATTTTAGCTTACCCGCATGAAGATGGAGTCGTGAATCATAAAGAAGGACTTGTTGACCAGGTGTAAAAGTTTTTCTCAAAATGTTTTTATCGTGAAATACCTTAGTCCGGTTCTTTACAATTAAGCATTATCGTAAGCTTCATCGCGGAGTTCGCTTAGCTCGTTTAATTGCAGCTTCCGAAAGTTTCAGGCTTGATGTAAGTCAAAGTTAAGTTCTCTAATGGCCCACATTGCTTTGTGCTCAATCTCGACCGGAAGGTGACAAGCCTTACCAAACACTAGTCTGTAAGGAGACATACCTAGATCGGTTTTATATGCAGTACGGAATGCCCAAAGAGCATCCGTCAATTTGGTTGACCAATCTTTTCGATTTTTAGAAACTGTTTTCTCCAAAATTTGTTTGATTTGTCTGTTTAAAACCTCAGCTTGCCCGCTCGTTTGGGGATGATAGGATGTAGAAAGTTTGTGGTTATTTGCATATTTCCGCATCAAAGTCTCAAAAGACCGATTGCAGAAATGCATCCCTTTATCGCTAATAATAGCGCGTGGGTGTCCAAATCGCGAAAAGATATTTTCTTTTAAGAACTTAATGACAACCTTTTTGTCATTAGTGCGACAAGGAATAGCTTCAACCCATTTCGAGACGTAATCAACC
Source organism: Agapanthus africanus (assembly GCA_030015575.1). Classification (NCBI taxonomy): domain Eukaryota; kingdom Viridiplantae; phylum Streptophyta; class Magnoliopsida; order Asparagales; family Amaryllidaceae; genus Agapanthus; species Agapanthus africanus. The sequence goes on from JASDDO010000031.1 coordinate 117,152,527, forward strand.
GCAAGCAATATGTACAGATTCCCAAAGGAGTTGGGAAAAGGACCCATGAAGTCAATTCCCCAAACGTCAAAAATTTCAACCACCAAGATGGGTTGAAATGGCATCTCATTTATCCTGGAAATCCTACCCGTGTATTGACACTGTGTACAAGTTTTGCAATGATCAAATGCATCTTTGAATAAAGTCGGCCAATAAAAACTGCATTGAAAAACCTTCTCCGCCGTCTTTCGAGAACCGAAATGACCCCCGCATGCCTGATCATGACAAAAAGATAGAACACTCTTTAATTCATCATTAGGGACACACCTGCGAATGATCTGGTCAGGACAATACTTAAACAGATACGGTTCATCCCAGTAAAAATGTTTTATTTGGGATAGAAATCGATGTTTGTCCTGTTTCGACCATTCACAGGAAATAAGTCCCGTAGCAAGATAATTCACAATATCCCCGAACTAAGGTTCAGTGGATACATTTAAGAGTTGTTCGTCTGGAAAAGAATCATTGATCGGTAGGGTCACAGGTGAAGAAGAGATGCGCGAAAGATGGTCGGCTACAACGTTTTCACATCCTTTTTTATCTTTAATAACAAGATCAAATTCTTGTAATAGAAGGATCCAACGTATTAGCCTACCTTTAGCATCCTTCTGTTAGTTATATGTATGCCCTAAAGGCCATTACTATACATAAGATGTATATTGTAGTGGATGCTTGGACATATATAGGGATGACTTTCTTGCTCGATATGATAGTATGCTATCTAGTTACACTTTATCTTAACGTGTACATTGATTGTCTCTCTGTTACATGTTGGTAAAGCCCTTAGGATGTGTACTTGACTACCTGGACTATGATGCAGATCATACTAGTGGGAACATGGTAGTCCATAAGTACATCCTTCAAAGTCCCTAGTCGTGGGTGTATCGAGACGGGGCATCGATATACCAGAGTAGACTAGCGTGTAGCTTCTCGATCCATATAGATGGGCGATGGATGATCCCATATCCATTGGTGTTTGACATCAGAGATGATATACGGGTGCTCAGTGGAGACTGGGTACACTGGACGGACTTGCCGAGAACTCCCAGATGGTATTATACCTTACGTCAGATAGCAGTTCTCTGGTGACAATGGTACAGGTTAGTCTGTATACCCGAGATCGTCATAGAGTCTTGTGTGATTCCCACTGTGCTTTGATTTCCACCTTACCACGTCCAAGAGGGCGTGCAAAATGGTGGTTTTTGGGTACAATCCCGAATCACATGGAGGCAATGAGCGATTGGAGGGGTTTCGTCTCTCCCGGTATAGGGAGTTGATGTTGCGCAGTGCTCGATTGGCTATAACAGGAAGTCCTTGGCCAAGGCTGCTTTAGGGATTTACTGGTAAGTGTTACCAGTAGTTTCTCGACCCGTTATGAGCCTCATATCGACATGACTTATCGAGTTATTGGGGTCTGACATTTACCACCCCTAAGCGAGATATGCGACATATCAGACGAACAGACCGGACTGTACGGTAAGTGTTACTGGTTGGATTCACAGGAGTGTGAGCGGGCTTGCTCGTTGATCTTTTGATCGCTCAATACCCGGGTGGCCGTTACGTTTAGCAGACCGCTTGTGGCTTATGGGTGTTTGATATGATCATCACCAACTGCCGGCGTATTGACGAGTCTTTAGAGTCCTACACAGGGGTTTCCTGGCTCAAGCGAAACAAAAGAGGAGCGCATATGAGATATGTGCAGGACCGAGAATAATACCAGTATGTGATACTGTATTCAATTCTCGAGATTTGTGACATTGATCGGTTGTATGCGATATAGCCGGGTTATCGGATCAAGTATTGATTCGATAAGTTGTTACTATTGATATTAGTCGGTTATATGCTATATGACCGGATCTTTAAATCAAGTGTTGATTTAATGATTTAATGTATAATTATATATTTGATATATTACTTTACATTAACTAGTATTGGTTCACTTAAGATTGATTTTCTCACTTGATTATGCACATTGTTTATATGTGATATATGCAAGTGTACATGTTTGTATCATGCTTGATGATACAAACAAGTTGTGTGTATGAGACTTGAACCAAATCAAGGTTAAATTAGGGTTTACTATTTTCCTAGCATATAACAAAAGAGTGTGACTTTGGTCAAAGTTATCAAGCTTCATGAAGCTTGATAAACATTGACAAAGTCAACTCTTTTGTCATTTGTATAAGATATTAGTTAACCCAACCCTTAACCTAATGCTTTGGTTAATTCTCTACATGAGTTAAGCATGAGGGCTTAACTCAACCATGGTGCCATTATTTATTGGATAAGTTTCATTTGGATATTTATTCTAATAATTCTTTTCTTCTTCTTCTCTTTCATCAAGCTCACAAAAGCTTGCTAGCTCCAATGGTGCCATGAGAAAAAGAGTGAGAAATCCAATTCTAAAGTGAACCCACTTCCTACTTCTTCATCCCATACTACTTGCCATGTAGTATAGGGTGTTCTCTTCACAAAGTTTTTGACCAAGTGAAGGAATAGCTTGAGTTTGAATCTCCCCGACGTAGATCATCTTCGGCCTCGAAGTCAATAACCTAGCCCGATCATTTCTCCGACGAAACCATCGCTAGAGTCCGGGATCTGATGATCGCAGCGGAGGGACGTCAACACGGAGCTTTAGAAGTAGAGGACCGGATCTACAAAGGTTGTATTTCCATTCACTTAGTAGCAAAGTAGTTTGCTTGCTTGTTGTTTCGCCTAATCTCTAGTTAACGATCTAGTTTAGGGTTTCTCGGCACCGGAAAATTTGAATTTGGCATGGTTGATACCTTGTGGAACCTCTTGTGTATGCCTAGTAACCCTACAGTGGTATCAGAGCCTAGCTAGAGCATTAGGCGAAGTGTTTACGATGTTAAAACTCCGATCGAACCCCGACGTGTCAAAGTTAACCCCCTCTCTGGAAAATTTTTGAAATCTGGGATTTTTCTCAATTAAAAATACCTAAAAATACAGCAGGGTTTTTTAAGAGTTACCATGAAAAACGAGCCCCTAAGTCCTCCACGTGGCCGCTGAACCGCGGCAATAACCCACCTTTGGCGGCGGTTCCGCGGCATGGTAATTGTATTAGGGACGGGTTTTTGCACAGTAATTCTTGCCTCTGTTTTTACTATTTTCTTGGTATTTTTAACTGTGACTCAAGTGTTGAGTATTTTTGGGGTTTATTTTGTATTCGATGATTCGATCAGAATATTTAATTTCGTAATGTTTTCCGGATATTTAGAAAATATTAAAAAGTTCGATCCGATATCAATAACTCACTTTTTCCACGACCCGGAAAATTTCCAAGTGTTGGATTTTTCCGTTTGTTTGAGAACGTCTAGATCGTGCAAGTTACGCAATGGACCCTCTAGAAGACAACAAACCTTAACTCGATTATGTGACCGTCTTGAACTGCCCTTTGAACCTTAGGGTTTGGGGCAGGACGGCGTGCCACATGTGAGGCGTTGGCTTGACCCTTCTACGGCTGGACCATTGGTACTGTGGCATGTGATGGATGTTTTTAAACTCCCCTCAAGTGTTGAGAACCATTCGGGAAAACTTGGGTATTTGATCATTCGATCGGAAAGTTTAACATTGTCTATTTATCTGGATTGTGATACAATATTTGGAATCCACAAGCAGTTATGAGATAACTAATTTGGATATTATAAACATAGCAGTTTAGTCTCACTTGATCGGTTGTCACGGGATTTTGATGCGATCAAAAGTCCGTCGCAATCACGTAGCGTACGCGGATACTCGCCGGGTAAACTTAATAGACAGCCATGCCCCATAGCCCCGACCAAGTGACTGTAGGAGAACCCCGTCACCGAAAGCATCCGTTCGGGTGCTCGCGGCAACGGTGTTCCGCCTTAGTGCACTTCGTCGACGGCGTCCGGGGGTGCGGCCGTCTACTAAAGTTTGCGACGAGCATTCGATCAGTTTATCGGGAATCTTGTTGAATTGCCCGACTAGATATTGAAAAGTGTTTTCAATATAGAGACTAAAATGCGGAGTTTATAATTGTTAGGCATGCGATGTCTAAGGAGGTTGTGGATTCCAACTGTTGTAGTTTTACACTTTCTTTTCTGTGACCGTAAGTGTAATATGTGATATCGCCGGTTTCGTTGCTATATGTCAACGACAATTGGGATGCGCACATTTACTTACGTTGATGACATGTGATGTTATGTGTTGCTGGATATGTTATATTGGATCGTCGCGTTTTGAATAGCCGGGGGTTTTATGTGAGATGAGAGTTTTTCATTTTCATTCATGTAAAATTTGTTGTATGTAATATTCTTTTATTGGGGCACTTCCAGGATGAGGTTGCTGTCACCATTTGTATATTATTTACTTTTCCGCACTAGGATAGACCCAAGGAGGAGAGCACAAGTAACCGGGTTCTGGAGTCCAGTGGGAGACTAACTCGAGGAGTCGAGTCCGGGTCTCTTAACTCTAGAATTGGTAGGGTTGCTTGCTGCTCTCGTAGGGGTCTAGGGGTGTGGGTTTGGCTATTCATCGCGACCATAGAATCCGTGTTTTATACTGGCTCGTATTGAAAACACGGACGTCCTAGTATATCCAATGTTTCATATGTTTCTTCTACTGCGATATCTGTGATGTGATCATTTGATGTTCTGTGATAAATACTATATATAGTATATTTGATATATTATATAAACGTTACGTATGTTTTACACCCGCGCTAGCCCTGCCCCGCTCTACCGTTAGTTACCTAACCTAACGGTGCACGAGGGGACATCGAGGCGAATGCGGATGGCATAAGTGTACGTCGTATTTATCTGTGATGTTTAGGTGATTTAAATGATGGTACTTCATTGTCACGACTCGCCCCCAATACAGAGAGTATTGTCCGCTCTGGCCGAAGCCGCACGGTTTTGTCCTTCGGAGCGAACCGGACCCGACCAGGGGCCACTTCCCAGGAGGTCACCCATCCCAGGACTTCCCTGGCCCGAGCACGCTTAACTACGGAGTTCTCAAACTCTTGTAGTGCCAGTTCACTTAAAAGGCGCCTCTGTATTGAAGAGGGGTATCATTCCATTTATAGTACAGGTCTGACCTCTTTCGGAATGTATTCCGAAGATTCCCCATGTTCTACAGTGGGTCCCCATGCTTATCTGGTATATATGGGTATACCAGATAATACCTGGGGTATTACATTCTCCCCCACTTAGAACAATGGTTCGTCCTCGAACCACAAACCTACTATTGAGGAACCAGCTCTGATACCATTCTGTCACGACCCGCCCCCAATACAGAGAGTATTGTCCGCTCTGGCCGAAGCCGCACGGTTTTGTCCTTCGGAGCGAACCGGACCCGACCAGGGGCCACTTCCCAGGAGGTCACCCATCCCAGGACTTCCCTGGCCCGAGCACGCTTAACTACGGAGTTCTCAAACTCTTGTAGTGCCAGTTCACTTAAAAGGCGCCTCTGTATTGAAGAGGGGTATCATTCCATTTATAGTACAGGTCTGACCTCTTTCGGAATGTATTCCGAAGATTCCCCATGTTCTACAGTGGGTCCCCATGCTTATCTGGTATATATGGGTATACCAGATAATACCTGGGGTATTACATTCATTAATATGATTAATGAAAGAAAAAGAAACCTAAAAGATGTTGTAGAATCGAATTTTCAAAAACAGGTAGCTACAGTTCTTGTTTTGCATCGCGGTGTTCCTTGTAGAACATCCTGCACCTTATTCGATAAGGAAAGGGCCGAGATCCCTTCACCGGGAGTGACCCCTTTAGCAATAACTGGCAGATGCTACACCCCTCGGTTTGTCTTTTGATTGCTCCTATAGTTCTTGCTTTGCACAGCGGTATATATGATATATCATGCACCTTATTCAATAAGGAAAGGGCTGACGATCCCTTCACCGGGAGTGACCCCTTTAGCAAAACTAGAAAAGCCTCAAAAACACTCCATTTTAAAATCATTTGATTCTACAACGATATCAAGTTCATTACGCAATAGGTTTTCTGAAAAACCTGTCGTAGCCCTCCGTCATTTCAGATAAGTCCTACTTAGTATTCGTGCTACGTTTGTTGACCTCCGTCAAGGCGTAGTGTGCGGTAGCTAACTAGTATTTATCTGCTTATGCATATGATGCAGATTGGATTAGGGTAGTCGTACGGCCTTGTTGACCTCCGTCAAGGGTCGTGCGGGTGGGTTTGATTCAATCAAGAAATGACGGGTTGAACTTGACTAGTAGCCTATGGTTTGTTGACCTCCGTCAAGGTCATAGGGTGCTAGGGGCAAAATTATCGGGAATTTCAAGCGTTGAAATTTGCAATGAGATTGCATACCTTCTATGAGATAGTTGGATCCCGATACCCGCTGCGAGTAATTGTTACTCCTGGGAGAGTTTTACACATTACAATTAGCCGATCAAGTAGGTGTCTAGAAAGGTGTCAACGGGGTTACGCCTCTGGGAAAACGAGGTTTACTTTAATTAGGTCCGTGCGAAAGCACGGGAAACCTCCCTCAAAGTACCGACACTGGCCTGGCTGAAAGATTGGCGAACTTGTAGCGTGTAATTAATCCCGGCTAGTCTTTCCTTTTAAGGTTTGAAGGAAGATTTGATAAAAATAGTGGGAGCCATCCTGATTAGATAAAATAATAACCAATCTGATCTTGCAAGAGCGCACGCAGAGTGTTTTCTTCTCTCTCTCTCCAGGTAGCGACCATGTTACGCCTTAATCAAGATAATAATACGGATACATTGACCGAACCTGCTTATTATACTGAGCTGGGGAACGTTGGTCCCGCTCCAACTTGTAATTGTTATAAGACAGAGCAGGAAATTGGGGATTACCAGAATTCCCGTGCCGCCCAAACGAAGAAAGTGCATACCGATGCATCATCTTCGGGTGTGTTCATTACACAGAACTGTTTCTCAGTATCCTCTGCGTCCTGGGTATCTGATACCGGATCAGGATCCCAGATATGTAATATATTACATGGGCTACAGAAAGGTAGAGAACTGAGGACGGGTGATAAGTTTCATGAGGCAGAAAACGGTGCAAGTGTTGCAGCCAGGTCTGTTGGTCACTGTCACCCTGTATTACATGAATACATTGATTCTGAACAAATGTCATTAGATACCGAACCTGATATACAAAATCATATCAGTCTCTTTATTAGTAAAGAAGGATATAATTTTGTATTGATTGGATAATGTTTTGAACATTTCCTATATCAAGAGTTGATCAGTTTAGGCACGTTATCTAAAAGCATTGACGTTCTAAATTAAACCACGGTTCTTAGTTTATAGAACACACACAAGAGGAAGAGTTCAGAAATGAACGAATCCTTCTTGAGGCATTGTAGACTAGGTCATATCAATACGACCCGACTAGCTGAAGTTACATTAAGATGCATATTTAAATTAGTTTGAATTTACATCTTGTGAAACTTGCCAGTCATGTCACAGAGATAAGATGACCATAGCTCTGTTTATTGGAAACAGAGAAAGAGTTAGTGAACTCTTGGGATTGATACATGCTGATGTATGAAGGTCCCCTGTCTACACATGCCAAGACCGGTTCTTTGTACATCATTAAATTCTCTGATGATCTCTCGAGATTCAGACATATATTCCTGTTAAAACACAAGTCCGAAGCTTTTGAGATATTCACAGAATATAAGTTAGAAGTAGAGAACCAACAACGGGTATAAGTATTATGTCCTTTGATGTGATTAAGGAGGAGAATACTTGAGCACAGGATTCCTGGACTATTCTAAGAATGGGATTATCTCTCAGCATTACTCCTCCGTATACACCTTAGCACCTCGGTGTATCGGGGCGGAGCAATAGCACCCTATGTGATATGGTGTGCTCTATGATGAGTACTACTGAGTTTCCTATTTCCTTTTAGGGAGTTATGCACTTATGAAGTTGCATACCTATTGAATAGGGTTCCGATCAAATCAGATGCCTACCATTTCATATGAGATATGGAAAGGGAAGAACCCATCTCTTAAGTCAGTTAAGATTTGGGATGGTCCGGCCTATGTCTAAAAGCAAAATCCGGACAAGCTCGAGGCAAAGTCAGATCTGTGGAAGTTTGTTGGATATCCCAAGCATACGCAAGGGAATATCTTCTACCTAACCGAGGAACAAAAATGTTTTGTTTCTCAGCATGACACCTTTGTGAAAGGGAATTTCTTGTGAAGAAATTATTGGTCATGAGGTCGAACTGGAAACAGTTCCAGCTATACAAACTGCAGCTGATGATTTGGTAGAACCAAAGGATTCAATAGCAACCAACAAACCTCAGCCTCTCCGTCGATCTAGTAGGGTTCCTCACCCACCTGAGAGATACTCCGGTTTCTCTATGACAGTAGGAGCGAGGATTGCATCATGGGATGATGACCTAACTAGTTTCGAGCTGGCCATCAGGAGTGGGACTCTGTAAGAATGGCTGGATGTTTATTGATCTGAGATGGAATCCTTTTACACCAACAAAGTATGGACTTTGGTTGCTTTATCTAAAGGGTTAAATCCCCATCAGGAGCAAGTATATCTTAAGAAGATTACTTGGTGTATATGGAAAAGTTGAGACTTTCAAAGCTAGACTTGTTAAAGGTTTGCATCATTGACCAGCTATGGATTGTGATGAAACCTTTCTAAGTACCTATGCTTAAGTCCATCCAGATCCTACTTGCCACGACTACATACCATGACTACGATATCTGGCGGTTGGGTGTCATGACTGCTTTTCTAAATAAAGATTTAGAAGAGAGAGTCTATAAGTACACAGTTAGAGGGCTTCGTAGATAGTGGGAGCAGCGGAAACGTGTCCAAGATGTTTTATGTGATAAAGCAGGCATCGCGGAGTTAGAACATCTGTTTTGATGTGGTAGTCAAAGAGTTTGACATCATCAAAATGGTAGATGAACCTTGTATATACAAAAAGGTAGTAAGGAGTATGGTGGTGATCCTCATAGAGTACGTGGATGACATACTCTTGATAGGGAAGAAGTTTCCTAAGCTACGCTCGGTCAATCTCCGCTTATCACAAGGATTCTCCATATAGGATCAAAGTGATACCTACTAAATCCTGGGTTTTGGATCTATGAGATAAATCTAATTGGATGTTAGGATACTCACTAGTTGTAGTGAGATGGTATCAAATGATCCTGGGGAGAATCACTGGAAAGGTTCCAGGGTGATAAGGACGATTGAATGTCAGTCGCAGGCATTGTCTTTACCCTCAGTAAAGGGACGGTATGTTGGAAGAGTTCCAAGCTAGATACCGTGGCATACTAGACGATAAAGTCTGGATACATCGCTACAAAAGATGCTACCAAAGAGGAAGTCTGGGTGTATATTAGTTCATGAGATGAACTTCGTTCCTCCCATTGTGTGACAATGGAGTTATGGCTTATGCCAAGGAACGCCCGTCCCATCAGTGATCCAGATATATTCTAAGACAGTGTCACCTGATCGTGGAGATGGTTGATCTCCAGGGGATCGAGGTTAGAAGAGCAGACTCAGAGGACAACACGGCGGATCCACTCACAAAGGCCTTTTCCCAGAGAGAGACTATTATGGGATGGTTGAGTATGAGATACTACAACCACTGCTATCAGATGGCCCTAGTGCAAGTGGGAGATTGTTAGTTATATGTATGCCCTAGAGGCCATTACTATACATAAGATGTATATTGTAGTGGATGCTTGGACATATATAGGGATGACTTTCTTGCTCGATATGATAGTATGCTATCTGGTTACACTTTATCTTAACGTGTACATTGATTGTCTCTCTGTTACATGTTGGTAAAGCCCTTAGGATGTGTACTTGACTACCTGGACTATGATGCGGATCATACTAGTGGGGACATGGTAGTCCATAAATACATCCTTCAAAGTCCCTAGTCATGGGTGTATCGAGATGGGGCATCGATATACCAGAGTAGACTAGCGTGTAGCTTCTCGACCCATATAGATGGGCGATGGATAATCCCATATCCATTGGTGTTTAACATCAGAGATGATATACGGGTGCTCAGTGGAGACTGGGTACACTGGACGAACTCGCCGAGAACTCCCAGATGGTATTATACCTTACGTCAGATGGCAGTTCTCTAGTGACACTGGTACAGGTTAGTCTGTATACCCGAGATCGTCATAGAGTCTTGTGTGATTCCCACTGTGCTTTGATTTCCACCTTACCACGTCCAAGAGGGCGTGCAAAATGGTGGTTTTTGGGTACAGTCCCGAATCACATAGAGGCAATGAGCGATAGGAGGGTTTCGTCTCTCCCGGTATAGGGAGTTGATGTTGCGCAGTGCTCGATTGGCTATAACAGGAAGTCCTTGGCCAAGGCTGGTTTAGGGATTTACTGGTAAGTGTTACCAGTAGTTTCTTGACCCGTTATGAGCCTCATATCGACACGACTTATCGAGTTATTGGGGTCTGACGTTTACCACCCCTAGGCGAGATATGCGACATATCAGACGAACAGACCGGACTGTACGGTAAGTGTTACTGGTTGGATTCACAGGAGTGTGAGCGGGCTTGCTCGTTGATCTTTTTATCGCTCAATACCTGGGTGGCCGTTACGTTTAGCAGACCGCTTGCGGCTTGTGAGTGTTTGATATGATCATCACCTACTGCCGGCGTATTGACGAGTCTTTAGAGTCCTACACAGGGGTTTCCTGGCTCAAGCGAAACGAAATAGGAGCGCATATGAGATATGTGCGGGACCGAGAATAATACCAGTATGTGATACTGTATTCAATTCTCACGATTTGTGGCATTGATCGGTTGTATGCGATATAGCCGGGTTATCGGATCAAGTGTTGATTCGATAAGTTGTTACTATTGATATTAGTCGGTTATATGCTATATGACCGGATCGTTAAATCAAGTGTTGATTTAATGATTTAATATATAATTATATATTTGATATATTACTTTACATTAACTAGCATTGGTTCACTTAAGATTGATTTTCTCACTTGATTGTGCACATTGTTTATATGTGATATATGCAAGTGTACATGTTTGTATCATGCTTGATGATACAAACAAGTTGTGTGTATGAGACTTGAACCAAATCAAGGTTAAATTAGGGTTTACTATTTTCCTAGCATATAACAAAAGAGTGTGACTTTGGTCAAAGTCATCAACCTTCATGAAGCTTGATAAACATTGACAAAGTCAACTCTTTTGTCATTTGTATAAGATATTAGTTAACCCAACCCTTAACCTAATGCTTTAGTTAATTCTCTACATGAGTTAAGCATAAGGGCTTAACTCAACCATGGTGCCATTATTTATTGGATAAGTTTCATTTGGATATTTATTCTAATAATTCTTTTCTTCTTCTTCTCCTTCATCAAGCTCACAAAAGCTTGCTAGCTCCAATGGTGCCATGAGAAAAAGAGTGAGAAATCCAATTCTAAAGTGAACCCACTTCCTACTTCTTCATCCTCTACTACTTGCCATGTAGTATAGGCTGTTCTCTTCACAAAGTTTTTGACCAAGTAAAGGAATAGCTTGAGTTTGAGTCTCCCCGACGTAGATCATCTTCGACCTCGAAGTCAATGACCTAGCCCGATCATTTCTCCGACGAAACCATCGCTAGAGTCCGGGATCTGATGATCGCAGCGGAGGGACGTCAACACGGAGCTTTAGAAGTGGAGGACCGGATCTACAAAGGTTGTATTTCCATTCACTTAGTAGCAAAGTAGTTTGCTTGCTTGTTGTTTCGCCTAATCTCTAGTTAACGATCTAGTTTAGGGTTTCTCGGCACCGGAAAATTTGAATTTAGCATAGTTGATGCCTTGTGGAACCTCTTGTGTGTGCCTAGTAACCCTACACCTTCTTCGCCAAAAGATGTTTCAAGGCGGAGTGGTCAGTGTACACAATAATTGGTGAGCCGGTCAAGTAAGGCCTGAATTTTTCTAATGCAAATACAACTACCAAAAGTTCTTTTTCGGTAGTTGTATAGTCGATTTGAGCATCGTTCAGGGTCTTACTTGCATAATAGATCACGTGTGGAATCTTTTCAATGTGTTGTCCTAAGACTGCACCAACTGCAAAATCTGATGCATCACACATAAGCTCAAAAGGGTGGTTCCAATCTGGAGAAGATAGAACGGGGGCTGTAGTGAGAGAGTTTTTTAGTGAGTCAAATGCAGCCTCACAATCCGAGTCAAAGTGAAAGATTGTGTCCTTGGCCAAAAGAAGAGTTAAAGGTCTAGCAATTTTTCTAAAATTCTTAATGAATCTCCTGTAAAAGCCTGCATGGCCAAGAAAAGATCGTATATCCTTAACGCATTTGGGATGAGGAAGGTTTTGAATGACATCTATTTTAGCTTTGTCAACCTCAATGCCTTTCCGTGAAATAACATGTCCAAGCACAATTCCTTCTTGGACCATGAAATGGCATTTTTCCCAATTCAAGGTTAAGTTCTTCTCTTTACAATGAGTAAGAACTGCGTCAAGATGAGATAAGCAGTCAGCGAAATAATCTCCGAATATCGAGAAATCGTCCATGAAAATCTCCAGAAAATTCTCAACCATGTCCGAGAATATCCCCATCATACACTGCTGAAATGTAGCGGGAGCATTGCATAACCCAAAGGGCATGCGTCTATAATCAAAAGTACCAAAAGGACAAGTAAATGTGGTTTTATCTTGATCATTTTTGGCAATAGGGACCTGGTTATAGCCAGAGTATCCGTCCATGAAGCAGTAATATTCTCGTCCGGCTAAGCGTTCTAGCATCTGGTCAATGAAAGGTAAAGGGAAGTGGTCTTTCCTCGTTGCAGCATTGAGTTTTCTATAATCAATACATACACGCCACCCAGTTTGAGTGTGTTTCTGGATTAACTCATTAACCTCATTTATTATGACTGTGATGCCATATTTCTTAGGGACGACATGAATTGGACTTACCCATTGGCTATCGGAGATTGGGTAAATGATACCATTGTCAAGGCATTTGACGATTTCTTTCTTCACCGCATCCTTCATGACGGGGTTCAACCGTCTCTGTGGTTCTCAGGTTGGCTTGGCGTCATCCATCAGATGTATATGATGTTCTACAATCAAGGGACTAATCCCTTTGATGTCAGCCATAGTCCAACCAAACTCCTGGCTATTAGATCTCAATACAGTCAAAAGAGCATTCTCTTGCTCTGAGGCTAGAGAAGCTGATATGATAACAGGTAAAGACTTATTCTCACCTAAATATGCATATTTAAGATGAAAAGGTAAAAGTTTGAGATCTAATGCTGGCGGAGAAACTATAAAAGGTGGGGTCATCGAATGATATTCAGAGTCAAGGAGAAACTCGTAGCCTGCATAAGATACAGACTCGGAAGGTGAAGAGTCAAGAGTTTCAGACTCATGAGTGGAAAGAGTGTCCTCACTAAGATGTGACAGATCAAACATTGATATGCTAGTGTCGTCGAGATCTTCAAAGCAAAGTTCATCAACTTCGCAACTTTTGGGAGCAATCTCGTGGACAGAACAGACATCAAGTATGTGAGCAGAGGGTTCAGAAGGCTGACTTCCAATTTTGTAGATGTTCAGTTCAATTGTCATTTTTCTAAAAGATAGGTTCATTAAACCGTTTCGACAGTTAATGACAGCATTGGAAGTGGCAAGGAATGGTCGACCCAGAATCACCGGAATTTGGTTCTGTGGGTTCGCTACAGGTTGTGTATCGAGAACAATAAAGTCTGTAAGTCTACGGCAGCGCCCCGGCCGTCATTCTGACGCCAAACGCGGAACAAAAACTTTTACAACTGGCGCTATCGCATACTATAACCCGGATCTTGCCATTAACGCTAAACTAACAAACTGTAAAGAGGTAGAAAGGCTATACCGATCGATCCGTGTCCTTCGGTCTTTAGCCATCATCCCACGCTCCTCGCGGCAACTCCGATCTCTAGGTGGCACCACGTCAACGGATCTTTATACGGGCTCCCGCCTCTATACCGAGGCAACTCGGACATCAAGTCTGCTAAAAGAGATGACCAAGATGAAGTAGAGAATGAGTGGAATACTTTGTCTCAAACACTCTTTGGTTCTCATCACATGAGAGAGTAAGAGTGGAGGTTGAAGAGGATGCAAAGAGTTGGAAATTGTGAGCTCAAGAAACTATCTCAAAAGAGCAAAAACCAAGCACACAAAATAACCCTTTGGCTGCCCTTATCTTTTGTGTATGATATATATAAGGTTTTGTTTTGGAGAAACAAAGAAAATATCTTACAAAAATATCTCCAACTCAACCCTAAAATATCTCACCCAAAACAAACTCAATTAATTCTCTAATGACTCACTAGATGACTCATTACATGAGTCATTAGTGAACTGTTGAATATGTATGCCCTAGAGGCCATTATTGTATAGTACTAGTTTGTATAATACATTTTGGAGGCTTGGGATATATATACGGGTTTACGACAGTCTTGCTCGATATAGTAATATGCTACTTGGTTTGTTTCTATCTTAATATGTGTGTATGTTTCTTTTAACATATCGCTAAAAACAAATTGATAGAGCCCTTAGGATCTTTGCTTGACTACCGGCGTTGTGATGGCGATCACACTAGTGGGGGCTGGGTAGTCTATAAGCACATCCTTATTTTGGTCCCTAGTCGTAGGAGTATTGAGACAGGGCATCGATACTCCAGAGTAGACCCGTGCATACGCTTCTCTTCCCAGGAGGGGAGATGGTCTGTCCCACAGCCATCAGTACGTCGTACTGGAGATAGTATGCAGGTGGTCGTTAGGTTACGAGTACACTGGACAGGACTCGTCGGGAACTGTTGGTTGGTATTATACCTATCGTCGGTTAACAGTTCCCAAATGACATGAGTACAGCTTAGTCCGCTGACTTGACACTGTCACTTCGCCTCGAGTGTGTTCTCACTGTTCTTAGATTACTACCCTACCATGGCTCTACTGAGTCGTGCAAACAGGTAGTAGTTGGGTGCAGTCCTGAAGCACTTGGAGGCAGTGACAGTTAGACAGGATTCGTCTCTCCCGGTATTGGGAGTTGATATCGTGCTGTGTCTAGGAGAGCCATTATACATTGTCGTCCCTGGCCAGGGCAAGCGAGAATTACTGGTAGGTTTTCCAGTAGATTCTCAGGGTGTTTTGGGCTACACTCCGACATGACTTGTACCGCTATTAAGGGACTGACGTTTACCGCCCCCCTAGGCCCGCCATGCGATACTCTTAGACGAACAGACCGGACTGTACGGAGATTGTCACATTCAGGCTCAGTAGGAGTTCGAATGGGTTCACCTCATCAGTCTTCTTGTCGGCATCTACCTGGGGACCGTTACGTACAGCTAGTGCCGCTTGTGGCCTGTGGTTAAACCCACTGCTAGCGTAGTGTCGAGCCTTTAGAGTCTCACACAGAGGGTTACTCGCCTTTGGGCAAAATAGAGTAGAGGTCGCATGGTTTTGCGACGGGGTTCGTTCACATCCGCGCACTTGTGCACGTTTGGTGTCCTGGCAGTTATTACTAGCGGGCTTTGGTTTAAACCAGATCCTAGTATTTGTTTTGGGATTGGTTTTGTCTCAGTGTATTCGTGTTCCTCGGAACACGGATGCGGGTGTGTATGCACAGTTGACAGAGGCAGAGCCAGAGGATTCTCATTAGGGTTGTTGACCATTTGACTTTGGTTGACTTGTTGACCGTTGACTTTTTCCAAACCCTAATGAGAATGAGGAATATGGTTAATAATATTAATTAAGGATAATTGTGCCATGGTTAGGGTTGTTGACAATTTGACTTTTTGTTGACTTGTTGACTTTGTTGACCGGTTGACCATTGTGGACTAGTTGACCATCATCATTTCATTTCAAAGATGCTTCTTGTTCTTTGCAAAATGCATTAAATGAATGTAATGATAATGGTCATTCATAAACTAACCATGGCAATTCTTAATTATTATTATTATCATCATTATTCCAAATATATGAGCATGGTTGCAAGATGAGAGCTCGTTCTATCATATTCTTTCTCTCTCTTGAAAGAAAGCTCTCCCTCTTCCTCTCCAAAAGTTTAAGTGTTCCATGAGTTGGAAATCATAAACTTTTGAGAAAAAACCACCATAACTCTTCTCTACTCATTCTAAGGTTCTAGGTTTAGCAAACCAAGCACCTTAGTTATCTCTAGGTTGAGATAGGAGCTCAAGTTCGAGGCCCTCGGGTGGATCCATCTACGGCAAAGAGGAGACGACGAGGAGGAGCCGTTCAAACCACTACAAGGAGCAAGCAAGGAGGAGAACCACAAAAGGAAGAGAAGAAGTTCAAGACGTAGGTATAACCATTCTACATAGTAGCTAAAACTTGTAGTTTATTTGTTAGTTTTTGTTTAGCAAAGATCCTTCATGGATGGTCCATGTTACCAAGTGAGGAAAAAATTGATTTTTACCTATTCCGCCTCACCGAAAGAACCGGGGTGGGTAACGTGGACCTAACAGTGGTATCAGAGCCTAGCTAAACAACAACTAACTGTTAGCAAAGTGTTTAGAACTTCGATCCGGAAAAAAATCCCGAAAACATGTCAAAACCCATACTTTCTGCCTATTTTTAAAACTGCTCTAAAAATTATTCCACATGCCTTAAAAATCGGTGCAGGGTTTTCTAGGAACAGGCAAGAAATTTGAGCCCACGACTCGGCCAACTCGCCGCGGAATCGCGGCGAAACCATGCGTTTCACCGTGGATCCGCGGCCGAGTTGACTCAGCCGCGACTCCGATTTCTTGCAGTTTTCTCTGTTTGGTATTTTGGTATTTTTAAGATGTTTTGTTTCTGCTCTGATTTTCCAGAGAACAATGTTATGTTTGGGGTAGTTACAAATTGGTATTTTGATCGATGTTCTATAAACTTTAGCTATTTGGTTATATCTGTAATGTGATATATGCACTGAACGTCGACTAATCGCTATACGTCGATTAGTGGGGGTTGTGTATATCTGTGATCTGTAATGTTGTTGGATTCTGTATATGAACTTGTTGGATTGTCGTGGATGAATAGCCGGGGTTTTGTGAGATGAGAGTTTCTTTATCTTTCATTTGATGTAATATGTAAATTGATGTAATAATATTTTTATGGTCGCACATCCGGGATGAGGTTATAGCCGCCATTGTGTATTATTTCTTTTACTGTTTTTGCTCCTAGGATAGACCCAAGGTGGGGTGCACAAACTACCGGGTACATTGAAGTGCTGAGTGGCCTACTCACGTTGTTGAGGGAGGCTGCTTCACTTCGGGTATTTGGCGGGTAGTTTGTCGCACCCGTAGGGGTCTAGGGTGGGGTCTGGCTATTCATCACGACCGTGTAATCCGTCTTTCGTTGCAGGCTCGAACGAAACGCGGATTCCTAGCATATCCAATGTGTTCATCTGTGATCTGGAATGGCTATCATTGCATCTGACGAATGTATATATCTATATATGATATCTAGTAGGCGTTTCTTATGTTTTGCATCCGCGCTAGTCCAGCCCCCGCTCTGTCGTTAGTTAAGTAACCTAACGGGTAATGACGAGGCCCCGTGGCAAATGCGGATGGCATAAGCGTACGTCATATTTTCGTTGTTTTCTGCAATGGTAGGATTAATTGATGAGACGCATTATGTTAATGCAAAGAAAATAAACCAAAAAGGATGTTGTTGGAACAATTTTCAAAAAGCTGTTATTGTAAGGACGTTCTCTTTTGTTTTGCACAGAGGTATTCGGTTATGAATTTTCAGCACCTCATTCGACGAGGCAAGGGCCGAGATCCCTTTATCGGGAGTGACCCTGGACAAAAGTTTGCGTCAGGGTAATAACTTCACAATAGTCGATTATTCTTACTTTGCATCGAGGTATTCAGTTTGGAATATCCTGCACCTCATTCAACGAGGAAAGAGCCGAGATCCCTTCACATGGAGTGACCTCTTTAGCAAAAGTTTTCGCCACTATATTTTCTAAAAGGTTATCAGGTTCCTTCAACGATATCAATTACATTACGTTAACGGGTTTTTCGCCAAAAACCCAGCCATAGCCCTCCGTCATTTCTTATAAGTTATACTTAGTATTCGTGCTGCGTTTGTTGACTGTGTCAAGGCGCAGTGAATGGTAGCTGAGTATTGCTTATCTGCTGGATACAATGTGATTGGTTAGGACAATCGTGTAACCTTGTTGACTGTGTCAAGGGTTATGCGGGTAGGTTTAATGCAATCAAGATAATGACGGGTTGAACTTGACTATGACTCTTTGATTTGTTGACTGTGTCAAGGTCACTTAGGTCCTAGGAGCAAAAATCCACATCGGGAGTTTCTAAAGAAACTGAAACTTGCAGATTTAGCATACCTTCTGGAGTGTAGTGACTAGAGTGGATTCCATCTAGGTCATCGCACAATGATAGTTGGATCCCGATCCCACTGATGAGTTGGATTACTCTCGGGAGATTATTTCACTTAACAAACAATGCTATAAACCAAGTAGGTGTCTACAACGGTGTTAGCGGGGCTACGCCTCCAGGGAAAATAGGTTATTTAATTAAGGAACTTCGCGAAAGCGTTGGAAAACCTCCCTCGAAGTACCAACACTAGCCTGGCTGAAAGGTTAAGCAAGTATTGTGACGTGCGATTAATCCTGACTAGTTCTTCTTTTAAGGTTTGAAGAAGAATTTGAGGAAACAGTGGGAGCCATCCTGGTTAGATAAATCAATAAACCAATCTAATCTTGCAAAAGCGCACGCTGAGTGTTTCTTTTCTCTCTCTTCAGGTAGCAACCATTTCACGCCCTAATCAAGATAATAAAATGTATCGCTTGACCGATCCAAATTCTTATTCGGGGCTGGGGAACGTTGGTTCGGCTCTAACTTACGACAACAGTCATAAGTATGAGCAAAGGAAAGAAGATTGTATGGATTCCAAGGATACCCAGTTGAAGAAGAAGCATAGTTTTGCATCTACTTCAGGTGTTCTTGTAATTGAGAACTGCTTTACGGTCAGCCCTACCTCCTTGGTACTTGATACCGGATCAGGATCTCATATCTGTAATCTATTACAGGGACTGAGAAAAAGTAGGAGAGTTGTACCTGGTGATATGTCGCTCAGGGTAGCGAACGGAGCACAAGTTAATGTTGCAGCCGTCGGTGAATATCACCTAGTGTTGCCAAATGGAAATACTATGATTTTGAACGAATGCTACTATGTATCTTCCATGGTTTGCAACATCATATCAGTTTCTTTACTCAATAAAGATGGATATAACTTTGTTCTTGATAAGAATATCATGAACATTTACCTTCATAAGGTACTGGTTGCAGAAAGTACACTGTGTAATGGTATCTACGTTCTAAATCAGAATACAGTTCTCAATGTTTAACGAATTGATACTAGATCAATGCAAATTCATCGAGGTTTAAGGATCTTGCGAGGAAATTAGGGATTTCGCAACTCATCCTTTGTCCTTTCGATGGATCGCATTCAAATTCTAGCTTCTAGTTAATCAAATGGTCAATAGTTGTTCCCTAGTTTCGAGTGAACATGATCAAGAAAGCATCATCTCGAAACTAGGTCATTAATCATTTGATTCACTAGAATTTCCAAACATTATACGATTTAAGAATTGTAAAAATATCTAAATCATCATCATCTAAAGATCGTCACAACTCCTACACGAGCGGAGATTACTCAAACATCATGATCACAAACACAATCACAAATTGAGATCTAATCATTATGCTTGAATTAAAAGATAAGCAAGAATATAGAAAATTCACCTTTATTTATCGACAAATTTCATTACAACTCTCTTGAATTTACAAAAGGAAGGAACTAGATCGTCGATTTCGGCTTCGCTCGGCTCCTTGAGTCGCGGATCGGCGTGGATCTCTTGCTCCGTTGAAATCCGGCGTCGCTTCTAAAAGTTGAAGGCTTTCTTGCTTGAATTGCTCTCGGGATCTTGATCTTGAGGTTGAATTGGAATTGGGGTAAGGGTTTGAGGCACAAGTCGTATCACTCAACTTGTGGGTAGAAGATGATGGTGATTCTTGAACAACTTTCACCCTAGATCTAGGCTCTCTTTTATAGACCTCAAAACCCTAGATCTAGGATTTCAAATTTGAATTTTCCCTCCACAAGTTTGTTAGCAAAAGATTTGAATTTCCCTCCAAAAGTTTGTTAAGAGAGCCTTCTAGAAATAGTTTGTTAGCCGAGCCTTCTAGATGAGCCACGTGGAGCTTCTGGGGTTTTCTGGAAGCTTGGCAGTTATCAATAAGCACATGGGAAAAAGCCACATCACTGATGACGTCATCATGCCGCGGATCCGCGGCGCAAGCAGGCTCCCGCCGCGGAACCGCGGCGCTTTGGAGGCCTTAGTGCTTGGATTTTTTGGTAACTGTTTGGGCTGACATTTGGGCCTGTTTCTGATATGTTGAATTTTATTTGGCTTTCTGTATTGCTACCAGATCTTACATCTTAGAGTTGGCGTATCTTTGATCAGCTCTTCGGCAATTTCCTGCACAATTTCTCGGGACAAGAGTTGCGCAATATAAGGATGATGCGATGCCATGATAAACACACAATTTCCCTAAAAGTGCTGGTTTTAAAGTCTAACACATGCAATCTGGTATTTCAGAGATGTTTTGCTAATATGTGCAATATGAATACCGAACACTTCTAGATGAGTGCAAATGTTAGGGAAATTGCCGTGTTAAAAATGCAGTATTTTCGACTGATCAAATTCCCCCAAACTTATTTTCGATCGTCTCGATCGAACTGTTTTATTAAAAAGAGAAGGGGAAAATAAAGAAAGAGAAAAACTAACTAGCACACTTTCGTAGGCAACACGATTGCACTGAGCACGTGCAACAAGCCTTTAAACCTCTAGGTGTCCCTAGTAGGAGGAGTGTTGTCTCCTGAGGGTTTTCAGCAGATTGCACCCACAAAATCCAATAATAAAAGGAAGATCATGAATATTACATTTAAAGAAAAGAATTGTAAAACAAAATCCTTGAAAATTAGGGTTTCCAACTAAGCTAGCTTTTCGGTTGTCATGAGCCCTATCTTAATGATCATGAAAAGATGTCAGAAATCACGTCCTCCCTCAATAAAACATCGTCTTATTTTTCATTCCTATCTTTCTTCCCAACATCGATCATATAACCCTGCGTGTGTGTAAAGGACATCCCTACACCCGGAGAATTCAATTCAAGCTATCATACTCTTGCCCATCAGCCTCAGTACTTTTTAATTAATGAATTATTAGGATTGCTCACACACTTTCATGCGACCGTTAATACTTCTTGAGGTACTAACCGATCGATTACTCATGTGCTTGCTTATTTGGTGTATTTTCCTCGTCTTGCACCACCGCAGGCATAGCGGTGACTCCCAGACCAGTTGGCCTTAGGGCACTAGGTGAAGAGGCACCCTAGCTATATATTTTTTTATTGCCCTTGGCGATAACAAAACCAGTGTCCATTTTTCTCACCACTTTATATTTTCTTCATTTTTTTTTTATTTCCTTCATATTTCGGCTTTTAGATAAGAGCATTTCAAGGTATCCTCTACTATCCCGGGCTTCAAGACGTGTGTAAGTGCGAATAGCAGGGTATCAACGTTCAAAATGTTTGGCTTTCCAGAATAGAAACTATTTTTCAGACTTATTTTTATCCTCAGATTAGTGACTTCCTTCATCTTACTAACCCTTGGGACAACGGCTCATAACTACTTATTACTAGTTCGTATAAGAAAACTTCTAATTTTCTTAGTTTTCTTAAATTTTTCCAATCTTTTGGATGTAATTTTTCACTATCTAATCTTTTATTATCTTATTTATGCACAAAAAATGTTTTTATATATATTTTTTTTTTGAAATTTTTTAAATTTTTATGGGTTTTGAAAAAAATGTTTTGTGCTTATGCAAAGTGATATGCAAATGATGTGAAAATAAGCACAAACCTCCCCCAAACTTGTTTTCAACAGTGTCCTCACTGTTGCCATCTGCTAAATCTCGAAAAACCTGTAAGCTTGGGAGGAATTTATTAGTGGAGGCAAAATATTTAAGTGAAGAACCTCCCCCAAACTTATTCTTGGCTCATCATTTTGTAAAAATTTTCTTTTCAAGAGCCCGAAAAAATGCCCCCCCCCCAAACTTAAGCAATGTTAATCTTTGAAAATCACATGAGGGGGTCAAAAATCATAGGTCGATGCCAAGCTTTGCAAAGACCAAAAGTTAACACCAACCATTCAAAAATTTTATCAATGCAGTGCTCTGGTTGGTGGAAGAAGAAGTGGGGAAAGGGTAAGTGGTGGAATAGAATGTGTGTGCGTCTCATTTTGGAGAGACGATGCAGTGAATGTGATGGATTGCTCGCATTCTTTTTACAGTTCAGAAGAAGGGGTGGAGGTTCAATTTCATTGATTGGGACATGATTCATCTCAACACCCATATCATTCAAAAATGCGAGTTCATCAGCGAAGATCTCCTCAAAAGTTCCATCTATACCCCGATGAGTAGTGTCATCACAAAGTGCGGGGTGATCTTCGGGCTCTAAGAGCAGTTCATAATCAGTGTTAGTTGTTGACCCGGACAACTCGGTGGAAGAGTCCGTATGTGTATGATACATAGTTGGGTCAAACAATAACATATGAAAAGAGTCAAGATCGGTATCATGAGGATCATCAAATTCGCTGCTGTCGACATCCATTAAGTCGACAGAACAGACCTGAGCAGTAGGTTCGAAGAGTACACTTCCCAACTTGTAAATGTTCAGTTCTATTGACCTATTCCCGAAAGATAGGGTCATAGAACCATTACGACAGTTGATTATTGCATTGGAAGTGGCCAAAAAGGGGCGATCTAAAATCACCGGAATTAGATTCCGTGGGTTCGCTACAGGCTGTGTATCAATTACAATAAAGTCCACAGGGAATATAAATTCCCCGATTTTTATTAACACATCCTCCAGTTCACCCCTAGGTTTAGTGATTGATCGGTCAGCCATCTGGAGAGTGCAATGGGTTGGCTTCAACTCTCTGATCCCTAACTGCTCATAGACTGAGAAAGGAAGCAGGTTAACACTTGCGCCCAGATCTAGTAGAGCACGGTTGATGTGTTTTTCTCTAATAGAAATGGAAATAGTAGGATATCCAGGATCCTTACGTTTCCTCGGTAATTGCTGGGGGAAAGCCGTGTCTACAGTCTTTGCCATGAAAATTTTCTTGGGTACTTGTTTCTTCCTCTTCCTAGTGCACAAGTTCTTAAGAGTTTTCGCATAGGACGGAACTTGTTGGATGGCATCTAGGAGAGGGATGTTGATGTTAACTTGCTTGAACATGTCCATAATCTTCTCCATATGTGGACTCGATTTGTTAGCCCTTAACCGATTAGGATAAGGTGCTTTAGCAATAAGCGCTGGGTCCATTATAGGAGAAGGAAGTGTGTGTGGACCTGATCCCAGAATAGAAGTAGGGATCGTTTTCTGTGAACTAGAAGAGATGGGCTGAGGTGGCGAGCCTTGTGGGAAACGGAGAATAGGCTCGCAAGAAGGTGGTGGGGTAGAAGAACTGGGGTTAGAATTAGAAGTAGAAGTGGATGGAAAGGTCTCAGCCGGGGTGTTATTGATAGATTTATCAGTATCATCCAACTCTTCCCCAACGTGATTGTCAAGCACTCTTCCAGATCTCAACGTGAGTGCATTCACATGATGTGAATAGCCAGGATTGGGTAATGGTTGAGCTGGAAGTTTCCCTTTCTCTCTTGCACCCATTTCGTCTTTTAGTTATGCAATTTGTGCTTCCATCGATTTGATATTCTCATTTTGAGAGACAATGATCTTCATCACATTCTCGATGGAAGATTGCAAACTTGTCGTCCCTTGGATGGATTGTTTCATAAAAGTATCCAAGGTTTGTGCTAGTGCAGAGGTATTATCTGTACCGGTCAATTGCAAAGAGTTTTCATGTGGTGCAAAAGTGTTGGCCGGATTTTGGAAGTTTTGTGATTGGAAGGGGTGCTGACTCAATTGAAGTGGTGGTTGTTGTTGTGGTGGAGGGACCCTTTGGAAATTGTGTTGGGTTGGAACCGTGTTTTGATTTTGTGATTGGTTCCAAGCAAAGTTAGGGTAATTCTTCCAACCCTGATTATATGTGGAAGAAAATGGATCGTTTCTAGGTCTTTGAAATGCGGCATTGGTATGCTCGTGACCTTGAAACAGAGAATTTCGTGGACATTCTTCCGTCAAATGAGAAGGATCAGAACAGCATCCACATACAGTTTTGGAGAGTGACATTTGATTTAGGGCGGCAGCTAAAAATTTGTTTTCCATAGTCTCGAGTTTCTTTTGCATAGCTGAAATTTCAGCTCTAACTCCTATGGAAATATTATTGCCATCCCTAGAAGATTGACTCACACCCTCCCACTGTAAAGATTTTTCAGCGAAATCTTCTAAAAATTTCCAAGCTTCCCCATCATCTTTAGTCATGAAATTGCCTTGACACATGGATTCAAGGGTCTGTCTTGTGTTAGGATTAATGCCCTCATAAATGATTCGGCACAGTTCCCATCTCGGGATGCCGTGATGTGGACATTGGACTAACAGATCCTTGAAACGTTCAAGACATTTTGAAAATGTTTCATTTGGAAGCTGGGTGAATTGATAGATTTCGCTATGGACTCGAGCTGTCTTTTGATGTGGGTAGAATTTCTTAAGGAATGCTTTGACGAATTCTTCCCAATTTGAAATGGAATGTGCGGTAGTGTTATACAGCCACTTCTCGGCTATATCGCACAAGGTGAATGGGAGAAGACGTAGACGCATAGCATCCATAGAAAGCTGTGAGGTACCCATCATTGCACATACATTTTCAAATTTCATGATAAACACGTATGCGTCTTCAGACTCGAGACCGTGGAATTTGGGTAGAAGGTTGATGTATTGGGGTTTTATTTGAAAATTTTCCCCGTTGGCTGGTGGAATGGAAAGACAGGTGGAAAGGGGACCTCGTGTAGGATAGCACCTCTCTTGGAGAGAGATGCGAGGTGGATTCTGCGCACCAACGGACGGCGGCAGAGTAGTGGAAAAGAAGTTCGATGGAGACGGATCCATCGATGTGGGTGTGGTGGTGGGTAAAGGAAAGGTAAATGTAGAAATACCAACTTTAGGGTCGATCGGTGAAAACGCAGACTAAACGGGCACTAGAATCCTGTTGTCCAGCCTATCTTGCACTAAAAAGGGTTAGTACAAGTGGCAGCGTGATTTATAATTAGGGGAATGAATGAAGTGTTGGTGTTTGTTTTTGAAAAATGATACGGATTTTGAAAATATGATGCGATCACAACAAATGCAACAAGCAATACCCTAAAATCTTATGGTCACCTAGGTCAGGCTCTAGACCGCTCCTAACTGCCAAAAGACAAGTCGCAGGATAAATCCTCCACTGCCTCTTTGTCTCTCCTGTGGCCAGGTAAGTGGGAGGTTCTCCACTACGTAAGTAGTGGGCCTAATTAAGTAACCACTAGCCTTCGACACACTTGCCTTAGACACCACAAAAGAAACGCGGATAAGCAATGAATTACCCACGGCCTTCTTCTGTCCTAAGTGAGCGCGACGGTCCTTAGAGTCATCTCTAGATATTTTTTAGTTAATGAGGGTAAATGTGGATGCAAGTTTGTGATTTTTGGGGCTTAGGAAGGGTAATGAACTCCCCACCTAATCTGGATTTGGTCTTTGCCCCTTAATTTCCGTATTAATATGCAAACAACCAAAAATCAAAACACGCACAATTTATTTTGCTTTTGCGCGGCGCTGCGATTTATTTGCAAAGAAACCTGCAGAAAATTGTTAATTGGAGCAGATTTAGGAGAAGATAAGAAAGTGTAGAGGTCACCTGAGAAAACTGGCACAGTGATTCCACTGTAGAACCTCGGTTCCGCCGCAATTCCTGCTTAATACCGCTGATCCACGGCAATGTAAACTGCTCACTACACAAAAAATTCAGCACCTCTTCCTGTTCACCACAAGATCTCTCTGAAATGATCAGAAAATTTTTTCTCCAGCTCCAATAATTTCAGATTTCCTCGCAATCAAATCACAACAACACATATTAGTGTTTGCGCGAATTTTGATCTAAAAATTGTAATGGAATAAATCTTTCAACTCAAATTTCAAAATACGAACAATTAGCGCACAATCCCCGGCAACGGCGCCATTTTGATTGTATAAGATTTCGGATGTGTATATGTGTTTAGAAAATTATATTTAGAAATCACAACCAAAAATATTTTGACCGCAATCAATAACGGTGTCGGATGTAGCGCGTTAGTAAGTGCGGATCGTCCACAGGGAAAGTGAGATCCGTTCAATTTCCGAATTACATGAGTTGAAAATTTAAGGAAAAGAAAAGAAAACAATTCATGATTTGCATTTGAAGATCAAGAAATAAGAAAAATCTAGATCTAGAAAAAAACATTAAAAACAAGAATTGAGATATATGATAATTTCCAACCAACAATCAAGATTAGAAGTATGGCTCGTAGGAGTAGATCGGATTTTTAGATATGATGAGATCTAATGATTACTCATTCTTATCCTTTAACGAATTGATACTAGATCGATGCAAATTCATCGAGATTTAAGGTTCTTGCGAGGAAATTAGGGATTTCGCAACTCATCCTTTGTCCTTTCGATGGATCGCATTCAAATTCTAGCTTCTAGTTAATCAAATGGTCAATAGTTGTTCCCTAGTTTCGAGTGAACGCGATCAAGAAAGCATCATCTCGAAACTAGGTCATTAATCATTTGATTCACTAGAATTTCCAAACATTATAGGATTTAAGAATTGTAAAAATATCTAAATCATCATCATCTAAAGATCGTCACAACTCCTACACGAGCGGAGATTACTCAAACATCATGATCACAAACACAATCACAAATTGATATCTAATCATTATGCTTGAATTAAAAGATAAGCAAGAATATAGAAAATTCATCTTTATTTATCGACAAATTTCGTTACAACTCTCTTGAATTTACAAAAGGAAGGAACTAGATCGTCGATTTCGGCTTCGCTCGGCTCCTTGAGTCGCGGATCGGCGTGGATCTCTTGCTCCGTTGAAATCCGGCGTCGCTTCTAAAAGTTGAAGGCTTTCTTGCTTGAATTGCTCTCGGGATCTTGATCTTGAGGTTGAATTGGAATTGGGGTAAGGGTTTGAGGCACAAGTCGTGTCACTCAACTTGTGGGTAGAAGATGATGGTGATTCTTAAACAACTTTCACCCTAGATCTAGGCTCTCTTTTACAGACCTCAAAACCCTAGATCTAGGATTTCAAATTTGAATTTTCCCTCCACAAGTTTGTTAGCAAAAGATTTGAATTTCCCTCCAAAAGTTTGTTAAGAGAGCCTTCTAGAAATAGTTTGTTAGCCGAGCCTTCTAGATGAGCCACGTGGAGCTTCTGGGGTTTTCTGGAAGCTTTGCCGTTATCAATAAGCACATGGGAAAATGCCACGTCACTGATGACGTCATCACGCCGCGGATCCGCGGCGCAAGCAGGCTTCCGCCGCGGAACCGCGGCGCTTTGGAGGCCTTAGTGCTTGGATTTTTTGGTAACTGTTTGGGCTGACATTTGGGCGTGTTTCTGATATGTTGAATTTTATTTGGCTTTCTGTATTGCTACCAAATCTTACATCTTGGAGTTGGCGTATCTTTGATCAGCTCTTCTGCAATTTCCTGCACAATTTCTCGGGACAAGAGTTGCGCAATATAAGGATGATGCGATGCCATGATAAACACACAATTTCCCTAAAAGTGCTGGTTTTAAAGTCTAACACATGCAATCTGGTATTTCAGAGATGTTTTGCTAATATGTGCAATATGAATACCGAACACTTCTAGATGAGTGCAAATGTTAGGGAAATTGCCGTGTTAAAAATGCAGTATTTTCGACTGATCACACACGCAAGAGGAAAAGTTCTGATACGAACGAATCCTACTTATGGCATTGTAGACTTGGTCATATCGGAGAGAAAAGACTAAGTAAGTTGCATAAAGATGGACTCTTGGATACGTTCGAGTTTTCATCTTATGAAACTTGTCAGTCTTGTCACAAAGGAAAGATGACCAAATCTCCGTTCACCGGACATGGAGAAAGGGAAGCAGAGCTCTTGGGACTCATACACAGTGATGTATGTGGTCCAATGTCTATACATGCAAGGGGTGGGTTCTCGTACTTCATCACATTCACTGACGGTCTCTCTAGGTTCGGATATGTGTATCTGATGAAACACAAGTCTAAAGCTTTTGAGAAATTCAAGGAATTCAGAAACGAAGTAGAGAACCAGACTGGCAAAAGTATCAAGATCCTCCGATCAGATAGGGGAGGGGAGTGCTTAAGCAAGGAATTCCTAGATTATTTAAAAGAGAATGGTATTCTCTCTCAGCTTACTCCTCCTTATACACAACAGCACAACGGTGTATCGGAACGGAGGAATCGTACCCTATTGGATATGGTTCGCTCCATGATGAGTAGTGCTGACTTGCCTCTTTCATTCTGGGGATATGCACTTCAAACAGCAGCACGTTTATTGAATCAAGTTCCATCCAAATCCGTGTCTAAGACTCCGTATGAAATATGGAGTGGTAAGAGTTTGTATCTTAAACGTATTAAGATTTGGGGTTGCCCAGCTTATGTCAAAAAGCAGAACCCAGACAAACTTGAGGCACGGGCAGTTTTATGTAAGTTTGTGGGATACCCAAAAGATTCTAGTGAGTATCTATTCTACCATGCAGAGGAACAGAAGATAATTGTTTCCAGGAATGCCACATTTTTGGAAAAAGAATTTCTTGTTAAAAATATTAGTGGCAGCACGGTAGAACTGGATGAAATTCCAGAAACACAAACTTTAACTAAAGATTTGGAGGAACCGTTAGATTCAGTTACACCCAACGAACATCAGCCACTCCGCAGATCTGGTAGGATTTCTCATCCGCCCGAGAGATGCTACGGTTTTCTCATAGACGGGGATCGAGAGGATTGCATCTTGGAAGAATATGACCCTACCAGTTTCAGGCAGGCCATTATCAGTAGGGACTCTGATAAGTGGCTGGATGCAATGCAATCCGAAATGGAGTCCATGTACACCAATAAAGTGTGGACCTTGGATATTGCTCCACCTGGGGTAAAACCCGTTGGATGCAAATGGATCTACAAAAGGAAACTTGGTGTAGATGGGCAGGTGGAAACCTATAAGGCTAGACTCGTTGCAAAAGTTTTTCGTCAAAGACCTGGTGTGGACTATGACGAAACTTTTCTCCAGTGGCTATGCTCAAATCCATTCGGATCCTACTTGCCATTGCTGCCTTCCATGACTATGAAATCTGGCAAATGGACGTTAAAACGGCTTTTCTAAATGGCTGTTTGGAAGAGTGCGTTTACATAGATCAGCCAGAAGGTTTCGTAGACAGTGGGAGCAGAAGAAAGGTGTGCAAGTTGCTTAAATCCATTCATGGATTAAAGCAGGCATCACGGAGCTGGAACATCTGTTTTGATGAGGCAATCAAGGAATTTGATTTTATCAAGAACGAAGATGAACCTTGCGTCTATAAGAAGATTGTAGGATGAACTGCCGTGTTCCTAGTCTTGTACGTGGACGACATTCTTTTGATAGGAAATGACATTCCTATGCTATAATCGGTCAAGCTATTCTTGTCACAACGGTTCTCCATGAAGGACCTGGGTGATGCCTCGTACATTCTGGGGATCAAGATCTACAGAGAGAGATCCAAGAGACTACTGGGACTTTCGCAGTCCAGGCACATAGAGACCGTACTAAAGAGATTTAGTATGGAAGATTCCAAGCACGGTAATATACCCGCATTGCACGGAATCACCCTCTCCAAGAAGATGTCTCCTAAGACTGACGAGAAGAGGGTTCGCATGAGCACTATACCCTACGCTTCGGCGGTAGGATCTATAATGTATGCGATGCTATGTACAAGACCAGATGTAGCTTACGCGCTGAGCGTGGTGAGTCGGTATCAGTCAGACCCAGGTGAGGACCACTGGACGGCAGTGAAGAACATTCTCAAGTACCTGAGAAGGACTAAGGAGATGTTCCTGGTTTACGGTAATAGAGACCTCAGGGTCGAGTCTTTTACCGATTCAAGCTTCCAGAGTGACAAAGATGACAGCAAGTCTATCTCGGGTTTTGTGTTTACCCTCAATGGAGGGACGGTGTGTTGGAGGAGTTCCAAACAGGATACCGTCGCAGACTCGACGATGGAGGCTGAATACATTGCTGCAAGCGATGCCGCAAAAGAGGCAGTCTGGATGAAGAAGTTCATTAGTGAACTTCAGGTGGTTCCGTCCATTGTTGACCCAATACCTTTGTATTACGATAACAATGGGGCTATAGCTTTAGCGAAGGAACCAAGGTCCCATCAGAAATCCAGATACATCTTAAGGCGGTATCACCTGATCAGGGAGATCATTGATCGCCAGGAGATCGAGGTACGGAGAGTGGACACAAAAGACAACACGGCGGATCCATTCACAAAGGCCCTCCCTCAAACACAGTTCGAGCGACTTTTTGAGCTATTGGGTATGCGGAACGCTAGCAGCTGGCCTTAGTGCAGACGTTGGGTATGCGGTACACCAATTACTGGCCTTTAGTGTAAGTGGGAGATTGTTGAATATGTATGCCCTAGAGGCCATTATTGTATAGTACTAGTTTGTATAATACATTTTGGAGGCTTGGGATATATATACGGGTTTACGACAGTCTTGCTCGATATAGTAGTATGCTACTTGGTTTGTTTCTATCTTAATATGTGTGTATGTTTCTTTTAACATATCGCTAAAAACATATTGATGGAGCCCTTAGGATCTTTGTTTGACTACCGGCGTTGTGATGGCGATCACACTAGTGGGGGCTGGGTAATCTATAAGCACATCCTTATTTTTGTTAGTTGTATGTATGCCCTAGAGGCCAGTATTGTACAGATGTTGTATATTATATTGGATGCTTGGACATATATAGAGATGACTTTCTTGCTCGATATGATAGTATGCTATCTGGTTACTCTTTATCTTAACATGTATACTTGTCTCTTTAAACTGTCTTATGGTTACATGTTGGTAAAGCCCTTAGGATGTGTACTTGACTACCTGGACTATGATGCAGATCATACTAGTGGGGACATGGTAGTCCATAAGTACATCCTTCAAGGTCCCTAGTCGTGGGTGTATCGAGACGGGGCATCGATATACCAGAGTAGACTAGCGTATACGCTTCTCGACCTATGTGATGGGCGATGGATGATCCCATATCCATTGGTGTTTGACATCAGAGATGGTATACGGGTGCTCAGTGGAGACTGGGTACACTGGACGGACTTGCCGAGAACTCCCAGATGGTATTATACCTCACGTCAGATGGCAGTTCTCAGGTGACACTTGTGCAGGTTAGTCTGTAGACCCGAGATCGTCATAGAGTCTTGTGTGATTCCCACTGTGCTTTGATCTCCACCTTACCACGTCCATGAGGGCGTGCAAAATGGTGGTCTTTGGGTACAGTCCCGAGTCACATGGAGGCAATGAGCGATAGGAGGGGTTTCGTCTCTCCTGGTATTGGGGGTTGATGTTGCGCTATGCTCGATTGGCCGTAACAGGGAAGTCCCTGGCCAGGGCTGATCAGAGATTTGCTGGTAAGTGTTACCAGTAGTTTCTCGACCCGTTATGAGCCTCACATCGGCACGACTTATCGGTTATTGGGGTCTGACGTTTACCACCCCTAGACTTGATATGCGACGTATCAGACGAACAGACCGGACTGTACGGTAAGTGTTACTGGTTGGATTCACAGGAGTGTGAGCGGGCTAGCTCGTCGATCTTCTGATCGCTCAATACCCGGGTGGCCGTTACGTTTAGCAGACCGCTTGCGGCTTGTGGGTGCTTGATATGATCATCATCTGCTACCGGCGTATTGACGAGTCTTTAGAGTCCTACACAGAGGTTTCCTGGCTCAAGCGAAACGAAATAGGAGCGCATATGAGATATGTGCAGGACCGAGAATAATGCGTGTATGTGATACCGCATTTCATTCTCGCGATATATGTTTCGATTGGTGATATTCGATATGACCTAGTTATCGAATCATAGATTCGATAAATCGATACATTGGATTCTAGTCGGTTATGTGCGACATGACCGGATCATTGAATCAAATGTTGATTTAATGATTTAATGTAAAATTATATATTTGATATATTACTTTGCATTAACTAGTATTGGTTCACTTTAAATGGATATTCTCACTTGATGTGCAAATTGTATATGTGATATATTTTTGTGCACATGTTTGTATCATGTTTGATGATGCATGCTCATTTGGTTAAGTGTATAGAATTAAACTTAGGTTAAGAAAGTGATTAGGGTTTTTATTTATCCATTCTTTTATTTATTCATTTTTGGAAAAAGAATGGGATAAGAATACAAAATGGTTGCTTTCATTCTTGAACATTGTTGAAGCTTCATGAAGCTTTGACTTTGTGACCATTTTGTCTTCACACTAAACCCTAACCATTCTTCTAACCTTAGTTAACTCTCTACACTTAACTATGGTTCTCTTTATGATAAGTATTGATTTAATTTTATTTTATCTCAAGACATATCATATTCTTTCTTCTTCTTCATCTTCATCTTCAAGGAGAAAGCTTGATGCCATCAATGGCAACTTGATTTCTAAAGTGAGAAATCCAATTCTAAAGTGAACCCACCTCCTATTTCTTCACCCTCTACCTCTTGCCAAGTTGTTTTGTGTGTTTTCTTCACAAGTTTCACAACTTTGTGAAGTCGGAGCTTGAACTTGTGATGCCTCGACGTAGATCGTCTTTGACACGAAGCCGACGACCTATTCCGCTCGCTTTCCCGATGAAACCGATGAACGAGTCTAAGATTGGAAAAGGACAGCGAGAGGAGCACTACGTGGAGCTAAGGAAGTGGATATCCGGATCTACAAAGGTTGTAGAATCTAACTTTTAGTTAAGTAGTTAACTAGTTTTGTTTTTCTCCTAGACATCTAGCAACGATCTGTTAACTAGGGTTTCTCGGCACCATAATTTTTAAAATTGGCATGTTCAATGCCTTGTGTGACCTCTATAGGGTGCCTAGGAACCTTTCACTGGTATCAGAGCCTAGCTAGAGCCTTAGGCAAAGTCTAGACGCAATTTGAAGCCCGAACGAACCCGAAACCCTAAACTTAACATGCCCTCTGTACATTTTCTAAAATCTGGGATTTTTCAAGATTAAAAATGCCTAAAATATTCAGCAGGAATATCTAAGAATTATGGTGAAACACGAGCTCATGAAGCTTCCAAACAGCCGCGGAAACGCGGCAGAAGCATGGCTTCTGCCGCTGTTCCGTGGCCAACTGTTCACATTACCCAATAATGTTTGCACAGTAATTCTTATTTTCTGATGCTGAGTTTTATGGGAATTTTTAATAATTATTCAAGAGTTGAATTTTCTGGGGTTGCTTTGGGGATTCGGTGTTTCGATCGGGGTATCAAATTTCGTCTTTGTGTATTTCCGGATAATTTTTAGAATATGTTAAAAAGTTCGACCGGATATAAATACCCAATTTTCCCCTGTCGGGAAATTTCCAAGTGTTGGATTTTTCCGTAGTTTAACGACGTTCTAAGTAGTGCAAGTAACGCGATGGACCCTCTAGAAGACAACAAACCTTAACTCGATTATGTGACCGTCTTGAACTGCCCTTTGAACCTTCGGGTTTGGGGCAGTACGGCGTGCCACATGTGAGGCGTTGGCTTGACCCTTCTACGGCTGGACCGTCGGTACTGAGGCACGAACTGAATGTTGTTAGACTTATTTCATGTGTTGGACTATATCGGGAAAACTTGGGTATTCGACTGTTCGATCGGAAAGTTTAACATTTTCTGTTTATCTGGAATGTGATACAATAATTGGAATTCATAAACAGTTATGAGATAACTGAATGAATGTTATAAATCTAGCAGTTTAGTCCCACATGATATTGAAAAGAGTTTTCGATAATGAGACTAAAATGCGGGATTTATATCTGTTAGGCATGTGATGTCTAAGTATTTCATTTGATTAGGCATGTGATGTCTAAAGAAGTTGCGGATTCCAATTGTTGTAGTTTTACACTTTCTTCTCTGTGACCGTAAGTGTAATATGTGATATCACCGGTTTCGTTGCTATATGTCAACGACAATTGGGGTATGCATACTTACTTACGTTGATGACATGTGATGTTATGTGTTGCTGGATATGTTATATTGGATCGTCGTATTCGAATAGCCGGGGGGTTTTTATGTGAGATGAGTGTTTTTCATTTTCATTCATGTAAAAACTTGTATGTAATATTCTTTTATTTGGGGCACTTCCAGGTAGCGGAAGATGTCACTTTTTGTATATTATTTACTTTTCCGCATTAGGATAGACCCAAGGAGGGGAGCACCAGTAACCGGGTTCTGGGGTCCAGTGGGAGACCAACTCGAGGAGTCGAGTTCGGGTCTCCTAACCCTAGAATTGGTAAGGTTGCTTGCCGCTCTCGTAGGGGTCTAGGGGTGTGGGATTGGCTATTCGTTACGACCATGGAATCCGTGTTTTATACTGGCTCGTATTGAAAACATGGACGTCCTAGTATATCCAATATTTCATATGATTCTTCTGCTGCAATATCTCTGATGTGTTTCTGTGATGGATATAGTATATAGTATATATGATATATTATATAGACGTTACTTATGTTTTACACCCGCGCTAGCCCTGCCCTGCTCTGTCGTTAGTTACCTAACCTAACGGTGCACGAGGGGACATCGAGGCGAATGCGGATGGCATAAGTGTACGTCATATCTATCTGTGATGCTTAGGTATTTAAATGATGGGACTTCATTAATGTGATTAATGAAAGATAAGAAACCTAAGATGTTGTGGAATCGAATTTTAAAATAAAACAGGTAGCTACAGTTCTTGCTTTGCACAGCGGTATATATGATATACCCTGCACCTTATTCGATGAGGAAAGGACCGGGATCCCTTCACCGGGAGTGACTCCTTTAGCAATAACTGGCAGATGCTACACAGAAGGTTTGCTTTTGACTGCTTTTGGGTTTTTGCTTTGCACAGAGATATATATGATATATCCCGCACCTCATTCGACGAGGAAAGGACCGAGATCCCTTCGCCGGGAGTGACTCCTTTAGCAAAACTAGAAAAGCCTCAAAATCACTCCATTTCAAAACTTCATTTGATTCTACAACGATATCAAGTTCATTACGCGATAGGTTTTCAGAAAAACCTGCGTAGCCCTCCGTCATTTCAGATAGGTTACATATAGTATTCGTGCTACATTTGTTGGCTTTCGTCAAGGTGTAGTGTGCGGTAGCTATGTGCTGTTTATCTGCTGCATATGATGCGACTGGATTAGGGTAGTCGTACGGCTTTGTTGGCTTTCGTCAAGGGTCGTGCGGGTGGGTTTAATTCAGTCAAGAAATGTACGGGTTGAACTTGACTAGCGGGCTGTGGTTTGTTGGCTTTCGTCAAGGTCATAGCACGCTAGGGGCAAAAGTATTATCGGGAATTTCAAGTGTTGAAATTTGCAATGAGATTGCATACCTTCTATGAGATAGTTGGATCCCGATACCCACTGCGAGTAAGAGTTACTCCTGGGAGAGTTTTACACATTGCAATTAGCTGATCAAGTAGGTGTCTAGAAAGGTGTCAACGGGGTTACGCCTCTGGGAAAACGAGATTTACATTAATTAGGTTCGTGCGAAAGCACGGGGGACCTCCCTCAAAGTACCGACACTGGCCTGGTTGAAAGATTGGCGAACTTGTAGTGTGTAATTAATCCCGGCTAATCTTTCCTTTTAGGGTTTGGAGGAAGATTTGATAAAAAGCAGTGGGAGCCATCCTGATTAGATAAGATAATAACCAATCTGATCTTGCACGAGCATACGCTAAAGTGTTTTCTTCTCTCTCTCTCCAGGTAGCGACCAGTTCATGCCTTAATCAAGATAATAATATGGATGTATTGACCGAACCCGCATGTTATACTGTGCTGGGGAACGTTGGTTCCGTTCTTTCTTATAAGAGTTATAGGAATGAACAGGATATAGGGGAATACCAGGATTCCTATGCCACCCGAATGAAGAAAGTACATGTTGATGAATTTTCTTCGGGTGTGTTCGTTACTGAGAACTATTTCTCCATTTTCTCCACGTCCTGGGTATTAGATACCGGGTCAGGATCCCATATATGTAATCAGTTACATAGGCTTAGGAAAGGTAGAGAACTTAGAGAAGGTGATAAAGACATTAGAGTTGGAAATGGTACAATTGTTGCAGCTAAGACTGTCGGGGAATATCACCTTGTATTACCAACTGGTAATACATTGGTTCTGAACGAATGCTATTACATGCCGAACCTGATATGCAACATTATATCGGTTTCTTTATTAAGTAAAGAGGGATATAATTTTGTATTACAGGACAATGTTATGAACATTTTCCGTAACCAAAAGTTGGTTGGATCAGGCACGTTGTGCAATGGCATTTATGTTCTAAATCAATCAACAGTTCTGAACATAACAAACACACACGAGAGGAAGAGTTCTGAACTCAATGAATCCTTCTTGTGGCATTGTAGACTGGGTCACATCAATGTGACACGACTGGCTAAGTTGCATAAGGATGGATATTTGAAACCTTTCGAACTTTCATCTTATGACACTTGCCAGTCATGTCTCAAAGGCAAGATGACCAAAACTCCGTTTACAGGACACGGAGAAAGAGTTACCGAACTCTTGGGACTTATACATAGTGATGTATGTGGTCCCATGTCTACACATGCCAGGGATGGTTCTTCGTACTTCATTACATTCACTGACGATCTCTCAAGATACGGACATGTGTACTTAATAAGACACAAGTCTGAAGCTTTTGAGAAATTTAGAGAATATAAACAAGAAGTCGAAAACCAAACCGGAAAAAGTATTAAAATCCTTCGATCTGATCGAGGAGGTGAATACTTGAGCAATGAATTCCTGGACTTCCTAAAAGAGAATGGGATTCTCTCTCAGCTGACTCCTCCATATACACCACAGCACAACGGTGTATCAGAACGGAGGAACCGCACCTTATTAGATATGGTGCGCTCTATGATGAGCACAGCTGAGTTACCTATTTCCTTCTGGGGGTATGCGCTTGATACAGCCATACATCTATTGAATATGGTCCCCACCAAATCTGTGCCTACCACTCCATATGAGATATGGAAAGGGAAGAGACCATGTCTTAACTATGTTAAGATATGGGGTTGTCCAGTCTATGTCAAACGATAAAATCCGGACAAACTCGAGGCACGGTCTGTTCTATGCAAATTTGTAGGATATCCCAAGAATTCTCAAGGGTATATCTTCTACCACCCTGAGGAACAAAGAGTGTTTGTTTCTCGGCATGCCACCTTTTTAGAAAAGGAATTTCTTGAAAAAGAGATTAGTGGTCATGAGGTAGAACTGGAAGAAGCTCCAGCTGCAGAAGCTGCAACAGAAGATCTGGTGGAACCAGAGGATTCCGCAGTTCCCGATGAACCCCAGCCGCTCCGCCGATCTAGTAGGGTTCCTCGCCAACCTGAGAGATACTACGGTTTTCTCATGGACGGTGGAAGCGAGGATTGCATCATGGAGGATGATGACCCAACTAGCTTCGAGCAGGCCATCACGAGTGGGGACTCAGTGAAATGGCTGGATGCTATGCGGTCCGAGATGGAAGCCATGTACACCAACAAAGTATGGACTTTGGACGTTGCTCCTGAAGGGGTAAAACCCATTGGGAGCAAGTGGATCTTCAAGAAGAAACTTAGTGTAGATGGGAAAGTGGAGACTTTCAAAGCTAGACTTGTAGCAAAGGGTTTTCGTCAAAGACCAGGTGTGGACTATGACGAGACCTTTTCTCCAGTGGCTATGCTTAAATCCATCCGGATCATGCTTGCCATCGCTGCATATCATGATTACGAAATCTGGCAAATGGATGTTAAGACCGCCTTTCTAAATGGTGATTTAGAAGAGTGCGTGTACATGACTCAGCCAGAGGGCTTCGTAGACAGTGGGAGCAGCGGGAAGGTGTGCAAGCTGCTTAAATCCATTTATGGATTAAAGCAAGCATCGCGGAGTTGGAACATCTGCTTTGACGTCGTTATCAAAGAGTTTGATTTCGTCAAAAATCCAGATGAACCTTGTATCTACAGGAAGGTCGCAGAGAGTAAGGTTGTCTTCCTCGTATTGTACGTGGACGACATACTCTTGATAGGAAATGATATTCCTATGCTGCAATCGGTTAAGCTCTTCTTATCACAAAGATTCTCAATGAAAGATCTTGGTGATGCCTCCTGCATATTGGGAATTAGGATCTATAGAGATAGATCCAAACGGATTTTGGGATTGTCCCAATCCAGGTACATTGACACCATACTAAAGAGGTTTAGTATGGAAGAGTCCAAGCGTGGGAACATGCCCACGATCTCTGGAGTCACTCTCTCCAAAGAGATGTCTCCCAAGACTGATTTGGAGAGAGCTCGCATGCAAGGGATACCCTATGCTTCGGCAGTAGGCTCTATCATGTATGCGATGCTATGTACCAGACCCGATGTAGCATACTCACTAAGTATAGTGAGCAGGTATCAAGCTGATCCTGGAGAGAGTCACTGGACAGCTGTGAAGACCATTCTCAAGTACTTGCGAAGGACTAGAGATATGTTCTTGGTGTATGGTAACGGAGAACTCCAAGTGGAGTCCTTTACCGATTCGAGCTTCCAGAGTGATAAGGACGACTCTAAGTCGCAGTCGGGCTTTGTCTTTACCCTTTACGGAGGGGCGGTTAGCTGGAAGAGTTCCAAGCAGGAAACCGTGGCAGACTCGACGATGGAGGCTGAATACATCGCTGCCAACGATGCTGCCAAAGAGGCTGTCTGGATCAAGAAGTTCATTACTGAACTTGGATTGGTTCCATCCATTGAGCATCCAATACCTTTGTATTGCGATAACAATGGAGCGGTGGCTTTGGCCAAGGAACCCAGGTCCCATCAGCGGTCCAGACATATTCTGAGGCGGTATCACCTGATCCGGGAGATAGTTGATCGCCGGGAGATCGAGGTCAGGAGGGTTGACACGAAGAACAACACGGCGGATCCACTCATGAAGGCCATTCCCCAGATACAGTTTAAGAGACTCTTCGGGATGCTCGGTATGCGATACTACAGCAGCTGGCCCTAGTGCAAGTGGGAGATTGTTAGTTGTATGTATGCCCTAGAGGCCAGTATTGTACAGATGTTGTATATTATATTGGATGCTTGGACATATATAGAGATGACTTTCTTGCTCGATATGATAGTATGCTATCTGGTTACTCTTTATCTTAACATGTATACTTGTCTCTTTAAACTGTCTTATGGTTACATGTTGGTAAAGCCCTTAGGATGTGTACTTGACTACCTGGACTATGATGCAAATCATACTAGTGGGGACATGGTAGTCCATAAGTACATCCTTCAAGGTCCCTAGTCGTGGGTGTATCGAGACGGGGCATCGATATACCAGAGTAGACTAGCGTATACGCTTCTCGACCCATGTGATGGGCGATGGATGATCCCATATCCATTGGTGTTTGACATCAGAGATGGTATACGGGTGCTCAGTGGAGACTGGGTACACTGGACGGACTCGCCGAGAACTCCCAGATGGTATTATACCTCACGTCAGATGGCAGTTCTCAGGTGACACTTG
Organism: Agapanthus africanus; assembly: GCA_030015575.1. Lineage (NCBI taxonomy): Eukaryota > Viridiplantae > Streptophyta > Magnoliopsida > Asparagales > Amaryllidaceae > Agapanthus > Agapanthus africanus. Next base: position 117,192,389 of record JASDDO010000031.1, read on the forward strand.
TGCAGGTTAGTCTGTAGACCCGAGATCGTCATAGAGTCTTGTGTAATTCCCACTGTGCTTTGATCTCCACCTTACCACGTCCATGAGGGCGTGCAAAACGGTGGTCTTTGGGTACAGTCCCGAGTCACATGGAGGCAATGAGCGAAAGGAGGGGTTTCGTCTCTCCCGGTATTGGGGGTTGATGTTGCGCTGTGCTCGATTGGCCGTAACAGGGAAGTCCCTGGCCAGGGCTGATCAGAGATTTGCTGGTAAGTGTTACCAGTAGTTTCTCGACCCGTTATGAGCCTCACATCGGCACGACTTATCGGTTATTGGGGTATGACGTTTACCACCCCTAGACTTGATATGCGACGTATCAGACGAACAGACCGGACTGTACGGTAAGTGTTACTGGTTGGATTCACAGGAGTGTGAGCGAGCTAGCTCGTCGATCTTCTGATCGCTCAATACCCGGGTGGCCGTTACGTTTAGCAGACTTTTTGCGGCTTGTGGGTGCTTGATATGATCATCATCTGCTACCGGCGTATTGACGAGTCTTTAGAGTCCTACACAGAGGTATCCTGGCTCAAGCGAAACGAAATAGGAGCGCATATGAGATATGTGCAGGACCGAGAATAATGCGTGTATGTGATACCGCATTTCATTCTCGTGATATATGTTTCGATTGGTGATATTCGATATGACCTAGTTATCGAATCATAGATTCGATAAATCGATACATTGGATTCTAGTCGGTTATGTGCGACATGACCGGATCATTGAATCAAATGTTGATTTAATGATTTAATGTAAAATTATATATTTGATATATTACTTTGCATTAACTAGTATTGGTTCACTTTAAATGGATATTCTCACTTGATGTGCAAATTGTATATGTGATATATTTTTGTGCACATATTTGTATCATGTTTGATGATGCATGCTCATTTGGTTAAGTGTATAGAATTAAACTTAGGTTAAGAAAGTGATTAGGGTTTTTATTTATCCATTCTTTTATTTATTCATTTTTGGAAAAAGAATGGGATAAGAATACAAAATGGTTGCTTTCATTCTTGAACATTGTTGAAGCTTCATGAAGCTTTGACTTTGTGACCATTTTGTCTTCACACTAAACCCTAACCATTCTTCTAACCTTAGTTAACTCTCTACACTTAACTATGGTTCTCTTTATGATAAGTATTGATTTAATTTTATTTTATCTCAAGTCATATCATATTCTTTCTTCTTCTTCATCTTCATCTTTAAGGAGAAAGCTTGATGCCATCAATGGCAACTTGATTTCTAAAGTGAGAAATCCAATTCTAAAGTGAACCCACCTCCTATTTCTTCACCCTCTACCTCTTGCTGAAAGGTTCCTAGGCACCCTAAGGAGGTCTCACAAGGCATCGAACATGCCAATATAAAATTTTACGGGTGCCGAGAGACCCGACTACGGATCGTCGGCTAGATTTTAGGCGAAAAGATAACTAGTTAACAACTTAACTATAAAGAATACGGAAATACAACCTTTGTAGATCCGGTGCTCCACCTCCATAGCTCCGCAATGAAGTCCCCTCGCTGTCCATATGAGTTCCCGGGCTCTAGTGTCGGCTTCGTCGGAGAATGGGCAAGCTAGGTCGTCGATGTCCATGCCGAAGATGATCTACGTCGAGGCATCGCTAAATCAAGCTCCGACTTCACCAAGTCAAGAAACTTGTGAAGAAAACACACTCTACTACTTGGCTAGAGGTAGAGGATGAAGAAATAGGAAGTGGGTAGACTTTAGAATTGGTTTTCTCACTTGTTTCATCAATCCACCATTGATGAAGTAAGGTTTTCTTCATGGAAGAAGATGAAGAAGAAGAAGAAAGTCTTATGATAAGTTTTTCTAGAATAGAATAGAAAAACAATACTTATCATAATTCTAACTATGGTTATGTGTAGAGAATTGACCAAGGTTAAAGGGATGGTTAGGGTTAAGGATGAGATAAGAATGGTGGACTAGGTCAAGGTTTCATGAAGCTTCAACTAAACAACAAAAGAAGCCACCATTCTTTTCTCTTTTCCATTTATTTTCCAAAATGTATAAACAAATAAATGAATAAATAAGTAATGGAAAAATAAAACCCTAATTATATGTTTAACCATGGTTTAATTCTTACACAAAAACCCCAGCAAACATGTATCATCAAACATGATACAATCAAGTGCACAAAAGTATATCACATATACAATGTGTACAATCCAAGTGAGAAAATCCGTTTAAAGTGAACCAATACTAGTTAGTGCAAATTAATATATCAAATATATAATCATGCATTAAATCATTAAATCAACACTTGATTCAATGATCCGGTCATGTCGCACACAACCGACTAGTATTCAATGTATCGGCTTATCGAATCAATACTTGATTCGATAACTAGGTTATATCGCATACAACCATTCGATACATTCATCGCGAGAATAGAATACGGTATCACATACACGCATTATTCTCGGTCCCGCACATATCTCATATGCGCACCTATTTCGTTTCGCTTGAGCCAGGAAACCTCTGTGTAGGACTCTAAAGACTCGTCAATACGCCGGCAGCAGATGATGATCATATCAAACACCCACAAGCCGCAAGCGGTCTGCTAAACGTAACGGCCACCCGGGTATTAAGCGATCAGAAGATCGACGATCAAGCCCGCTCACACTCCAGTGAATCCAACCAGTAACACTACCGTACAGTCTGGTCTGATCGTCTGATATGTCGCATATCTCGTCTAGGGATGGTAAACGTCAGACCCTAATAGCTCGATAAGTCGTGTCGATATGAGGTCTATAACACTTCGAGAAACTACTGGTAACACTTACCAGTAAATCTCAGCAACCCTGGCCAGGGATTTTCTGTTATAGCCAATCGAACACAGCGCAACATCAACTCCCTATACCGGGAGAGACAAATCCCCTCCTATCGCTCATTGCCTCCATGTGACTCGGGACTGTACCCAAAAATCACCGTTTTGCACGCCCTCTTGGACGTGGTAAGATGGAAATCAAAGCACAGTGGGAACCACACAAGACTCTATGACGATCTCGGGTCAACAGACTACTCTGTACCAGTGTCACCGGAGAACTGCCATCTGACGTGAGGTATAATACCATCTGGGAGTTCTCGGCGAGTCCGTCCAGTGTACCCAGTCTCTACTGAGCACCCGTATATCATCTCTGATGTCAAACACCGATGGATATGGGATCATCCATCGCCCATTTGTATGGGTCGAGAAGGTACACGCTAGTCTACACTGGTATATCGATGCCCCGTCTCGATACACCCACGACTAGGGACTTTGAAGGATGTACTTATGGACTACCATGTCCCCACTAGTATGATCCGCATCATAGTCTAGGTAGTCAAGTACACATCCTAAGGGCTTTACCAACATGTAACAGAGAGACAATCAGTGTACACGTTAAGGTAAAGGGTAACCAGATAGCATACTATCATGTCGAGCAAGAAAGTCCTCCCTATATATGTCCCAGCATCCACTACAATATACATCCAATGTACAGTAATGGCCTCTAGGGCATACATATAACTAACAATCTCCCACTTGCACTAGGGCCATCTATAGCAGTGGTTGTAGTATCTCATACTCAACCATCCCATAAAAGTCTCTCTCTGGGAATAGGCCTTCGTGAGTGGATCCGCCGTGTTGTTCTCTTAGTCTACTCTCCTAACCTCGATCCCTTAGAGATCAACCATCTCCATGATCAAGTGATACTGCCTTAGAATATGTCTGGATCACTGATGGGACCTGCGTTCCTCGGCATAAGCCACAACTCCATTGTCACACAATGGGAGGAACATAGTTCATCTCATGAACCAGTATATACCCAAACAGCCTCTTTGGTAGCATCTTAAGTAGCGATGTATCGTGCCTTTATCGTCTAGTATGTCACGGTCTCTTCCAACATACCGTCCCTTTACTGAGGGTAAAGACAATGCCTGCGACTGACATTCAGCCGTCTTTATCACTCTGGAACACTTCCAGTGATCCTATATGGAGAATCATTGTGATAAGCGGAGATTGACCGAGCGTAGCATAGGAAACTCCTTTCTTATCAAGAGTATGTCATCCACGTACTCTATGAGGATCACCACCATACTCCCTACTACCTTTTTGTTTATACAAGGTTCATCTACCATTTTGATGAAGTCAAACTGTCACGACCCGAAAGAGCACGTGACTGGCCCTTGAACCATATGAAGTCTATAGGACCCCATCTGATCCAAGTAAGCCAAAAGCCCAGAAATCTAAAACCATTTTGAAGAATAAGTAAAGAAAACTGGTTTAAAGGAACGAAGAAATACGGGTTTGAAATCAAGGTTTTTAAAATAACTAAGCCGAATGTGCATTTTTAAAAACGGTACAGTCTTTTCTAGAAATTTCGGCAGAGTTTCTTTTGTAAAACTGGCCCCGAATGGGGTAAAACGATAATAACAAGATATATGCAATGATAATGGCATCCCCAAGCGGGAGCTAGCTCTTCGTCAATCGACGGTCACAACCACGCAATGATATAACAATATACAACGCCAAGTGGCGAGGATCAAATCCAAAAGAAAGCTCAAAAGCAACAAGAAAACCGCAATACTACTAAGCGCGACTCTAAGGTCGAAATATACAACACTAAAGTCTAGGTCTGAAACAATATACAAGTTTTGGTTGATGGACAATTTCTAGATACAATGAAGTAAAATAGATACAATGGTGGCTCCTGATGCGAAAGAACCCACCTACCAAAAACAAGTCACCCGCAAGAAGTAGTGTGCCAGAAATACCGCAAAGGAACCTGTACGGCAGAACCTGCAAGAACTGTGGCACAACGGGGGTGAGTTGCCAACTCGTGAATAGAAACATCTACAAGCAGAAACCGAATGCAAGACATAATCCTAAGTCAACGATCGGTATAAAAATCCTCAATATAAAGCATGCAGCCTATAGCAAGGCTAGGGTAAATATCTAACCCGAGTGCAATATCATGTTTCTGTGTCAGTGCCCCAGATAACCATATAGCAAATGAATGAGATATGAATGCGAGAAAACAGAATACATCTACATGAAGAAACAGTTTTCATACTTTAGTGAGATTTCCCTGTATTTTAAAAGATGAGGTACCGTAATGAAATCAGCATAAAACTGTGCCTAGCATCGGCACAAACGAAATCCCAATATCCTGATATCTCAAAGTCTCAACCATCATATCTAGGGCGCCGTCAGTCCAGACCGGCCCCTACCATAATCTCAGACCACGACGGTATCCTCCGGATATCCGACGCGTCGGGTAAAGTCACCGGTAGGCAATCTCCCCCTGCCAGGCTCATCGTCATCACCACGTCTTCTTGCCCCGGGGTACCTTACCGGGTCCACCATGTACCCGCAATCGGCCTCATCCGCCTCCTCGATTCGGGTTTCACATGTCGCTCTCAGCACCGAGAAAACACATGGTGGACGCACCAAATATCATATCAAGGGTAACCGGGTTTTTAAAGCAATAATGTATTCTCTTTTAAAGACATCCTCGGTTCCCAAATCCAGAAATCACATGAACATCCAACATCAAGAAATAAATCCAATGCGATGTGTTATGCAATCAATCCATGATGTATGCTACATGTAAAGAAGATACGTACATCATCATGTCATGTAAGAATCATATAATGAATGTAATGGTACTACAGTGTAGTGACATGGCAATTATCGATGATGAGTGTGTGAGCCGGCAACAAGTGTACGTGGAACAGATGCATCATCGATAATGGTGCTGGTGTCCTAGTAGCATGATATAAATACTGGAGCATGCAACATAGTATGAAAATGCGATGCAAAGCGAACCACAGAAAGGGAGTGGGAGCTGAAACTAAACGTAACCCAAACTTATCTGCATAAATCTAATATAAGTCCTACGATTGGTGCCTTTTGAAATAACACGAATCATGGGGTTTTGAAAATAGGGCTACGGTGTTTTTATGAAAAGATACGTCGTTTTTGAAATATCCATAGATTCCCTTGAGCTGTCTTTAAAAATGCCACGATTCGTTAGTTTTTGAAATAGGTAAGAAGTCTAATCTACTCTAACAACTACACTAACTATACGGCTGAACTAACAAGCTGAAATACAGGTAAGGAAACCACCTAACATCTGAGTCGATATATATATATATATATAGTCGGTGATCCCGCCTCAATGTCATATCGTAAGGTATCCTCGAGTTATGAGTGCGGATCTATCATCAATATCGGCTCGTACGGTAAATCATCGTACGGCATCCCCAATAGCTGGATAGGGTCAACATCTCACTATCTCATCACATAATACGTATCAGTATCATCAGATCAAGTCTGGGGTACTACTCTATGTCTAGTACGCTCGATACCATCAATGAAGTAAGCATGCGGGGTAACACATATCCCAAGCCCGCAAGAAACACAAATCATATCCCATATATGAATCGTATCAAATCACCGATCTCACGGCACAAAGCCCACATCATCGACTCATCTCCAAAGTCATCCCATAACATCAAGTACAGTGCAAGTATAAGAAACACACATGTGTATGCGTGTGGGTGCAAATCTATCCTGTGGTTCGCAACTAGGAACTACGCTAGGTATTTCTAGCCTTAACTAACCATAACACACTATAACTATCACACACATAAATATACTACATAATACTAATTACGGACTGCGGGGGTGCTATACGCCATCCACCCGACTTCCCCCTGTAGATATAATCTACTCACCTGTCCTGCGTGTCGGTGTCGATGTCACCGTCATCTTCCGCATCGCCTCGGATCGTCGCGGTGTACCTACACATATCACACGTATCGCATCGCATCAAAACCAAATCAAAACTTGAAACGACACACACTAAATCCAATACGATACGCTAAAACCAACACGATACGCTAAAAGGCTTATAGGTTAGAACCTACGGTTAGCCTTTGCAAAACAACCCGAAATCACTCGATGCAGTCGTACAAACGTCACACGATCGAGATAACGCACAAATACCAAAATCACCAAATCAAAATACACAAAACCAAATCACATTTCAAAGCTGCAACACAAGAAAATGATCCCAGATTTCATCTCAGGTCAAACTAGATCAATTCAACAACTCCAGGGTGCTATGCAGGGTGTATATGAGGTATAGAATCAACATGGGCACCTAACTCCACTGTGTGGCCGGCCAAACCCCCATAAAAACCGGCCTCGCCGGCCCCCCTACGTCCAATGGGGTCCGTTTGGTCAGGGTGGCCTCCTATGGTCTCAATTTGGTCCCTGGTATTGTTGATTTTCCCTGAAAAAGTCCCAGTGTGTTCCAGATTTTCCTGCAAGTTCCAGGTTCACAAAAACCGACATGGAAGTCCCGTAATTCCGTATTTTTAGTTTTCCAGTGGGATTGGTCTGGTTTTCTAGTCCATATAGGGTCTAAGGTCACCTTCTAAGCTCAATTGCAAAGTCACAACTCAACTTTTCCCTTACCCTCACTAGTTTGGTCCAAAGTGCACAAAATCACACGATATCGATATGAAACTTGAATTAAACCTTAAATACAACAATTAACACTCTAATTGAGAAGAAATTACCTCACATGAACCTCAAGAATCTTCCCACAGCACCAAAACAGCAACTTTCCTAGTCCATCTTGTAGATCTCGGGCTCGTGCACACTTTTAATGAAACGGACCTAGGGTTTTGGGGTTGATTTTGAGATGAAAAAGAGGGATTGAAGAGGGGGAGAATGGTGAGGAAGGGCAGCAGCAGCAAGAGGAGAAGGAGGAGGGAACAAAATGATGGGAGAAGAATGGTTAAGGGTTGCAAGTCAATGGTCCATCCTCTCTCTCACCTACTCTCATTTCTTTTCTCTTTTCTTTTCCTTTTAATCCTTAAACCAAACCTTCTCACCTCAATAGTGAACACAAAAAAAAAAAGAAATCCATGGCTAGAAAAATGCACAAGTGTAGAAAATGTGATATGTGCAAGTTTTGCACAAAACTGCCGAAAAACCCGATTAGCGATTTTAATCGCGATTAGCACCAAATTAGTGTCAAAATGATCACAACAACTTAAAAATGTCTTAATTCACTAATTTATCCTATTTTAGAATTTTCCATAATTTTTTCATAATTTTTCTCCATTTATTTGCATTTAAATATAGATTTAATATTAAAATAATCAATAAAATAATATTAAATTATAAAAATTCCCAAAATTAATATTTTATATTTTTGAAAATGTTACAATCTACCCCCCTTAAAGAAATTCGGTCCCCGAATTTAAATTTAAACCCCCAAATACAAAAACATCTCAGTAACAAACCAAAGTCATCGGGGCTCCGAAATCATCAACACGTAGAACGTCACAGCGCAATGCATGCGCAAGGGTACTGAGCAGATAACTCAAAAGCAAAACTCCGTCAAGCATCTCGCAATCATCGGAGTCGAGGTAAAAACACAATGTCAAATCCAGTACAAAACTGATATGATATGGATCAAAACTACACATGTAGACATCCAATCTATACATGTAAATAGCTGATGCAAAAGCATGCCAAATCTTTTTTTTTTGTCGCTGTGCGATGCACCTAACACTGCACAGTGGCGGACGTTTTTCATAAGAAAATAACCATATAGGTATATACATATCTTTTGTTTAATAAGCACGTTCCGCCGTTTTGAAAACAATCAGAAGGGTTTTCTTGTTTTTAAAACGTCTCGTGTCATATCAGACACGTAGGAATATATATATCGAGACTATAGCTCGCTCCTTGGAAATCCCTTCAACTATCAATGCATGCAAAATATATCCAGGTACCGTCCACTAACTAGTCCTGCTCAGTATGAAAACAAATATCCGAAATCATAAAAGTGCACTGCTCCAAAAGGAATAAATCCCAAAAATGCACATAACACAATCCTGTGCGTCTGGTGCGCACGGAAATCAAAAATCCAAATATGTGCTAAACAGGTGCACAAATCAACATCTAGGTGCAACGGGTGTGCACGAAGCATCTGTCGTAGGCAACGTATATGCCTGACAGCCAAGATCCGGTGCATCTGACATGCACGAAGAAATCTCGATTTAGTGCATCGGGTGTGCACCAAAATCGTATATCAAAGCACTAAAGGTGCATGAAAACCATGCTGGAAGTGCAAATCAAATCACTGCATACGGTAGGCATGAAATCTCAATCAATCTCTCAAATGTAATAGCTAGGCGCAAAATATATAAATATCCAGTGGGTGCATGAAACAAATATCATGAAACTCAATCATCAAAACCAAATCATGCAACAGAACGCCCAAAAATACCGAAATCCAACATGACGGATACGTGATGACCGAATCACGAAATCACAAATCATAAATACCGTCGTCGGTAGCTCCTCCTTCAAGGTCGAGAAGGAGTCGGTGCAATCCACTGCTAGCAGCGCAGGATATCCTCGTGCCTCTTGCTCACGGTCTGGCGTCCTCTGACTCTCTGGATCCTTACCTTCTCTGTGGGTTACCAATCTCACAGTCGATCGGCTCATCGGCCCTGTCAGGTGTGCTAACGGGGACGATTCCGTTCTGGCACTTCTTTGATAATCTCTCGATCAATCCTCACGACTGCTTGTAAAGTTATATATCTCTGGCGCCGTCCTCTGATCCTCTGAAAGCACATCACATATCTGATCCTGGGTGCAACATCACTGCAACGGTGTCCTGGAAGAAATCCTGCTTAAGGTCTCTGCCGATCTTGCCTATGCCAATCTGTACGGAGGCTGGTACTCTTGCATAGTCTTTTCTCGTTCAAAAGACACCTGTGTCCTCAGAACAATATTTTCTCAGAAACTGGTCACATCCCAACGTCTCTGTAAGCATATCAGGTCTCTAATCTCGACGGAAAGCAATGACAGCTCGTCAGTGTCTCACACGAACCTCTTGTTTCACCTGTCTCTATCGTCGTCTTGCGACGTCACGTTTCTATCTGCGCACTGCAATGTTATCAGCTCTGACCCATCTGAAGTCTCTCGCACGGATTCGAAATCGCGTACACTGTAGCTTCATCATTCTGTAGCAGATGTCAGGCCGAACTGGCCCTCGGGAACACGTCCCAACCATCGGAGGAATACTCATCGCTAGACCGTCCTTGATCAATTTGCAACGCATCTGGGTAAGTTCCTTTATCCGATCCTGGTCAACTACCTCGTCGACAATGCCGAACTCTGTCCTGCTGGGTGTGCACAACACGACCACTCCTGGTCTAGGTCTTCTCGTATCGCACTCCAGAAAGGTCCGGTCGAGGTTCCTTTCACAAATCTCAATCCTGCCGAAAAGCCCGGACGTCATCATCCAATGCTGAAGCTAAAGCTTATCCCGGAACGGCTGCATACTTATCGCGCTTCTTTCTGGAAGATATATCCATATACCACGCCTCGGGGTGCATATCACATCTCTAATGTCAGCGGAGTGGAATGTCATCCCATCGAAATCTCGTGCGAACTCTTTTCTTCACTCTGCTAAAAATGTCGACTGATCCGGACTCGTCTCATCGTGGCTACACGAACTGCGCTCCGACGGCTATCCTCGTCTCTGGAGTCTCCCAAGCAGTATCCCATCACGATATCCGAAAGATGTCGAATCATCCGATCGACTCGTCAGAACCTCATAATCCCCCAAGAGCTCACATCTCGGGTACAGTTTAATAGTATCGAGTACATGCCACAGCGTCGGTGGTCCAGCCGTAGAAGGGCAAACCCAAGCCTCACTAATGGCGCCGCGGAACCGCCGCAAACCCGAAGGTTCAAAGGCTTTCACACGGTTATTAAGTCGAGTTAGGGTTTCATTCTTCTAGAGGGTCCATAGAATCACCTGCATGTCTTTCCGTATACTTTAAACTTGGAAAATAGGTCCCTGACATTCGATCGTCTCAATCGACTCTCAACGAATCTGCGTGAAGTCGTCTCTAGCTAGAAACAATCTATCTGATGACCTCGCATCGGGGTAAGCGAATTCACCACACGTCCTAGTCATTCATCCTCGGTGACTAGCAACTCGCTATCATCTCTCTAAGTACATGCTCATGCTGCAGTAGCTCCAATCACCTGGGCGATATCTCATCATTCGCAGCAACAACTGGCTCAAATGCTTGTACGCCGAACAACGCCTCAATCCTCCAGGAAAGGCAATACATAAGCGGTCATTTCTGAATCAGCCTGCTCTAGATCTGAGTAAGACTCTTCACATTGGAAATCTTCAGCTCAACTGGGCCCGCTCTGGCGCAAAATCGGACGAATCACCTTCGTCTCTCAAATCGGGTAGACTAGCTATCATCTGTCGCATATCTGCCTGAAAGCTACGGCAATCTCAGCTCGTAAGCTCCGAAAGCAACATCCTGTCAATTTCAGCAACAGCTGGTCCATCTGTCTGCACTGTAGGCGACATCACAATCTCTGAGGTATGCTGTGCATCAACAGTCCTCTCTCAACTGGCAGCTCTAACAATGGCCCGATCATCCGGTGCAAGACCAAGCACTCGCCTCCACTAGAGGTCACAATCACCAATACTAACTCGAGACGTTCCCATGTCACCAGAAAACACAACGGTCGGCCCTCGTACCAAACGAGCTCACACCGGCCGTAACCCTAGCAGCAGCCCAAACTGCGCTCAAACATGGCGACAAGAACCTCAATCGAGTATCAAAGAGAGCACCTCAATGGCAAGAAAGGGAAACAACAGATCCAAAGTGGATACATGATCATAGGAAGGAACAACATCAATAAGGGTATGATCATGAAACTAGTAGACTCGGAAATCTCAAATGGATGTATGATCCTGGATATAAGGAGAATCACTAATCTCGAAAGAAATGTACATCCTAAGGTTCCTTAAGCGGAGTGGCGTGTCGTAAGTATGCCGCGGAACATACCAACGGTACGTCACTCTACTTTAGTCACCTAATCCATCAACCAAGGGTCATCCTAAAACGACGAAAGTTCGGGTCTAATACCCCCTCGACCAAGTCTAAGTTCCGTAAGGTCAAGCCTAAGTTCCGTATATAAACAACTCCCTAGGCTCCACATAGTCAAACTTAGACTCGAACCAAGGTCAACCTAGCGCTCTGATACCAACTTTGTCACGACCCGAAAGAGCACGTGACTGGCCCTTGAACCATATGAAGTCTATAGGACCCCATCTGATCCAAGTAAGCCAAAAGCCCAGAAATCTAAAACCATTTTGAAGAATAAGTAAAGAAAACTGGTTTAAAGGAACGAAGAAATACGGGTTTGAAATCAAGGTTTTTAAAATAACTAAGCCGAATGTGCATTTTTAAAAACGGTACAGTCTTTTCTAGAAATTTCGGCAGAGTTTCTTTTGTAAAACTGGCCCCGAATGGGGTAAAACGATAATAACAAGATATATGCAATGATAATGGCATCCCCAAGCGGGAGCTAGCTCTTCGTCAATCGACGGTCACAACCACGCAATGATATAACAATATACAACGCCAAGTGGCGAGGATCAAATCCAAAAGAAAGCTCAAAAGCAACAAGAAAACCGCAATACTACTAAGCGCGACTCTAAGGTCGAAATATACAACACTAAAGTCTAGGTCTGAAACAATATACAAGTTTTGGTTGATGGACAATTTCTAGATACAATGAAGTAAAATAGATACAATGGTGGCTCCTGATGCGAAAGAACCCACCTACCAAAAACAAGTCACCCGCAAGAAGTAGTGTGCCAGAAATACCGCAAAGGAACCTGTACGGCAGAACCTGCAAGAACTGTGGCACAACGGGGGTGAGTTGCCAACTCGTGAATAGAAACATCTACAAGCAGAAACCGAATGCAAGACATAATCCTAAGTCAACGATCGGTATAAAAATCCTCAATATAAAGCATGCAGCCTATAGCAAGGCTAGGGTAAATATCTAACCCGAGTGCAATATCATGTTTCTGTGTCAGTGCCCCAGATAACCATATAGCAAATGAATGAGATATGAATGCGAGAAAACAGAATACATCTACATGAAGAAACAGTTTTCATACTTTAGTGAGATTTCCCTGTATTTTAAAAGATGAGGTACCGTAATGAAATCAGCATAAAACTGTGCCTAGCATCGGCACAAACGAAATCCCAATATCCTGATATCTCAAAGTCTCAACCATCATATCTAGGGCGCCGTCAGTCCAGACCGGCCCCTACCATAATCTCAGACCACGACGGTATCCTCCGGATATCCGACGCGTCGGGTAAAGTCACCGGTAGGCAATCTCCCCCTGCCAGGCTCATCGTCATCACCACGTCTTCTTGCCCCGGGGTACCTTACCGGGTCCACCATGTACCCGCAATCGGCCTCATCCGCCTCCTCGATTCGGGTTTCACATGTCGCTCTCAGCACCGAGAAAACACATGGTGGACGCACCAAATATCATATCAAGGGTAACCGGGTTTTTAAAGCAATAATGTATTCTCTTTTAAAGACATCCTCGGTTCCCAAATCCAGAAATCACATGAACATCCAACATCAAGAAATAAATCCAATGCGATGTGTTATGCAATCAATCCATGATGTATGCTACATGTAAAGAAGATACGTACATCATCATGTCATGTAAGAATCATATAATGAATGTAATGGTACTACAGTGTAGTGACATGGCAATTATCGATGATGAGTGTGTGAGCCGGCAACAAGTGTACGTGGAACAGATGCATCATCGATAATGGTGCTGGTGTCCTAGTAGCATGATATAAATACTGGAGCATGCAACATAGTATGAAAATGCGATGCAAAGCGAACCACAGAAAGGGAGTGGGAGCTGAAACTAAACGTAACCCAAACTTATCTGCATAAATCTAATATAAGTCCTACGATTGGTGCCTTTTGAAATAACACGAATCATGGGGTTTTGAAAATAGGGCTACGGTGTTTTTATGAAAAGATACGTCGTTTTTGAAATATCCATAGATTCCCTTGAGCTGTCTTTAAAAATGCCACGATTCGTTAGTTTTTGAAATAGGTAAGAAGTCTAATCTACTCTAACAATTACACTAACTATACGGCTGAACTAACAAGCTGAAATACAGGTAAGGAAACCACCTAACATCTGAGTCGATATATATATATATATATAGTCGGTGATCCCGCCTCAATGTCATATCGTAAGGTATCCTCGAGTTATGAGTGCGGATCTATCATCAATATCGGCTCGTACGGTAAATCATCGTACGGCATCCCCAATAGCTGGATAGGGTCAACATCTCACTATCTCATCACATAATACGTATCAGTATCATCAGATCAAGTCTGGGGTACTACTCTATGTCTAGTACGCTCGATACCATCAATGAAGTAAGCATGCGGGGTAACACATATCCCAAGCCCGCAAGAAACACAAATCATATCCCATATATGAATCGTATCAAATCACCGATCTCACGGCACAAAGCCCACATCATCGACTCATCTCCAAAGTCATCCCATAACATCAAGTACAGTGCAAGTATAAGAAACACACATGTGTATGCGTGTGGGTGCAAATCTATCCTGTGGTTCGCAACTAGGAACTACGCTAGGTATTTCTAGCCTTAACTAACCATAACACACTATAACTATCACACACATAAATATACTACATAATACTAATTACGGACTGCGGGGGTGCTATACGCCATCCACCCGACTTCCCCCTGTAGATATAATCTACTCACCTGTCCTGCGTGTCGGTGTCGATGTCACCGTCATCTTCCGCATCGCCTCGGATCGTCGCGGTGTACCTACACATATCACACGTATCGCATCGCATCAAAACCAAATCAAAACTTGAAACGACACACACTAAATCCAATACGATACGCTAAAACCAACACGATACGCTAAAAGGCTTATAGGTTAGAACCTACGGTTAGCCTTTGCAAAACAACCCGAAATCACTCGATGCAGTCGTACAAACGTCACACGATCGAGATAACGCACAAATACCAAAATCACCAAATCAAAATACACAAAACCAAATCACATTTCAAAGCTGCAACACAAGAAAATGATCCCAGATTTCATCTCAGGTCAAACTAGATCAATTCAACAACTCCAGGGTGCTATGCAGGGTGTATATGAGGTATAGAATCAACATGGGCACCTAACTCCACTGTGTGGCCGGCCAAACCCCCATAAAAACCGGCCTCGCCGGCCCCCCTACGTCCAATGGGGTCCGTTTGGTCAGGGTGGCCTCCTATGGTCTCAATTTGGTCCCTGGTATTGTTGATTTTCCCTGAAAAAGTCCCAGTGTGTTCCAGATTTTCCTGCAAGTTCCAGGTTCACAAAAACCGACATGGAAGTCCCGTAATTCCGTATTTTTAGTTTTCCAGTGGGATTGGTCTGGTTTTCTAGTCCATATAGGGTCTAAGGTCACCTTCTAAGCTCAATTGCAAAGTCACAACTCAACTTTTCCCTTACCCTCACTAGTTTGGTCCAAAGTGCACAAAATCACACGATATCGATATGAAACTTGAATTAAACCTTAAATACAACAATTAACACTCTAATTGAGAAGAAATTACCTCACATGAACCTCAAGAATCTTCCCACAGCACCAAAACAGCAACTTTCCTAGTCCATCTTGTAGATCTCGGGCTCGTGCACACTTTTAATGAAACGGACCTAGGGTTTTGGGGTTGATTTTGAGATGAAAAAGAGGGATTGAAGAGGGGGAGAATGGTGAGGAAGGGCAGCAGCAGCAAGAGGAGAAGGAGGAGGGAACAAAATGATGGGAGAAGAATGGTTAAGGGTTGCAAGTCAATGGTCCATCCTCTCTCTCACCTACTCTCATTTCTTTTCTCTTTTCTTTTCCTTTTAATCCTTAAACCAAACCTTCTCACCTCAATAGTGAACACAAAAAAAAAAAGAAATCCATGGCTAGAAAAATGCACAAGTGTAGAAAATGTGATATGTGCAAGTTTTGCACAAAACTGCCGAAAAACCCGATTAGCGATTTTAATCGCGATTAGCACCAAATTAGTGTCAAAATGATCACAACAACTTAAAAATGTCTTAATTCACTAATTTATCCTATTTTAGAATTTTCCATAATTTTTTCATAATTTTTCTCCATTTATTTGCATTTAAATATAGATTTAATATTAAAATAATCAATAAAATAATATTAAATTATAAAAATTCCCAAAATTAATATTTTATATTTTTGAAAATGTTACACAAACTCTTTGACTACTACATCAAAACAGATGTTCCAACTCCGCGATGCCTGCTTTATCAGATAAAACATCTTGCACACGTTTCCGCTGCTCCCACTGTTTACGAAGCCCTCTGGCTGTGTACTTATAGACTCACTCTTCTAAAACATCATTTTAGAAAAGCAGTCATGACACCCAACCACCAGATATCGTAGTCATGGTATGTAGCCGTGGCAAGTAGGATCTGGATGGACTTAAGCATAGCTCCTTAGAAAAGGTTTCATCATTATCCATGCCTGGTCAATGACGAAAACCTTTAACAAGTCTAGCTTTGAAAGTTTCAACTTTTCCATTTACACCAAGTAATCTTCTCAAGATATACTTGCTCCTGATGGGGATTTAACCCTTTAGATATAGCAACCAAAGTCCATACTTTGTCGGTGTATAAGGATTCCATCTCAGATCGCTAAGCATCCAGCCATTCTTACAGAGTCTTACTCCTGATGGCCAGCTCGAAACTAGTTGGGTCATCATCTCATGACGTAGTCCTCGCTCCCACTGTCATAGAGAAACCGAAGTTTCTCTCAGGTGGGTGAGGAACCCTTACTAGATCGGCGGAGAGGCTGAGGTTCGTTGGTATCTACTGAATCCTCTGGTTGTACCAAATTATCTGCTGTAGTTTGTATAGCTGGAACATTTCCAGTTCTACATAACAGATCTTGCCTCGAGCTTGTCCGGATTTTGCTTTTAGACAAAGCCGGACAACCCCAAATCTTAACTAGCTTAAGACATGGGCTCTTCCCTTTCCATATCACATATGAAGCGGTAGGCAACTGATTTGATTGGAACCCTATTCAATAGGTATGCAGCTTCTCAAGTGCATAACACCCTTAAGGAAAAAGGTGACTCAGTAGTACTCATCATAGAGCACACCATATCAAATAGGGTGTATTTGCTCCTCCCCGATATACCATCGTGCTATGGTGTATTCGGAGGAGTAATGCTGAGAGAGAATCTCATTCTCCTTTAGAATAGTCCAGGAATTCCATGCACAAGTATTCTCCTCCTTGATCACATCAAAGGACATAATACTTATACCCGTATTTTGGTTCTCTACTTCTAACTTATATTCTGTGATTATCTCAAAAGGTTCGGACTTGTGTTTCAACAGGAACATATGTCTGAATCTAAATAGATCATCAGAGAACGTAATGAAGTATAAAGAACTAGTCCTGGTATGTGTAGACAGGGGACTTACATACATCGACATGTATCAATCCCAAGAGTTCATTAACTCTTTCTCTGTTTCCAATAAACAGAGCTGTGATCATCTTATCTTTGTGACATGACTGGCGAGTTTCACAAGATGTAAATTCAAACTAATTTAAATATGCATCTTTATGTAACTCTAGCTAGTCGGGTCACATTGATCTGACCTAGTCTACAAAACCTCAAGAAGAATTCGTTCATTTCTGAACTTTTCCTCTTGTGTGTGTTCCATATACTAAGAACCGTAGTTTGATTTAGAACATTAATGCTTTTAGATAACGTGCCTGAACCGATCAACTTTTGATATAGGAAATGTTCAAAACATTATCCAACAATACAAAATTTTATCATTTCTTTATTAATAAAGAGACTGATATGATTTTGTATATCAGGTTCGGTATCTAATAGCATTTGTTCAGAATCAATGTATTGGTAATACAGGGTGACAGTGACCAACAGACTTGACTGCAACACTTGCCCCGTTTTCTGCCTCATGAAACTTATCACCCGTTCTCAGTTTTTCTACCCTTTTGTAGCCCTATGTAACATCTTACATATCTGGGATCCTGATCCGGTATCATATACCAAGGATGCGGAGGATACTGAGAAACAGTTCTGTATAATGAACACACCCGAAGATGATGCATCAGCATGCACTCTCTTCGTTTGGGCGGCACGGGAATTTTGGTAATCCCCAATTTCCTGCTCTATCTTATAACAATTACAAGTTGGAGCGGGGCCAACGTTCCCCAGCTCAGTATAACAAGCGGGTTCGGTCAATATTCCGTTTTATTATCTTGATTAAGGCGTGATATGGTCGCTACCAGGAGAGAGAGAGAAGAAAACACTCAGCGTGCGCTCTTGCAAGAATAGATTGGTTATTATTTTATCTAATCAGGATGGCTCCCACTGCTTTTTATCAAATCTTCCTTCAAACCCTAAAAGGAAAGACTAGCTGGGATTAATTACACACTACAAGTTCGCCAATCTTTCAGCCAGGCCAGTGTCGGTACTTTGAGGGAGGTCTCCCGTGCTTTCGCACGAACCTAATTAATGTAAACCTCGTTTTCCCAGAGGCGTAACCCCGTTGACACCTTTCTAGACACCTACTTGATTGGCTAATTGTAATGTATAAAACTCTCCCAGGAGTAACTCTTACTCGCAGCGGGTATCGGGATCCAACTATCTCATAGAAGGTATGCAATCTCATTGCAAATTTCAACACTTGAAATTCCCGATAATATTTTGCCCCTAACCTCCTATGACCTTGACAAAGGCCAACAAACCATAGGAAGCTAGTCAAGTTCAACCCGTCATTTCCTGATTGAATTAAACCCACCCGCACGGCCCTTGACAAAGGCCAACAAGGTCGCACAACTACCCTAACCCAATCTGCATCATATGCATAAGCAGATAAGCACCAATTAGCTACCGCACACTGCGCCTTGACAAAGGCCAACAAACGCAGCACGAATACTAACTACTACTTATCTGAAATGACGGAGGGCTACGACAGGTTTTTCTGAAAACCTATTGCGTAATGAACTTGATATCGTTGTAGAATCAAATGATTTTGAAATGGAGTGTTTTTGAGGCTTTTCTAGTTTTGCTAAAGGAGTCACTCCCGGTGAAGGGATCGTCGGTCCTTTCCTCGTCGAATGAGGTGCGGGATATATCATATATATCACTGTGCAAAGCAAAAACACTTAAAAGCTATCAAAAGACAAACCGAGTGTGTAGCATCTGCCAGTTATTGCTAAAGGAGTCACTCCCGGTGAAGGGATCTCGGTCCTTTCCTTATCGAATAAGGTGCAGGATATATCATATATACCGCTGTGCAAAGCAAGAACTGTAGCTACCTGTTTTATTTTGAAATTCGATTCTACAACATCTTAGGTTTCTTTTATTTCATTAATCTCATTAATGAAGTCCCATCATTTAAGTACCTAAATATCACAGATAGATATGACGTACACTTATGCCATCCGCATTCGCCTCGATGTCCCCTCGTGCACCGTTAGGTTAGGTAACTAACGACAGAGCAGGGCAGGGCTAGCGCGGGTGTAAAACATAAGTAACGTCTATATAATATATCATATATACTATATACTATATCCATCACAGAAACACATCAGAGATATTGCAGCAGAAGAATCATATGAAATATTGGATATACTAGGACGTCCATGTTTTCAATACGAGCCAGTATAAAACACGGATTCCACGGTCGCGATGAATAGCCAAACCCACACCCCTAGACCCCTACGAGAGCGGCAAGCAACCCTACCAATTCTGGAGTTAGCAGACCCGGACTCGACTCCTCGAGTTGGTCTCCCACTGGACTCCAGAACCCGGTTACTTGTGCCCTCCTCCTTGGGTCTATCCTAGTGCGGAAAAGTAAATAATATACAAACGGTGACAACTTCCGCAACCTGGAAGCGCCCGAATAAAAGAATATTACATACAAGTTTTTACATGAATGAAAATGAAAAACACTCATCTCACATAAAAACCCCTCGGCTATTCAAACACGACGATCCAATATAACATATCCAGCAACACATAACATCACATGTCATCAACGTAAGTAAACATGCGTATCCCAATTGTCGTTGACATATAGCAACGAAACCGGCGATATCACATATTACACTTACGGTCACAGAAAAGAAAGTGTAAAACTACAACAGTTGGAATCCGCAACCACCTCAGACATCGCATGCCTGACCAAATGAATTACTTAGACATCTCATGCCTAACAATTATAAACCCCGCATTTTAGTCTCAAAATCGAAAACTCTTTTCAATATCAAGTCGGGCAATTCAACAAGATTCCCGACATCCTGATCGCATGCTCGTCGCAAACTTCTGTAGACGGCTGCACCCCCGATACCGTCGACGAAGTGCACCAAGGCGGAACACCGCTGCCGCAAGCACCCGAACGGATGCTTTCGGCGACGGGGTTCTCCTACAGTCACTTGGTCGGGGCTATGGGGTGAGGCTGTCTATTAAGTTTACCCGGCGAGTATCCGCGTACTCTACGTGATTGCAACGGACTTTTGATCACATCAAAATTCCGTGGCAACCGATTAAGTGAGACTAAACCGCTATGTTTATAACATTCATTCAGTTATCTCATAACTATTGTGAATTCCAATTGTTGTATCCCATTCCGGATAAATAGAAAATGTCAAACTTTCCGATCGAACAATCGAACACCCAAGTTTTCCCGATAGAGATCAACACATGAAACAAGTCTAAAAACATTCAGTTCGTGCCTCAGTACCAACGGTCCAGCCGTAGAAGGGTCAAGCCAACGCCTCACATGTGGCACGCCGTACTGCCCCAAACCCGAAGGTTCAAAGGGCAGTTCAAGACGGTCACATAATCGAGTTAAGGTTTGTTGTCTTCTAGAGGGTCCATCGAGTTACTTGCACTACTTAGAACGTCTTTAAACTACGGAAAAATCCAACACTTGGAAATTTCCCGACAGGGGAAAAATTGGGTATTTATATCCGGTCGAACTTTTTAACATATTCAAAAAATTATCCGGAAAGCCACTTAGACAAAATCTGATACTCCGATCAAAACACCGAATCCCCAAAACAACTCCAGAAAATTCAACTCTTGAATAAATTTTAAAAATACCCAGAGAACTCAGCACCTGAAACATTGAATTACTGTGCAAACAGTTACTGCTGACGTCACACTTCTGCCGCGGAACCGCCGCATAAGCTAGGCTTATGCCGCGGTTCCGCCGCCGATTTCACTGTTCATGAGAAACTTTTTGCGCCGAAATTCTTAGATTTCCCTGCTGAATTTTCTGCATATTTTTAATGTTGAAAAATCCACGATTTTAGAAAAAGTACAGAAAGGAATTTTAGGGTTTTGGTTTTGATTCGATCGGAGTTCAAATTCCGTCTAGACTTCGCCTAAGGCTCTAGCTAGGCTCTGATACCAGTGAAAGGTTCCTAGGCACCCTAAGGAGGTCTCACAAGGCATCGAACATGCCAATATAAAATTTTACGGGTGTCGAGAGACCCGACTACGGATCGTCGGCTAGATTTTAGGCGAAAAGATAACTAGTTAACAACTTAACTATAAAGAATACGGAAATACAACCTTTGTAGATCCGGTGCTCCACCTCCATAGCTCCGCAACGAAGTCCCCTCGCTGTCCATATGAGTTCCCGGGCTCTAGCGTCGGCTTCGTCGGAGAATGGGCAAGCTAGGTCGTCGATGTCCATGCCGAAGATGATCTACGTCGAGGCATCGCTAAATCAAGCTCCGACTTCACCAAGTCAAGAAACTTGTGAAGAAAACACACTCTACTACTTGGCTAGAGGTAGAGGATGAAGAAATAGGAAGTGGGTAGACTTTAGAATTGGTTTTCTCACTTGTTTCATCAATCCACCATTGATGAAGTAAGGTTTTCTTCATGGAAGAAGATGAAGAAGAAGAAGAAAGTCTTATGATAAGTTTTTCTAGAATAGAATAGAAAAACAATACTTATCATAATTCTAACTATGGTTATGTGTAGAGAATTGACCAAGGTTAAAGGGATGGTTAGGGTTAAGGATGAGATAAGAATGGTGGACTAGGTCAAGGTTTCATGAAGCTTCAACTAAACAACAAAAGAAGCCACCATTCTTTTCTCTTTTCCATTTATTTTCCAAAATGTATAAACAAATAAATGAATAAATAAGTAATGGAAAAATAAAACCCTAATTATATGTTTAACCATGGTTTAATTCTTACACAAAAACCCCAGCAAACATGTATCATCAAACATGATACAATCAAGTGCACAAAAGTATATCACATATACAATGTGTACAATCCAAGTGAGAAAATCCGTTTAAAGTGAACCAATACTAGTTAGTGCAAAGTAATATATCAAATATATAATCATGCATTAAATCATTAAATCAACACTTGATTCAATGATCCGGTCATGTCGCACACAACCGACTAGTATTCAATGTATCGGCTTATCGAATCAATACTTGATTCGATAACTAGGTTATATCGCATACAACCATTCGATACATTCATCGCGAGAATAGAATACGGTATCACATACACGCATTATTCTCGGTCCCGCACATATCTCATATGCGCTCCTATTTCGTTTCGCTTGAGCCAGGAAACCTCTGTGTAGGACTCTAAAGACTCGTCAATACGCCGGCAGCAGATGATGATCATATCAAACACCCACAAGCCGCAAGCGGTCTGCTAAACGTAACGGCCACCCGGGTATTGAGCGATTAGAAGATCGACGAGCAAGCCCGCTCACACTCCAGTGAATCCAACCAGTAACACTACCGTACAGTCCGGTCTGATCGTCTGATATGTCGCATATCTCGCCTAGGGGTGGTAAACGTCAGACCCCAATAGCTCGATAAGTCGTGTCGATATGAGGTCTATAACACTTCGAGAAACTACTGGTAACACTTACCGGAAAATCTCAGCAACCCTGGCCAGGGATTTCCTATTATAGCCAATCGAACACAGCGCAACATCAACTCCCTATACCGGGAGAGACAAATCCCCTCCTATCGCTCATTGCCTCCATGTGACTCGGGACTGTACCCAAAAACCACCGTTTTGCACGCCCTCTTGGACGTGGTAAGATAGAAATCAAAGCACAGTGGGAACCACACAAGACTCTATGACGATCTCGGGTCAACAGACTACTCTGTACCAGTGTCACCAGAGAACTGCCATCTGACGTGAGGTATAATACCATCTGGGAGTTCTCGGCGAGTCCGTCCAGTGTACCCAGTCTCTACTGAGCACCCGTATATCATCTCTGATGTCAAACACCGATGGATATGGGATCATCCATCGCCCATTTGTATGGGTCGAGAAGGTACACGCTAGTCTACACTGGTATATCGATGCCCCGTCTCGATACACCCACGACTAGGGACTTTGAAGGATGTACTTATGGACTACCATGTCCCCACTAGTATGATCCGCATCATAGTCCAGGTAGTCAAGTACACATCCTAAGGGCTTTACCAACATGTAACAGAGAGACAATCAGTGTACACGTTAAGGTAAAGGGTAACCAGATAGCATACTATCATGTCGAGCAAGAAAGTCCTCCCTATATATGTCCCAGCATCCACTACAATATACATCCAATGTACAGTAATGGCCTCTAGGGCATACATATAACTAACACTTGCCAAGTTGTTTTGGGTGTTTTCTTCACAAGTTTCACAACTTTGTGAAGTCGGAGCTTGAATTTGTGATGCCTCGACGTAGATCGTCTTTGACACGAAGCCGACGACCTATTCCGCTCGCTTTCCCGATGAAACCGATGAACGAGTCTAAGATTGGAAAAGGACAGCGAGAGGAGCACTACGTGGAGCTAAGGAAGTGGATATCCGGATCTACAAAGGTTGTAGAATCTAACTTTTAGTTAAGTAGTTAACTAGTTTTGTTTTTCGCCTAGACATCTAGCAACGATCCGTTAACTAGGGTTTCTCGGCACCATAATTTTTAAAATTGGCATGTTCGATGCCTTGTGAGACCTCTATAGGGTGTCTAGGAACCTTTCAATTTTGGTCCCTAGTCGTAGGAGTATCGAGACAGGGCATCGATACTCCAGAGTAGACTGGTGCATATGCTTCTCTTCCCAGGAGGGGAGATGGTCTGTCCCACAGCCATCAGTACGTCGTACTGGAGATAGTATGCAGGTGATCGTTAGGTTACGAGTATACTGGACAGGACTCGTCGGGAACTGTTGGTTGGTATTATACCTATCGTCAGTTAACAGTTCCCAGGTGACATGAGTACAGCTTAATCCGCTGATTTGACACTGTCACTTGGCCTCTAGTGTGTTCCCACTGTTCTTAGATTACTACCCTACCACGGCTCTACTGAGTCGTGCAAACTGGTAGTAGTTGGGTGCAGTCCTGAAGCACTCGGAGGCAGTGACGGTTAGACAAGATTTGTCTCTCCCGGTATTGGGAGTTGATATCACGCTGTGTCTAGGAGAGCTATTACACATTTTCGTCCCTGGCCGGGGCATGCGAGAATTACTGGTAGGTTTTCCAGTAGATTCTCAGGTGTTTTGGGCTACACTCCAACACGACTTGTACCGCTATTAGGGGACTGACGTTTACCGCCCCCTAGGCCCTCCATGCGATACTCTTAGACGAACAGACCGGACTGTACGGAGATTGTCACATTCAGGCTCAATAGGAGTTCGGATGGATTCACCTCATCAGTCTTCTTGTCGGCATCTACCTGGGGAAAGTTACGTACAGCTAGTGCTGCTTGCGGCCTGTGGTTAAACCCACTGCCAGTGTAGTGTCGAGCTTTTAGAGTCCCACACAGAGAGCTACTCTCCTTTGGGCAAAACTGAGTAGAGGTCGCATGGTTTTGCGACGGGGTTCGTTCATATCCGCGCACTTGTGCACGTTTGGTGTCCGGGCAGTTATTACTAGCGGGCTTTGGTTTAAGTCAGATCATAGTATTTGTTTTGGGATTGGTTTTGTCTCAGTGTATTCGTGTTCCTCGGAACACGGATGCGGGTGTGTATGCACAGTTGACAGAGGCAGAGCCAGAGGATTCTCATTAGGGTTGCTGACCATTTGACTTTGATTGACTTGTTGACCATTGACTTTTTCAAAACCCTAATGAGAATGAGGAATATGGTTAATAATATTAATTAAGGATAATTGTGCCATGGTTAGGGTTGTTGACAATTTGACTTTTTGTTGACTTGTTGACTTTGTTGACCGGTTGACCATTGTGGACTAGTTGACCATCATCATTTTCATTTCAAAGATGCTTCTTGTTCTTTGCAAAATGCATTAAATGAATGTAATGATAATAGTCATTCATAAACTAACCATCACAATTCTTAATTATTATTATTATCATCATTATTCCAAATATGTGAGCATGGTTGCAAGATGAGAGCTCATTCTATCATATTCTTTCTCTCTCTTGAAAGAAAGCTCTCCCTCTTCCTCTCCAAAAGTTTAAGTGTTCCATGAGTTGGAAATCATAAAATTTTAAGACAAAACCACCATAAATCTTCTCTACTCATTCTAAGGTCTAGGTTTAGCAAACCAAGCACCTTAGTTATCTCTGGGTTGAGATAGGAGCTCAAGTTCGAGGCCCTCGGGTGGATCCATCTACGGCAAAGAGGAGACGATGAGGAGGAGCCGTTCAAACCACTACAAGGAGTGAGGAAGGAGGAGAACCACAAAAGGAAGAGAAGGAGTTTAAGACGTAGGTATAACCATTCTACATAGTAGCTAAAACTTGTAGTTTATTTGTTAGTTTTTGTTTAGCAAAGATCCTTCATGGATGGTCCATGTTACCAAGTGAGGAAAATTTTGATTTTTACCTATTCTGCCTCCCCGAAAGAACCGGGGTAAGTAACGTAGACCTAACATGAACATTCTAGAATCAATGAGTCATAAAAATGAGTCACACTTTCCAAATCCAATAATCATTTAAATCAAAATAATTAATCCAAAAAGAAATGCATCTTCTAAAGTATTCTCGTAACGGATTACGAGAATACCCATCACCTGTAAATACATACCTGTATCCTTATTCCGACCGAATACGAATACGATGAGACTAAAATATTCCGACTCAATATAATACTTGGATCCGGCTTAAACCAAAGCCCACCAGTATTATCTGTCCGAAATATGACACGTGCACAAGTGCACGTGTATTTTCGAACCCTGCCATAAAACTATATGGCCTCTACAAAACTTGGAAAACTATCTGTGGGGAACTCTAAAGACTCATCAGTACCCTGGCAGTGGGTTTAAGCACAAGCACGTCAGCGGCACTAGCTGTGCGTAACGGCTGCCTATGTACTGACCGAAAGGGAAGCTGATGAGTGAACTCATCCTGGAACCCTACTGAGCCTATCAGTGACAATATCCGTACATTCCGGTCTGTTCGTCTATGAGCATCGCATATAGGGCCTAGGGGCTGGTAACGTCAGACCCCCAAAAGCTGTATAAGTCGTATCGGAGGGTAGCCCTGAACACCCTGAGAAACTACTGGAATACCTACCAGTAATTCTCACTTGTCTTGGCCAAGGACTTGGTGTAATGGCTCTCCTAGACACAGCGCGATCTTACCCCCAATACCGGGAGAGACGAATCCCCTGCTGATCCGCTCACTGCCCCTATGTAGCTCGGGACTGTACCTAACTAAAACCTGTTTGCACGACTCCTTTAAGCCGTGGTAGGGTAATAATCAAAGCACAGTGGGAACTCACACGAGAAAAATGACGACCTCAGGTCGATGAACTAACCTGTACACATGTCACCAGGGAACTGCTATCTGACGCTAGGTATAAAACCAACTAGCAGGTTCCCGGCGAGTCCTATCCGGTGCACTCATAACCCAATGAGCACCTGTATACATCTTAGGTGATCCAACTGACACCAATGGCTTGTGAGACCGGCCACCGCCCCTCGTCGGGGTCTCGACTGTGTACACTAGTCTACTCCGGAGTATCGATGTCCTGTCTCGAAACTTCTACGACTAGAGACCACTTTTAAGGATGTGCTTATACACTAGCCAACTCTCACTTATATGATCGTCGTCATACTTTTGGTAGTCAAGTGGGATCTTAAGGGCTCTATCAACGTGTAATAGTGAACAGTAATGTCACCTATAACTGTACACGACTGATAAAGGCAAACTAGATAGCATACTATCATCTTGAGTAAAACTGTCCTACCGGTATAGGTCCTCCTCAATCATTGCAATCACGTGCCTGCGATCCAATAATTGACTTTGAGGGCACTACTACCAACAAAGTCCACAGGGAATATGAATTCCCCGACTTTTATCAACACATCCTCCAGTTCACCCCTAGGTTTGGTGATTGATCAGTCTGCCATTTGGAGAGTGCAATGAGTTGGTTTCAACTCTCCAATCCCTAACTGCTCGTAGACAGAATATGGAAGCAGGTTAACACTTGCACCCAGGTCAAGTAAAGCACGGTTAATGTTTTTACCACCAATAGAAATCGAGATTGTAGGACACCCAGGGTCCTTACGTTTCTTTGGTAATTGTGGGGTAAAAGCAGTGCTAACATTATTAGTCATGAAGACCTTTTTGGGCACTTGAGTCTTTCTCTTCCTAGTGCACAAGTCTTTAAGAATTTTCACATAAGCGGGGACTTGTTGAATAGCATCTAGGAAAGGGATGTTGATGTTAACCTGTTTAAACATTTCCATAATCTTCTCCATATGTGAACTTGATTTTTTACCCCTTAACCGATTCGGATAAGGAGCTTTAGCAATAATAGCTGGGTCCAACATTAGAGAAGGTGGTGTGTGTAGAACTGATCCCAGAATAGGAATGGGGATCGTCTTTGGTGGACAAGAAGTAGTATGCTGAGATGTCGAGCCTTGAGAAAAACGGAGAATAGGCTCGCTAGAAAATGGTGGGGTAGAAGAAGTAGGATTAGAAGTAGAAGTGTGTGTGGAGGGAAAATTCTCAGCCGGGGTATTATTGATTAATTCTTCATGATTATCAATCTCTTCCCCAACGTGATTGTTCAGCACTCTTCCGGATCTCAACGTTGTGATGGCATTCACATTGTAGTGTTGTGAACGCCCAGGATTCGGTAGGGGTTGAGTGTAAATCCCCGTTCCCATCAATAAAATTTTTCCTATATTTTTCCTAGTCTCCCGATTGCTTCCCTATCTTTCCTCGTGGGGTTTTTGTAGGTTTTTGGTTGCTCAAGTTTTACTAATTGTTTTTCCTAAGCTACTAAAAATCAAAGCCCAAAATTTAAAACCAAATATATATTAACCTTCATCCCCAGCCCAACTGAAGAAACAAATCTAAACATATATATTTTTCCCCAAAATCAGCCCAGCCCACAACTTCCTCAGCCAGCCGATTAAAATAAACACAATTAATTATTTTCTCCTAGCCGGCCCAGCCCGTTCCCCAAGCCCGCGCCCGCACCCGCTTAACCCAACCCGACCCGCTTCTTAAACCGTTCTCCTTCTTCCCCAATGAAACCTTTTCCCGCTTGATTTTTGTTCCTTCATTCCCACGTCGCGCGCCCACGTCGCCCTCGATCATGCCGTTGCCCCACATCCCCGCGACCTCGACCACGACTCCCTCGAGCTCCTCAAACTCTCCTCCTCAAACCCCTTTCTCCTCTCCCCCTCTCACTCTCGTGCTCACTTCGCTCGTTCCTCAGGAAAAAAAAACCCACTGCCAGCTCCGATCACCCGCTCACCCCCGACGACGACGACGAACCTCCTCCGACCTCCTCCTTCATCACCGAGCACCCTAGCCTCCTCCTAAAGCCCTCACCTTCACCTCAACACCCACTCTCTTCAACCACCGACCCTCGACACCCATCTCGACCACCACCTGCACCTCGACGCCGGCGAGCCCCCACTGCACCTGAACCGCCTCAGTCGACACCTCTACACCCGCAGCATCATCACCTTCATCAAACCCGAGCCCCACTACCTCTCTCTCTCTCTCTCCAAACCCACTACCAACATCCAAACACCCACTGCTGCCCATCGCCTGAGCGACATCGCCGACCCCAGCACGCCCCAGGAGATCCACAGCATCTCACTCCGCTTCCAGCGAACACGAGCCATCTCCAGGCAACTCCGACGACGAACCCAAAACGCGAGCCGAGGCCGTGAATCCAAACCGTGCTGATTCGTCGCGCGTTCGTGCCATTGCCGCTGCCGTGCGTCGCCAAACCGTCTCCAGGCAAGTACCCTACTTGCTACATGCTAGATTATTTCCGTTACAAATTAAAACCGTATAAATTCCATGTTGCGATTCATGAAAACTTGTATGACATAGCTGTTTGATGCAAAACCCGAACAAAAATATTACATTAAACTGATGGAACTCGATTGCATATGCTGGCCCGTGTGATAATGAACACTGTGTAGAAATTTGACTGAAAAATGTGATTGTTACTGACTTAAACAATCACCCCTAATTACACCCGTAAAAACAAAGAAATTCCCGCACCTGAAATTTGTCCAAATTATAATTAATTGTGTACATATTGAAATGATGCGTTCGAGGGCTCAAATCGATGCCGACTCGACAAACTATAACCCTGTACAAGTTTTTAATTGTTTCTGTACTGAAATTATGACGAGAATTGGTTCGGAGAGCGGCTCTGGACTGCAGTCCAGAGCAGCTCTGGTTTTGGTTTTCTGTCTCGTAATGCTTGCCCCTTCGCTGCCTGAACTTGTATGTTGTGGAACCCTACACTTTATTGAAGATAAAACTGTTATCTAAATAACGCAAGTGATTTCACCCCTTTATATCGTCGTTTAATATTTAAACTGCAATTTAAAAGATCAGGACGCATAGCAGTCCCAAACAGAAACAGAATTGATATACTAGTGTTGAACAGTGCATAATTTCTGACGTACAGACGCGATTGAGAATCTGTCTATTGCGTTGAAAACCCTACTGAAAACCCTAATTTTCATTTAACTGTAGCGTTGCTAAATTCTGAGCCCAACTGGGTGAAAATTGTGCCGCGAAACGGACGTTCAGTTCAGAAACTGAATTTCCTGCAGCGAGCACTTAAATTGAAACGGCTGTAACTTGAATACCAGAAACCCGATTGTACTAAAACCAATTTTACTGAACTGCCGACAGAGTGTGCTTGTTACCGTATTTGTATCATTTCACTGAATTCTGAACATATGAATTGCTACAATTTTTGTAAGCTTATGACGTGCATATTGGTTCATATCACACATGACTTGTTAACCGCATAAATGTACATACCTTACCCAACTGCCATATACATAGTGATAGTGTGTGTTATTATTCAGTGGACATTGCATTATCGTGCGTGAATGATATTGGTTTAGGAGTGTCAAGTACGCCAATGGAAAAGTGAATGATTCGTGACAGTGATTAATACAGTGAACAGTGACAAAACCATGCTATTGGTGTATACTTGTACACGACTAAATCATAATCATCAATAGTGTAAACCTGGGGAAAAAAGGGAAATCGAAGTGGAAAGAGCATCGTATTTAGCGGGACCGTGTTTTAGAGGATGATCATTCGAATAGTGATTCTTATATATATTAGGCAGGATCTAGCGATCCGGCTGACAGGGTTATGTCCCGGACATGTGGGCCGTTGTCTCGGGTATGTACGAGACTCCTGTTAAACATGATCCTTCTTTCCACTATACGATTTCAAACATGACTTAGAGACCGATAGGGACACAGATCATACTTTGCATCATTTAGTGACATAGTGATTACCCGCATTTTACTTTCACTGTCATTACCTTATTTACCTGTTTCATGTCATTATTATAATCTTGCTATTGCGTCGCTCTGACGACCTGAGTATGCATGCTCAGGCCTCGAGGAAGAAACAGCGCAGGAGTCGGATTTACCTTTCGAGCTGGCGGAGATCTAGTCTGGAGTACATTTTTCTTCTTTTCTGCTTTTCCTAAAGAGATCGTGTATTCGAACTTGGTTAGTAGCTCTTCTTGTTTATTTGTAAATTGTGAACAATGGAATTTAATGTAATATTTTAGTGATGTATTTCCTTTACTGCTGTGCTTTGCTTACTGATTACCATGTAATGCTAGAAGCCGAAGTGTGACTACGGCGGGATTATTCCTTGACCGTAGGAGCATGGCTGGCCTAGTCATCCCTCGTTTTCCGGGTTTTGGGAAGCGGGGCGTGACATGGTTTTGTTGGTATCAAAGTCGTGTTTAGTAACAAGGGATAACATTAACTACACTGTATTACACTATTTTCGCTTCACTATTCCTGATTTTCATCCTTGAATCTAATCATATCCTTTTGAATCTTCCAGCGATATGGCGTCCCCGAACGACCACTCCTCGGACTCAAGTTCTCAGGATCGCACGGAAAGAATACTTTGTGCACTGACCTCTCTCGCAGAACCTCAGGAGAGGAAGACGGACTTACTCGCCGAGGGACTCAGGGCTATTACCGCTGCAGGAGGACCCTCCACACTCATTACCACCCCCGAGGGCACTACTCCACCAGCTTACTCTGCCAGGGCTAGCACCGTGTCAGATTTCCGGAGGTTGCATCCAGCTGCGTTCACAGGGCTAGCCGAGCCACTCGAGGCCGAGCAATGGCTGGTGAATATGGAGAACTTACTGATGGCCACCAGGGTACCAGAGGAAGATAAAGTGAACGTGATAAAGATCCAGTTGGAAGATGAAGCCCGTACATGGTGGTCAGTGGAAGAAAGCAGGCTAGACAGGCCGATCGAATGGAGCAAATTCAAGGAGTGCTTCTTGGACCATTATTTCCCTTCCACCACCAAGGCAGAGATGGAAGAAAGATTCATTCTATTGAAGCAGAATGGCCGCCCCGTGGACGTATATGCGGCAGAGTTCAACCGTCTGAGCCGATTTGCTCCATACATGGTCGCTTCAGAGGCCACCAGGGCCAGACGGTTCTTGCAGGGACTTGATTTCGAACTGCAGCAGTTGATCGCATCACTAGAGTTGCAGACCTTTGCACAGGTACTCAACGCGGCGAGAATTCAGAAGAAATTGATCAACAAGTTCAGGAATCCCCCAGTCGTTCCGGCACGTACCCATGAACCTTCTTGAGGATCCATACTGGTTCACAGGCCTGGAACGGCAAAAATGAAGCGTCCGTTCGTGCCCCAGCATCGCCCCCAGAGACAGAACGTAGTTTGCGGCTACTGCAATAGAGATGGGCATACCCAGAAGGACTATCGCCGCCCCAAGGGACAGTGCTTGATTTGCGGATCCAGTCAGCACAGGATTAGCGGTTGCCCCGAGCGAGCAGAGATACAGGGAGGTTCTGGACCGCAGCAGCAGAGACCACAGGAGCAGAGGCAACCCTATACAGGTCACGGTCAGGGATGAGCTTTCGCCTTGACCGCCGAGCAGGCAGAAGCTTCAGGAGAAGTTGTTACAGGTACTTTACTCGTACATTCCTTACCAGCTAGAGTACTATTTGATTCTGGAGCATCGCACTGTTTCATATCTGAGCATTTCATTGATACACACTCCATACCACATGAACTACTAACTAAGGGCTGGGAGATACATACGGGTAATGGCATTATAATATCTAGTCGAGAATGTAGATCATGTCCGGTTGTAGTGTGTGGCAGGGAATTCTATGCGAATTTCCATTTGATCGGGACATGCAGTTATGACGCAATTCTCGGGATGGATTGGATGAGTACCTTCCATGCAGTTATTGATTGCCGAGCAAGGAACATGATCTTCCGCATTCCCAACCACCCGGAGTTTATTTTCGAAGGCGGGAGTGAATCTTTGGAGCCAGCCAAGTATAGAGCCAAGCCAAAGGAGCTGACAGCTATGGAGATTGATGAGAGCGTGGCCTCAGAGATTGTTCGGGATTTTCTTGATGTGTTTCCTGAAGATTTACCAGGTCTACCACCTCCACGCGTCTTGGAGTTCTCGATCGATTTGACTCCAGGTACAGCACCAGTTTCCAAGGCCCCGTATAGAATGGCACCGGTTGAGTTGGCAGAATTGAAGAAGCCAATTGAAGAACTCTTGGAGAAGGGATTTATCCGACCGAGCGTTTCACCGTGGGGTGCACCGGTTCTGTTAGTGAAGAAGAAAGATGGATCGCTGTGGATGTGTATAGATTATCGGGAGCTGAACAAAGTCACAATAAAGAACAAGTACCCAATTCCGTGCATCGACAACTTATTCGATCGGTTAAGTGGGGCCAAGGTATTTTTGAAGTTGGATCTCCGTTCGGGATATCATCAAATCAGAGTAGCAGCCGAGGATATATGCAAGACGGCTTTCAGGACCCGATACGGACATTATGAGTTTCTTGTGATGCCGTTCGGTGTTACCAATGCTCCAGCGATATTCATGGACTTGATGAACAGGGTGTTTGCAAAGTACTTGGACACGTTTGTCATTGTATTTATCGACGACATACTTGTCTACTCGAAGACCCGAGAGGAGCATGTTGAGCATTTGCACACGGTTCTACAAATTCTTCGGGAAGAGAAGCTGTATGCAAAATTAAGCAAGTGTGAATTCTGGCTCGACAAGGTTTAGTTCTTGGGACACATCGTCTCGGGCGAAGGCATCACAGTGGACCCAGCAAAGATAGAATCTGTTAAAGATTGGCCAACGCCGAAGTCAGTGGCCGAGACCAGAAGCTTTCTAGGACTAGCAAGATATTATCGAAGGTTCGTCCAAGACTTTTCAAGAATCGCTGAACCATTGACGAGACTGACACGGAAGGATGTACCGTTTGCGTGGACAGAGGAGTGTACTCAGGCATTTGACACACTGAAACAGAAGTTAACCACGGCTCCCATTCTTACAGTACCAGATGATTCCGGTGGTTTGGTGATAAATAGTGATGCCTCAGGGAAGGGATTAGGATGTGTTCTGATGCAGCACGGTCGAGTGGTTGCTTATGACTCTCGACAGCTGAGAAATCACGAGAAGAACCATCCTACGCATGACTTGGAGTTAGCTGCAGTGGTTTTTGCGTTGAAGATTTGGAGACACTATCTATTGGGCGAGAAAGTGGAGGTGTACACGGATCATAAAAGCCTGAAGTACGTCTTCACTCAGAAGGAACTAAACATGAGGCAGCGCCGATGGCTAGAGCTGATGACAGATTACGACTTGGACCTTCAGTATCACCCGGGGAAAGTAAATGTGGTACCAGATGCTCTCAGTCGCAAGACAGCGGTCATGATGTTGACCAATCAGAGAAGCCTTATTGAGGACTTTCAGAGACTCGAGCTTGAAGTCGTTACACCGAGCGCACTCAGTCAATTTTGGCAACTACAGGTGCAGTCTTCCCTTATGGATCGCATCAAGGCTGCACAAGCGGATGATCCTCGATTGCAAAAGTTCAGAGTGCAAGTAGAAGCCGGGCTGAGAACGGACTTAATCATACATGAGGACGGTTCTCTGAGATTCGGTAGCAGACTCTGCGTACCCAGGGGAGATGTTCGAGAAGAAGTACTGGCTTAGGCGCATAGTTCAGCTTATTCTGTGCATCCGGGAGGTACAAAGATGTATCGGACCTAAAGCAGCATTTTTGGTGGAACGGGATGAAGCGAGAAATTGCGAGGTTCGTATCCAGATGCTTGGTATGCCAGCAGGTGAAGGCGGACCATCAGAGGACAGCGGGATTGTTGCAACCGCTTCCGATACCAGAATGGAAGTGGGAGCACATTACCATGGATTTCGTGATGGCCTTACCACGGAGCCCTAGGGGCAATAACGCCATTTGGGTTATCGTCAACCGCCTCACGAAAGATGCACACTTCTTACCATTCCGAGTGGGACGGTCGACAGATTCACTGGCAGAGAGATACATGCAGGAGATAGTGCGACTTCACGGTGTTCCGGTCAGCATTGTGTCAGATCGAGACACCAGATTCGTTTCGCACTTCTGGAGGAGCTTACAGGAGAGTTTGGGTACCCGCCTTAAGTTCAGCACAGCTTATCACCCGCAGACGGATAGACAATCCGAGCGTACGATTCAGACGCTCGAGGATATGTTAAGAGCCTGCATGTTAGACTTTCAGGGTCCTGGGAAGACCATCTGCATCTAGTCGAGTTTTCTTATAACAACAGTTATCAATTCAGATGGCTCCTTTCGAAGATCTTTACGGGCGGAAGTGTCGATCCCCGGTTTGTTGGGATGATGTGGGAGAGCGAAGATTACTGGGTCCCGAGCTCATTGTTCAGACAGTCGACAAGGTCCAAATGATCAGGCAGCGTATTAAGACGGCTCGGGATCGACAGAAGAGTTGGGCAGATACCAGCAGGAGGGCACTAGAATTTGAAGTCGGAGATCACGTGTTCCTGAAGATTTCCTATACCCGAGGAGTTATCAGGTTTAGAGGTCGGGGAAAACTCATTCCCCGTTTCATCGAACCTTTTGAGGTGCTAAAGCGAGTAGGAGAGGTGGCCTACCGACTTGCCTTGCCTCCATCGCTAGCTGGTGTGCACAATACCTTCCACGTGTCTCAGTTGCGGCATTATGTTCAGGATGAGAGCCATGTTCTGGACTATTCGGAGTTAGCTTTGGGTACCGACCTATCCTACGAGGAGCAGCCCACCACCATCCTCGACCGCAGAGAGAAAGTGCTGAAGAACAAGGTCATTCCGTTAGTCCGAGTGTCTTGGGGCGGTCGTTCCCCAGGAGAATCTACCTGGGAGTGGGAGGAAGATATCCGTGCACGTTTTCCACATCTCTTTGTTTAGTACTTTTGTTTCATTGTATCCTTGTTAAATTTCGAGGACGAAATTTTTGTAGGGGGGGTATGATATAAATCCCCGTTCCCATCAATAAAAATTTTCCTATATTTTTCCTAGTCCCCCGATTGCTTCCCTATCTTTCCTCGTGGTTTTTTTGTAGGTTTTTGGTTGCTCAAGTTTTACTAATTGTTTTTCCTAAGCGATTAAAAATCAAAGCCCAAAATTTAAAACAAAATATATATTAACCTTCATCCCTAGCCCAACTGAAGAAACAAATCTTAACATATATATTTTTTCCCAAAATCAGCCCAGCCCACAACTTCCTCAGCCCAGCCGATTAAAATAAACACAATTAATTATTTTCTCCTAGCCGGCCCAGCCCGTTCCCCAAGCCCGCGCCCGCGCCCGCTTAACCCGACCCAACCCGCTTCTTAAACCTTTCTCCTTCTTCCCCAACGATACCTTTTCCCGCTCGATTTTTGTTCCTTCATTCCCACGTCGCGCCCCCACGTCGCCCTCGATCACGCCATTGCCCCACGTCCCCGCGACCTCGATCACGACTCCCTTGAGCTCCTCAACCTCTCCTCCTCAAACCCCTTTCTCCTCTCCCCCTCTCACTCTCGTGCTCACTTCGCTCGTTCCTCAGAAGAAGAAGAAAAACCCACTGCCAACTCCCATCACCCGCTCACCCCCGACGACGACGACGAACCTCCTCCGACCTCCTCCTTCATCACCGAGCACCCTAGCCTCCTCCTAAAGCCCTCACCTTCACCTCAACACCCACTCTCTTCAACCGCCGACCCTCGACACCCATCTCGGCCACCACCTGCACCTCGACGCCGGCGAGCCCCCACTGCACCTGAACCGCCTCAGTCGACACCTCTACACCCTCAGCATCATCACCTTCATCAAACCCGAGCCCCACTACCTGTCTCTCTCTCTCTCCAAACCCACTACCAACATCCAAACACCCACTGCTGCCCATCGCCTGAGCGACATCGCCGACCCCAGCACGCCCCAGGAGATCCACAGCATCTCACTCCACTTCCAGCGAACACGAGCCATCTCCAGGCAACTCCGACGACGAACCCGAAACGCGAGCCGAGGCCGTGAATCCAAACCGTGCTGATTCATCGCGTGTTCATGCCGTTGCCGCTGCCGTGCGTCACCAAACCGTCTCCAGGCAAGTACCCTACTTGCTACATGCTAGATTATTTCCGTTACAAATTAAAACCGTATAAATTCCATGTTGCGATTCATGAAAACTTGTATAACATAGCTGTTTGATGCAAAACCCGAACAAAAATATTACATTAAACTGATGGAACTCGATTGCATATGCTGGCCCTTGTGATAATGAACACTGTGTAGAAATTTGACTGAAAAATGTGATTGTTACTGACTTAAACGATCACCCCCAATTACACCCGTAAAAACTGAGAAATTCCCACATCTGAAACTTGTCAAAATTATAATTAATTGTGTACATATTGAAATGATACGTTCGAGGGCTCAAATCGAAGACGACTCGACGAACTATGACCCTGTACAAGTTCTTAATTTTTTCTGTACTGAAATTATGACGAGAATTGGTTCGGAGAGCGGCTCTGGACTGCTGTCCAGAGCAGCTCTGGTTGTGGTTTTCTGTCTCGTAATGCTTGCCCCTTCGCTGCCTGAACTTGTATATTGCGGAACCCTACACTTTATTGAAGATAAAACTGTTAGCTAAATAACGCAAGTGATTTCACCCCTTTATATCATCGTTTAATATTTAAACTGCAATTTAAAAGATCAGGACGCATAGCAGTCCCAAACAGAAACAGAATTGATATACTAGTGTTGAACAGTGCATAACTCCTGACGTACAGACGCGATTGAGAATCCGTCTGTTGCGTTGAAAACCCTACTGAAAACCCTAATTTTCATTTAACTGTAGCGTCGCTAAATTCTGATCCCAATTGGGTGAAAATTGTGCCGCGAAACGAGCGTTCAGTTCAGAAACTGAATTTCCTGCAGCGAGCACTTAAATTGAAACGGCTGTAACTTGAATACCAGAAACCCGATTGTACTGCAACCAATTTTTATGAACTACCGACAGAGTGTGTTTGTTACCGTATTTGTATCATTTCACTGAATTCTGAACATATGAATTACTGCAATTTTTGTAAGTTTATGACGTGCATATTGGTTCATATCACACATGACTTGTTAACCGCATAAATGTACATATCTTACCCAACTGCCATATGTTAGTTATATGTATGCCCTAGAGGCCATTACTGTACATGAGATGTATATTGTAGTGGATGCTAGGACATATATAGATAGGACATTCTTGCTCGACATGATAGTACGCTATCTGGTTGCTCTTTATCTTAACATGTATACTTGCGGTCTCTCTATTACATGTTGATAAAGCCCTTTGGATGTGTGCTCGACTTCCAGGACTATGATACAGATCATACTAGTGGGGCCTGGGTAGTCAATGAGTACATCCTTCAATGTTCCTAGTCGTGGGAATATCGAGACGGGGCATCGATATTCCAGAGTAGACTAGCGTATATCTTCTCGATCCATGTGATGGGCGATGGATTATCCCATATCCGTTGGTGTTTGACATCAGAGATGGTATGCGGGTGCTCAGTGGTGACTGGGTACACTGAACGGACTCGCTGAGAACTCCCAGATGGTATTATACCTCACGTCAGATGGCAGTTCTCTGGTGACACTGGTACAGCTTAGTCTGATGACCCGAGATCGTCATAGAGTCTTGTGTGTCTCCCACTGTGCTTTGATTTCCACCCTACCACGGCTCTATTGAGTCGTGCAAACAGATGGTTTTTGGGTACAGTCCCGATTCACATGGAGACAATGAGCGATAGGAGGGGATTCGTCTCTCCCGGTATTGGGGGTTGATGTTGCGCTATGCTCGACTGGCCATAACTGGAAATCCCTGGCCAGGATTGCAGTGATATACTGGTAAGAGTTATCAGTAGTTTCACGCTTGTTATGGACCTTACATCGGCATGACTTATCAAGCTACCACCCCTAGGCGAGATATGCGACATATCAGACGAACAGATCGGACTGTACGGTAAGTATTGCTGGTTGGATTCACAGGAGTGTGAGCGGGCTTGCTCGTTGATCTTCTGATCGCTCAATACCCGGGTGGCCGTTACGTTTAGCAGACCGCTTGCGGCTTGTGGGTGTTTGATATGATCATCACCTGCTGCCGGCGTATTGACGAGTCTTTAGAGTCCTACACAGAGGTTTCCTGGCTCAAGCGAAACGAAATAGGAGCGCATATGAGATATGTGCGGGACCGAGAATAATACCAGTATGTGATACTGTATTCTATTCTCGTGATTTGTATCATTGGACGGTTATATAAGATATAGCCGGGTTACCGAATCAAGTGTTGATTCGATACATTGATACACTTGATATTAGTCGGTTATATGCAGTATGACCGGATCATTAAATCAAGTGTTGATTTAATGATTTAATGTATAATTATATATTTGATATATTACTTTACATTAACTAGTATTGGTTCACTTAAGATTTGTTTTCTCACTAGTTTGTGCATAAGTGTATATATGATATATATTTGTGTACATATGTTTGTATCATGTTTGATGATACATACAAGTTGTGTGTATGAGAATTATATCAAGATTAAGTTTAAGATTAGGGTATTGTTTTATCAAGAGAATTAACAAAAGAAATGAACTTGGTCAAAGTTGTCAAGCTTGAAGAAGCTTGGAGAAACCTTGACAAAGTCCACTCTTTTGTCATTTCTTTTGATAATTCTTTAACCTAACCTTTAACCTAATACCTTGGTCAATTCTCTACACAAGTTAAGCATGAGGGCTTAACTTAACCATAGTACCATAATTAAAAGGATAAGTCTCATTCTTATTTCATTATCCTTTTAATTCTTTCTTCTTCTTCATCTTCATCAAGCTTCATGAAAGCTTGCTTGCTCCAATGGTGCCATGAGAAAAAGAGTGAGAAATCCAATTCTAAAGTGAACCCACTTCCTATTTCTTCATCCTCTACCACTTGTCATGTAGTAGAGTGTGTTATCTTCATAAGTTTTATGACCAAGTGAAGATGGAGCTTGATCTTGAGTTGCCTCGACGTAGATCATCTTCGGCATCGAAGTCGACGACCTAGCCCGCCCATTTCTCCGATGAAACCGACGCTAGAGTCCGGGATCCGATGATCGCAGCGGAGGGACGTCATCACGAAGCTAAAGAGGTGGAGGACCGGATCTACAAAGGTTGTAGTCACTTTCACTTGTAGCAAAGTAGTTTGCTTGCATAGTTTCGCCTTTACCTCTAGTTAACGATCTAGTTCAGGGTTTCTCGGCACATAAAAAATTTAAATTGGACATGGTTGATCAGTTGTAGAACCTCATGGGTGTGCCTAGGAACCCTACAGTGGTATCAGAGCTTAGCTAGAGCTTTAGACGAAGTGTAGACGAAGTTAGAGATCCGATCAAACCCCGAAACCCCGGTCAAAACCCTTCTCTGTACATTTTTTCATACTGTGGTTTTTTGTGAATTAAAAATGCTCAGAAAATTAAGAAGGAAAAACTAAGAATTACTGTGGAGTACGGACCTCTAATTCAAAAATTTGACCGCGGAACCGCGGACAAACCAAGGGTTTGGCGGCGGTTCCGCGGCCAAAATTGTGACTTAGTCCCTTAAATTTCATGTAATTATTCTTAGGTCCTTTCTTGTTATGTTTTTCTGGGAACTTTTTAATTCCACTCAATTGTTGAGTTTTCTAGGGTTGTTTTGGGGACTCGATGTTTCAATTGGATTGTTTAACTTTGTTTATGTTTTTCCGGATATTTTAGAACATGTTGAAAAGTTCGACCGGATATAAATACCCACTTTTTCCCCTGCCGGGAAATTTCCAAGTGTTGGATTTTTCCGTGGTTTAAGAACGTTCTAATTAGTGCAAGTAACACGATGGACCCTCTAGAAGACAACAAACCTTAACTCGATTATGTGACCGTCTTGAACTGCCCTTTGAACCTTAGGGTTTGGGACAGTACGGCGTGCCACATATGAGGCGTTGGCTTGACCCTTCTACGGCTGGACCGTTGGTACTGTGGCATGAAATGAATGTTTTTAAACTTATTTCATGTGTTGAGTTGTTTCGGGAAAACTTGGGTGTTTGAATGTTCGATCGGAAAGTTTGACATTTTCTATTTATCTGGAATGTGATACAATATTTGGAATCCACAAGTAGTTATGAGATAACTAATATGAATGTTATAAACATAGCACTTTAGTCTCACTTGATCGGTTGCCACGGAATTTTGATGCGATCAAAAGTCCGTCGCAATCACGTAGCGTACGCGGATACTCGCCGGGTAATCTTAATAGACAGCTACACCCCACAGCCCCGACCAAGTGACTGTAGGAGAACCCCGTCGCCGAAAGCATCCGTTCGGGTGCTCACGGTAGCGGTATTCCGCCTTGGTGCACTTCGTCGACGGTATCAGGGGTGCGGCCGTCTACTAAAGTTTGCGACGAGCATTCGATCAAAATGGCGGGAATCTTGTTGAATTGCCCGACTTAATATTGAAAAGAGTTTTCGATAATGAGACTAAAATGCGGGGTTTATAATTGTTAGGCATGCGATGTCTAAGGAATTCATTTGGTTAGGCATGCGATGTCTAAAGAGGTTGCGGATTCCAACTGTTGTAGTTTTACACTTTCTTTTCTGCGACCGTAAGTGTAATATGTGATATCGCCGGTTTCGTTGCTATATATCAACGACAATTGGGATGCACATATTTACTTACGTTGATGACATGTGATGTTATGTGTTGCTGGATATGTTATATTGGATCGTCGTGTTTGAATAGCCGGGGTTTTTTATGTGAGACGAGTGTTTTTCATTTTCATTCATGTAAAAACTTGTATGTAATATTCTTTTATTGGGGCACTTTCAGGTTGCGGAAGATGTCACCGTTGATGTATATTATTTACTTTTCCGCATTAGGATAGACCCAAGGAGGGGAGCACAAGTGACCGGGTTCTAGGGTCCAGTGGGAGACCAACTCGAGGAGTCGAGTCTGGGTCTCCTAACTCTAGAATTGGTAGGGTTGCTTGCCGCTCTCGTAGGGGTCTAGGGGTGTGGGATTGGCTATTCGTCACGACCATGGAATCCGTGTTTTATACTGGCTCGTATTGAAAACACGGACATCCTAGTATATCCAATATTTCATATGATATTTTCTGCTACATTATCTGTGATGTGATCATGTGATTTGTTCAGATGGATACTGTATATACTATATATGATATATTATATAGACGTTGCTTATGTTTTACACCCGCGCTAGCCCTGCCCTGCTCTGCCGTTAGTTACCTAACCTAACGGTGCAGACGGGACATCGAGGCGAATGCGGATCGCATAAGCGTACCTTGTATTTATCTGTGATGTTTAGGTGGACATAAATGATGGGACATTCATTAATGAGATTAATGAAAGGAAATAAACCTAAAAGATGTTGTGGAATCGAATTTCAAAAATAAAACAGGTAGCTACAGTTCTTGCTTTGCATCGCGGTGTTCCTTGTAGAACATCTTGCACCTTATTCGATAAGGAAAGGGCCGAGATCCCTTCACCGGGAGTGACCCCTTTAGCAATAACTGGCAGATGCTACAACCCTCGGTTTGTCTTTTGATTGCTTCTATAGTTTTTGCTTTGCACAGCGGTATATATGATATATCCTGCACCTTATTCGATGTGGAAAGGGTCGACGATCCCTTCACCGGGAGTGACCCCTTTAGCAAAACTAGAAAAGCCTCAAAAACACTCCATTTAAAAACCATTTGATTCCGCAACGAGATCAAGTTCAAAGCGTTAAAGGTTTTCATAAAAACCATCCGCAACCCTCCGTCAGTTAAGGAAGTAGAGTACTTAGTATTCGTGTTGTGTTTGTTGACCATAGTCAAGGCACAGTGTACGGTAGCTAAGTGATGTCTTCCTACACCGCATATGATGCGATTAGTTAGGACAGTCATGTGGCTTTGTTGACCTTAGCCAAGGGTCATGTGGGTGGGTCTAATTAATCATGAAATGATGGGTAGAACTTGACTAGTGCTTATGATTTGTTGACCTTAGCCAAGGTCATAGGTGCTAGGGGTAAAAAACCTTTATCGGGAGTTTCAAGTGTTGAAATTTGCAATAAGATTGCATACCTTCTATATGATAGTTGGATCCCGATACCCACTGCGAGTAATTGTTACTCCTGGGAGAGTTTTGCACTTTGCAATTAGCCGATCAAGTAGGTGTCTAGAAAGGTGTCAACGGGGTTACGCCCCTGGGAAAACGAGGTTTATTCTACTTAGGTCCGTGCGAAAGCACGGGGATCCTCCCTCAAAGTACTGACACTGGCCTGGCTGAAAGATTTGCAAACTTGTAGAGTGTAATTAATCCCGGCTGGTCTTTCCTTTTAAGGTTTGAAGGAAGATTTGATAAAAACAGTGGGAGCCATCCTGATTAGATAAAATATATATAACCAATCTAATCTTGCAAGAGCGCACGCAGAGTGTTTTCTTCTCTCTCTCTCCAGGTAGCGACCATATCACGCCTTAATCAAGATAATAATATGGATGTATTGACCGAACCCGCTTGTTATACTATGCTGGGGAACGTTGGTCCCGCTCCAACTTATAATTGTTATAAGACGGTGCAGGAAATAGGGGAATACCAAAATTCCTATGCCGTCCAAACGAAGAAAGTGCATATGATGCATCTCCTTCGGGTGTGTTCATTATAAAGAACTGTTTCTCAGTGTCCTCTACGTCCTAGGTATTAGATACCGGATCAGGATCCCGCAAATGTAATCCGTTACATAGGGCTACAGAAAGGTAGAGAACTGAGTACGGGTGATAAGTTTCATGAGACAGAAAACGGGGCAATTGGTGCAGCCAAGTATGTTGGTCACTGTCACCCTGTATTACCAGTACATTGATTCTGAACGAATGTTATTCGATACCGAACCTGATATACAAAATCATATCAGTCTCTTTATTAGTAAAGAAATGATAAAATTTTGTATTGTTGGATAATGTTTTGAACATTTCCTATATCAATAGTTAATCGATTCAGGCACGTTATCTAAAAGCATTAACGTTCTAAATCAAACTACAGTTCCTAGTATACAGAACACACACAAGAAGAAGAGTTCAGAAATGAACGAATCCTTCTTGAAGCATTGTAGACCAGGTCATATCAATGCGACCCGACT
This sequence comes from Agapanthus africanus, assembly GCA_030015575.1. NCBI lineage: Eukaryota > Viridiplantae > Streptophyta > Magnoliopsida > Asparagales > Amaryllidaceae > Agapanthus > Agapanthus africanus. The sequence goes on from JASDDO010000031.1 coordinate 117,236,431, forward strand.
GGCTGAAGTTACATATAGATGCATATTTAAATCAGTTTGAATTTACATCTTGTGAAACTTGCCAGTCATGTCACAAAGATTAGATGACCATAGCTCCGTTTATTGGAAACAGAGAAAGAGTTAGTAAACTTTTGGGACAGATACATGATGATGTATGTAAGGTCCCCTGTCTACACATACCAAGACCGGTTCTTTGCACTTCATTACATTCTCTGGTGATCTCTCAAGATTCAGTCACATGTTCCTGTTGAAACATAGGTCTGAAACTTTTGAGATAATCATCGAATATAAGCTAGAAGTAAAGAACCAAAAACCGGGTATAAATATTATGTCCTATGATAAGATCAGGGAGGAGAATACTTGTGCATGGAATTCTTGGACTATTCTAAAGGAGAATGAGATTCTCTCTCGGTGTTACTCCTCTGAATACACCACAGCACAACGGTGTATCGGGGCGGAGCAATCGCACCATATTAGATATGGTGTGCTCTATGATGAGTATTACTGAGTTACCTGTTTCTTTTAAGGGGTTGGGCACTTGAGAAGCTGTATACCTATTGAATTAGGTTCGAATCAAATCAGTGCCTACCACTCCATATAAGATATGGTATGGGAAGAGCCTATCTCTTAAGTAAGTTAAGATTTGGGATTGTTCGGCCTATGACGAAAACAAAATCCGGACAAGATCGAGGCTTGGTTAGTTCTGTAGAACTGGAAAAGTTCCAGCTATACAAACTACAGCTAATGATTTGACAGAACCAGAGGATTCAATAGTCCCCGACGAACCTCAGCCTCTCCGCCGATCTAGCAGGGTTCCTCATCCGCCTGAGAGATACTTTGGTTTCTCGATGACAGTAGGAGCGAGGAATGCATCATGAGATGATGACCCAACTTGTTTCGAGCAAGCCATCAAGAGTGGGGACTCTGTAAGAATGGCTGGATGCTTAGCGATCTGAGATGGAATCCATGTACACCAACAAAGTATGGACTTTGGCTGCTATATCTGAAGGGTTAAATCCCCATCAGAAGCAAGTATATCTTGAGAAGATTACTTGGTGTAGATGGAAAAGTTGAGACTTTCAAAGCTAGACTAGTTAAAGGTTTTTCATCATCGACCAGGCGTGGATATTGATGAAACCTTTTCCAGTGGCTATGCTTAAGTCCATCCGGATCCTACTTGCCATTGCTACATACCATGACTACGATATCTGGTGGTTGGGTGCCATGACTGCTTTTCTAAATAATGATTTAGAAGAGAACGTCTATAAGAACACAGCCAGAGGGCTTCGTAAATAGTGGGAGCAGCGGAAATGTGTGCAAGTTGCTTTACAGGATAAAGCAGGCATCGCGGAGTTGGAACGTTTGTTTTGATGTGATAGTCAAAGAGTTTGACTTCATCAAAATGGTAGATGAACCTTGTACATACAAAAGGGTAGTAGAGAGTAAGGTGGTCATCCTCGTATTGTACGTGGACAACATACTCTTGATAGGAAAAGAGTTTCTTATACTACGATCGGTCAATCTCCTCTTATCACATGGATTCTCCATATAGGATCAAAATGATACCTCCTAAATCCTGGGTTTTGGATTTAGGAGATATATCTAAATGGATGTTAGGATTCTCACTAGTTGTAGTGAGATGGTATCAGTTGATCCTGGGGAGAATCACTGGAAAGGTTCCAGGGTGATAAGGACGACTGAATGTCAGTCACAGGCATTGTCTTTACCCTCAGTGGAGGGACGGTATGTTAGAAGAGTTCCAAGCTAGATACCGTGGCAGACTAGACGATAAAGGCTGGTGACATCGCTATCAAAGATACTACCAAAGAAGCAGTTTGGGTGTATATTGGTTCATAAGATGAACTAGGTTCCTACCATTGTGTGACAATGGAAGTGTGGCTTTGGCCCAGGAACCCCGGTCCCATCAAGGACCCAGACATATTCTGAGGCAGCATCACCTGATAATGGAGATAGTTGATCTCCAGGGTGATCGAGGTTAGGAGAGTAGACTCAGAGGACAACACGGTGGATCCACTCACAAAGGCCTTTTCCCAGAGAGAGACTTTTATGGGATGGTTGAGTATGAGATACTGCAACCACAGCTACAGATGGCCCTAGTGCAAGTGGGAGATTGTTAGTTATATGTATGCCCTAGAGGCCATTACTGTACATGAGATGTATATTGTAGTGGATGCTAGGACATATATAGGTAGGACATTCTTGCTCGACATAATAGTACGCTATCTGGTTGCTCTTTATCTTAACATGTATACTTGCAGTCTCTCTATTACATGTTGATAAAGCCCTTTGGATGTGTGCTCGACTTCCAGGACTATGATGCAGATCATACTAGTGGGGCCTGGGTAGTCAATGAGTACATCCTTCAATGTTCCTAGTCGTGGAAATATCGAGACGGGGCATCGATATTCCAGAGTAGACTAGCGTATATCTTCTCGATCCATGTGATGGGCGATGGATGATCCCATATCCATTGGTGTTTGACATCAGAGATGGTATGCGGGTGCTCAGTGGTGACTGGGTACACTGAACGGACTCGCCGAGAACTCCCAGATGGTATTATACTTCACGTCAGATGGCAGTTCTCTGGTGACACTGGTACAGCTTAGTCTGATGACCCGAGATCGTCAAAGAGTCTTGTGTGTCTCCCATTTTGCTTTGATTTCCACCCTACCACGGCTATATTGAGTCTTGCAAACAGGTGGTTTTTGGGTACAGTCCCGATTCACATGGAGACAATGAGCGATAGGAGGGGATTCGTCTCTCCCGGTATTGGGGGTTGATGTTGCGCTATGCTCGACTGGCCATAACTGGAAATCCCTGGCCAGGGTTGCAGTGATATACTGGTAAGAGTTATCAGTAGTTTCACGCTTGTTATGGACCTTACATCGGCATGACTTATCAAGCTACTGGGGTCTGACGTTTACCACCCCTAGACGAGATATGCGACATATCAGACGAACAGACCGGACTGTACGGTAAGTGTTGCTGGTTGGATTCACAGGAGTGTGAGCGGGCTTGCTCGTTGATCTTCTGATCGCTCAATACCTGGGTGGCCGTTACGTTTAGCAGACCGCTTGCGGCTTGTGGGTGTTTGATATGATCATCACCTGCTGCCGGCGTATTGACGAGTCTTTAGAGTCCTACACAGAGGTTTCCTGGCTCAAGCGAAACGAAATAGGAGCGCATATGAGATATGTGCGGGACCGAGAATAATACCAGTATGTGATACTGTATTCTATTCTCGCGATTTGTATCATTGGACGGTTATATAAGATATAGCCGGGTTACCGAATCAAGTGTTGATTCGATACATTGATACACTTGATATTAGTCGGTTATATGCAGTATGACCGGATCATTAAATCAAGTGTTGATTTAATGATTTAATGTATAATTATATATTTGATATATTACTTTACATTAACTAGTATTGGTTCACTTAAGATTTGTTTTCTCACTAGTTTGTGCATAAGTGTATATATGATATATATTTGTGTACATATGTTTGTATCATGTTTGATGATACATACAAGTTGTGTGTATGAGAATTATATCAAGATTAAGTTTAAGATTAGGGTATTGTTTTATCAAGAGAATTAACAAAAGAAATGAACTTGGTCAAAGTTGTCAAGCTTGAAGAAGCTTGGAGAAACCTTGACAAAGTCCACTCTTTTGTCATTTCTTTTGATAATTCTTTAACCTAACCTTTAACTTAATACCTTGGTCAATTCTCTACACAAGTTAAGCATGAGGGCTTAACTTAACCATAGTACCATAATTAAAAGGATAAGTCTCATTCTTATTTCATTATCCTTTTAATTCTTTCTTCTTCTTCATCTTCATCAAGCTTCATGAAAGCTTGCTAGCTCCAATGGTGCCATGAGAAAATGAGTGAGAAATCCAATTCTAAAGTGAACCCACTTCCTATTTCTTCATCCTCTACCACTTGCCATGTAGTAGAGTGTGTTATCTTCATAAGTTTTATGACCAAGTGAAGATGGAGCTTGATCTTGAGTTGCCTCGACGTAGATCATGTTCGGCATCGAAGTCGACGACCTAGCCCGCCCATTTCTCCGATGAAACCGACGCTAGAGTCCGGGATCTGATGATCGTAGCGGAGGGACGTCATCACGGAGCTAAAGAGGTAGAGGACTGGATCTACAAAGGTTGTAGTCACTTTCACTTGTAGCAAAGTAGTTTGCTTGCATAGTTTCGCCTTTACCTCTAGTTAACGATCTAGTTTAGGGTTTCTCGGCACATAAAAAATTTAAATTGGACATGGTTGATCAGTTGTAGAACCTCATGGGTGTGCCTAGGAACCCTACACCATATATATAGTGATAGTGCGCGTTATTATTCAGTGGACATTGCATTATCGTGCGTGAATGATATTGGTTTAGGAGTGTCAAGTACGCCAATGGAAAAGTGAATGATTCGTGACAGTGATTAATACAGTGAACAGTGACAAAACCGTGCTATTGGTGTATACTTGTACACGACTAAATCATAATCATCAATAGTGTAAATCTGGGGGAAAAGGGAAAATCGAAGTGGAAAGAGCATCGTATTTAGCGGGACCGTGTTTTAGAGGATGATCATTCGAACAGTGATTCTTATATATATTAGGTAGGATCTAGCGATCCGGCTGACAGGGTTATGTCCCGGACGTGTGGGTCGTTGTCTCGGGTATGTAGAAGACTCCTATTAAACATGATCCTCCTTTCCACTATACGATTTCAAACATGACTTAGAGACCGATAGGGACACAGATCATACTTTGCATCATTTAGTGACATAGTGATTACCCGTATTTTACTTTCACTGTTATTACCTTATTTACCTGTTTCATGTCATTATTATAATCTTGCTATTACGTCGCTCTGACGACCTGAGTATGCATGCTCAGATCTCGTGGAAGAAACAACGCAGGAGTCGGATTTACCTTTCGAGCTGGCGGAGATCTAGTCTGGAGTACCTTTTTCTTCTTTTCTGCTTTCCCTAAAGAGATTGTGTATTCGAACATGTCACGCCCCGCTTCCCAGAGTACGCAAGATTGGGCACGTGACACAGCCAACCATGCTACCTGTGGGTAGGAAGTATCCATCCACAGTCACATTACGGTTGTAAGGTTGTCAAGAACAAGATAATAAGCTAAACTAATACATGTCCAAATCCATAATAATGAGAATCAATAAACAATAAGTGCGGAAGCTAATGATCCAATACAATGAAATAACAGTATGTCCCATAATGCGGGCTCACATCTGGAAATGAAATGACATAAATAAACTAAACTCTAAAGAACTCACAGTTCAGCCTGCTGGCTGAAGTACTCCTGCTTGGTCGACGACAAAGGTACAGAATCTGGGCCATGCAAAACCCAGACGTCAGCGCGTCATGATATCAAGTATACAGCAAAACATGGTAATAAACAATGCAAGCATGAACATGAATAAAGCGGTAATAAGAAGTAACAAGCAGGGTAATGTGCAAAGGTGACTAAACTGTCCTATCAGGTTTTCTACTCTATAGTCTTTGAAATCAAATTGATGAATCGTCGATGTAACTCAATAGTATCCCGTGCGTGCCCGGGACCACGGTCATGATCCTCGGGGCTGAATCCGAGACGTGCCGCTAAGCAGTAAAGGGTAGTAGGATAGATGAGTGATGTCAGCATCAACACTCCGGAGCTGGCCAAGCCCGTAAGACTGATCAGAACAATGTATCGAACTGTTGAGTTACAAGTCGGTTTCACCTTTGATTTCCCCATACCCCAAGCTATGTATGTCAAGTCAGGTATTCAGTAGTCAAGGACCAATGCCAACACAAAGTCAAGTAAAGGTAGGTCTGTCTGGATCGACAGCAGGAATGGTTAGGTTTGTCGGCATTAGGCATGAGATCAGGTAACAGGTACAGCCATGGTACATCAGGTCAAGCCAGGTAATGTATAAAGGTGTCATGTCATGTCAAGAGTGTACGGTACCATGTCATGTCAAGTAGGAAGTGTAACAGGTCATGTCAGGAAGCACAAGATGTCATGTGGGTGCTCATAATCAAACTAACATAAACATGTGTATAAATAAACAAGCATGAGTACTATCAGAACAATAACTGGAACATGTAATATGATAATGCCAATAGATATAATTTCAAGGATATGGATGCACAGTTATCGATTAGGGTTACACTTATAGTTCCAATATTAATTAGGATACAATTTATTAAACATGGAGTGTTAATATCACATTATTATGTAGTGATGTGATCTATGGATGCAATTATATGTATCTTAAATGCGATGGATGCAAACGGGTATCCGAAAAGTTATAAAACTATAAAATGGTAATGTGGGATGTACAACTAAACAATATGTGATATAAATATTGATATAATAATATTAATATGGATAGCATATTCAAAGCGATTAGTAACTATAAAAGATGTATTGATTAACCATGCACAAGAAGGTTCCGTTCAGAAATTTAGCGTCACCCTAATTTGTAAAATAGCTTAAAAATAACAAATGTTCTCCAAAAGAGACGTATCTTATACCAAAACAAAGATAATTCAATAAGGTTTTCAGTTTTATAAGTATAAGCATCTCAGGTTATCCCTACAAAAAGTTATGAATATTCAAAGTTGAAAGTTTACTGCTGGAATTTCCCTGGACAGCAGTTTAGAGACGTGTTCATTTGCATTTTACGTTAATTAAACAATTTATTTTGCATTTAAATATTTCATAGAGTTATAGTGTTCTGAATTAGCTTCGTAACGAACTAAAGAACGTATCCTAATGATTTTTCTATGATTTATAATGAATTTTATAAGATAAGGTGTACAGTAAATTTCAGATTTGTCATATCCGATTTTTCAACGACATTTCATATGTAAACTATAAGATCTTCAAATGTATAATATTATAAAATGAAGATTATAAAAGTATATAGCATGTAGCAAGATTAACTTGCCTCGATGGGTCGCGAATCGGGAAAACGGAACGTTAATCGTCGGCGGGGAAAACTCGCGACGGCGCACGGTTCACGGAATGAACCCAAACGACGAACAAAGGAACCACACGGGTCGGGGTATCTCGCTGGAACGTCGAGAAACGTCACCGGCACGACGAAATTCCGGTAACAAAAGAACAGTTAAAAGAAATGAGAAACGAGACATGAAGGAAGAAGAGAAAGAATGATAAAAAGAAGTACGAGAGAATATATGAGGGAGAGGGAGAGAGAGGAAAAAGTGGAGCCCACAGGGTTAAAGGGGAGGTTGCGATTGGCTGAGAGAATAAATTGAGAAGGATATAAAAGATTGTAAAAAATATTATATGGTTAACTTAAAGATTTAAAAGATAGGTAATGAACAGTAAGATATCAGATTAGTTAGAAAAATATATGCGAAGGTTTTAATAATATTAAAAATTTGGGATTTCGGCGCCAAATGAAACATTTCCAAATTGCGCCCGGATTGGGTCCAAAAATTCGAAATTCAAATAATAGGATTTTAAGCGGGTTCCAAATTTTAAAATGAAATGTTTTATGATTAAAAAGCATACTCTCAAAACGGACACACGTGCGTGCACGTAGCCATCCAAACTTGCCCGTTTTACTGAACGGGACGAGAACACAATGCACGGACGCTACCACGAGGCTAGGGGTGTCAAGTAGGCCAAGATGAATATTTTCAATTTTATTTTAGATGCTAAAATTTGTTATATGTAGAAATGACTTTGCCGGGTAAATTTTACAGTAAGCAACAAACAAGCAAATTAAATGAAATGAGTACCACATTATGCTCAAACAGTAACTGAAAATAGTAGCATTGGGCTCGGGTGTTACAGAACATGGTTAGTAGCTCTTCTTGTTTATTTGTAAATTGTGAACAATGGAATTTGATGTAATATTTTAGTGATGTATTTTCTTTACTGCTGTGCTTTGCTTACTGATTACCATGTAATGCTAGAAGCCGAAGTGTGACTACGGCGGGATTATTCCTTGACCGTAGGAGCATGGCTGGCCTAGTCATCCCTCGTTTTCCGTATTTTGGGAAGCGGGGCGTGACATTGAGACAGAAGTTTCCCTTTCTCTCTAGCACTCATTTCGGCTTTTAATTGGGCAATTTGAGCTTCCATCGATTTAATACTCTCACTTTGGAAGTCAGAGTTTTTATGGAATTTATCAAGGGAAGATTTAAATTCAGCCGACATTTGTTTCATAAACATTTCAAAAGTCCGTTCGAGTGAAGGGGAATTAACAGTACCGGTCAACTGCAAAGGATTATACGGTGCAGGTGTGTTGACCGGATTTTGAAAGTTTTGTGATTGATAGGGATGCTGAGTCAGTTGAAATGGTTGCTGTTGTGGTGGATGGGCCCTTTGGAAATTATTTTGGTTTGGAACCGGAGTTTGTTGTTGGTTCCAAGCAAAATTAGGGTGATTCCTCCAACCTTAATGTCACGTCCCGAAAGTACGGAATATGACCGGCACTTAAACTACGAACGTCTCAAGGCGTACGTATTCTAAGTAAGCCGAAAACCCAGAAATCCAAACCAAGAAAAGTAGTAGAGTGTAGGAAAACCAATTTAAATCAAGAAGTTTTAATAGCATAGGCCGAATTATGCGTTTTATAAAAACATCAAATATTTCCTGAAAATTTCGGCAGAGTCTCCTTTGTAAATACAGGCCCCCAAACGGGATACAGCATGAATAGTATACGAAATCAAAAAAAGGTATCCCCAAGCGGGAGCTAGCTCTTCGTCAAACGACGGCCACAACCACACAAACAATATAATATACAACGCCGAAAGGCGAGGATCACAACAGAAAAGGAAACTCAAAACAGCATGAAATCCGTATAAATACAACGCGCGACTCTAAGGTCGACAGAATAAACAACACTGGTCTCTATCTCTAAAATAAATACATGTTTGGTTGATGGAACTTCTAGATACAACTGAATAATAATATACAATGTATAGTGATGGGTACGATACAAATAAACCCACCTACTAGCAAGTCACCCGAACGAAACTGTACCCGCAAAGCCGTAAAGAAACCTGTACGGCGAAACCTGCAAGAAACTGGGGCACAACGGGAGTGAGTTGCCAACTCGTGAATAGAAAAATATCTACGAAAGGAAATCGCATGTATGACGCAATCCTAGGTCATACGATCAATATATATATATATATATATATATATATATAATCCTCAAATGAAACCAGCAGTCAATAACAATGACTAGGGTAAATATCTAACCCGAGTGTAATCTCATGTGCCCGTGTCAGTGCCTCAGGTAGCAATATATCATATGAATGAGGTATGAATGCATGAAAACAGAATACATGTAAATGAAGAACTGTTTTCATAATTTAGTGAGATTTCCTTTGTATTTTTAAAATGAGGTATCATAATGAAATCAGCATAAAACAGTACCTAGCATCGGCACAAAACGTAATCCCAATATCTCGATATCTCTGTATCACAGTCTCTGTACCTCAATATCTCGAAATCTCAATGTCTCAATCACAATATCTAGGGCGCCGTCAGTCCAGACCGGCCCCTACCATCCATCTCAAGACCACGACGGTATCCTCCGGATATCCGATGCGTCGGGTAAAATCACCGGTAGGTAGTGCTCCCCTGCCAGGCTCACATCGTCATCATCACGCGCTTCTTGCCCCTGGGTACCTTACCGGGTCCACCATGTACCCGAAACGGTTCATCCATCTCCTCGAATCGGGTCTCGAAATCCATCAGCAAACTCATGGTGGACGACTCATACATCATAGGAAAATTAAAAAGAGAGAAAGCAGTTTATATATGTTTTGCGGTTTTCCTCCAAATCCAGAAAATATCATGGGAATCCGAATCATCAATAGCATGTAAAACCATGAATATAAGCATGAGCATTATCCATGAATGCGGCATATAATGGATAACAGTATGCGAAGTGACAAGTAACCACTACAATGTCTAAACTAGCATATAAGGCAAGCAACTAATCATCATGTCAAAACTACTAGTAACAAGCTACATTAGGCGATAATATTTTCTAAGGTGTACGTGACATGGCAATTACCGATGAAGATGTGTGTGAGCCGGCAAGTAAGTGTACGTGGTACATACGCATCATCGGTAATGGTGCTGGTGTCCTAACAGCATAATGTCAACAATGCAATATGAAATAACAATGCAAGTATGCGATGCGGAGCGAGCAACCAAAATGAGCAGGAGCTAAATATTAAACAATGGTGCCATTTGAAATAACACGAATCGTGGGGTTTTGAAAATAGGGCTACGGTGGTTTTAAGAAAGGATACGTCTTTTGAAATATCCGTAGATCCCTTGACCTGTCTTTTAAAATACCCACGACCCGCTAGTTTTGAAATAGGTAGGAGTCTAATCTAATCTAACAACTACACTAAACTATACAGCTGAACTAACAAGCTGAACTACAGGTAAGGAAACCGCCTATCATCTGAGTCGATACATATACATACCTGTATATGTATAGTCGGTGATCCCGCCTCAATAATATCATATCTATAATCAGACATCCCAAGTCAAGAGTGTGGATCAATCATCAATATATAGCTCGTACGCAAATCCGTCGTACGGCATCCCAAATCTGGGTACGGGTCAATATCACATTCATCATACTATTCATCTGGTATCCTCTTTATCAAATATCATGATCGAGGTACTAATCTATGTCTAGTACAATACTGATACCGCCTAAGTATGCATGCAGGTGCAAGAATCACTGCGTCAAAAGACCCGCTAAAACATCATGTCGTATCTCAATACGAACCAAATCACATCACCGATCTCCTGGCCTCAAGCCCAATCTCATCGACTCATCTCAAATTCCAAATACTATTCTCAAATCCAGTATATGAACACATATTCCCATACCCATGTGTAAATATACACATCAATATATAATCCCATATACGCACATATGAAAGAAGAATGTATGCAAGTATGGGTGTGTGTATATGTGGTGCAACCACTACTCTAGGGTTTCGCAACACTAAACCAATCCAATCACACCTAGGATCCATCTCTATCATCAATAATCTCAAACAATATATAATCAATATCTGTGTGTATACGTATTCGTATACATCACCACGAACTGCGGGGGTGCTATACGCCATCCACCCGACTTCTCCCCGTAGATATAAATCTACTCACCTGCACTCAGTGTGTCGGTGTCGATGTCTCCATCATCTTCTGCATCGTCTCGGAATCCATGTGAAGGTACCTACAATGATCAACCATAGCAATGCGTATGAAAATCAAGGCAGAAAACCGATACAGCGCACAGTGTGCTCATAGGTTTGAACCTATGGCCCAAACATGCAAATCCAACAAACAACCCCTGTTGTCGATGTACGAACACCCGACAACCAAATACAAATCCAAATATCAAGAAAGTGCATTTAAAAATACGGAAAACACTGCCTAAAACACACCAAAATGCTCCCAGATTTTCCCCAGATGACAATTAGCCAAAACTGCATATAGGAGGGGTCTAATTTAGTGCAAAATGAGCCATGGAACAAAAATGGACCCATTCCCTTCTACTCTGGCCGCAAATTGCGGCCAGAATGATTAAATTTGCGGCCATAGGTTTGAGTTAGGGGCTCGGGTCTTGGTGGTAGCTTCTTAGGTGCCTGCACGACTCACTGTCAGCTCAATTTTATTTTTGGTGACCCCGGGTTGCTCCAGATTCCAGAACACCTTCACAGATCGCACAAACCGACATGAAAAGTTCCGTAATTCCGTATTTTTGGGTTTCAGGTTATGCTAGGCCAGTGTTTTGGTCAATATGGGGTCTAAGGTCACAATTAGAGTCCAATTGCATAGCCACAACTCAAGTTTACCCTAACCCTCTCTAGGGTTTTCCAAAGTTTATAAAACCTCGACAAAACGACACTAAACTTTAAAAGAGGCTAAATCACTTGAAATACTACAATATTTGTGAAGGAATTACCTCAATAGAGACTCAAGAATCTTCCCACAGCACCAAAACACCAACTTTCTTGGTCCATTCTAAAGCTTATGAGGTGGTGCACACTTTTTGTGAAATGGAAATGGTGTTTTGAGGTTGTTTTGTGTGTGATTGTGATGATTTTGTGAAGGGGGAGAGCAAGAGGGCAGTAGCAGCAGGAGATGGAGGAAGAGGGAGAGAGAAAATGAAAGGAAGAGATAAAGAGAAAGGCCAAGTCAACACCCTCACCTACCCCCTCTCTCTTACCATACCTCTTTTCTTTAATCAAAATCCTTTTCTTTTCTTTTCTTTTCTTTTCCAAAACCTTCTAATTCAAATAGTAAACCCAAAGTAATAGCCATGGTAAGAAAATGTAACACAAGTCAAAAAACAAAAATGATATGTGCAAGTTTTGCACAAAAAAGCCAAAAATCTGATTAGCGATTTTTAATCGCGATTAGCACTAAGTTAGTATATAAATGCTCATAAAAACTTAAAAATGACAAAATTCCATAGAATACATTATTTTTGAATTTTCCATAATTTTTTCAAAATTTTTCCTATTTATCGATATTTAATTATAAATTTAATATTAAAATATTCAATAAAATAATATTAAATTATAAAAATTCCCAAAAATAATATTTTATTATTTTGAAATGTTACACCTAATTATAAGTGGAAGAATAAGGATCGTTTCTAGGTCTTTGTTGGAAAGCGGCATTGGTATGCTCTTGACCTTGAAACGGAGAATTTAAAAGACATTCTTCCGTAAGATGAGATGGATCAGAACAGCATCCTCAAACAGTTTTGGAGAGTGACATCTGATTTAGGGAGGCTGCTAAAAATTTATGTTCCATAGCTTCGAGTTTTTTTTGCATTGCTGCCATTTCAGCTCTAACTCCTATGGAAACATCAAGTTGGTGAATACCACCCCTAGACGATGATTGGTTTACACTCTCCCACTGTAAATATTTTTCAGCGAAATTTTCTAGAAATCTCCAGGCTTCACCATCATCTTTAGTCATGAAGGTGCCTTGACATATGGATTCAAGGTTCTGTTTTGTTGTAGGATTAATGCCCTCATATATGATTCTGCACAGATCCCATCTAGGAATTCCGTGATGAGGACATTGAACTAACAGATCCTTGAAGCGTTCAAAACACTTCGAGAATGGTTCATTTGGAAGCTGGGTAAATTGATTTATTTCGCAACGGACTCGAGCTGTCTTATGATTAGGGTAGAATTTCTTAAGGAATGCTGTTACGAATTCTTCCCAATTCGAAATAGAATGTGCGGCTGTGTTATAAAGCCACTTCTCAGCTATATCGCACAAGGTAAATGGGAGAAGCCATAATCTCATAGCATCCACAGAAAGTTGTGAAGTACCCATCATAGCGCATACATTTTCAAATTTGGTAATAAAGACATATGCGTCTTCAGACTCGAGACCGTGATATTTTGGTAGAAGATTGATGTATTGGGGTTTTATTTCAAAATTGTCCCCATTGGCTGGTGGAATGGTGAGACAGGTCGAAAGAGGACCTCGCATAGGGTAACATCTCTCTTGGAGAGAGATGCGGGACGGATTCTGCGCACCTGCGGACGATGGCAGAGTAGTGTTAAAGAAGTTCGATGGAGAACCGTCCATCGAAATGGGTGTGGTAGTGGGTGTAGAAAAAGAAGATGTATAAATACCGACTTCGGAGTCGATAGAAGGAACGCGGACAAGACGGGTACTAGAATCCCATGTCCAGCCGAGCATGCACTAAATGGTATAGCACAAGTGGCAACGTTAAATGATAATTAAGGAAAAGATGAGTTTGGTGTTTGGTTTGAAAAATACGGATTTTGAAAATTCACACAAACAATGCACAAGCAACCCTAAATCTAATGGTCACCTAGGTCAAGGCTCTAGACCACTCCTAGACTTCCAGAAGACAAGTCGCAAGATAGATCCTCTACTGCCTCTTTGCCCCTTCTGTGACTAGGTAAGTGCCAGGTAAGTGGGAGGTTCTCCACTACGTAAGTAGTGGGCCTAATTAAGTAACCACTTGCCTTAGACACACTTGCCTTAGTCACCACAAAAGAAACGCGGATAAGCAATAGATTACCCACGACCTCCTTCTGTCCTAAGTGAGCGCGACAGTCCTTAAAGTCTTGTCTAGATATTTTTTAGTTAATAAGGGTGATGCGGATGCAAGTTTATGATTTTTGGGGCTTAGGAAGGGTAATGAAATCCCCACCTAATCTGAATTTGGTCTTTGCCCCTTAATTTCCGTGTTAAAAATGCAAACAACCAAGATCAAACACGCAACAATTTTTCTTTTTGCGGCGCTGCGAATTTTTTGCAAAGAATCCTGCAGAAATTGGTTAATAGAGCAAATCAGAGAGGAGATAAGAAAGACATAAATTCACCTAGAAAATTTGGTGCACTGAAACCCTAATCTCTCAGCGCTTCCGCCGCAATATGCCTCATTTGGCCGCGGTTCCGCCGCAGCTTAATGTGATCCCTGCAGAAAAAATTGGTACAGATGCTTCTGTTGCCTCACTGAACTCTCTGTGATGCTCTGAAAATTTTTCCCCTTACTCCACAGATTCCAGATCTCCTTGCAACAAATCACAACAAATTGTTAAGCGCTTGTTGCGAATTTTGATCTAAAAATTCTGATGGGATAATAAATTTTCCAACTCAAATTACAAAAACGAACAAATTAGCACACTATCCCCGGCAACGGCGCCATTTGATTGATCTTAAATTCCGTGTCGTGTTTTGAAAAGTGTAAAGATCACAACCAAAGAAATTTGTAAACCGCAATCAATTGACGGTGTCTATTGTAGATTCGTCGGTGAATGCGGATCGTCCACAGGGAAAGTGTGATTTGATCGATCTTGTTTTGGTTGAGTTGAAAATTAGAAGATAAAAGAAAATGATTCAATAATTGTGAAATTTAGTTTCAAGAATCATCAAGAATTAGATCTAGAATCAAGAAATACTAAAGATTAAGAAAATATCCAAATCGTTTGAATTATCAAGATTTGTAGAGAGGCTTGTTGGAATCAATCAAATTGATAGTGATGATGAATACGTATGATAAAAAATTCTTATCTATTGAAGATTTGTTGCTAGATCGATGACAATCAACGAGATTTAGGGATCTATTGAAGAAACTACGGTTTCTTCATCATCATCCCTTGTCCTTTCGTTGATTAGCATTCAAATTCTAGCCTCTAGGAAATTCAATCATCGATCGTTGATCTCTAATTTGGAGCGAAAACATTCAAGAAAGCATCTCGCTCAAAACTAGGTCATCGTTGATTCAATTTCCTAAAGTTTACAAAACTCATAAGACTTAAGAATCGTTCAAGAATTTCATCAACATCATCTACCTATTCTCTCGATTCCGATACAAGCGGAGTTTTTACCCACGCATCATTATAAAGCAATCAAGAACTGAAAATATCATAATGCGAGAATGAATAGAAAGCAAGAATAAAGATTTTCACCTTTTTTTATTCGACGTTTCGTTACAATACACTCAAAGATTACAAGATTTTGAGGAGGAACTAAATCGTCGAACTAGCTTCGCATCGTCTTCTTGAGTAGCGGATCGTCGTGGATCTCTTGCTCGGATGAAGATCGGCGTTGCTTCAAAAGGCTCGTTGAATGCTTTCTTGATTTGGTACTCGATGGATCTTGATTTGGATCAAATTGTGTCACTCAATTTGATTTAGAATTGATTTGGATCTCACTACAATTTTTTTACCCTCAAATGATGAACAACTACCGAACAACCTTTTCAATGAAGCCCTAGGTGCCTTTTATAGTGTTTCCCTTTGGCTTCCCTTAGAAGCTAGGTATAGCTTCCTTTGGAAGCTTGGTTGTTATGAAGCTTGTATGAGAAGTTAGAGTAGAGAAATTTCTTGATTAAGGTAGTTAGCTAGCTTGCATGAGAAGCCTTGCTGTTGGAGGGAAGCTTCTGGCGATTTGAAGAACTGAAGCGTCTTGAAAAAGTTTGGCCATTAAAAGGAGGCCTCTGGAAAAAGTTGTCACCGCCGACGAGTCGAGTTTGCTGCATGGAAATTCCTGTGTTGTTTCATGTTGGCTTTATAGTACTTTCCTGATATCTGGAATATTTTTATACTTTTTTGTTTACTGCCAGATCACAGGTCTTGGACTTGATGCGTTTTATCAGCACTTTTAGCAGTTCCGGCTCTTTTACCTGGAGAATTTCCTGCACACAATCTCGAGACAAGGATTGATATATACAGATCAATGCAAGTAGTAATAAACACTTAATTTCCCTCTAGAATGTCGATTATAACTATAACACAGGTTATTTGGTATTTTCCAAGTGAATTTGTAATCTGTCTTATAATTACAATAAACACCTATATATGAATGATAAGAGTAGGAAAATTAACGTGTTGAGAATGCACTATTTTCGACTGATCAAACTGCGCTAACATTATAATAATACATTATAAAACTATACTCTCTTTTCTGTCTATTCTATTTCTCTCATTCTTTGGGACTTACCGAGCAATTGTTCGCTGACGACATTCTGTTTCTTTCTTCTTTGGAATGTTGTCAGGTGGATCGGACCTTCTGGAGACAGAGCCCGCCAGCGAGGATTTGGATCAGCTAGCCTTCAATCCGGAGCTCTAGTTACTTGTACATATCATTTACATTTCTGTTATGCCACTGTTTAGGCATTGCTTTCCATTCCATATATTTCCATTTCAGTTGTATTGTAAAAAGAATGTTAATAAATAAAGTTGATGTTTATTTACATCATTTCTCTTGTGCATTTTACTTATATTACTTAGATACGTTTAGCGTGTTTACTTTTGAGTAAATACGTAGCGGCCTTGTCCCGTCCTCTGCCCATATACTGGGAAGCGGGGCGTGACAAGCTCATTATTTGCGGTGCTTGTCGGAGGATCTTCCCGGTTCGGCAATGGAGCCGCCGAACCTGAGCTCTCTGGGCAGGACTGCCCTTCGCTCCGGGATTTATATCAGGATTGTCATTAACTTTTTCCGACCACTTGGTTGTTCGTCGCGTGGTCTTACCTATCAAAGAATATGCTAAAAGTTAGGATCTTTGCTAGTGTTAGACTGAGTAGACACCATGCAACCATAAGGTGCTCTCTCTAAAATTAGATTTGCACTAAAGACAAACTAATCAGTACGAAAACTGTCTCTCTCGATAGATGGGCCGTCATCAGAGAAAGGGGAGAACGATCTTCCTATAAATAAAAATAGACCCCTTGGTTGCATGGATAACAATAACACATCGAAGATAATAATCATCTAGTCGTCTTATTTCATTAATAAAATTGGGTTGCAGTTACATATGATTTGATGATAATAGCAAACTCTCAGACCCTTGGACCATAATCTCGTCTTGAAAACCGAGTGCAAGAGTAGGTATGGATATCTAAATCTCTTACACCGCGAGCCTCAATTTGATATATGATTCATCGGCTACACCGCTAAGCCTGCTCTCGATACCTGAGCGCGAGAATAGACGTCTAAATCGCTTAGTCGTTTATTACGAGACCGAACGGGAGCCGATCTTCTCGCCTAGACCAATACCAATCTCAAAATCACAACACAAGGAGTAAGAATGGACGTCTAAATCGCTTGTGCTGTGACCACCAAGCTTGGCATGGTCGGAGGCCGAGATCAGTTCTATTATCACGTTATGAGAGTAGGGATAGACGTATGAACCTCTCATAGACATGATAACAGTCCCGATCCAGCCATCGGTACCCTCGGCCCTACCCAATCGGCGCTATATGAGTGCTGGAGCGCCGAAAGGAAGGTTGAGGCACATTCCTTCATCTTCATCCTCTGCTTTTTGTAGATCTAAAGGAACGTGGAGGCATATCTGATCGGAAAAGGTTGGTCGTCTCAAGTCTCGACAGGGTCTCGATGGAGATGACGTTAGTCGCCAGAGTCTAAATTACATTAACTACGATAGGGTGGCTGAGAAGCCCTGTAACTAGGAAATTGATAATCGGTTGATTGAAAGATTGATCCATTTCCTTGGTACTAGACTCGGGCTTTTATAAAATTAGGGTTTGTTAAGAAGTAGTTCAAAATCCTAGATTTCCTCTGATTCGAGTATCAATTATGCGTTTGCTTAGGGCTTAAGTTTCGCAATTGCCAATCTGCAACAGATCTTCCCGAAAATCCCCATAAATCTTTCTTTAGTCCATCCAACTATGGTCTGATTGGGCCAAGTCCTTTTCGTGGGACAGCATCTTTTATTCATTTGGCCCGGTTAGCACAAGTATTATTTTGTGCAACTAGAATCTTGGTACATGTGGCCTACTAAATTTCTGGGTCCGCCACCGCTTTAATGAATTTGATGTTAACAAGTTGGATCTAGAAACTAATCCTATATTCAATGTGGTGGTTTTCCCCCAAACAACTTTCTATTCAACATGGCGTGGTGAGCAAAATTGTAGATTTCAAGTTTTCAACTCTCATGATGAAGTTTATATTTCTGTAAATGACGTTCAAGGGATTGAATACTGCTACTTCTGGTTGCTATCTTGATTGGATCTAGTCTAAACTCATATCATTAAATATCAACCCTAAACTCTATAATTAAACATCGACCCTCAATCAAAGTCAACATTAATGCATTATTCCAACTGCAGCTGAACTAATTGGCTGCTCTTTTCTTTTCAACCAACAACTTGTTCCCAAAATTTGACGTGCAACTAACAACTACAAAGTACATACCTTCATTATTATCGTATTAAATTAATTAAGTACAAAACCAAATTAATAAAATAGAGGATAATAATCTCAGATAAAAAAGAAGAAAAAAAGGAAAGGATAAGCCAATCATAATCAATCTAGCATCCCTTGCTTTAAAACACCATATATAATGACAAACCAAGGCCAGGATCCATTGGTATCTCTCCTGGTGCATATTGGCGAGATGCCTTGTTTGTTAGAATATAAAATATATTCTCTCATCATAACTTTGGAGTTTTGGGACAGTTGAAGGGACGTTTCACATGGTATCAGAGCAGCTCATGTTCAATTCCCACCGGTGTGTATTAAATGCTGAAATATTTAAATTAAAATTATCGTTGTGCAAAAACCACATGTTTCGGCACAAAGGGCTTTCGACCTGCGGGTGCGTGTTTGAATATAAAATACATTCTCTCAACTCTCATCATAATTTCGGAGTTGTGGCGGAGGGATCCAGGGACATTTCACATTTCTCTATTGCGAAAGACAATCCTTCACCATTTTGACATAAATACCATATATATTATATGAAGGGTTAGTTGCACCAAACACCTTGGAGTTTAGCCTAGATAACACTTAAGTAGCTTATTAGCATAAACACCTCCTCAATTCATAACTAAAGCCCTTAGAAACAGTCAAATTCCACTATACACAGCTCAAATATAATCAAATTTGAACTGTGGATTTTTTTGTGTTCATAAATATGGGTGACCTTTTCTTAAGATGATCAATGGAGAGCGCTACAAGAAATCATGAGCTATTTCGTCAGCTACACCAATTTCGTGGGTCCATGGCCGACAAAATAGACCAACTAAAAATTAAATTGCGGGCCAGGTTGATGAAACATCTTCAGCTGATGAAATAGCTTTGGCAAAAATTAAAACATCCTGGCTCTTGGGTTGAGATCATTTGCCCCCAAATTTTCTGATCTCCCCAAAACCACCGCAGACCCAAATCCGCTCCACCACCACCTCCTCCTCTTCATCGATCCTCGTCCCTCGGACGTCAACTGCCTCCACCACCAATCAGCAACTGCTTAATACCCTTAATTTCTTGACCAAATCAAAACTAGACTGCATGGATTTATCGCTGAACAAGAAATTAACTCGAACAAGTTATAGTCAACAAATTACAGTCAATTCACATGCTTAAATATATGTTTACATATGCCACCCAAGTGTTGTTTCAAGGGTAAATTGTCAAAAAAATACCAGCACTTTTTTCCACGGTCAAAAACCATCCGGTCTCGAAATAGTAGTCAAAAACCCCATGGAAAATTTTCCTGCAGTTTCTGCATAATAGGATGCTATATCTAAGTACAAACTATTTAGATAAGACAACTGTTTAGATGTCACATAAAACTAGAGACCGGACAGTTTTTGACAACTGAAAAAGTGCTCAGGGGATTTAGACAATTTACCCTTGTTTTAATGAATTTACTATTAACACGGTGGATCCAGAAACTAATCGTCTATTCAATGTGGAAGGGGTTGGATATAGCTGCTTCTTGTTGCTCTCTTTGACTTGAACCTCATCCTCGACGATGACCGCCTCCACCACCTCCTCCTCATCGCGTGACCGCCTCTCTTTCCTCCCTCATCGTGTGACCGCTTCCCTCTCCGCCCTCCTCATCGTCGTCGCGTTGACGTGACGACATGCATTACGCTTCTTCTTCATCTTCCCCCAACTTCTTTAATAATTTTAGTTGCCATTAATTCGCCCACCAACAATGCCGCAAGTCAAAATTATAGACAATAATATTATAGTAATAGGAAAGAGGGAGAAAATGACCGCTGCTTTTGACCGATTCTTCATCCCTCTTTCTTTCGATTTTACTCGAATCGGTCAAAAAGAATCATCCAAGAAACCATCCAGGTTCCCACTCTTTAAACCTCTTCATTTATTTCTCCTTGTATTTTTCCTGCACCTGTGGATTCCAAGTGTTGGGTTTGGGGATCGAAGAATCATCTTCACAGGCTTCCTTCCTTCCTTCCTTCCTTTCTTTCTAGGGTTTTGGAGAGAGGGAGAATCTTGATAGGGTGTGTTTAAGAGTGATCAAGTGCCGTTTCAGGTATCTCTACAGCTTCTATTAACATTTGATTTGAACTGTAGGATCTGTTGCATATGGATTTCTTCCTGTAAAATTTCCACTCTTTGTCTTTGTCAAGTCTACTTAAATGTTTCTAGTTGTATCTACGAACAAAATGCATGGCTACTTTTGGTTTAGGATTTGATGTTTGAGCTGAGCTACAAAGTTACTGGTATAGGTGATTGTTATTACAAGATTAGGCGATTCTTATTTTTGGGAGCATATGGAGCACCTAAAAGATATGGATTATTGGATTGCATAATGTTAAATGACTTGATGATAGGAAGTGCACATATTGAAAAGAAGAGGAAAGTGAAAATTAAAAGACAGAGATTTGGATAAGATAAGATTAAGAATGGCGGAAATATATTGTTGTTCTTGTTTGAAATAATAATTATTGAATAGGAATATCAGAAAAATAGTCAACCATTAAAGTTCAAACTTGGTTTCAATAATGATCCAACGAGGCTTAGTAAGATACAAAGAGATTTTCAATGATATTTGTGCGACTCCATATGCTTTCTCTCAATTTCACTTGGTGGCAAAAGAGATAATGAAAATGTAATCTTTTGATAATTTTTTCCACCTTTTCTCATTTCATTCAGAACCAAAACACAGAAATTTAGTTTTCACTCTCATTTTCTTTTCCTTGATCTCATTTTCTTCAAATCGAAAAGAGTTAATACCTCTGAGAATGAATAAACCTATATTCAAATTGACTTTACCCCTTACCAGGCAGAGGTATATGCTAGAATTTAAAGGTCTTGGAGTTATATCAGGGAGAGAGTTTGCCACATGACTTACAACACTCGTTGATATTTCTAAGAGAAGAGCTTGGATTAATAAGAATGTAATCTTAGAAGATGACATCTCAAACTTTTTAAAAATATTTACAGATAAGAAGGCTGTTAAATTTAAATAAAAACGACATTACAGGAAATACTCTTGAAAGTGTATTTGCTAAACCCTAGAGGGGCGGGGTTGAATAGGGTGTGTATAAAAAAATGTCTCTAACTTTAAAACTTGTATCTATTCATTCGAGCAATTTAAGCACGGTTAAAATAATAACAATAATGATGAATTTAACACATATATAATTACAGTAAATATGAGGTAAGGAGACGAGAAATGCATACTCAAACACATCAATTTTAGAGCGGTTTGACGCCCTTCGCATAATCCACTACCTAAAGGCCCTTACCTTTAGGAATTTTCTCTTTTCACTATCATACTCCTTTAACCGGACGGAGGAACCTCTTACTTGCAACTTGTTTCATCAGATAGTGGAACACTCTTACACCTTTTCATGGGTAGTGGATTATCCTTACAATGGTTTGGTAGTTCTCTCTAAAACAGGTGAGAGACAATGAAGCACATACAATTCTTCTATCAACAATAACAACAACTGAGCCTTTTATCCAAAGCATATGAGGTAGGCTATATGAACCAACATACAATTCTTCTTTAGGGTTTAAAAATTGATGAACTTGAGAGGTTGCTTGAAATTTGTGCAAGTGAAATGAGAAAAGCTAGCAATATTTATAGATATATGTTCTCAAAGAAAATATTTTTCTCTAAATATAATATTCTCAATTCTAAAGTATGCAATAGCTAGATGATTAAAATGTGTTGAATATTTAAAAATAATTCCATAAATGCTTTAGCCATCACAATAGCTACATGAAACAAATCTTTGTATGTTAACCAACGGATATAAAGCCAACGACTATATTTATCAAATTTGTAATGAATGATGGGGCATAAAAGTCAAGTAGCATAAGTCATGGAGATAATGCATGCATGTAATAATAAATTGGAAAAGCATACAAAATTTGTAGGCATGCAGCCAATCAAACTGATGTTGGAAATCAATTAATAAACCTTATATAGCATGCACAAATCAATAGCTAGTCATTGGCTGATAGAATTAGAAATATTATTTCGTTTCACCATGGTAGTACGAATCCATTGTCGCAAATCTTCAGAAATACCGAGTAAATAAATTTTAGTCCATTATTAATTATATAAAAACATATTTTAAGAAATAAATTAATTTAAGCCTTTTAGAAAAGTTTTTTCAAGCTCATTATTTCTAATACGAGCCAATCATCGACTCTTATTATTTGTTGGTTTCAAACTTGATGTTGAAATATGCCTTAGTTTGTGAAGTCCCAACATTGACCTCATAAAAAAACATTTTAGATTGAAAGTATTCTACAAAAATATATGTAATGAAAATTCAAGTGTGTTTTCTCAAGCTCATTCGATCTTTATCCCTTTACAATATGGTTCTAAATGAAATGAACAGAAAAGAAAACCTAACATATCTATAACATTAGTTGATCTTTTGAGTCCTTATCCGTCTTGGCTTCAAAAATATTGAAAATGCTAATTTAGTGAAGTCCAAATATTGACTTAAGTCCTCCTTTGGATATAACATTTAAGGTTTGGTTCTCCATCCTCCATTTCATGTTCCATGTTATATAAATCCCGCAAAATGATTAACTTGAACGTGTAACTATATGTATGACAATAATCAAAACTTAACCGGGGTGAGTCAAACAACTTTGCCCAATTGTTCAAGAAAATAACAAACTATATCGTGGGAGAGTGTAAAGCAAAGGATTATTATCAAAAGAGAGTTGGTGGTGGAATGAAAACTTAATTACTTAGTTCAATATAAGAGTTAACTAGTAATAGATAAAATGGTATTTTGCTTTGTATTTGTTTTTTGCTTCAATGATTTGATAATTTTAGATTAAATGATTAATGTGTCTTATCATGCAAATCTACGCATCATCTTGGTTTTTGTTTCCTTTCATATGCCTAGATTAATTCCTATACAATCAAAGATTCCAGCACGATCAACTTTATTTATTTTCATATACTTATTGTCCGTCTGATTAATCCACTTAATTGGGAATTAACTTTACCACAGAAATAATCATTCGCGTGAGGAGAAAAACGATTTTTTTTGACATACGCAAATGAACGTTTAGGTAGGAAGTTCTCGTATAGCTATGATATTGAAAGGGAAACTTATCCAGCCATTTAACATATC
Source organism: Agapanthus africanus (assembly GCA_030015575.1). NCBI lineage: Eukaryota > Viridiplantae > Streptophyta > Magnoliopsida > Asparagales > Amaryllidaceae > Agapanthus > Agapanthus africanus. Next base: position 117,260,377 of record JASDDO010000031.1, read on the forward strand.
ACTTGGCCTGTATTTCTCATAAATTTTCCCCATATTTGGTGCCAAATCCTTCTATTCTCTTTGTAAAACATTCACCACTCATTTCTGTTTCCACTTCAGTAACCATACTCTATATTCATCTTCCATAGTACCAGCTATCCTCTGCTCTTTATGGAAGTCGTAATGATGTCCTTAAGGTTCCTGTTATAGGCAGCATCTTCCATTCTTCTAGTGCTCTATGATATTAGCGCCAAAAGTAATACTTGAATCTTATCTGTGAAACACTGTATTCTTTATGACGTCCATATAAAGATTGAAGAACATCACCTTTTGTACCGTGTTGTCCTTATTCTAAGCAGCCGTGAGTTGTGCATTTTAGGCCATGTTCTTTGATACCAAGTATCCGGGAGCTGAATGGAACTCTAAGGGTTCCTTCCAGTATGCCATCTTGTGGTTCATTGGCTAGAAATTTCATATTAAAGATTCTAAGAAAGGGAATTTCATTCTTGAAAGCATCGAAGGTGTCTTGATGTTTTCTTCTCGTGCAAGCTTGAGCGCCAAAGTAATAAAACTTACTTTGTAGCAGAGATACTTTTTCTTTAGATCTTTTTTTGTTCATCTCGTAATTTATAGCAACAAGAATTTCAATACTTTCTTTGAAACTATTTAATAAGCAGTGTGTTTTATTTGTACAGGGAATTGATTCTTATCCCCAAAGAACTATTGCTGGCTGATATTTATTATTAGTTACTTTTGATAATGATGCTAAGAATGCCAACAGCTAAACTTCTCTTATTTGGGGGGATTCTTGCATGTTTGTCTTGCTTCTATTTGCCGCTTGCGGGAGCACAGATAACTCACCCATCTGAAGGTAAATCCAAGAAGTAATTTACCTTTATCTTATACTACATTTAGCATTTGATTCTAGCTGAGAAACTACATGTTAGAGGTGATTATCTATATGCTAGAGCATCATTTGGAGGTAGAAGAAGAGATTGATGGAAGAAGGATTAATTATCGGTTGTTTGGTGGTAGAAGATGAGAATTTGAAGATACATATATATTTTTTGAAGTTCTAGAGTTTGTGGAGGTAGAGAAAAAGAGGGTAGGTGGATTGTAGTTCTGGAGATGAGGTTTAATAAATAAGGTTTAGAGATAATAGGAATACGTTTGATGGATTGGAACCGTTGGTTGGCCTAACAAGACACTTGAATTTTTTTTTAAGATGGGGTGGGGTGGGGTGGGAAGATAAAATAAATAGTTATTTTGTGAGGGGGGTTGACACGATTATGATTTTTATTTTTGTTTTGGGGGGTATAAGTACAAAAACATTTCTGAAAACTTTATGATGGATATTATAACAATGATTGTTTTCTCTTGGTGCTTGGATTCGTTTTTTTATTACCATTTTACCCATATACTTTTGATAGTGGTCTAATGACTATCATATTGTAAAATCCAAACGCCATTCCTTACATGGAAGACAACACTTGTGTTGCATGTTAAAGACATTACACATGAGGAAACAATTATTTTTATTCACCAGTTTCATATAGAAGTATAATCCATCGAGTAAATAGATTCGAACGAACAAGCTAACAATATCAACGTAGTAACAAGCAATAACTTTTAACAAATGACTAGAAGCTTCAATGAATTTTTTTACGAGAAAATTGAACAAATATCAACAAACAAATTCAAATAATGTCAACACACAATTCTCACAAATTTGAACTTCAACAAACATGGATGAAAAAGCGTCCACGAACAACTTCAAAAGCTTAAAATCTCTATGAACTATTTTAATGATTCTCAATGAACAATATGAATGATCAACGAACAATTGAATGATCTTCACTAACCAATTTTGATGAACTTCAACAATGAACTTGAGCAAAATTCTCAAACAATCTTCAATCAACAGCTTGGACGATCTTTACGAACAACTTGGATGAAACTTAACAAACTTTGATGAACAATTTTAGCAACTTGAACGAATTTCTACGAACTTCAAATTTTAACTAACTGGAGAGTTACAACATTTTAAGCTAGTCTTAATAAACTTGTTAAATGAACTCATATGAACAGCTTTTTCAAACGATTTCAATGATTAACTTCGCAAATTTAACTAACAATTTGTCTTAAACAAACTTCCATTTCAACAAACTCCAACTTCAATGAGTTTCATATTTCATAAACCTCAAACAAATTTCAACAAACGTCAAATTTTGGGCTTCAACAAATGATACCTATGATCAACAACGGAAATAGCCACATGATTAGCACTTCTTTTAACAACGAGCAAAAACACACCCATGACATGAACTTTATTGGGTAGGCAAGCCCATACGTTCACACAATTCATTTGGTATCGATAGTCTTCAATATGCCCAAAGATATGCGAGGCAGTCTATACCGATGTAAGGATGCTGGGTATTTTTCATGTCCCGAGTATGTGGCAACCTTATTCACCGAGACTTTTAGGAATCCACAAACGAGTACTTGTTATGCGAGGGACAAACTTTATTCACTGCTATGAGGCAGTGAGCGTAAAAATTATAAAAATAAATAACCCAAAACATAACAATAAAAGAAAATAACATTAAAAAGAAGTTTTTTTTTAATTTTTCTCCAAAAAGTTTTTTTAAAAAAGATTTTTAGTTTTTTAAATATTTTCAGATCATTTTGGATTTTTTTCATTTTTTTGAGTTGGTTTTAATAACTTCAAGATTTGGCGGGTAGAGTTTCGAAAACCCTAGAGAAACGACGGCATGGGTTGTGACGGTTTTGAAGACTTGGTGGTGATGGCAGTGACAAGGTGGTCTTGGTGGCATGGTGATGGTGGCTTTAATGAAGTATTGAGGTAGCGGCGTGGCGAGGATTTGAAGACGATGACTGCTTTATGGTTAGCATTTATGGTGATTTAATGGAGTTGTTTTGGTGGAGGAGGTGGTGTGTTGTTGGAGTTGTTTTTGGCGGAGAAGGTGGCTAGGGTTTGAGATGGGATAGAGGCTAGGGTTTGAGATGTGATGGAGGTAGGGGTTAGGGTTTTGGAGTCGTTGGGATGGAGATGTAGAAAGGGCTGAGTAGATGAAGTTCCTCTCCCTACTTATAATAAAATATCTTAGTTTACTAGTTAGATGGAATATTCAAAATATCTAATCTACTTGACTACAACTTACCCTTTACTTAAACCCCAAACAATTATTTCTTAACCTCTAAACAACCCTTTCTTAACCACTAAGTAATTATTTCTTAACTACTACTTTTTATTCTTAACACTCAAGTCACCCTTATTTCTTAACATTTTCCCATTGTTATTACCAGTGTTTTGTGTTCACATTTGATTTTCTGTTTTCTCTTTCGAATACCAAGCAAAAATATGACATTTATCAAGTCGAGCAAAACATGAACCTGTATGAAAACTTGAAGAACCATATTAATTCAACTAAATTTGGGCATCTTGCATATGACATTTATTTTATTATTCATATTTTGCACGAAATTTTTTAAATTTACACATGTGCATGGCACGTGCTAAAAAGCTAGTACATAAGTAGGGAAAATTATAGTTAACTCCTTCCATTTACGATGTCGCACAAAAATAAAAGAAATTTTAATCTTTATCTTTCTTGAAATAGAAAAATTAGTCCCTTCGTTATTCCTAATGACTTGCTATTGCTACAATGATAACGATGAAAACATTCAATATATATGACAGAAAACAATTACTTTGCATTCTTATCTGTATGAAAACACTCAATAATCCTTTCCCGAATACTTTACATTTTATCTGTAGAAGCATTCATCATATACTTACATAGGTTAGGAATTATTTAATTATGTTGTTTATATTATATTACTGAATTTCATATTATGTTATGCAGTTAGTGCTTTGAGAGCTATTAGGAGCAAGTTGGTTGATCCCATCAATAAACTATCCACTTGGAATTCTGGTGATCCATGCACATCAAATTGGACAGGAATTATTTGCTATAATTCTACTTTACCTGATGGATACTTGCATATACAAGAACTGTGAGATTGAACTTTTGAAACTTCACTTTTCTTATTTAACTTTAATCATTCTATGAGTTCTTGTTGAGCTTCATCATTATAATTTTTCTTTCCCAATTTATGCCATGTGACATGCTCGAATGTATAATATAGAATATTTACCATATTTTTTTGCCAAAATATTATATTTTCTTGTTAGTTACTGAAGCATGATGTCTTCTACCAGCTGATAGATCGTGTTAATTTTTCGCCCACAGGCAGCTGCTAAAGATGAATCTTTCAGGAAGCTTAGCTCCTGAGCTTGGTAGTCTTTCGTACATGAAAATTTTGTGAGTCCATATAAGATCATTAACCACATAAACCTTATTTTATGTTATTTCCCGTCATCATTTAAAAAAAATGTTTTGATGAATGTAGAATTTTTTATTTTTCTTATCGTGGATATCCTTAATGATCTGAATGCACTTCTGGTTGAAGGGATGCCATGTGGAACAAAATTAATGGAACTATTCCGAAGGAGATAGGCAATATTACATCTCTGGTGCTCCTGTAAGTCAATTTGTTGTGAACTAGCTTTTTGCATAGCTAAAAATATGGTTGATTGTGTTCTGTTTCTTCCCCTCTTTCTGATTTCTGTTCTCCAATATGCTTTTACTTTTTAGTCATGCTTCTTGCATTTAATTCTTTTTTGTGCCCACATCTAAGCGATGTTGTAAGCAGAATAAAGTTACTGATGTTTTCAGAACCCTTGGGCTTGTAAATTATGGGGAGTATTGATATATCATATTTTGCAACCTTTGAAACATAACCACTTGAAAATAGTAAACAATATTGATTGTATCTGGCAGTCTCCGAAAGTATAGTCGTAACGAACTTAATACCGGCATAAATTATTTTTATATTGATTCTTCTTGATTACAATGCATCAATTAGAGTTTCTATTGAAAGGAGACACAATCATAACTAATGAGTCCTACAAGTTCTTAATCTGTTTAGTGGTATAAAAAGTGCTCAAGTTCCATCCATCTTATGCCACTAATAAAAGTGCTCAAGTTACATCCAGTTAATGCCACTAATAGATCAAATCAAGTAGGTAATAGGACCAGGACCAGGTTCAAAGACTGAATGGCTAATATGCTTAAAGGATAATTGGTTATCTTATCGGTCTCCCTTTTCAAGGAAACTTTAGTAAAGTTTGCAATATCTGTTTCATAGGTATGAATAGGCTCATCAAGGAGATGAGAATCTCCCATCATAAGTAGAAATGGAAGGGGTAAGGAAACAGTTTTGGATTTAATATTTCTTCTAGTATAATTGTTCCCTCATTAAAGTGCATATTGTTTGTCCATAAAATTGAACTTGCAAATCCAAGGCGAAGATGAGTTTTACAGTAACCCATTGACTGCAGAATGTCATATGTGCTGTATCCGTTGTTGGAAATTAAAATTTTTGGCTGTTTCATTCGTGCAAGATTTAATTAGTAACAAGTTTATATATTAGACTCATTTCTTTGATGGAGATCCTCTAGGTCATTGATCAAGATCCCTTTGGACTGGACAATAGTCTGGTCTTTACTGGTATTTACACAAACAACTCCCGAATCGAGGCAGAACCGATCTCCTTTTCTTTCTTCTTTAATATAGAGGATGAAACACCAAGAGAGAGGAGAGGGAGAGGAGGCCGTCCCTTAAGTGTAGAAAAGGTGCTAGCTTTATGTCATAATTACAATCAGCCCCTATGCGGCTATGCCAAACATCTTTGCAATTAGGCTTTTCTGTGCGTAACTTAATTGCAATGGTTACTATCTCACATTGTTCTATGTGTCTGACATGTAACCTCAATATTATTGCTGGCATAAATCCGCAACATATAACGGGAATTAATCACAGGCCCTTCCAATTATAAATTGGAACAGTTTCAAATTATTATATTATTAGAAGTCCTGTGATTTTCTCTTCAGATTAATTATCAAATATTCAATTAAGACTTCTAATAAATCATAGTTGACATTTGACACCAAGCTGTATGCCCCAGATATTAACGTTCATTAGAGAATCTGATCAAATATTTCCGTAAACTGTTACAGTGCAATTTGATCCTTTCATCATGCAATACCCGATTAAACTTATACAGTATGCTCACACTGTCAAAGTTTATTCCTTCAAGGTAATCAAGGCCGTACTTCAATTGGTGAGATTGAAAAACCCTTTTTTCACTGCATCTTTGACCAAGGAATTTCCCGTACCAGACTTAGCTAAGTTTGGACATACTTTCTTTTTACCAAGAACACAGGGTTCCTTATTGAACACTCATTGATCTTTGTGTACTGAATGACTATTGGTTAATGAGCTCGTGGATAAAAACCCATTCAAGTAGCATTTAAGTATAATACACCCCGTGCCGTCATCCTGCAACCTGCAATATTTCAGAATAATGCTTTCGAGGAACTTGACCTCACCAAACATGATCTTTACATGGCTTGATTCCCATTGCAATTATTGTTTGGAATTTAGCATGGAAGTTAGGTAAACAATTGTCCAGATGCGCACATGATAGACAATAACAAGTGCATTTATGCTTACCTTTTTGCGATGTCACCTGATCAATTAGTTTCAATTTTTGTGGATCCTCTCGACATTGATCTTTAGTTAATTATCTTACAAGCTCAAACTTCAAAGACAGTTCATATCAGCAATTAGTTTTTCTTTTCCTAACAATACTCTCTGTGTCTTTCCAGGCTCTTGAATGGGAACCAACTTTCTGGTTCTTTACCTGGGGAGCTAGGAAATCTTCGTAACTTGGATAGGATACAAATAGACCAGAACCAGATATCAGGGTCTATACCAAAGTCATTTGCGAACTTGAACAAAACAAGGCATTTGTAAGTATGTCTATACTCTTTGTTTTTCATCTTGTTGACAAGAGGATATTCTTTTGTTATGATAAACTTTGACCATTTTTCTTTCAGCCACATGAACAACAACTCAATAAGTGGACAAATTCCACCAGAATTGTCAAGGCTACCAAGTCTTGTTCACTTGTAAGTTGCAGCCATTACCGTCTTCTACTTTTCTCTATGGCAGTGCAATCTGCTTGGTGCTTGCCTTTGGTTGTTTCAGTCCCCCCCCCCCCCTCCCCTTCATCCATTCTTCTTTTCCTGTAACTAACAAATTGAATTGCAGGTTACTGGACAATAACAACCTATCTGGATTTCTTCCTCCAGAACTTAATAAGCTACCAAGCTTACTTATTCTGTATGTACTGTACCATGCTTCTTTGAATAGTTCGTTTATGATTAAGAATGGCTATCATTAATTCTGTTCTTTAAAGGAAGAAGATTTTCATCGATGGTTCAGTTTTAGTAAATGTGCAAAACTACATTAGACATCAACATTTATCTGCTGCCGAGATTAAGTAGGAATATTTAATTGCTAATATTTCCCGCACTTCTGTTATTTACTTGTTGAGAATGTGGTTAACATTTAGCCCCATATTGGAAAAACTATGGGATGCATATGGGTATAAGATATAAGATGGGATAAACGTCCATAAGGCTTAAGTCTTTTGGATGGAGTCCCACTATATTAAAAGCCCATGTGTGGGCCCATGTGTTGTGGGCCCAAACCTAGTTTTACATTACCCATTAAGAAGTTATTATTTGACAATTATAACAGTACATATATAATTCTATAATATTTGAAGATGATAAATATATATATTTTTCTCTCCCTGCCATTTTCATCTTTTTGCCTTTCAATTTCTGCATGTGTCCTTTTTTCTTCTCCTTTAGGTGGTAATCTTTCTGTGGTGGGGTGAGGGAGGATGGATTAGTGTGTTGTACATGTTTTCTTTCTTCTTCTTCTTCTGTTTAAATTTTCAGTCCTAATTTCTTGCAGTGAATAGCTTTATGGGTTATCAAAGACCATGTTTAAGAAGTTGATCACACCCTGTACCGAGAGATCCATATACTTATTTAAAGGAATGCTATTATTTCTATATTTGTTAGAGTGCGAAACTTATTCTCATGTTTATCTCCGGATCTTATGTCAGGCACTCTCATCTTCTTGTTTTTGGTATATCATTATTCAGCATCGTACCAGAGTTTCTAGAACGTCATTTATATAGAGAAAAGGATAAATGTTTATAGTATTGTGAAGTGCCCTTTTTATCTTTATTCGTATAATGTAATTTTCTTTTGACTACGATCTAAATCAGATGCAAGGCTTCAGTGTTTATTTCCCTGAATATCCTTGTTATTCGCAGCATGGTTACTTCTAGAATATGCATTTTGCACAAATTGATATTTCCTTATGTAATGTTTCATAATTTCATTACATGCATGCTTCTTTGAGGGTAGTTGCAAATTTCCGGTTCTCGTTTGAGTTGTCTGACGGTTGTCATTGGCTCAATGCACATATGCATATTTGATCTTTCTAGTCTAGTTATTAATACTAATGTCTACAAGTTGATATTTGTATGCATTACTTTTTTCTCCTATCATGTGTCTTACAGGCAGCTTGATAATAATAACTTTAATGGGAGTACAATTCCAGCTTCTTATGGCAACATGACCAAACTTTTGAAACTGTAAGTGCATTCTTACCAATTGTCAAGTATGCTAGTTTGTTTAGTCTATTCTTTTACTTGTAGATAGATAACTGTGAAGAATGATCACAAAAATTTGATTATCCACTTTAAACTTTGCGCTATTTTCCATATCTGAATTAACCTGGGAGAGGTGAATGAAAAATATCTATACTTTTGATTGCTAATTGCTAGTTACTTCTTATTTTTTCTTTTCATTTTACACAGACTGCTTGTGTTTTCTGGCTTAGCATATGAATTTCCGTAATGAAAATTATAACGGAAGGATGTAATTCGTAGAGGATAGGCTAAAGCTATGTAGACAAAATATATTTTATGTCATGGAATTGTGTTTTATCGAATGGCTGATCCATAGTCCATTTGGTGCATTCTGACGTACATGTCTTTGAACCTATAAAATTCTATATTTTTCTGTGTCATGCTCCAAACTACATAAAAACTCATAGCTATCATCCGTGACCGTGCAAATTCCTATAATTATAACTTTCTAGGCCTAAATAAAACATAAAATAATCAACAATACTCATCAAACTCAAATGATAAGATATCAATACCATTCAAAATTCCCAAATACTCTTGTTCACATAGTTACCAACATGGTTTGAAATATTGGCCGATCCCAATTCGAGATGCCGATCCCAATCCGAGATGGCCAATTCAGATCCCCAAAATGTTTGTCCGAGTTATAATTCCTTGATTGATTCTGAGATTTTAAACTTTAGTATTGGTTTCACCAATTGGTTTTTGTGGCTTTAGTGATTAGTTTATTAATGGGTTAGAGACTAGGAAGCATGTATGCTTCTATTTGCTCGCCATGTCCATGTTCGACACATCGCCGTGTCTGACATGTATCGGACACTTGGACATTTCGTCCGATAATGTGTTCAACACACTCGGGCCATGTCCTTCCAAATCAGACACTTCCGACACTTCTACGTAACATAAGGTGTTGAGAAATAAAAATGTATGGGGGGCAATTTTGATAACTTTAAGAATACAAAAATATTAAATATATTGGATCTATCATTCGGACTAGATTTATAAGAAAAGGTTCAAATTGAAGCAAATGATGAAGTCGGGTCTCTGAAAGTTGGTTTCGATTAAAAAGGATTAATATTTTGTTTATTTTAACTTTAATGATTGTATTAAAGGTATTCTTGTGCATTTATTGTAGTTTCATCCATACTTATATATTTGTTTATGCTCAAGAATACTTACAGTTATCGATAAAAGATGTAAGTTACATGTAACCTTAAATTTTGTTTGCATCGTACCTTAATGTTATATTAGTAAATGTTTTTTTTCTTGTTATTTATATATTGTTTAACACACACACGTATAAATAAATATTTAAAATAATATAAATGTATTCCCGTGTCATTTTTACAAATTTATCGTGTCCCATATCCGTGTCCGTACCTGTGTCCGTGTTGGTGCTTCATAGGTTAGTGATATTAATATGGGTTTGGTTTGTTTGACATCAATAATTAATAATAAAATATCATAAAGTTTACGGTTATCTTTATAACATATTTAAAGAAACCATTCAAGACATCGTTAACTACTAAGAAATGTGTCGAATTGTTAACAGCCATTTTAAGTATTTATTTACAGTTTTTGCTAATTTATAAAAATTTGTTTATTCAAACAACATAAAAATACGATAGTTCCAATTCGTGATTGCCGGTATTGCCGAGATGGCCAATTCCGATCCAAAAATGATCGCTCTATACTGGTATCGATACCAAGATTTTAAACCTTGGTTATAATAAATCATAAATCCTAACTTGCCCACAATCCAACAAACCTTATGTTACGATATATGCACACCCGAAAGCTGATAGCTACTTTTCTAAATGTTTCTGCATTTTGATTAGCAACCATATAAAAGGTGGGTGAGGTTCATAGCCCAGTAAATACATGAATCATAAAATGTAAAAGAAAAGATTTGGAATTTAAAATGAAACGACAATTATATGAGCCTAAGATACAGACAACAACAACAAACCGGGAAGACGATGCATAAGTTAATATAGAAATTCCACTAAACCTGCATATGATTTTGACACGATAGAAACAAAAATGATAAGAATTAAGCAAATATACAATCTATTGGTTACCACAAACCCAATGGTCGCGTTAGCACTTACACATCAACGTTTAATTCGGCTTACAATGGTTTACCTATAATGGCAAATCTCTTGGGCCTACAATGCCTCAACAAAGTACAAGATTTTAATTCATGCAACTTATGCATCAGAAGCAATATTAGATTAAGGTATATAAGAACAACAATATCTTACGGTTTAGATGTGTAATATTATAAGCACAATAAATCGTATAAAGGTCAAAGTAACAAAATTCAAGCAATATTATAATCTACGAATAATATATTGTATAAGGGTCAAAGCAGCAAAAGTTAGGCAATATTATAATCTACGGGTCCCACACTCACCAATTGTTAGGTTCTGCCTACAACGATATGCCGATAAATTTCTAAAGCCTACAATGGCTGTCTACAAAGGCACATCTACGGGGTGTTGACACAACTAATATATATATATAAAGTATAAATTGCTTAACTTTCATGTGTATACCTTTTAGGAATGATAAATATAGAATAATTCTCGAAACATGTGATTTGCATGAAGGCAACAACCCAACAATCATAACAGGTTTAATGCATATCATTATTAAACAATACCAGGACATAAATGTTAAAACTAGCAATTATCAAATCGAATACATAATATTGAGTAAATCAAGGATATGCCACAAAGAATAAGGAAATATGAATAAGAGTCATAATTGTAAAATATGAACTTAATACTTACTGCTATCACAACGATTTCACTATCCAAGGAACTCCAAAATCATTTGTCCGAAATCATGATTGATCCTATGACGATTTGAAGATAATTCTATTATATACTACACTATTAACATATAATACAAGGATGATAAGTAAAACCCACCCACAACCCTCTAATAATGGTCTTTTCGGGTTAGAAGCATCTTTAGAAATTTTATTTGTTTTCTTCTTTTTTTAAAGCTATTTTATATATCAATTTAGGGAGTTAATATGAATTTCTAAAGTTTGGGGTCCTAACAATATTTTTTTCCAGTAATTAGATATTTAGTGAATATATAAGTAAAAAGGCTTGATTAATAATACCACCAGAATATGAGGGGTTTAAAGTAATAACCGAACTAAAAATAACTAGATTTAGTTGTGATTATTACAGATAAAAGTTCAAGAAATACTAGCAAACTTTCTAGTTTAATTAGATTAAATTTGATATCAGGTCCAATCGGGTCGAATACTAATTCGACCCGCAACTTACTACCCAATTAACCAATACTAAAGTACTAATAGACTAATGTGGATTGGGTCGGGTTTAATACAAATTAAACCCGACCCGCATCTTAATCCAATATGTATTAAACCCGACCAGCATCTTAATCCAATATCTCAATCTAATATGTTAGGGCTAAATATAAACTTTACCCGACCCGAATCCAAATCCTCAATTTATCACCTTTCTCATTTGCGATTTCAATTTTGCTATCACCACATGTAAAAGAAAGGAAAAAATCCGAAACCTTAGTGATGGCGGCTTCTTCGCCTTCCACAATCGAGCATGGTCGACTCTACGAAACCTCCAACCTTTTTGGCCTCCCTCCCTACCTCTTTTTAGCTACACAATTTTGTCTTAGGAGAAAAAGATGAGATGAAGCTCTTACCTCAAAAGCAGGAATCGATCACAAATCGTCCTGAGCAACAATGAAGGGTTAGGTTCTTCTTTCCTTTCCTTCGACCTCTTTTATAGCTCTCTCTCTCTCTCTCTCTCTCTCTCTAACATTACAACCTCTTAAATTACCCCCCATTAAAACCCATCACCCCGAGCATTGATTGGCCATAAATTCAAAATTGAGTTTATATGTATTATTTTCTTTAATTCAGTATGTGTGTGTGTGTGTGTGTGTGTGTGTGTTGGATATTACATTCTGTTCTATCCTTTGTATGAAACAAAAGATCACAAACTGATTTGGATTCTTTTATTAAATGAGCATGGCTTCTTACAAAATAATTTCATATGTATGCTGAACCCCGGATTTCTTCCTTTCTCCTTTTGTTATTCTTGTTATATAAGATAACATGCACCTTTCTCACTTAGATTCCATTTCTGGAACCTAGCATGCGACATTGTGGTTTTACTACTTGGGCGAACAAATTATAAATTGAGTGTTGGAGTCTTCTCATCTCCCATGCCATTTATCCTCAACAATTTTGATATTATTTGCATTCAAAATGTGTATAAACCATACTAGCGAGTAGCAAATAATGGTCAATATGTTTTATATAGCAGCAATAATTTGTCTTTTTGGGTTTAACAGGAGTCTTAGAAATTGCAACTTACAAGGAGCTGTTCCTGATCTGAGTGCGATACCTAAGCTTGGTTACTTGTAAGTGAAAAAAGTGATAGATGAGATGCTGCATAATATAAAACAAAGGAAAAAAAAATGTTGTTTCAATATATCACCATTTTGCTTTCCTGTATTTATTAGTTGTGAAATCTTAAAAGATTGATTAGGTTCATGTTTCAGAGATCTAAGTGGGAACCAGCTGACGGGGGCCATACCGTCTAATAAGCTTTCCAATAACATCACCACCATGTAAGTGTCAATTCTGAGCTTCAGAATGTAGAAGTTTCCAATTGCTGGAATTGACATGGTCATTTGGAGGCTTGCATTTTGTTGGTTATCAGTTACCAACAAGTAATTAGCCACTGCTGATTTATTATCATTTTTAAACTTCTGCAGCGATCTCTCAAACAATTCACTTAGTGGATCCATTCCGATGAACTTTTCAGGTCTTCCCAATCTCCAGAGATTGTGAGTGATATCCTTACTAATTTTCCCAAAATAGCAATTATATAGTCCTGTCTGTACTTTTCGATGTTATATAATTTAAATAATGTTCCCTGTTTTCCTACTAGCTGTTAGTTACCCTTTCATATGTTTATGTCAAAAACATATACTTCATTGAACCCAAGTTATTTTTTCAAAGAACCAGGAATTTTATATAGATGAGCTTAGTTCTATGGTATACACCAAACAGTGAATAATGCATATTGTATTTATTTGCAGGTTGCTTGACAATAATAAGCTTAATGGTTCTGTTCCACCCTCTATATGGAAGAATATGATTTTCACTGGAAATAGAAGTCTCATAGTGTAAGATCTGTTTATTAAAAAAAAATGCTTTGTTTAAGTCGATCTCTATGATAGAGTAGTTAAATATTTCTGTTCATTTTTTGACAGGGATTTTCAAAATAACTCTCTCACAAATATATCAGATGCTCTTCAGCCTCCTGCGAACGTCACACTCTTGTATGTTTTTCTCCCACATTTATTCCAGTAATTTACTAGGATTAAGATGCCATGCATCCTTTCTTTCCAACAATGATTGACTGCTTGAACTCCCTGGTTATGCCATTGGTATTGCTTGCAAACTTTCCTTTACGTGACTTGACAGTTCTCTCTTCTACAGATGTTTTACTTGCACATTAAAATAAGCAATGTATGCAATATTCAGATTCTGTTACCCATCTGCATATCCATGCTATCTTCTCAAACAGATATACTGAAGCAACGAAAATACTTTTCTGTTTTTGTTAAGTGTTTTTTCATATTGCAAAATGCTAACTGCCGAGTATACACGTGTTGTCCATTTTGTTTGAGAACTTATCTTTGATCCCTTACATGGGGATACAGTTCAAGTCAGACACATTTCTTTAGATCGTTACAATTCATTCTTTTGATTGGCCAGCATGTAGTTTCTACTTATAAATGTGCTAAGATTATTACTTAGTTTAAATGTTATTTGGCTAATCAATGGCATTGGCGAGTTGGTGCCTTTTATACAGATTTCTGCAATGTATTTCTCATTTCCACCCATCATAATTACCCACAATGTACGCGCGTGCGCACACAGAGACAATTTTTCTAAAATTTTGGAGTCGATAGAGAAGTAGAAAAGGTAGAACAATGAAAGAATCGACTTCGGAGTTGACGGAAGAATTGGAAGAAACAGGTAGAACTCAGATTAGTCGGGAATGTGTATCCCAAGTCCACACACTAATACACTAGAAGGTTCTAGTGTAGGAAAAATGAGGGTGAAGAAATGTAGCAAGAGTGAATGAATGGGATGAAATTAAGTTTTTATAAAGTTTTTATGAAGAAAGCAAAACAACCTATATCCCTAAAATTTAGGGTCTCCTAAGACACTAGACCCACACCTATACTTCCAAACAAGGTATCAAAGATCGTCAGGCTCTCTCCTCACTACCCTCGTGGCCATGTAAGTGCAAGCGATTCGGGAGGTTATAGAAGCTTTCACTACTATCCTAATTAAGTAACCGCAACAACTTTTGAGACGTAGTCATGGAACACTTTCCTAAACACCACATGAATAGCGAAGAAGAGGTAGAGTCTCCCTTAATCCATACTTGTCCTTAATGAGTGTGAATCCTTAGAGTCTTGGGTTCTAGTATTTTTTAGTTAAGCTCTTGGTCGATGCTAAATGCTCGTTTTGTGATTTCTTGGGCTAGGGTAGGGTAATGAACTCCCCACCCTATCTTGATTTGGTCGTGTCATTAATTAATCCGTATTTCAATGAATGCCAATCCACAAAATCTAAAACATTCAAAACAATCACATGATTTATTTTTTTGTTTGCGGCGGCGCAAGCTAAGAAAACCTGCAACAAGTAGAGTATATTGGAGCTTGGGGTAAAAAGAGGAGAGGCAGAAATGAGCTCAGAAAAGTTGTGGCTGAAAAGCCTTTTGTTGCATCGCGTTCCCGCGATTTGGTCAGTACTCCCTGACTGCGTTTTCGTTGTGGTTCTGAAGCCCTTTGGTCTCTGTCTTTGGCTCTGTTTTCACTTCTTCAGTAGAGTTCCCTTAGTTGTCCAGAAGGAATTTTGCAAGTCTTAGTGCTTCTCTTATTTACTGCATATACACAGAAGTCATGTAAAGATGACAAAACATTTTTATGTTATTTTTTTAAGCAACATGATTAGTGAAACTCTATTGATCCCCGGCAACAGCGCCATTTGTTTTGTTTTTAGTTTTTTCGTGTAATGATATGAAAGAGTAAGATCAGAATCATGTAAAAATCGTAACCGCAATCAACAACTTTGCGAGTTTAAGCAATGCAATGACTACGGGTCGTCCTCATGGGAACTAGGGAGAATATCGTTTTACTAAGTTGAGTTATATAAGTGTTTTGAAAGGATGTTTTGTGATGATCGGGTAAGAGAATGAATATGAAAGGGGAAGGGCACTTGCGAGGAATTTGATTCAAATTGACCTTAATAGCTCAACCACAACTAAACTCCATCTCTTGATTTCCTTTGTCAAATACAATCCGTTGCAAAGTGCACGGGATATCAATCACATACCACTAGGTAGCAGAGCATATCTCGTCAATTTCCCAACGCTTTTGCATTTTGTGCAAAATATGATTTCTAGCTAACAACTAACTTGACATTATGAGAATGAAATATCAAACACTTACCACTAGGGCAGTGGAGTATATCTCGTCAAATTAGATACCATAGCTAGTTACTAATTTAGATATAATTGATCTAGATATAATTGATGCTAAGATCAAGGTTAACGAATGTGAATTAGGGACTTTGCGGAATAGCTTGCAAGGAAGCATAGCCTACCATACACAACAACCGATGCCTAGTCATCCTTATCCTTCCATTCTTTAGCCTTAAGATCCTAACCCTAACTTTGATCAATCACCACTAGCTCTATCCTTAGGTCAAGTCAACTTCTAGAGAGATTAGATGCCTAATTCTAGAAAGTGACGTTGATCAAGTTAGGGTCCGATTCAAAATATATTCAAGAGTATAGAATTAGGCTAAGCCATCATAGCTCTACTCTCACATCATTCTCAACAAGACAGTACTACTCATAATGCATCATAAACACAAAATAAAACAAAGAGAAGATCATATGAAAACTCCTGGCAGTAAAGTGCAAAATAGAGATAACACCAATTGAGTACCAAATCACCTTCAATTCACAAATCTTCAAAGATCTAGTACAATTATGAAATGGATCTAACTAAATTTGAAAGAGAAAAGCAAAAACTTATCCCTAATCTCTGACCTAAGCTTGAGAGCTTTAATGTAAGCTCTCAAGAAAAAGGGGAGAAAACTAATCTAAAAAGAAAATTATGAAATAAAATTGCAAAATGAAAGCTAGACCCATTTCCCTTCAAATATGCTCGTTATATAGATTTCCCAAGTACAATCTTGAAGCTTCAAGGGACTAATTATTCTCTAACGTGTCAGTGGCCCAAAATCGAGCCCAATTGGTTGCGGTGGGACCACGTTTTTGCCGTGGAAATAAACAAGTCCGATTGCGTTTTTGCGGTCAAACCACTGCCAAGTGGGCACAATTTTGGCCCACATCGTTGTGTCTTCAAGTAGACTTTCCTTATCATCCCTGGTGATTTTATCACATCACTACTTAAACCACACCAAAGAGCGTATTCAGGGTTTTGCTTAGATGCGTAGTTTTGATTCAGAATTCGTCTTTTGAGCTTCTACGACATGTTACCTAAACTTATGTAGCGGTCAAGGGTTAAATAACACTTATATACAAGGGGCATATGAATGAGCAGTATATAATGCAAATAATCATGATGAACACTATGCTACCTACCCATTCTCCAGAATTGTGTAAAATCCTTGTATATTTCCTACTATGGCATCGAAAAAATACAGTCTTCATGATTTTTTTTGACGATCGGCATTCATCATCTTCATCTTTATCATCTAAGATGTGGATACACTAAATTTTATATGATTCTACCACATTTTCACCATTGATTTAGTGAGCGTAAAATTAACGGTTTATCGAATTAGAACCTTTTACATTGCTAATTCAACAGCGAAAAAGTAATTATATGAAATTTGGTGTATGCAAATCTTAAATGATAAAAATGATGATTATGTATGTCGATCATTGAAATAAATGGTGGAAGATATAGATTTTTGACGCCGCCTAACGAAAAAACCTTTTAGGGTCTTTTTTCTTCATTTCTCTTTCTCTCTCTATATAAATAGTGCGGATCCATTAGTACAGGTTCGTGTTTTTTCAAATTCATGAACTTTTCTTGTGCGTCCCTCTGACGATCCGCTCCGTTCAGCTTGTTCTTAAAAACTGCACGGCTGAAATAAATTCGTACATTCTATGTAAAACACCTCTGATGAACGTGTTTTTTTTTCATCCATACACTATCAATAACGTGCAGAACAAGCTGAATGGAGCAAGATCGTTCGAAGGTCACATGAAAAATTTGGTGAATTTGAAAAACCGCGAACCTGCCCTAACGGATCCGCACCCTATATATATATTAAATATTTAAATGTTAGGGATTTTGAGAATCAATTAAATTTGAGGAGGGCAAAGTGTTGATTTCAGAAAGTAAGAGGTATTTTTGCTATTGGGGCAAAAGTTAAGGGAATTTCACTATTTCCAGCAATTTAGCCTTTATTAATTGTAATCATTTTCCATTTTCAAAATGTTCCAATTTAGAATGCTAATTGACTATCAAGTATACCCGCTGACATATTAACTTATTCCTCTTTCCTTTTTTTTACAATGATATAAATTAAAAAGACTTCAAACTCAATTATCAAGAATGTCATTCTAAATATGAAATATCAAAAAAGGCAAGATATTATTGATATTGATGTATTACTCTTATTAGACATGAGATTAATGTTTGTTTTGACCATTAGAAGAATGAAATTGTGTATGAAAAATGGAGTGCATATCCCTTGATTGAAAGATACCATAGTTAAGAACTTTCAAAAAATTGCTAATTGGTAGGGCATGAAATATATATGATTTAAATAAATATTTCGTTTTTTGAGATAAATATATATATTTCCTTATCGAAAAACTTTCTTACTCATGTATTATGTATGGAACATAGCATAAAATTACTGATTTGTTACAAGAAAAATAGATAGTATACATATCTGTGTATGCAATATAATTTTGGAAACCGAAACCGAACTCATATCGAAACTAACTAAACCTACCGAGACAGACCAAATTTTGGAGAAACCGAAACTGATACTGAGTTTTCAAACCTTGATTAAAATTGACATAACATCATACTTGCGTTCATTACAAAGGACATGGGAGTTTTGGCCTGAAGTCATGAACACAATGATTCTGTTATGGAGACCATGGTATTATTCTATGATTATTTTTACTGCATTTATAAATGGACCACATAAAGGTTCATGACCTTATGAGAGTTGTAAGAGATACTACTTAGGTACACTGTCTCACACGATTAGTTCTTACATTCTCTTGACCAAATATTTAACCCCGGTAATTTTGTATGTGAATTTTTGACGAATTTTAGAATACAACAGTATAGGGAATAGTGAACGGAAAATTTTCTGGGTATCACATTTGTTAGATTAGGTGTAGTTTCATATTCAGCGGTCCATCATTTCTTGAGTCCTTTCACCATTATGATAAAATGTGGCAAGTGAATGTTATGCTGCAGGGCGGCTGCACTACTCATTTTGTTGGAAGCACCATCTTACTTCACTATGCATGGGCTTCCTTTTGTAAATTAAGCAACAAAGTAGATTAAAGAAAAAGTATTGGTGGTCTTTTCTTTGTTCAAAACTGATATTAAACTGGCATCAGCATTCATTAACATGCTACAGAGAATAACTAGTTTAAGCTGGAACTTGGCATGCATAACATGTCCATTAACACATGTTATGTTTGCCCGGAACTGTAATTTGCTTAATGATTATTAACCTTCTAAGTTTCTTTTTATTTCATTATTACCTTAAGTAATCTTAAATAATTCAAATTATTCTCATTTAAAACTAATATTTCTTTCAGGCTGTATGGAAATCCTGTATGTGCAATGGAAAATCAACTCAATATAGTCCAGTTCTGCCAGTCTGATATCGTAAGTCAAGAACCTGGTGTGTCACCAAATCTCGATATTGGCTGTCAGCCATGCCCTACAGATCGTAACTTTGAATATAATCCTTTATCGTCCTTACCATGTTTCTGTGCTGATCCACTTAGAGTTGGATATCGATTAAAAAGTCCGGGGTTTCAAGATTTTCTCCCATACGTCGATGATTTTGAGAAATATTTAACTGATGGTCTCCACATTGCTCTTTCTCAATTAAACATTGCTTCATTTATATGGGAAGAAGGCCCGAGGCTTAAGATGGACTTGAAATTATTTCCAGATAGGACAAATCTTTTTAATGCGAGTGAAGTGCAACGAATCAAGAGCATGTTTACTGGTTGGTTGATTCCTGACTCAGATCTTTTTGGACCATATGAACTCCTCAACTTTACTCTTGGCTCTTATGAATCTGGTATGTCATCAAGAAACTACGTTTTGGTAGAAAATTGTCAATACTACTAGCACAAACACCCAAAACACGTCAACTTTTGTAGGCAATAAGTTCTGTTAGTGAATGTGGTACCATATCACTTAAACCTTAAGGTAAACACATTCAATGTTTCACGGTTCTTGATTCTATAGTTGAAGAAACAAAACTTGTTAAATGTTAGGTGGTTTTCTGTATCATTAAGGTCTTTTTAGTTCAATAAAATGCAAGTCTTAATAAACAAAAGGGTAAATTAGACAAATGTTCCCCTGTAATTTTCCCTTTTTTAGCAATAAGTACTCTGAAATTTAAAAAATAAAGATGAGTATAACGAACTACTTTTTTGGACATAAGTACCTAACAACATTAATTTTTTTCATAACTAGACCGTTATATCCTTCTTTTTGTTTTAATATTATTTCTTAAAAAAACATAGAAAATAACAAAATAAAAGATAATGAATTTAAAACTAAAAGTTACACAAAAATAGCAATTAAAACATTCAAATATCGGAAGAGCATCGCAGGAACGATGAATACATGAGCGGCCTTAGGTTGGAGGTCAAGGTTAATCAAAGGAGGAGGAAAAAGAAAAACAATAGAAGAAATGGTCAAGTTTTAAAGAATTTCGAGAAATTTGTGGGTAGGCTTAAAGAAATTTAAGAGCTACGGATTTCGCAATTTAGGGATTTTGATATCTATGATATAGAGGTCAGGGCTTTTCGAAATTTGACGATTAGAAATTTTAGGGTTTAAGGATTTTGGGAACTTGAGATTTGGGAGTAAGAAATTTAGGAATGTAAAGATTTGAGGTTTAGAAATTTGGAAATTTAGGGATATAGATTTTAAGAGGATCGATTCAGGAAGATGCTTTTAGGGGTTTCGAGTTTGATGACTAGCAATTTAAAAGTTTTGAAAGAAGAGGTTAAAAAAATTGGTGAGGAAGAAGAAAGAAAGGCAAAGAGAAGAAGAAGATAAGGATAAAATGGTCAAAGCATGACCATTTTGGATTATGTCACCTTTAATATTAACGTTTGCAGACATTTCAGTAGTTTAGGGTATATTTTTGCAATCGAGGATGGAAGTTCATGGTACTATTCTTTAATTAAATTAGTTCATGGTACTATTCTTTAGTACGTTATTAGCGTATAACATGTTATACTTATTAATTTTTTCTTGTTTAATGTCATAATAGTTTGGTATCTTATTTCTCTTTATAAAATTATATGTATAGCCATGTCCCTGTATCCTATATTTTGGGATTATACCGTGTCGCCGTATCGCATCGTGTCGTATCCGTGTCCATGTAACCTTGACACACACACGTTTATTCTTGATTTAGCTAAATATTTCAAGTAAACTTTTTAGAGTAAATTATGATATAATCTGCTTTTACAGTGATTCCAAGCTCTTCAACTTCGGGTTTAAGAACGGGTGCCGTTGTTGGCATTGTTTTAGGGGCAATTGCCGGTGCAGTTACTCTAACAGCAGGCCTTGTGATTCTTATCATGAGAAGGCACTCCAGATATAGTGCAGTTCCAAGAAAGCACTCATGTAAGTCCCAAATTATTTGTTAAATACCACGTAGAAGTTATCTGCCAGCTATTATTAAGTCTGCAGCTTCAGGCACAAATGCGTCTACGATTAAATGGTATGGAAATTTTTTAAGAGAGCACTTTCTCGCTCTTTTTTATTTCTCTTTTAAAAGGACCACTTACTCCTTGAGTGAGCGCGCGCGCGCGCGCGTGCGTGTGTTAATTTGAACAGTTTTTAGATGTAGATTGAATAGTCTGACTTTTTTTATTGAAAAGATATCTGTTTTGCGATCAGTTAATGTGTGTGGATAAAGGTTCATGTCATCATGTGACTTGGACGGTGGGTAACTGTTGATTAAATAGTTTGAATTTTTTTTAACTGAAAAGATATCCGTTTTGCAATTCACGCATCAGTTTTAGATCAATAAACCGCATGGAATTTCATGTTCACAAATATCTTTGTCATGAAGATCATGATTGTTATTAAAACATAAATTTTGACTGTTCACTGTTTAGCCGCTAGGCAAGAAAACTTATATCCAGCAATGCGTATGTTCATCTCTATCTTTACCCACCCATCCACACATACACACATGATGATATAGGTCTGAAGTGTCCCTGTAAGGATATATCTATAATGATTGGAAATTAAGAAAATGTCCAAAAGTGAGTGTGATTGAGTGGTAATATCAAAAAGATAAATACAAAATGGGTATATTTCCAAGAGATTGCAGATGACTCACTCAGATGATAAATGAGAGAGAACCAATTGAGATAGTTTGGACATGTTGAATGGAGACCAATAAAACCCCCCTCTTAGCAGAAGTGGCAAAAGCAACGATCGTTAGGAGTAAACCTAAACAAACATAGATAGAGACAATGAAAAAAGGAATTCTAGTTGTCAATTTAATTGAGATGGCCTTAATAGAGATATATAAAATAAAAGATTTATATAACTTACCCCAAAAGTTTGGGATGCGTTTGTGTGTGTGCGCATGCATGCATGCCACACACGCACGTACTCATGCATGCATTTATATGTTTATGTATGGATGCATGCATGCATCTATGTATTTATGTAAATTTCTAAAAGGAAATCAATAAAGTTGAGTATTGAAACTTAACTATTGATTCACTTGAAAAGATTTATTTTAACTAAAACGAGATTTAGATGGATCAGAAGGCTTTTTAATACGGTTTTAGTATGTAAGTTTAAAGTAGCTGTGTGCATGTCTGTAAGTGTACAGGTCGTATTTTTCATACTTGATTTTCTCCAAGTTGTTTCTTGAATAAATGAAATTATTTGAATTATTTCGCTTCACGAAACCTCGACATCATCCTTGTACATATGTTGGCTGCTGAAAGACCTAAAAGAGACACAATGTGATTTTGTATTATCTACTTCCCTCCTATGAGCACATTTCCTTTCAAGTTTCCCTAGAATTATAGATGTTGATGTTTCCATACAGATTATGCAAAGAAGCATTGCTTCAACTTGAAGATATATTCCTATATCTCTCGCATTCCTCTCCTTTCTTATAGTTATAGAACATAAAAATATCATCTTTTCTCTTTCTAGACTCTTTCTTGATTTAGGGGTTTTTATTGGGTTGCTACTTCATTGCATAAGCTGAAAGTGCATGACTAAGCAATGTTTTAAATTTCGGATGTCAGCGTCATGTTGGCTCGAAGATTTTGATGTCGGATATCAGATATCATGAAATGTTAGGTGGTATTATCAAATATCAGTTTCTACATTTTTATAATGTAAACGTTATTTATATAACTTTGTTGGAAAAATATTAACTTATTTAGATTTTTGTTTTATTAAATTTGTATCTTTCTCAATAGCTCAGTGATAGAAAGAGAACGGTAGTAGGTTTGAATCCTACGAGAGAGATGAAACGAGCTTCCTACAAAATAAGTTGGTCCAAATAAACCGGGTTATTACAAAAGCCTAAAACCCAGAAAAGAAAATTACCCTAAAATTTTTTCCTCATAACAGTAAATATCGGTCTAAACGCCGATATCACGACATTTCGGCTAAAATCATAAAATGCCGACTGACATTCACCAAATATCACTGCCCGAATTTTTATTTTTTTGCATGTATGTGTCGTTTTCTTTCCAAAATCAACATTTCGGCCATGTCGGCCGACATTGAGTACACTGTGACTGAGACCTCGGGGTAGGTTTTCTACCTAGCAACCGTCTTTTTGTATAACTGGAAAGCTCTTTCTTGGTAATAGCATCTTTAACTAGGAAACTGGTACCGATTTAAAGATTGGCATTAGGTTTGGATAGCCTGTAATAAGGTTTGTCACAGCTTTCCACTGAACCACATGCTTTCCAGCTGATTCGATTCTGATTGGTCAAGGCTCAGATGATGAGGTTAATTAATATGCTCGTATTGGACACACCTGTTCAGTTCTTAAAAAAATCTTAAGTGCAACTCTAACAATGATTCTTAGGATTAATACGTCACAATGTTAGCATCATTGTAAAATTATCAATTTAAAAGATAAGTCTGCTTGTAACACTAAATCAACTTTCATAAGTCAATAAAGGAAAGAAATTATTTCCCTGAACGCATTTTGATTTAAATTGTATCACTAAAGATTCCTAAAATGTAAGATGATATATTTAAAACTTAACATTTTGCTCCTCTTGGAGAAGGCTATTTGCATAATGAGGTCCAATATTTTTGGTTTAACCGGGCTTCTAGCTGAGGTTGATGAACATTTGAATCTCTTCCTTTAACATTAGGAAGTATCTAATTTCTCGGGTCGACTATAAGACAAACAGCTACAAGTAGTGCCTACTGAATTTTCATTTTCTTACTGAGTATTATGAGGCATGGATTTGAAGCTATGAACCCTTTAAAGCATGATGAAAATATAGAGCTTGTATTGATGATATGTACTTTGACATTCATATCTATTGAATTGAAGGCACTTGTACAATCGTGGTTCAAATCCTGGTAATGGTACCGATATCGGATGCTCTTTTTTGGGGGTTAGTACCAGTCATCTTGGTTTGTACTAAGCATCTCATGTCAAAAAATTGAAATTTTCTTTATCTTTTAACTAAATGGATCTTTTGAAAAACTAAGATATTTAAAAAAATAAATATCCTTTCTCTGTATGTTTCATTAATTTCTGATGTCTAGAGTGGTTGTCATATGCATAGTAAAAGTAACTATTAATTTTTTGACATATTTTACTATAATGAATGATGTCTACTGTAGTTTTTAATTAATTAATAACAATTTTTTTATGTAAACAGTATTACTAATTTGAACTATTTTCTACATATTTGAATAAAGTATGTCGTGTAAAAAGGAATAACATCTATGGTAAAATAATGAAATAATTGTCATTATACTTCGGGTAAATTGTCAAAAAAAACCATGCACCTTTTTCCATTGTCAAAAGCCCCAGCCTCGAAAAGGTAGTCAAAACCCTCCTAAAACAGTTTTTTGTTGTCAAGATACCTCTTACCTGTGATATCTAGTAATTGCATGCTATATCTAGTTTCCTGCGATATTTATAGCAGTAGTCAGCGAAATCTAAGCGGTTGCCTGGGATAATTAAATTGTTTCCTGTGATATCTAAATAGTTTGCATGAATTTGTTAGATATAGAAAGCTACTATGTAGATGCAGAAAAATTTCCGGGGGGTTTTGACTTCTATTTCGAGGCCGGGGGTTTTTGGGCAGCGGAAAAAAGTTTTTGGTTTTTTTTTTGACAATTTACCCTTATGCTTTTGTTGCCAATCATTTCCCAACGATGTATAGTAACTATAGTTAGTTCTTGAGCCAATTTTAAAATTACTCATGTTATGGATGAATTAGGAAGTCTCTGGAAATAAATTGAATTTGACATGATAGTTAGATAGCTTGATCGATTTACAAACCCGGCTTTACACCATCTCGTTATTGGTAATCAAACAGTCGTTTTTTGGGGACGAATTGGCCATTTAGATTCGGATCAGCCCCGATCAGGTGAATTTCAAATTATGGTACCATGGGCTTTTTTTGTCTTGTTTTTTGGTACCCCGTCACGAGGAATCATACCTGCCATATATGAGGAGTTCAGAAACGAACTTCTTTCAATATATTTAGTTCAGTTGTTTTCTTCCACAAAATTAAGTTGGAGTCTTGTGCAGAGAAGATTTTGATCGTTGCAATTTGCAAGATGATATATCTCCTTTTGGAATTGTCTTGCTAGTTGCTTGAAGTATATGACCGAAAACTGCATGTTGTAAACATTTATTAAAATCGACATCCATTTTACTTACACAAGTTTTTATTTATTTATTTATTTTATACACACGCAGTTCCTTTCCATGGCAAGTATATCATCTCTAAAAACATTCTGATATGTACTGTTATGCAGCATCAAGAATTCCAATTAAAATTGATGGTGTAAAAGATTTCACATTTGAAGAAATGGCATTGGCTACGGATAATTTTAGCAACTCTTCTCAAGTTGGTCAAGGAGGATATGGGAAGGTTTATAAAGGAATTTTAGCTGATGGAACAGTAGTCGCCATTAAACGCGCACAAGAAGGATCTTTACAAGGATCAAAAGAATTCTTTACTGAAATAGAGTTGTTGTCAAGGTTGCATCATCGAAACCTAGTATCTTTGGTTGGATATTGCGATGAACAGGATGAACAGGTAATCTCTAGTATCTGGTAATTCTTAATGTATTCAAAAATCAGATTAGGCTCTCAATTGCTGACCATGCTTACCCAAAAAGGAACAATGGAATTTTATGTTTTTTTGGGTTCGAAGTTTTGTGGTTATCATCATAACTGAAGGGTCTACTATTTGTGAACAACTAAGATGTGAAACAGGTTAAAAGTATCTTAGAACTTAACGCTACATTGAAGATTGTGGTGTATCACTATTATACCGTGCAGGGGTATTCCTGTCCAAAAAAAAATACCACACAAGGGTATTAGCATGTGAAAAAATTCTATCTTCTAAACTTCAAATATTGCTGAAATATATGTTATTCAACTTTACCCTTAGAAAATGCTACTATAAACCGATTGAAATGCTGTTATAGACCGATTGCTTGTATAAGCTTTCAAGCAGTCACCATCATATTTTATGTCTTGTCATCTTTAAGTTTTACAACTTGCTAACGATAGCTAGGTGATGAATACATAAATTTGTTTTATGCATGCATGCACCATTAGAAAAATTTAAACTAATGCTTTACTACAATGCGGTTTAAACAACTTATTTTCAAAAGTTTCGAAAGAGACTTAAAGACCCTTAGAATGCTCTGAGTTTAATTTGCAAAGGATATTGTTTGTCTTAGAAATCCTTTGGAATGCATATTGTTTTGCAAAGCCAGAAATTAATAGGAAGGCATTCTTTTGAATTGATCTTTCAGAAAAATTTGTCATATCAAATTTGCTTTGTTTGTCAAACTATTCCATCGGTTCCATCACTTTTACTCAACTACTGAGAAGTTGAACGAGGGGAAGAGTACATCGTCTTGATGATTCGAAAGGGGATTGAGTGTGGGACCTCTGTTTGGTGCTGGGGATCTGTTCATTTTGGAGTAAAATTTAATATTTCACTTGAGAAAATTTATCTAAACATTTCAATTTTTTTAATTTCTAGGGGAAAAATTATGTCATTAGGAATCAAGAAATCTCGAAGGCGTTACCTAGGGATTTCAATCCAAGGTTGCACAAACACGGATACGGGGACACGGACACATTATGATGTGGCACAGCTATACAGAAAAATCCCTAAATAAAAGATACGGTGACACGTGTGTGTATCATACCATCACAACATATTCAACAAAAATATTTGTGTTTCAACATTTTTTATTGTAGTTATCAAAATTTAATAAGAACCAAGTTATTACAGCACAACTTCAACAATTTTCGCAAAAAAATGATTTCATCATTTTCTAATTGTATTCAATAATAACAATACAATTTCAGTAACTTTCTAACCGTAACAAAACATAATTTTAGCAAAATAATATAATTTCAATAAAAGCATATAATTTCAACATTTCCTAGCAGTAAAATCTTATAATTTCACCATAGAAATTATATTAAGCACTAAAATTGAGTAAATTGCCAAGGAAAAATCATTAAATCAAAAAAGTTTCAATACGACTAGAGTTTTTATGGAGTTTGATTGAAAAACAATTTTTTGTGTCCTAGCTGCACTAAAACGTGTTAGTGTCTGGTACGTATCCAAATAAAAAGCCGCCTCATTTTAAAGCAAGACAAAATTCTGTGTCAGGACATGTGTCACGTACGTGTTGGGTAAGAATCCATGTCCGACACATATAGAGCAGATCCAAAGATTCGCCCATGCAACCTAGTTTGAATCTATCCAACAGGCTAAGAAATAATTATTTTTTTCATCTTTTAAGAGAAATGTGGGTGTTAATGGAATAAGAGAGAATCTCTTCTATATTGGGTTAATGTCAACTCTCCATAATTTTTTTTGATTATCGTCATCGTCCATCTCAATCGTCATGTCCTAAATCATATTCACCCAAAATTTTATATGATTTTGATACTCTATGACCTTTGATTTAACTATGGAAAATGTTTTAATATCGGCAAATCGATAAATCTACAGCATCATGATGCAAGTGCATGAAATATCAAAATCACAGTTTTTTTATGTATCGCTTAGAATAAGTTGAACAGTATGAATGGTTCTGATCATTAAAAAATGATAGTTTGTTAACTTTGTTACCGACTAGGAGAGTTTTTTTCCTTATGCCTTTGGCCCTCACATTTCTCGTCTCTTAATCTGGATTTTTTATGAATTTGGGAATAAGTGCAACATATGCATTTGCCATATATTCACTAGAATTAGATTGTTGATATTTTTATAAGTTAAACTTCAAACACCATTATATAATCATACAACAACTGAGCCTTTTATCCCAAACATATGGGATAGGCTACATGAGAATCACGTCGGGTCCAGCACATGAATCCTCTGTCTCCACTCACTCCTATCAAATAATATACTTTCATTGAGGCTTTTGGCAACCATATCTTTTCGTATCACATCCATCCATGTTTTCTTTGGTTTCCCTTTCGCCATTTTGAACCGGTGCTTCCATAGGTCTGCGTCGCACATGACCAAACCATCTTAGCCGGGTTTTACGCATCTTCTCCTACATAGGTACTACACCAACTTTGCACAAATATCCTCATTTCGCACCTTATCTTTTGTAGTGTTACCACACATCCAACGAAGTATGCACATCTCTGCTAAATGCATCTTCTGTGTATGATATTTTTTAAAAGCCCAACATTCTGTACCATATAATAAGACATGCCGAATAGCACTCCGATAAAACTTCCCTTTCAACCTTAACGGAAAGTTACGATCACACAAAATCTCTGTTGTACTCTTCCATTTTAATGAACAATCTTGGATTCTTTGATTAATATCGCTATCGATCTTCCCACCCTTTTGAATGGAACCTAGATATCTAAACTGATCGTACCCATCCATCGTTATATCGCTGTGGTCTTGACTTCTCTATTTGCTAAATTTGCAATGCATTTATGTTGTCTTAGACCTGCTCAATCTGAATCCCCAAGATTCCAACGCCTGTCTCCATATTCGTCTCATTTACTAGAACAATATCATCAGTGAATAACATACACCAAGATATCTCATCTTGGATAGTTCGAGTAAGCTCATCTATCATGATGGTAAACAGGAATAGACTTAATGCAGATTCTTGATGTAAGCCAATTGTAATCAGAAAATCACTCGTTAGGCCGCCGCAAATTTTAACATTTGCCACTACTTTATCTACATGGCCTTTATTGTGTCAATATACTTGATTGAGACCCCCTTCATCATTGTCGCCTATAATACCTTTTTAGGTATCTTGTCGTACGCTTTTTCTAAGTCAATAACTATCATATGCAAATCTCTTCTCCTCTCTCGAAAATGCTCGACAAGTTGAAGAAAATGAATAGCCTATGTTGCCAATCGTCTAGGCATGAACCCAAACTAGTTCTCTGTTATCTTAACATCATTCCTTAGCCTGTGTTCAATCACTCCCCTAAAGTTTTATGGTGTGATACATAAATTTTATCATGGTAGTTTGAGCAATTTTGAATGTTATCCTTGTTCTTGTAGATAGATATAAGGGTATTTTTCCTCCACTCATTTGGCATCTTTTGGTCTGCCAAATCTTATTAAACAGTCAGCCTTTTAATGCCTATCTCTTCTAAACATCTCCAAATCTCGATAGGAATTCCGTTTGGGCTAACCGTTTTTCTTGATTTCATTCTCTTCAAAACCTCTTTAGCCTTAGGTACTTTTATTTTACGTATGAAATCACGGTTTATATCTTGAGATTGAATGACAAGTCTATCCAAATTCTTAGTAAAACTCTCATTTAACAATTTGTCAAAATAATATCTCCATATTTTCTTGATATCCTCATTTCGAACTAAAACCTTATGATCTTCATCTTTAACACATTTCACCGCACATAAGTCTCTGATCTTCCTTTCCCGCATCCGAGCAATCCTGTATATATTATTTTCAGCCTTCTTACTGTCCAACTTCTCATACACCTCTTTATAGACCTTAGTTTTAGCTTCCCGAACAGTTTTCTTAACTTTCTTTTTAGCCATTTTATACTTCTCAAATCTCTCCGCATATCTGCTTTTCTTCAAATTTCTATAAGAATCTCTTTTGATTTTAATAGCCGCCTTTATTTCTTCGTTCCACCATAATGTGTCCTTAGATGGTGGAGCATCACTCATCGATTCACCAAGTAGATCGTTAACTACCTTCTTGATACAGTAGCCATCTCGTTCCATGTTGTGTCTGAATCATTTTCAGACTGCCAATCTGTCTCTTGAACTATACGATCTATAAAAACTTTTTGGTTATCTTTTTCATTCCCCACCACTTAATTCTAGGCTTTAACTTACGTCTAATCTTTCTAAGTCCTCTTCTAAATCGAAAATCTAGAATTAAAAGTTTATGTTGAGTGGTTACATTCTCACTGGCATTACCTTACAGTCGATACAACAATCTCTATATATCATTCTCATCATAAAAAAGTCTATTTGACTTGCACTCGATCGGCTCCTAAAAATGATAAGGCGACTCTTTTCCTAGACCAAGTGTTTGCTAAGATCAAGTCATAAGATAAGATAATCTAGAATCGAGTTACCTGCTTCATTCTTTTGTCCAAAACCAAAATCACCATTGATAGTACCAAACCCGCTACGACTAATACCTACATGTCTATTGAGATCACCACCAATAAATAACTTCTCTCCACTAGGTATGTTTTGCATCATCTCGTCTAAGTCCTTCCAGATTAGACGCTTAATAGCGTCATCAAGACCTATCTGTGGTGCATAAGCACTAATAATATTAAGGATCTCCTCACCTACAATAAACTTAACCAGTAAAATCCTATCATCTGTTCTCTTAATCTCAACTATATCCTTAAGCAACTGTCTATCTATAATTATATCTAATTTATTATGATTTTTATCTCCACCCCTATACCAAACCTTATAACCTAAGACTCTATGACTCTATCCTTTTCACCTATCTACTTAGTTTCTTGCAAACACATAATAATAACTCTCCTGATCATCATCTCCACTAATTCTGTTAGTCTATCCGTAAGGAAATCTATGTTCCAAGAAACTAGACGGATCTTATGAAACCCTTACTTATTTGTCACTACACCCGGGGTCTGATATAGCGTGCTGCTTCCGGACGACTGTAAGTTTATATTACATGCTCTACACAGTTGTAGGGAAGCGGAATTTTGAAAAACAATTTTGTGAGCATGCAAGAAAGACCTTTCTAACAAGATCTAGCAAAAACCCTAACTAGCTACACAACTAAGGAGATTATTCTACTCTGTTAGAACTTTATACCTAACGGATTCGAGTCCTTCGGGTCTTGAATCCTCTTTTTAAGCTTCTTTATGAGTCTTTGATGTGGTTTGATCGCCGGTCTCCTGGATCTTAGATGATCCATTCGAAGGTCTTTTGTTCAAGCTACAACTTTCACAAAAGAAAGAAATTTAATTAACTAGATTGCTAATCTAGCTAGTTAAGGGTGAGAAAAGAATATAAGTGGCGAGTTTCTATCAAAAATTTCTTGCTTCTCAACTCATGAGAGTGTTAGGAATTTTTGTTTTGAAGAGGAGAGAGCAAAGAGCCATGAGATGAAGCAACTCAAGAGAAAAAATTGAGCTCGAGAAAATATCAAGTAGTCACCATGAAGAATGGCTAGCTCCAATAATCTCAACCTTTTTTCTTTTTTATAAAAAATTAGCCATGCTTCAATAGTGATGGCAATAAATGCCAACCCATACTTCATTTACACCTCATTTTCTATTTATCAATAAATAAAAAAACATGAATAATGAGGTGTCCCCTTCTAAAAAGTATTTTATATCAATACAAAATACTTTTTACCGTATATATATACCCGTATCCGTATCGAAATACGAATACCCAAGAGATAGAAGAACACCACTAAAAACAATACTAGCATTAAATCAATATCTGATTAAATGAACCGGCTTAATCCTAAGCCTGCTAGTATAAAAACCCCCCGATTAAATTTCGCGCGGTTAGCACACGCAGTCAATCGGAACCCTGCACGTATAAACATACGGCATCCACTCGTTTCGCCTGAACCAGAGAAACTTTCTGTGTGGAACTTTAAAGACTCGACAGTACACTGGCAGTGGGTTTAGCCACAAGCACGTCAGCGGTACTAGCTATAGGTAACGGCTACCCAGGTACATGTCGAAAAAGAAAGCCGACGAGCAAACTCATCCGAACCCCTACTGAGCCTAACCATGACAATATCCGTATAGCCCGGTTTGTTTGTCTGAGACTACCGCATACCGGGTCTAGGGGCGGTCAACGTCAGACCCCTACTAATCCTGATAAGTCGTGCTAGTATGGCTCAATACTATCTGAGAAATTACTGACCTAACTTTCAGTGATTCTCAACTTTCTTGGCCAGTGGCTTATGGCGTTGACCAACCAAGCACAGTGCGATATTGACTCCATATACCGGGAGAGACAAATTCCTAACAATCACTCACTGTCTCCATGTGGCTCGGAAGCGTACTCAACTAAACGCTATTTGCACGACCTCTTTAAGCCGTAGTAGGGTAGTAGTTAAAGCACAATGGGAACTCACGTGAGATAAATAATGATCTTAGGTTTACAGACTACCTGTACATATGCCATATGAGAACTGCCATTTGAATAATACCATCCAGCAGTTCTCGGCGAGTCCGTCCTGTGTACCCAACCTCACTGAGCACCCGTATATAATCTTAGGTGAAACACAAAAATGGCTATGAGACTAACCATCGCCTCTCGTCGGGGTCTGGAAATGTATACACCAGTCTACTCTGGAATATCGATGCCCTGTCTCGATATTCCTACGACTGGGGACACTTTTAAGGATATGCTTATATACTACCCAGGTCTCACAAGTATGAATGCCATCACAACGCTAGTAGTCAAGCATGTCCTACGGGCTTGTTGGGTTCGAAAATTGCATTCCGGTTGACCAAGTCAAAGTCAAGGTCAACCCTAAGCCAGGTGGGCCCAAGTCCAGATCAAGTGGGCCCATACCCAAGTCGAGCCCGAACATGCAGCGGCCGGTCCTCCCCATGCTAAAATAAAAATCATGTAATAAATAATTTTGATGTAATTTTGTTATGCACGAATGTAAGAAAATAGGCATAAAGCCAAATTTCTGTAAAGCCTATGGCTTATGTGCAAAAAGAAATAGCATATGAGATATGGGATGGGCAAAATGCCATTTAGAAAAGCCCAAGGGGCTATATGTAAAGTGTATAACTTATAAAGGCAAAGATAATGAAAATATCTCAAGACACTTTTCATTCTTTCAAACTCTAGGGTTTTTTGTACATTCTTCTCCTTCTTCAAGGTTCTAAACCTTCTTCTTTCTTTTGAATTAAATCAAGAGTTTTACACTTCCTTTTCTAAAACTAAATAGTTTTTCACCACAAAACCCACAAATGGGAGCTTGGATCTTCCATTAGATCTTAAAAAAAAGCGATTTTTAAAATCTCACCCCTCTTGTTCTCCGAGAGCCGTCCAACAGAAGAGAAGGAAAGAGACCCACTTCCAAGAACCTTACTTTGGGGAAGATCCAGGGCTCAAGGGAGAAGCCCTTTCATCAGCTCCAAAATATCTTAGAAGTTCAACTCCTCAAAAATATATATATAAAATAATAAATATTTCCTTTCAGGAGCACAGCTCCAAGTGCAGAGACCAAGTCCCTTCTGCTGCTGACGCCTACGCGTGCCAGGCACGCGGGGCGCTGGCGCCCACGCGCCCACGCGTCTTTTGGACACCATTTTCCCTTCATTTTTACACACTACACACTAAAAATACCTTCCCTGTTAGAAAAAATTTCTAACGGGGCGCTGCCCCGCATCCCGTAAGGGGGCTGCTAGCCCCCTTGACCCCCAGTCCGCTATCCGGATAGCGGGACCCCCGTAAAAACTCTGCGGGGCCCCCGATACATCCAAAATCCCTTCAAAACACAACACTGCATATTGAGTTCCCATGGGCTGTTTGACCCGTCAATCGGAGGTTCTCTTGCTCCAAAGGCGAGGGGTAATTAACGGCAGCTTAGTCCGTGGCTGCCGAAGATTCGGATCCTCACAATCAATAGACCCCAGCCTACCCTAGACAGGGGGAATATGTAGTACGCCTGACAAGTATAACATATGCACATGTTAAGATAAAATTAAACTAGATAGCATACTATCATTTCGAGCAAGATTGTGATATATATATATAAATATACACATATCCATTATCCATTACAAATAATGGCATCTACGACATATATATCCTACAATCTCCCACTTGCACTAGGGCCGGTTATTTGCATAACGCATTCCCAACATCTCGAACAGCCGCTCGAACTGTGCTTTGAGGCAAGGCCTTTGTGAATGGATCCGCTGTGTTGACTTCTGTGTCCACTCTTTGAACCTCGATCTCCTTGCGATCCACGATCTCCCTAATCAGGTGATACCGCCTCAAGATATGTCTGGATTTTTGATGGGACCTTGGTTCCTTCGCTAAGGCTACAGCTCCATTGTTATCGCAATACAAGGGTATTGGATTGGCAATGGATGGAACCACCAGAAGTTCAGAGATGAACTTTCTTATCCAGACTGCCTCTTTTGCGGCATCGTTGGCAGCTATATACTCAGTTTCCATCATTGAGTCTGTGACGGTATCTTGATTGGAACTCTTCTAACATATCGCCCCTCCATTGAGGATAAACATATAACTCGAGACGGATTTAGAGTCATCCTTGTCACTTTGGAAGCTGAAATCGGTAAAAATCTCGATCTGGAGGTCTCCATTACCGTATACCAATAACATCTCCTTAGTCCTTTTCAGGTACTTGAGAATATTCTTCACCGCTATCCAATGCTTCTCATCCGGGTTTGACTGATACCTAAATGCGTAAGCCACGTCTGGTCTGATACATAACATAGATTCTACCGCCGAAGCGTAGGGTATAATGTTCATGCGAGCCCTTTCTTTATCAGTCTTTGGAGATATCTCTTTAGAGAGGGTGATCCGGTGACAAGCGGATAAATTACCACGCTTGGAATCTTTCATACTAAAGCTCTTTAGTATGGTGTCGATGTATCTGGACTGTGAAAGTCCCAACATTCTTTTAGATTTATCACGATAGATCTTACTCCCTAGAATGTAGGAGGCATCACCCAAGTCTTTCATGGAGAACTTCTGTGACAAGAAGAGCTTGACTGATTGTAGCATAGAGATGTCATCCACGTACATTATGAGGAAGACTACTGCTCCTCCTACAATCTTCCTATAAATGCATGGTTCATCTACATTTTTTATAAAGTCAAATTCTTTGACTGTCTTATCAAAGCAGATGTTCCAACTCCGCGAAGTTTGCTTTAATCCATAAATGGATTTAAGCAACTTGCACACCTTTCCACTGCTCCTACTATCTAAGAAACCTTCCGGCTGATCCATATAAACACTTTCTTCTAAATTTCTATTTAGAAAAGCTGTTTTCAAGTCCATCTGCCAGATACCATAGTCATGGAAGGCAGCAATGGCAAGAAGGATAATGGATTTAAGCATAGCCACTGGAGAAAATGTTTCATCATAGTCCAATTCTGGTCTTTGACGAAAATCTTTTGCAACAAGTTTAGCTTTGTAGGTTACCACTTGTCCATCTGCACCAATCTTCTTCTTGAAGATCCAGTTGCATCCAACTGGTTTTACCCCAGGAGGAACAACTTCCAAAGTCTATATTTTGTTGGTATACATGGATTCCGTTTCGGATCTCATAGCATCCAGCCACTTCACCGAGTTTTTACTCGTGATAGCCTGCTGAAAATTAGTAGGCTCATCATCATTGATAATGCAATCCTCTCGATCTCTATCCACGAGAAACCCATAATATCTTTCGGGCGGACTAGAAAGCCTACTAGATCTGTGGAGCGGTATCGGTTCGTTGGGCTCTATTGAAACCTGAGGTTCTACTAAGTCCTCGGCAGTAGTTTGGGGTTCTGGAATTTTTTCCAGTTCTACCGTCCTCCTACTAATTTCTTTTACAAGAAATTCGCTCTCTAAAAAGACTGTAGCGAGCGACAAATATCTTTTGTTCTTCAGTGTGGTATACTAGATATCCTCTTGAATTTTTGGGGTATCCCACAAACTTGCACAAAACCGATCATGCCTCGAGCTTGTCCGGATTTTGTTTTTTGACATAAGTTGGACACCTCTATATCTTACGATACTTAAGATTTGGTTCTCTTCCCACTCCATATCTCATATGGAGTGGTAGGCACAGACTTAGTTGGAACCCTATTCAATAGGTATGTTGCTGATTCCAGCGCAAAACCCCAGAAGGAAGTGGCAACTCAGCATTATTCATCATAGAACACACCATATCGAGTAGCGTGCGATTCCTTCTCTCTGATACACCGTTATGCTGAGGTGTATATAGAGGAGTAAGCTGAGAGAGAATTCCATTATTTTTTAAGCATTCAAGAAAACTGGTACTTAAGTATTCTCCATCTCGATCAGATCGAAGTATCTTGATACTTTTACCAGTTTGTTTCTCCACTTCATTTTTTTACTCTTTGAATTTCTCAAAGGCGTCGGATTTATGCTTCATTAAGAACACATGTCCATACCTTAAGAAATCATCAATAAAAGTGATGAAATAGGAGTAACCGCTTCATGCATGGATAGACATTGGACCACATACATCGCTGTGTATGAGTTCCGAGAGCTCAGTGGCTCTTTCTCCATGTCTTGTGAACGGGGATTTGGTCACATGATTGACAAGTTGCATATGATACATATTCAAATGGATCTAAATATCCATCTTTATGCAACTTAGTCAAGCTTATTTTGTTAATATGACCAAGTCTACAATGCCGTAAGAAGGTTTGGTTTGAGTCTGGAGCCTTTCTTTTGAGTGTGTTTTGGATATTGAAAATTTGATGTTGATTGAGTACGTATATACCGTTTTCCAGTGTGCCAGACCCAATTAGTTCTTGATTTAAGTGAATGTTCATGACATTTCTTTCAAGTGCAAAATTATATCATTCATTAGATAATAAAGATACTGATATAATATTACATAGCATACAAAGTACACAAAACAGCTATACAATACCAAAATGTGCCCACTTGTCAACCCCAGGTGATAATCGCCTACCGCAACAACATCAACGTTTGCTCTGTTGCCAACCCTGAGGGTCATATCATCTGCTTTCAGTACTCTACGGTTTCTCAGAACCTGCAAAGAATTACAGATGTGAGAACCGGAACCGGTATCTAGTACCCATGATGTAGAGTTAACTGAAAAATAGTTTTTGATTAAGAACACACCTGAAGCAGAAGTATCAACTTGCTTCGTGTCCTTGTCCTTAGTTTTGAAAGCCCTGCAATCCTTCTTTCAGTGTCCCTTCTTGTGACAGTAGTAGCACTCATCCTTGTCTGCTTTTACTCCCCCCGATTTGTTCGTTCCTTGCACTTTTTTAACAACTCCTTTCGGCTTGGTGGTGATCTTCTTCTTCCCCTTAGCTTTCGCTTTGGATTTTGTCACGCCCCGCTTCCCAGAGTACGCAAGATTGGGCACGTGACATAGCCAACCATGCTACCTGTGGGTAGGAAGCATCCATCCACAGTCACATTACGGTTGTAAGGATCTCAAGAACAAGATAAAATACTAATCTAACACATGTCCAAATCCATAATAACAGGAATCAATAAACAGTAAGTGCGGAAGCTAATGATCCAATACAATAATAGAAGGGTACGTCCCGTAATGCGGGATCACACCTGGGAATAAAATGCAATAAATGAACTGACCACTATAGAACTCGAATCAGCCTGCTGGCTGAAGTACTCCAGCTCGGTCGTCGACAGTGGTACGGAATCTGGGCCATGCAAAACCCAGACGTCAGCGCGTCAAGACATCAAGTATATAATGTAAACATGGTAATAAGCAGTGCAGGTATGAACATGAATAAAGCAGTACAATAACAGAGCAGGATAAAGTGCAATGGTGACTGAACTGTCCTATCAGGTTTCTACTCTAAAGTCTTTGAAACCAATTGATGAATCGTCGATGTAACCCAATAGTATCCCGTACATACCCGGGACCACGACCACAATATTCTCGGCTGCAGCCGAGACATGCCGTTGGCACAGAATAGGAAAGTGTACACTCGGTATTACCCCGTACATACCCGGGATCACGGCCACAATATTCTCGGCCGAAACCGAGACATGCCGTTAGGCACAGAATAGGAAAGTGTACATTCGGTATTACCCCGTACATACCCGGGATCACGGCCACAATATTCTCGGCCGAAACCGAGACATGCCGTTAGGCACAGAATAGGAATGTGTACACTCGAACGGTAGTGAACTGTCGAGTTACAAGTCAGGTTCATCTTTGATTTCCCCATACCCCCAAGTTATGTATGTCAGGTCAGGTATTCAGTAGTCAAGGACTAATGCCAACAGAAAATCAAGTAAAAGTAGGTCTGTCTGGATAGACAGCAGGAATGGTCAGGTTTGTCGGCATTAGGCATGAAATCAGGTAACCGGTCAGGTCACGTTTTAACAGGTTGAGTCGATATGTATAGGGTGTCATGTCATGTCAAGAGTGTACTGTACCATGTCATGTCAAGAGTGTACGGTACCATGTCATGTCAAGTAGGAAGTGTAACAGGTCATGTCAGGAAGCACAAGATGTCATGTGGGTGCTCATAATCAAACTATCATAAGTATATGTATAAATAAACAAGCATGAGTACTATCAGAACAATAAACTGGAACATGTAATATGATATGTAAATAAATATAATTTCAAGGATATGGATGCACAGTTATCGATTAGGGTTACATTTATAGTTCCAATATTAATTAGGATGCAATTTATTAAACATGGAGTGTTAATATCACATTATTATGTAATAGTGTGATCTATGCTTGCAATTATATGTATCTTAAATGCGATAGATGCAAACGGGTATCCGAAAAGTTATAAAACTGTAAAATGGTAATGTGGGATGTACAACTAAACAATATGTGATATAAATATTGATATAATAATATTAATATGGATAGCATATTCGAAGCGATTAGTAACTATAAAAGATGTACTGATTAACCATGCACAAGAAGGTTCCGTTCAGAAATTCAGCGTCACCCTAATTTGTAAAATAGCTTAAAAATAACAAACGTTCTCCAAAAGAGACGTATCTTATACCAAAACAAAGATAATTCAATAAGGTTTTCAGTTTTATAAGTATAAGCATCTCAGGTTATCCCTACAAAAAGTTATGAATATTCAAAGTTGAAAGTTTGCTGCTGGAATTTCCCTGGACAGCAGTTTAGAGACGTGTTCATTTGCATTTTACGTTAATTAAACAATTTATTTTGCAAGTAAATATTTCATAGAGTTATAGTATTTTGAATTAGCTTCGTAACGAACTAAAGAACGTATACTAATGATTTTTCTATGATTTATAATGAATTTTATAAGATAACGTGTACAGTAAATTTCAGATTTGTCATATCCGATTTTTCAACGACATTTCATATGTAAACTATAAGATTTTCAAATGTATAACATTATAAAATTAAGATTATAAAAGTATATAGCATATAGCAAGATTAACTTGCCTCGATGGGTCGCGAATCGGGAAAACGGAACGTTAACCGTCGGCGGGGAAAACTCGCGACGGCGCACGGTTCACGGAATGAACCCAAACGACGAACAAAGGAACCACACGGGTCGGGTATCTCGCTGGAACGTCGAGAAGCGTCACCGGAACGACGGAATTCCGGCAACAAAAGAACAGTTAAAAGAAATGAGAAACGAGACATGAAGCAAGAAGAGAAAAATGATAAAGAGAAGTACGAGAGAATATATGAGGGAGAGGAAGAGAGAGGAAAAAGTGGAGAGAGAGAGAGAGAAAGTGGGGCCCGCGGGGTTAAAGGGGAGGTTGTGATTGGCTGAGAGAATAAATTAAGAAGGATATAAAAGATTGTAAAAATATTATATGGTTAACTTAAAGATTTAAAAGATAGGTAATGAACAGTAAGATATCAGGTTAGTTAGAAAAATATATGCGAAGGTTTTAATAATATTAAAATTTAGGATTTTGGCGCCAAATGAAACATTTCCAAATTGCGCCCGGGTTGGGTCCAAAAATTCGAAATTCAAATAATAGGATTTTAAGCGGGTTCCAAATTTTAAAATGAAATGTTTTATGATTAAAAAGCATACTCTCAAAACGGACACACGCACGTGCACGTAGCCATCCAAACTCGCCCGTTTCACTGAACGGGACGAGAACACACTACACGGACGCTACCACGAGGCTAAGGATGTCAAGTAGGCCAAGATGAATATTTTTTAATTTTATTTTAGATGCTAAAATTTGTTATATGCAGAATGACTTAGCCAGATAAAATTTTACAGTAAGACCCAAATAAGCAAGATAAATGAAATGAGTAATATCTAATGCTCAACCAATAACAGAAACTAGTAGCATTGGGCTCGGGTGTTACATTATACCCAACTACAAAAGAATTTCGTCCTCGAAATTCCAAGAATACAAGATAGAAGACTACAGGAAAAGGTGAGGATACTTCTGTCGGATCTCGTCTTCTCGCTCCCACATGGACTCTCCATGCGATCGATTACCCCAAGAAACGAGCACAAGGGGGATAACCTTGTTCTTAAGAACCTTTTCTCTCCGATCCTTGATTTCAACTGGTCGCTCTTCAAAAGTTAGGTCCTCCCGTACAGTCAACTCCGAATGATCCAATACTTGGGGGTTTCATCTCGAACATACCTCCGTAGTTGAGATACATGAAATACATCGTGCACTCCTGCCAAGGACTGTGGTAACGCCAAATGGTACGCTACCTCTCCAACACGCTCCAATATCTCGAAAGGTCCAACGAATCGAGGGCTAAGCTTTCCCCGACTCCCAAAGCGAATCACCCCTCTAGTCGGTGATATCTTCAGGAATACCAAATCACCCACGGCGAACTCTAGAGGTCTTCTTGACGTGTCGGCCCAACTTTTCTGTCTGCCTTGAGCTGCCTTCATATGCTTCCTGATTGTATTCACCTTCTCGACTGTCTGTACCACCAAATCTGGTCCTAGTAACCTTCGTTCACCAACATCATCCCAACAAACAGGTGAACGGCACTTACGACCATACAGTGCTTCAAACGGAGCCATCTGAAAAGTTGCTTGGAAGCTATTGTTGTACGAAAACTCCACCAGGTGTAGATGATCTTC
Source organism: Agapanthus africanus (assembly GCA_030015575.1). Taxonomy (NCBI): domain Eukaryota; kingdom Viridiplantae; phylum Streptophyta; class Magnoliopsida; order Asparagales; family Amaryllidaceae; genus Agapanthus; species Agapanthus africanus. The sequence continues at coordinate 117,301,884 of JASDDO010000031.1, forward strand.
CCAAGAACCTTTGAAGTCCAACATTCAAGCCCTCAACATATCTTCAAGGGTCTGGGTCGTTCTCTCCGATTGTCCATCAGTCTGAGGATGATAAGCCGTGCTGAACTTCAATCGAGTCCCCAAACTTTCTTGTAAACTCCTCCAAAAGTGCGACAAGAATCGAGTGTCCCGATCGGACACGATGCTTACCGGCACTCCATGCAATCTGACAATCTCCTGCATGTATCGCTCTGCCAAAGTCTCTGTCGATTGACCAACCCGAAAAGGAATAAAGTGAGCTGCCTTGGTCAAACGATCGACAATCACCCATACAGCATTGTTGCCCTTTGGACTCCGCGGTAAAGCCGTCACGAAATCCATGGTTATAAGTTCCTACTTCCACTGAGGAATCGGAAGTGGTTGCAACAAACCAGCAACCCGTTGGTGTTCAGCCTTGACTTGCTGACACACCAAGCACTTAGCCACGAAGCGAGCAATTTCCCGTTTCATACCTTCCCACCAGAAGTGCTGTCGAAAATCTCGGTACATCTTTGTCCCTCCTGGATGTACAGAGTAAGCTGAACTGTGTGCCTTCTTCATGAGCTCTTCACGCACATCTCCTTTTGGCACACACACGACTACCATATCTCAACGAACCGTCTTCGTGGATCAGTAAATCGGTTCGTAGTCCGGCTTCAACCTGCTCTCGAAACCTTTGCAGTCTAGGATCCTGCGATTGTGTCGCTTTAATCTTCTCAACTAAGGACGACTGTACTTGCAACAGCATCAACTGTCCTGTAGCATGTGGTAGCACAACCTCCAAGTCAAATCTCCGAAAATCCGCAATGATCTCTCTCTGTGCAGTCAATATCTGAATTGCTGGTAACCGACTTAGCGCATCTGGCACGACGTTAACTTTTCCCGGATGGTACTTAAGATCAAGGTCGTAGTCGGCCATCAGCTCCAACCATCTGCGTTGCCTCATGTTCAACTCTTTCTGAGTGAACACATATTTCAAACTCTTGTGATCCGTAAAGACTTCGACTCTCTCGCCCAAAAGGTAGTGTCTCCAAATCTTCAGGGCGAAGATCACGGCTGCAAGCTCTAAGTCATGAGTCGGATAATTCTTCTCATGAGTCTTCAGTTGTCTCGATGCGTAAGCGACGACTTTCCCATACTGCATTAAAACACATCCCAATCCTTTTCCAGATGCGTCGCTGTGAATCACCAGTCCTCCTGAATCATCCGGTACGGTCAGGATCGGGGCGGTTATCAACTTCTGCTTCAACGTCTCGAAGGCTAAAGCACATCCATCCGTCCAAACAAACGGTACCTCCTTACGCGTAAGCTTGGTTAACGGCTCAGCTAAACGCGCGAAGTTCTCCACAAATCTTCTGTAGTAACCGGCGTGTCCAAGGAAACTTCTTATCTCCGCAACATTCTTTGGAATAGGCCAATCTCGAACTGCTGAAATCCTTTCGGGATCGACGGCGATTCCATCGCCCGACACGACATGCCCCAGAAACTTCACTTCTTCCAGCCAGAATTCACACTTACTCATTTTCGCAGATAACCTCTCTTGTCTCAGCGTCTGCAGTGCGATCCTTAAATGCTCAGCATGCTCCTCCGGACTCTTCGAGTACACCAGAATGTCGTCAATGAATACCACAATAAACTGGTCCAAGAACGGTGAAAAGATCCTGTTCATCAAATCCATAAATATTGCCGGCGCATTAGTCACTCCGAAGGGCATCACTAGATACTCGAAATGTCCATATCGAGTTCGAAACGCCGTCTTGCAAATGTCTTCTGCTTTTACTCGGACCTGATGATATCCTGATCGCAAATCCAGTTTCGAGAATACCCTCGCGCACTGAGCTGCTCAAAAGTTCTCCAATGCGAGGGATCGGGTACTTGTTCTTAATAGTCACCCGGTTCAATTCTCGATAATCAATGCACATCCTTCTCGTGCCATCCTTCTTCTTTACTAAAAGAACTGGAGCTCCCCACGGTGAGTTGCTGCTTCGAACCCATCCCTTCTCGAGTAATTCACCCACTTGTTTCTTAACTTCTTCCAATTCCACCGGTGCCATCGGATAATAAGATTTTGATACTGGCGCTGCACCAGGAATAAGGTCAATCGCGAACTCCACATCTCGCTTCGGCGGTAAGCCCGATATATCTTCAAATACGTCCATAAAATCGCGAACAACTGCCGGCTCTTCATTACTATCAACTTCCATAGCTGCAAGAACACTGTTTGTCGGCCTAGCCCTAAACTCGACTGGCCCGACAGAACTGCTTCCTTACCGCAACCGCTGTCTACATTGTTGGCCACGAAAGGTCCAGCAAGACTACTGAGTCTCGTCCATTCTGCTGCATGCACGTCCACGGTTGCTCCATTCTGCCTCAGCCCAATAAATTTCTCTTCCATTTCCTCCCGTGCAGTCCGCGGAAAGAACTTCTCCAGGAAACTCTTAGAGAAATCCGCCCAACTGCTTGGCTTGGGCAAACGGTTCTCCTCCACAAGCCACCACTCTCGGCGTAATCCACTAGTTGAATGCGCACCACATCAACTCCTTTGTCCTCTGGAATCTGTGCCGCAATCAGCAAATTCTCCGTGCTGACTAGCCACTGCTCGGCTGGCACGGCTCCTCCAAACCAGTGAAAGTAGTAGGACCCACACGTCTGAACTCTGCCACGGTCCCTCCTCGGTCAACTGGTCTAGTTCCAATCTTGTTCACAGACTGCTGAACGATCTGCAAACCTTCCTGAAACGAGTCCGCTTGCTGCTGGATCAGCTCGGGCTGTTTCTTTGATTTCCAGCATTCCTCTTATCACTCCAAGCATGGCGGCTTCGTTCACACGCCTCTGGTACGTCTTCAACTTCTTACCTGTCATAATCCTGAACTCAAAACACCCAACATTAGCATGATGATAGATTCTGAATGTGGATCAAGGCTAGAACTCCAAGATACTTAAATAGAGTGCTGCATTGTAGCTATGCCGCGGTATCATAGCCGCAATTACTTAACTCCACCCAAGTCGCCCAAGTCCTAGGGATAACAAGAAATCAGGTTTTCGAGTCGACACGCAAAGTAAGTTTGCACGTCGTAAAAGATATAATCAGGAAGAATGTGATTCAAGAATGGTAAAACGGTCAATGTGGCTGGACATGTTTCCTAAACACGGGCATTCTGATTCGTGTATTGGGTACAATACCCAACTACAAAAGAATCAACCCGACTAACCTATGGCTCTGATACCAAAAGAACCATGTCATGCCCCGCTTCCCAGAGTACGCAAGATTGGGCACGTGACATAGCCAACCATGCTACCTGTGGGTAGGAAGCATCCATCCACAGTCACATTACGGTTGTAAGGATATCAAGAACAAGATAAAATACTAATCTAACACATGTCCAAATCCATAATAACAGGAATCAATAAACAGTAAGTGCGGAAGCTAATGATCCAATACAATAATAGAAGGGTACGTCCCGTAATGCGGGATCACACCTGCGAATAAAATGCAATAAATGAACTGACCACTATAGAACTCGAATCAGCCTGCTGGCTGAAGTACTCCAGCTCGGTCGTCGACAGTGGTACGGAATCTGGGCCATGCAAAACCCAGACGTCAGCGCGTCAAGACATCAAGTATATAATGTAAACATGGTAATAAGCAGTGCAGGTATGAACATGAATAAAGCAGTACAATAACAGAGCAGGATAAAGTGCAATGGTGACTGAACTGTCCTATCAGGTTTCTACTCTAAAGTCTTTGAAACCAATTGATGAATCGTCGATGTAACCCAATAGTATCCCGTACATACCCGGGACCACGGCCACAATATTCTCGGCTGCAGCCGAGACATGCCGTTAGGCACAGAATAGGAAAGTGACACTCGGTATTACCCCGTACATACCCGGGATCACGGCCACAATATTCTCGGCCGAAACCGAGACATGCCGTTAGGCATAGAATAGGAAAGTGTACACTCGGTATTACCCCGTACATACCCGGGATCACGGCCACAATATTCTCGGCCGAAACCGAGACATGCCGTTAGGCACAGAATAGGAATGTGTACACTCGAACGGTAGTGAACTGTCGAGTTACAAGTCAGGTTCATCTTTGATTTCCCCATACCCCCAAGTTATGTATGTTAGGTCAGGTATTCAGTAGTCAAGGACTAATGCCAACAGAAAATCAAGTAAAAGTAGGTCTGTCTGGATAGACAGCAGGAATGGTCAGGTTTGTCGGCATTAGGCATGAAATCAGGTAACCGGTCAGGTCACGTTTTAACAGGTTGAGTCGATATGTATAGGGTGTCATGTCATGTCAAGAGTGTACGGTACCATGTCATGTCAAGTAGGAAGTGTAACAGGTCATGTCAGGAAGCACAAGATGTCATGTGGGTGCTCATAATCAAACTATCATAAGTATATGTATAAATAAACAAGCATGAGTACTATCAGAACAATAAACTGGAACATGTAATATGATATGTAAATAAATATAATTTCAAGGATATGGATGCACAGTTATCGATTAGGGTTACATTTATAGTTCCAATATTAATTAGGATGCAATTTATTAAACATGGAGTGTTAATATCACATTATTATGTAATAGTGTGATCTATGCTTGCAATTATATGTATCTTAAATGCGATAGATGCAAACGGGTATCCGAAAAGTTATAAAACTGTAAAATGGTAATGTGGGATGTACAACTAAACAATATGTGATATAAATATTGATATAATAATATTAATATGGATAGCATATTCGAAGCGATTAGTAACTATAAAAGATGTACTGATTAACCATGCACAAGAAGGTTCCGTTCAGAAATTCAGCGTCACCCTAATTTGTAAAATAGCTTAAAAATAACAAACGTTCTCCAAAAGAGACGTATCTTATACCAAAACAAAGATAATTCAATAAGGTTTTCAGTTTTATAAGTATAAGCATCTCAGGTTATCCCTACAAAAAGTTATGAATATTCAAAGTTGAAAGTTTGCTGCTGGAATTTCCCTGGACAGCAGTTTAGAGACGTGTTCATTTGCATTTTACGTTAATTAAACAATTTATTTTGCAAGTAAATATTTCATAGAGTTATAGTATTCTCAATTAGCTTCGTAACGAACTAAAGAACGTATACTAATGATTTTTCTATGATTTATAATGAATTTTATAAGATAACGTGTACAGTAAATTTCAGATTTGTCATATCCGATTTTTCAACGACATTTCATATGTAAACTATAAGATTTTCAAATGTATAACATTATAAAATGAAGATTATAAAAGTATATAGCATGTAGCAAGATTAACTTGCCTCGATGGGTCGCGAATCGGGAAAACGGAAGGTTAACCGTCGGCGGGGAAAACTCGCGACGGCGCACGGTTCACGGAATGAACCCAAACGACGAACAAAGGAACTACACGGGTCGGGGTATCTCGCTGGAATGTCGAGAAACGTCACCGGCACGACGGAATTCCGGCAACAAAAGAACAGTTAAAAGAAATGAGAAACGAGACATGAAGCAAGAAGAGAAAAATGATAAAGAGAAGTACGAGAGAATATATGAGGGAGAGGGAGGGAGAGGAAAAAGTGGAGAGAGAGAGAGAAAGTGGGGCCCGCGGGGTTAAAGGGGAGGTTGTGATTGGCTGAGAGAATAAATTAAGAAGGATATAAAAGATTGTAAAAATATTATATGGTTAACTTAAAGATTTAAGAGATAGGTAATGAACAGTAAGATATCAGGTTAGTTAGAAAAATATATGCGAAGGTTTTAATAATATTAAAATTTAGGATTTTGGCGCCAAATGAAACATTTCCAAATTGCGCCCGGGTTGGGTCCAAAAATTCGAAATTCAAATAATAGGATTTTAAGCGGGTTCCAAATTTTAAAATGAAATGTTTTATGATTAAAAAGCATACTCTCAAAACGGACACACGCACGTGCACGTAGCCATCCAAACTCGCCCGTTTCACTGAACGGGACGAGAACACACTGCACGGACGCTACCACGAGGCTAAGGATGTCAAGTAGGCCAAGATGAATATTTTTTAATTTTATTTTAGATGCTAAAATTTGTTATATGCAGAATGACTTAGCCAGATAAAATTTTACAGTAAGACCCAAATAAGCAAGATAAATGAAATGAGTAATATCTAATGCTCAACCAATAACAGAAAATAGTAGCATTGGGCTCGGGTGTTACATTATACCCAACTACAAAAGAATTTCGTCCTCGAAATTCCAAGAATACAAGATAGAAGACTACAGGAAAAGGTGAGGATACTTTTGTCGGATCTCGTCTTCTCGCTCCCACATGGACTCTCCAAGCGATCGATTACCCCAAGAAACGAGCACAAAGGGGATAACCTTGTTCTTAAGAACCTTTTCTCTCCGATCCTTGATTTCAACTGGTCGCTCTTCAAAAGTTAGGTCCTCCCGTACAGTCAACTCCGAATGATCCAATACTTGGGTTTCATCTCGAACATACCTCCGTAGTTGAGATACATGAAACACATCGTGCACTCCTGCCAAGGACTGTGGTAACGCCAAATGGTACGCTACCTCTCCAACACGCTCCAATATCTCGAAAGGTCCAACGAATCGAGGGCTAAGCTTTCCCCGACTTCCAAAGCGAATCACCCCTCTAGTCGGTGATATCTTCAGGAATACCAAATCACCCACGGCGAACTCTAGAGGTCTTCTTGACGTGTCGGCCCAACTTTTCTGTCTGCCTTGAGCTGCCTTCATATGCTTCCTGATTGTATTCACCTTCTCGACTGTCTGTACCACCAAATCTGGTCCTAGTAACCTTCGTTCACCAACATCATCCCAACAAACAGGTGAACGGCACTTACGACCATACAATGTTTCAAACGGAGCCATCTGAAAAGTTGCTTGGAAGCTATTGTTGTACGAAAACTCCACCAGGTGTAGATGATCTTCCCAAGAACCTTTGAAGTCCAACATGCAAGCCCTCAACATATCTTCAAGGGTCTGGGTCGTTCTCTCCGATTGTCCATCAGTCTGAGGATGATAAGCCGTGCTGAACTTCAATCGAGTCCCCAAACTTTCTTGTAAACTCCTCCAAAAGTGCGACAAGAATCGAGTGTCCCGATCGGACACGATACTTACCGGCACTCCATGCAATCTGACAATCTCCTGCATGTATCGCTCTGCCAAAGTCTCTGTCGATTGACTAACCCGAAAAGGAATAAAGTGAGCTGCCTTGGTCAACCGATCGACAATCACCCATACAGCATTGTTGCCCTTTGGACTCCGCGGTAAAGCCGTCACGAAATCCATGGTTATAAGTTCCTACTTCCACTGAGGAATCGGAAGTGGTTGCAACAAACCAGCAACCCGTTGGTGTTCAGCCTTGACTTGCTGACACACCAAGCACTTAGCCACGAAGCGAGCAATTTCCCGTTTCATACCTTCCCACCAGAAGTGCTGTCGAAAATCTCGGTACATCTTTGTCCCTCCTGGATGTACAGAGTAAGCTGAACTGTGTGCCTTCTTCATGAGCTCTTCACGCACATCTCCTTTTGGCACACACACGACTACCATATCTCAACGAACCGTCTTCGTGGATCAGTAAATCGGTTCGTAGTCCGGCTTCAACCTGCTCTCGAAACCTTTGCAGTCTAGGATCCTGCGATTGTGTCGCTTTAATCTTCTCAACTAAGGACGACTGTACTTGCAACAGCATCAACTGTCCTGTAGCATGTGGTAGCACAACCTCCAAGTCAAATCTCCGAAAATCCGCAATGATCTCTCTCTGTGCAGTCAATATCTGAATTGCTGGTAACCGACTTAGCGCATCTGGCACGACGTTAACTTTTCCCGGATGGTACTTAAGATCAAGGTCGTAGTCGGCCATCAGCTCCAACTATCTGCGTTGCCTCATGTTCAACTCCTTCTGAGTGAACACATATTTCAAACTCTTGTGATCCGTAAAGACTTCGACTCTCTCGCCCAAAAGGTAGTGTCTCCAAATCTTCAGGGCGAAGATCACGGCTGCAAGCTCTAAGTCATGAGTCGGATAATTCTTCTCATGAGTCTTCAGTTGTCTCGATGCGTAAGCGACGACTTTCCCATACTGCATTAAAACACATCCCAATCCTTTTCCAGATGCGTCGCTGTGAATCACCAGTCCTCCTGAATCATCCGGTACGGTCAGGATCGGGACGGTTATCAACTTCTGCTTCAACGTCTCGAAGGCTAAAGCACATCCATCCGTCCAAACAAACGGTACCTCCTTACGCGTAAGCTTGGTTAACGGCTCAGCTAAACGCGCGAAGTTCTCCACAAATCTTCTGTAGTAACCGGCGAGTCCAAGGAAACTTCTTATCTCCGCAACATTCTTTGGAATAGGCCAATCTCGAACTGCTGAAATCCTTTCGGGATCGACGGCGATTCCATCGCCCGACACGACATGCCCCAGAAACTTCACTTCTTCCAGCCAGAATTCACACTTACTCATTTTCGCAGATAACCTCTCTTGTCTCAGCGTCTGCAGTGCGATCCTTAAATGCTCAGCATGCTCCTCCGGACTCTTCGAGTACACCAGAATGTCGTCAATGAATACCACAATAAACTGGTCCAAGAACGGTGAAAATATCCTGTTCATCAAATCCATAAATATTGCTGGCGCATTAGTCACTCCGAAGGGCATCACTAGATACTCGAAATGTCCATATCGAGTTCGAAACGCCGTCTTGCAAATGTCTTCTGCTTTTACTCGGACCTGATGATATCCTGATCGCAAATCCAGTTTCGAGAATACCCTCGCGCACTGAGCTGCTCAAAAGTTCTCCAATGCGAGGGATCGGGTACTTGTTCTTAATAGTCACCCTGTTCAATTCTCGATAATCAATGCACATCCTTCTCGTGCCATCCTTCTTCTTTACTAAAAGAACTGGAGCTCCCCACGGTGAGTTGCTGCTTCGAACCCATCCCTTCTCAAGTAATTCACCCACTTGTTTCTTAACTTCTTCCAATTCCACCGGTGCCATCGGATAATAAGATTTTGATACTGGCGCTGCACCAGGAATAAGGTCAATCGCGAACTCCACATCTCGCTTCGGCGGTAAGCCCGATATATCTTCAAATACGTCCATAAAATCGCGAACAACTGCCGGCTCTTCATTACTATCAACTTCCATAGCTGCAAGAACACTGTTTGTCGGCCTAGCCCTAAACTCGACTGGCCCGACAGAACTGCTTCCTTACCGCAACCGCTGTCTACATTGTTGGCCACGAAAGGTCCAGCAAGACTACTGAGTCTCGTCCATTCTGCTGCATGCACGTCCACGGTTGCTCCATTCTGCCTCAGCCCAATAAATTTCTCTTCCATTTCCTCCCGTGCAGTCCGCGGAAAGAACTTCTCCAGGAAACTCTTAGAGAAATCCGCCCAACTGCTTGGCTTGGGCAAACGGTTCTCCTCCACAAGCCACCACTCTCGGCGTAATCCACTAGTTGAATGCGCACCACATCAACTCCTTTGTCCTCTGGAATCTGTGCCGCAATCAGCAAATTCTCCGTGCTGACTAGCCACTGCTCGGCTGGCACGGCTCCTCCAAACCAGTGAAAGTAGTAAGACCCACACGTCTGAACTCTGCCACGGTCCCTCCTCGGTCAACTGGTCTAGTTCCAATCTTGTTCACAGACTGCTGAACGATCTGCAAACCTTCCTGAAACGAGTCCGCTTGCTGCTGGATCAGCTCGGGCTGTTTCTTTGATTTCCAGCATTCCTCTTATCACTCCAAGCATGGCGGCTTCGTTCACACGCCTCTGGTACGTCTTCAACTTCTTACCTGTCATAATCCTGAACTCAAAACACCCAACATTAGCATGATGATAGATTCTGAATGTGGATCAAGGCTAGAACTCCAAGATACTTAAATAGAGTGCTGCATTGTAGCTATGCCGCGGTATCATAGCCGCAATTACTTAACTCCACCCAAGTCGCCCAAGTCCTAGGGATAACAAGAAATCAGGTTTCCGAGTCGACACGCAAAGTAAGTTTGCACGTCGTAAAAGATATAATCAGGAAGAATGTGATTCAAGAATGGTAAAACGGTCAATGTGGCTGGACATGTTTCCTAAACACGGGCATTCTGATTCGTGTATTGGGTACAATACCCAACTACAAAAGAATCAACCCGACTAACCTATGGCTCTGATACCAAAAGAACCATGTCATGCCCCGCTTCCCAGAGTACGCAAGATTGGGCACGTGACATAGCCAACCATGCTACCTGTGGGTAGGAAGCATCCATCCACAGTCACATTACGGTTGTAAGGATATCAAGAACAAGATAAAATACTAATTTAACACATGTCCAAATCCATAATAACAGGAATCAATAAACAGTAAGTGCGGAAGCTAATGATCCAATACAATAATAGAAGGGTACGTCCCGTAATGCGGGATCACACCTGGGAATAAAATGCAATAAATGAACTGACCACTATAGAACTCGAATCAGCCTGCTGGCTGAAGTACTCCAGCTCGGTCGTCGACAGTGGTACGGAATCTGGGCCATGCAAAACCCAGACGTCAGCGCGTCAAGACATCAAGTATATAATGTAAACATGGTAATAAGCAGTGCAGGTATGAACATGAATAAAGCAGTACAATAACAGAGCAGGATAAAGTGCAATGGTGACTGAACTGTCCTATCAGGTTTCTACTCTAAAGTCTTTGAAACCAATTGATGAATCGTCGATGTAACCCAATAGTATCCCGTACATACCCGGGACCACGGCCACAATATTCTCGGCTGCAGCCGAGACATGCCGTTAGGCACAGAATAGGAAAGTGACACTCGGTATTACCCCGTACATACCCGGGATCACGGCCACAATATTCTCGGCCGAAACCGAGACATGCCGTTAGGCATAGAATAGGAAAGTGTACACTCGGTATTACCCCGTACATACCCGGGATCACGGCCACAATATTCTCGGCCGAAACCGAGACATGCCGTTAGGCACAGAATAGGAATGTGTACACTCGAACGGTAGTGAACTGTCGAGTTACAAGTCAGGTTCATCTTTGATTTCCCCATACCCCCAAGTTATGTATGTTAGGTCAGGTATTCAGTAGTCAAGGACTAATGCCAACAGAAAATCAAGTAAAAGTAGGTCTGTCTGGATAGACAGCAGGAATGGTCAGGTTTGTCGGCATTAGGCATGAAATCAGGTAACCGGTCAGGTCACGTTTTAACAGGTTGAGTCGATATGTATAGGGTGTCATGTCATGTCAAGAGTGTACGGTACCATGTCATGTCAAGTAGGAAGTGTAACAGGTCATGTCAGGAAGCACAAGATGTCATGTGGGTGCTCATAATCAAACTATCATAAGTATATGTATAAATAAACAAGCATGAGTACTATCAGAACAATAAACTGGAACATGTAATATGATATGTAAATAAATATAATTTCAAGGATATGGATGCACAGTTATCGATTAGGGTTACATTTATAGTTCCAATATTAATTAGGATGCAATTTATTAAACATGGAGTGTTAATATCACATTATTATGTAATAGTGTGATCTATGCTTGCAATTATATGTATCTTAAATGCGATAGATGCAAACGGGTATCCGAAAAGTTATAAAACTGTAAAATGGTAATGTGGGATGTACAACTAAACAATATGTGATATAAATATTGATATAATAATATTAATATGGATAGCATATTCGAAGCGATTAGTAACTATAAAAGATGTACTGATTAACCATGCACAAGAAGGTTCCGTTCAGAAATTCAGCGTCACCCTAATTTGTAAAATAGCTTAAAAATAACAAACGTTCTCCAAAAGAGACGTATCTTATACCAAAACAAAGATAATTCAGTAAGATTTTCAGTTTTATAAGTATAAGCATCTCAGGTTATCCCTACAAAAAGTTATGAATATTCAAAGTTGAAAGTTTGCTGCTGGAATTTCCCTGGACAGCAGTTTAGAGACGTGTTCATTTGCATTTTACGTTAATTAAACAATTTATTTTGCAAGTAAATATTTCATAGAGTTATAGTATTCTGAATTAGCTTCGTAACGAACTAAAGAACGTATACTAATGATTTTTCTATGATTTATAATGAATTTTATAAGATAAGGTGTACAGTAAATTTCAGATTTGTCATATCCGATTTTTCAACGACATTTCATATGTAAACTATAAGATTTTCAAATGTATAAAATTATAAAATGAAGATTATAAAAGTATATAGCATGTAGCAAGATTAACTTGCCTCGATAGGTCGCGAATCGGGAAAACGGAAGGTTAACCGTCGGCGGGGAAAACTCGCGACGGCGCACGGTTCACGGAATGAACCCAAACGACGAACAAAGGAACCACACGGGTCGGGGTATCTCGCTGGAACGTCGAGAAACGTCACCGGCACGACGGAATTCCGGCAACAAAAGAACAGTTAAAAGAAATGAGAAACGAGACATGAAGCAAGAAGAGAAAAATGATAAAGAGAAGTACGAGAGAATATATGAGGGTGAGGGAGAGAGGAAAAAGTGGAGAGAGAGAGAGAGAGAAAGTGGGGCCCGCGGGGTTAAAGGGGAGGTTGTGATTGGCTGAGAGAATAAATTAAGAAGGATATAAAAGATTGTAAAAATATTATATGGTTAACTTAAAGATTTAAAAGATAGGTAATTAACAGTAAGATATCAGGTTAGTTAGAAAAATATATGCGAATGTTTTAATAATATTAAAATTTAGGATTTTGGCGCCAAATGAAACATTTCCAAATTGCGCCCGGGTTGGGTCCAAAAATTCGAAATTCAAATAATAGGATTTTAAGCTGGTTCCAAATTTTAAAATGAAATGTTTTATGATTAAAAAGCATACTCTCAAAACGGACACACGCACGTGCACGTAGCCATCCAAACTCGCCCGTTTCACTGAACGGGACGAGAACACACTGCACGGACGCTACCACGAGGCTAAGGATGTCAAGTAGGCCAAGATGAATATTTTTTAATTTTATTTTAGATGCTAAAATTTGTTATATGCAGAATGACTTAGCCAGATAAAATTTTACAGTAAGACCCAAATAAGCAAGATAAATGAAATGAGTAATATCTAATGCTCAACCAATAACAGAAAATAGTAGCATTGGGCTCGGGTGTTACAGATTTAGAAAAGGATGACTCGTCAATAATAAGAATATGTGTCTTCTCTTTTTTCAAGAAGCTCTCCGCTACCCTCAACATGTTGAGAAGCATTGGAAAATCGGCTTTCATATCTTGCATGTTGAAGTTCAGCTCGAACTGAGAGAAGGTGTGAGGAAGGGACTGTAGAATCAAGTCAATGCATAACTCATTTTTCAGCACGCATCATAGGTTTGCGAGTTTCTCAATGAGACTGATCATCTTTAGGACGTACTCTTCTACAGGTGAGCTTGGAGCTAACCTCATCTGGAATAATTTCTTTGAGGTCTCGTACCTTGCGATACGAGAGTGCTTTCCATACAATTCCTTGCAATGGAGAAAAATGGATTTGATGTCTGTACCCTCTTGTTGCTTCTGGAGTTCATTATTCATGGACGCCAGCACGATGCACTTAGCTTTCTCGCAATCCAGATTCCAAGTTTTGCGGACCTCGATATCCGCAATTAAGAAATTTGGTCCTGAGATAGGGGGAGCAGTACCTGTGAGGACGTATGCTACTTTATCATAAGTAAGTGCAATGTTGACGTTCCTCGGCCAATCTTTATAGTTTGACCCAGTCAGTGTATTTTTTTCAAGTAGTAATTTAAGTCCCGTCATGGTTGCTGCCAGAGAGAGAAAAGAAACACTCAGCGTATGCTCTTGTAAAATTAGATTGGTTTATTATCTTATCTAACCAGGATGGCTTCCACTGTTTGCTCGAATTCTCCATCAAACCATAAAAGGAGAACTAGTCGGGATCATTCACACTTTACAAGTTCGCTAACCATTCAATCAGGTGGGTGTTGGTATTCCGAGGGAGGTACCCCGTGCTCTCACACGGACCTAATTAAAATAAACCTCGTTTCTGCAGAGGCGTTGTCCCGTTAACACTTTCTAGACACCTAATATGTTAGCTAATTGTGAAGTGAAAAGTATCTCTCAAGAGTAATCCTACTCATCAGTGGGATCGGGATCCAACTATCATTGTGTGATGACCTAAATGGAAACCACTTTAGTCATCACACTCCAAAAGGTATGTTAAATCTGCTAGTTTTCTTTGTATTTGAAACTCCCGATGTGATTTTTGCTCCAAGCTCTTATGACCTTGACGAAGGCCAACAAATTATAAGATGCAAGTCAAGTTCTTCCCGTCGTTGTCTTGATTAATTTAGACCCATCTGTACTCGTCCTTGATGAAGGCCAACAAGGCTGTACGACTGTCCTAAACTAATGCATCTATCTATGCAATAAACAAACAACACACCGTTACCATTCACTATGCTTTGACGAATGCCAACAAATATAGTATGAATACGATGTGCTACTCATTTGAAACGACGGAGGGCTACGGCTGGTTTTTGGCAAAAACCTTGAACGTAATGAACTTGATATCATTGAAGGAACGATAGCTTTGAAAAGGAGTGGTTCAAACTCCGCCTTTTAAACGAGTGTTTTGAAAAGAACCGAGCGAGTTTTTCAAAATGTTCCAACATCATCTTTTTAGGTTTCTTATCTTGCATTAATGAGGATTAATACGGTCCCATCATTTAATTCCTATCACACCAAAAAAGAACGAAAATAAAATGTACGTATATGCCATCCGTATTCATCACAGGGCCCCGTCATGCACCGTTAGGTTACTTAACTAACGGCAAAGTGGAGGCAAGACTAGCGCGGATACAAAACATATACAATATATACTAGTATATATCATATATATATATCCATTCGTCTCAGGCATGATATAAGCAACATCACAGAAAACTGATAAGTAACAAGAAGAGTGAATAATTTTGGAGCCCCAAGTTTCATTTGAGCCATAAATGAAACTCGATGTTCCATGTCGTGTGGATAACCTGTACAATGAAAAATCTAGACCCCTACGAGCGCGGCAAGCTACCCGCCAATCTCGGAAGCGAGACAAACCCAATCAAGAAAGCGAGCGGGCCACCCAGCGCTTCACGAAATCCGGTAACTTGTACATCCCACCTTGGGTCATCCTATACCCCTACGAGTGCGTCGAGTAGCCCGCCA
This sequence comes from Agapanthus africanus, assembly GCA_030015575.1. Lineage (NCBI taxonomy): Eukaryota > Viridiplantae > Streptophyta > Magnoliopsida > Asparagales > Amaryllidaceae > Agapanthus > Agapanthus africanus. The sequence continues at coordinate 117,317,110 of JASDDO010000031.1, forward strand.
ATCCTAGAGTAAGGCATCCCGATCTCAGCACCATGAGATGGGGCCCCGTTGCCCTCTAGAATCCGGCTACTCGAGCACTCCTCCACGGGGTAATCCTAGTACAGAAAAAGAAAAATATATACAACGGTGACATCAACCTCAACCCGGCCGTGCCCCGATAAAAGAATATACAAATGGGCGGAGACGGCAGTCCACATGTCGGACGCTCGTCCCGCAATAATGAATATACAAATGAATTAACATTGTACTACAACCGCTGCACAATAGGCCATCCACCACGATAAATTATCCAAAATAACAGTGCAATCACAGAACATCAACGCGAATATCATGTTCGTAAGTTTGATTGTACATATAGCAATCAGTCGGGTTGTACCGCTCAATGATATTCATGATCGCAAAAACAAACTTACAGAAACTTATAAACCGTGTTAAAATTGCGACTTCAAAATACTTCGTATTGCCCCAACACAAAAATAACAGAATATGCAATATGGGCAAAATCAAACAATACCAAAAACCCAATATCCAAGAGTCCTTAACACCACCAAAATTCCAAGACCCAAAGCCCTGCTAGGACCGGCCAGGCCGGGAATATTAGTATTTTGGCCGGCCAAAACATGGTGTTTGGGCCTCGTTTTTTGGTGGTGTTCAAGTTACCGCAAGAGGAGCTTTCTGCACATGTTTAAAAAAATTTTAGAAGCCTTTAAAAGTTTGACAGAAACTTGAATATGGTTTCGATTGTTTCGGAGTTATTTCGGTTTCGTAACTTTAAATATCGTCTAAACTGCTAGTCAAGGTTTAACCTGGTTCTGATACCAATGTAAGTCTATATTACATGCTCTACACAGTTGTAGGGAAGCGGAATTTCGAAAAACAATTTTGTGAGCATGCAAGAAAGACCTTTCTAACAAGATCTAGCACAAAACCCTAACTAGCTACAAAACTAAGGAAATTATTCTACTCTGTTAGAACTTTATACCTAACGGATTCGAGTCCTTCGGGTCTTGAATCCTCTTCTTAAGCTCCTTTGCGGGTCTTTGATGCGGTTTGATCGCCGGTCTCCTGGATCCTAGATGATCCACCCGAAGGTCTTTTGTTCAAGTTACAACTTTCACAAAAGATAGAAACTTAACTAACTAGATTGCTAATCTAGCTAGTTAAGGGTGAGAGGAGAATATAAGTGGTGAGTTTCTATCCCAAATGCCTTGTTTCTCAACTCACGAAAGTGTTAGGAATTTTTGTTTTGAAGAGGGGAGAGCAAAGAGCCATGAGATGAAGCAACTCAAGAGAAAAAATTGAGCTCAAGAAAAATATTAAGTAGTCACCATGAAGAATGGCTAGCTCCAATAATATCCACCCTTTTTCTTTTTCTTTAAAAAATTAGCCATGCTTCAATAGTGATGGCAATAAATGCCAACCCATGCTTCATGCCATGCCTCATTTTCTATTTATCAATAAATAGAAAAACATGCATAATGAGGTGTCCCCTTCTAGAATATATTTTGTATAAATACAAAATACTTTCTACCGTATATACTTACCCGTATCCGTATCGAAATACGAATACCCAAGAGATAGAATAACACCACTAAAAACAATACTAGCATTAAATCAATATCTGATTTAATGAACCGGCTTAATCATAAGCCTGCTAGTATAAAAACCGCCCGATTAAATTTCGCCCAGCTAGTACACGCAATCAATCGGGATCTTACACGTATAAACATACGGCCTCCACTCGTTTCGCCTGAACTAGAGAAACCTTCTGTGTGGGACTTCAAAGAATCGACAGTACGCCGGCAGTGTGTTTAACCACAAGCGCGTCAGCGATACTAGCTGTACGTAACGGCTATCCAGGTACATGTCGAAAAAGAAGGCCGACGAGCAAACTCATCTGAACCCCTACTGAGCCTAACCTTGACAATATCCGTATAGTCCGGTCTGTTCATCTGAGACTACCGCATACCGGGTGTAGGGGTGGTCAACGTCAGACCCCTACTAACCCTGATAAGTCGTGCTGATATGGCTCAATACCATCCGAGAAATTACTGACCTAACTTTCAGTAATTTTCAACTGCCCTGGCCAGAGGCTTATGGCGTTGACCAACCAAGCACAGTGCGATATCGACTCCCTATACCGGGAGAGACGAATTCCGAACAATCACTCATTGTCTCCATGTGGTTCGGGACCGTACCCAACTAAAACCTGTTTGCACGACTTCTTTGAGCCGTGGTAGGGTAGTAATTAAAGTACAGTGGGAACTCACATGAGACAAATGATGATATTTGGTCTACAGACTACCTGTACACATGTCACATGAGAACTGCCGTCTGACGTTAGGTTTAATACCATCCAGCAGTTTTCGGCGAGTCCGTCCAGTATACCCAACCTCACTGAGCATTTATATATAATCTTAGGTGAAACACACTAATGGCTGTGAGACTAACCATCGCCCCTCGTCGGGGTCTGGAAATATATACACCAGTCTACTCTGGAATATCAATGCCCTGTCTCGATATTCCTACGACTGGGGACACTTTTAAGGATATGCTTATAAACTACCCAGCTCTCACAAGTATGATTGCCATCACAACGTTGGTAGTCAAGCATGTCCTACGGGCTTTATCAACATGTATACGTAATAACAAGTAGAACATATACACATGTTAAGATAAAGTTAAACCAGATATCATACTATCATTTCGAGCAAGATTGTCATATATATATATATATATATATATTATCCATTACAAATAATGGTCTCTAGGGCATATATATCCTATAACGACGACCTAAAAGTCCTTGTATACTTAACACTACACTTGAGATCCGATGTAGCGCGTCGCTGAGTAGGGGACGCCCCAACGATATTCTTATTATGGTTCATGTTATAGAATGTGACAGTTTTACGTTTGCTGTCACAAGCCTATCACAATCCTCACGCTCTCTCATCCGGACTTAGGACCGGCAACGGTGGGTTTCTTGCTTGATGCACTAAAATATCATCCAATTGTCATCTTTTGGTTTGCACAAAAATTCGGCTGAATTGGCCAATGAACTCTCTCTAGGTCGATCGGGCCAATGGCTAAATAATATATATACGGTAGAGTGCTAAATAGAACTTTAAGGGAGAATTAGCCGAAGCAGTATCTATCATGAAAAGACATGTACGAAAAGGTGGGGAGCTGCACCATGCAGTTACAACAATGCACCCACGATTATGAGGGATAATGGGGAGTTGTAACAATAATCGAGGGCATAACTGCAACTCAACAAGGTTATAAATATCAGCAAAACCAAGGAGAAGTGGGCCCTCAAATGACCAATAAAAACACCTCTTTTATCATATTATTGCTTAGTTTATCTTTTCAAGTAGCTTTTGTAGACGACCATGCTGTCAGAGATCTTGTAGGAGTAGAGTGCGAGCCCTTTACTATCAAGTAAACACCGTCAACACTATGACGCCTGAGTCCTTCCCGAGGCAGGGTCAGGGATGCGTGGTACAAACCATTGCACCTTTAGACATGTCGAGGATGGGTGTTGGGCATCGGCTCACGGTCGCGCCTGGGAACTCCTCTCGCGGCACAAATTTAATAAGCTTATAAGTAGTTAAATGACCTTGAGTCTGGTATGCCCGCAGGGCCCCCTGTTCCTTAGGGCCGAAACACAGCCGAAGCGTACTCTGTACCGCGACTTGTTCATAAATGTGTATCATTGTAAATGGCCACTGCTTGGCTAACAGTTGATTATGAAAAATGATAACCAGTGTTACTTCTGCTAATCATGCTTTTGTTGTATTGATCACTTTGTTATGGTAAATGTGTCCGGCTAATAACTAAACAATGCTCCTCACCAGCTGGGCCCTAAAAAACGTTGGACAAGGAGGCATGCGTTGCTTTAAATATACATTTTCGATCGGTGGGCGCTAACTATTGTATTGTAGAAAAATATTTAGAGCCGGCTCTTTCCATAACTGTTATTGTAGTAGTTACATCACTGACGGGTCGACCAAAATATCCCCATTTTACCCTTACATGTTCTTTAAACAAGTACATTTCTCTCTTCCATGTTTCCTTATTTGGTTCATGCAATTGTACCCTGAAGCAAATCAATTTGAATTTAGAGAAGTAGTGGAAGAAAAGAGGGAGTAATGTTTTTTAATCCACAAGGGTCAACTGGAAATACATTGGTTATGTTGATAACCATGTGACTACTAAGTAAGGGTGTTGGAAAGATTAGTTTATGGAAGGTGTATAGTGCAACAAGCAAAGTTCTTATTAGTTTGATCTAAATTATAAAGTTCCTTGTATTGTTCTTAGAAATGGTGAAAATTCATGGTAATTTTTAATAATTTATGGTTGATGTAAACCACTAGCCTCGAACATAGCATCTTAGTATACCAATTTCCTAAATCTGCTAATGTTGAAACATTTTAGTTGCAAAATTAAATGCAATCTCTTATATGGTTTTCTAATGTGTTTTGGTTGTAGCTGTTGGTATATGAGTTCATGCCAAATGGGACTTTGCTTGATCATCTTTCTGGTAAGCATTTTTCACATTTTTTACTGTTATTTCTTTAAATGAAACAAGTCAGCAAAAACTTTTCTAATGTAATTTGTAGAAACGAAATCTTTGTTGCGTCATCCACAATTTAGGTCATACTATTTTTAACACAACTTCGTATGTGTAGATTAATTTTTGCAAGTTATTCTGATAGGTTTTAGGACATTGAATAATGAAAATATGAATTGAGCTAAAATTAGAATTATGTGTGGTTCACTACAGTTTTCTTTTTTCATCAAAAGGATGACTGAACTAGTCCTACCTTTGCCTCATAAATTTTTTTAAAAATTGGTTCTTAATTATGTTTAAATAAATCTTATTTTTGCACTTTAGCGGATAAGATTTTAGATTTGGGTGCAGAAAGAACTATCCAAATTCCACCAAGTTAAAAAAGTAGTAATATGCTTTAAAATGTTGTGGAGGTTATATCCCTTTTACCTCTTCCTCTTTGAACCTAAATAACTTCCAGCAGAATCCCATTGCGAAAAGTAATATTCAGTCTGATTAGAAACCTAAATATCTCCATCTGTCTTCTCTCCTTTCTTTTCAGCCTTTTTCTGTAAACCCTAAAACCTTCCTTATAACCCTAAAATCAATCTCAAATTTTCAACTCATAAGCAACCACCAGAGATGTGGTAGAGTTGAGAAGGCATGGATCGTGACGAGGAGTTTATAAGTTCAAAACGTGCAATCAACACAAGGGGGGAGACTATTAGCAAGGTGGTGAAGAAGAAGACGAGGATGAGAAAGTTAACTCTCCACTCTTATTTGTTGGCTTCCTAATTTTTCATATCCTCACCCATATTCTCCACTATTAAGCTGTCTCTGAAGACCATCTCCTTTTCCCGTCTTTATCTTCTTTTGAAATCCAGCTGCTCTTTTCTCAAGCAGGAACCTCATATTCATTGTATTCTAATTGAAGCGGGACTACATATTAGGATTTGAAGCCAATTAAGCGATTCATTTCTCTATTCTATTTATTGGTTTGGGAGGAGTAAAGTTAAGGAATGTTGACCGGCACCACAGACAATTTAATATTCTTTTGTATGATTAGCAAAGTATCTAGAATAAGAGCAAGAAGGTTCAACTCTTAGCTGAAAAGCAACGTTAAATAAGTATGATAGTACCATCCTCTCAGATATTAACTCAGCTTAGTGCTCCTAGCTGCCTATAAGATACCAGCGATAATAGTAGATATCATTTTGCATAATATCGGCCGTTATTTTGAATATCGGTATATTGGCTTCTTCATATCGACCAAAATGTCACTGATAATTCAATATGTCGGGTTCAATGTGTTGTTTTAGGTAGCAGATTTAATGTTTGGAAACTTACCATCCAAAATTCAAAATATAAAATAACAATTAGAGAAGAAGTGATATCTAGTAGGTTCCGATATACCTACTAACTAATGCAATACATAGCAGTTCAAACTTCTTTCTTTTTAATCGTTTATTTAAATCTCTCTTTTGGCATGCTTTACTTTATTGCATATTCTTAATATAGCTTACAATAAATCTCTATGATATATCACATTTTAGTTTTTTTTATCATTCATCTTATATGCAAACAATGTATATGTATAAATATGTCTGATGCATATATAAATCTGATATGTTTGATATGAATATTGTAATCACCGATCTGAACTTCGGATATGAACATTCGTAACTAACCTGATTTATTGTCCGATATCCGCTATTTGATATAGAAAACACCCAACCAGTACTTTCCTGATATCTGATATTTGAAACCTAGCTTATACCTGTAGACCATTATTGGGTTCTTACGTCTTGCTTGTTAAATTGGTAAAAAATAATAATAATTGAGGAATGCTACAACTGAATTAAGGTTTGGTGTAAATAGCAAAGAAAACATCTTTGATTTTGTTGCATTTTGATCAAAGAACAATTTATGCTTTGTTCATGTTGAATGTTATAGTGAATCTTGATTATGAGCTAGTGCCTTCATGGTATTGTGGTAGCTTGTTGCTACCGAGCAAGAGGTCTGGGATTACCCTGTTTGCCTCATACTGAACGAAATTCTTGATTACGAATATTGCTCCTGTGTTGTTGAAAAAAGTTGCATCTTCAGGTAATTTCCACCTTTTACTGATTGGAAAATTAATTTGAGACCTTTCTGACCATAAAACAACTTCAACAATCTTGGCATTCAATCAATATAACATTGGTTTGCTGCAGTCTAGTTAATTTAATCATTGAGAAATAATGATGCCGGTTATTATTAACTTGTGTTCACTTGTATATTCTGTAGCTAAAATTTATGTATTCTGTTGCCTGACAATGCTTCTCCACCTTTTCATAACAATGTTAGGCAGAATTGTGCCTCCTGCTTGTATAGCATTGGCTCAATGTAGCTTTTATTTTGTGTATTTAAAAGGTTCTAAAAACTGTTCTTTATCATGTAACAGCTAAATCTAAAGAACCTTTGACTTTTGCCATGAGACTGAGCATTTCGTTGGGGTCCGCAAGGGGTATCCTTTATCTTCACACAGAAGCAGATCCTCCTATATTCCACCGAGATATTAAACCTAGTAACATATTGTTAGACTCCAGGTATACTGCCAAGGTTGCTGATTTTGGACTCTCAAGACTTGCACCAGTCCCAGATACTGAGGGAACTGTGCCTGGTCATGTGTCGACTGTTGTGAAGGGAACCCCGGTATGTTTAGCTTTAGAATTACTTGTCTTCACATGCAACTTGATAAAAGGTTTGAGAAGTAGTTGCATTTGCAGCAAAAGCTAGATATTGGGGGTCAGAGTATTTCAGGACTAACACATATGTATAAAGAAACAATGCTAAGATGTAGGTATAGGCGATCAGGATTAGAATAGTTAACGCAATCGCGGCCTCGTATGAAAATTGGGTTTGTTGCAACACATATTTAGTAGTTGTCATGTAGGTTTTTTTGCTGCCGTCAGGTATATTATGTCGTATGCATTTGTAAGGTCTTCCTATAATTATTGGATTGATGAAACATGTTCCATGTTGATTTCTTGTACTATATAAATCAGTAACCTGGATTTGCAATTTCCCTTCAGGGTTACCTTGATCCGGAATACTTCCTAACTCACAAGCTAACGGATAAAAGTGATGTATATAGCTTGGGGGTTGTGTTTCTGGAGCTATTAACGGGGATGAGAGCTATTTCCCATGGCAAAAACATAGTTCGTGTGGTATGTTTGCTTCCTGTGATCTTTTTTCTGAACCCTTTCTGATAGCTTTCTATTTATTTGGCATCTATTTCTTAACCGGTGGAGTTATCATTCTTCTCAGTTGCTTAATGTGTTGTACATAGATATTAAAAATAGTTAAGACCTACAAACAGGCATCATCTCAGTCGGCTGATTTTATTTTAGAGATTTATATACAGGATAAATGAAGTTGTATGATTTAAGCAATTTGCATTCATCAGCATGTATACTTACACTGCATGCAACTTATATTATGTAAGTTCATCTCTTAGAAACATGCTACATGCTTGACACTACAGAATAATATAAATGTGCTCAAAGTTTTATATGAAGTGTGCAAACAATTTCTCAAAATCAAACCTTTAATGACAGGGACCAGAAAACGCCTTTCGTTTCCCCCCCCCCCCCCCCCTTCAGCGGCCTTTGCCGCCTTCTTTAACAAGCAGAACTATAATTTTGTCCAAATAAATTTTTTGCCTTTAAGTTCATAGGTGCAAGGTATCAATGGCATGACTCTTCCAGAATTCGTTAGATTCCTGTTACTCAAGTACTTGGAGTTTCAAGCTATATTATGAGATGAAATCTTTTAGGTCTAGCTATTTTCATCATTATCAATAGTTCAAGACCTCCACCACCATCGGCAACAATAGCAATTTGATACTTTTTTTGATAATAACCATATTCATAGATATTCGGCTAGAAATATAATTCCCACCATATATGCTCATGTGATTGTAAATTTCCAAAGGGGTTTTCTAGCATATCACCAGATTAGAGGGTTAATTGGAACCAGAATGAAAGAAAAATTTGATAAAATTCTTAATCAAGACTTGTGCTCTTTAATCAATCTTATTTTTATGGAATCAAGCTTAGGAAACAATGACACCCATGTGATTTTGAGAAGTATCATATTTTATATTCTATTTGCTTTATATGTTGTGTTATGAATTATGTTTTTTTTTAAATATTCCACTGTCAGTCGGCATAATGGAAGGTAAGTAATAAACCATAACTAGTTAAATCATGATTGACATAAGATTTACAATTTACATAACAAGACTACCTTAATGTGTCGTGTACAGCAAACCATTCTCATGTTGCTTGATGAAACACTCATGTTATAAGTCAAGAGCATATTACTTTCTAAGATGGATCTATGTAGATAAATAGATGGTACTTATTAAGTTTCAAATATTAAGTTAAAACCATGGTTTAGTTTGTTAAAATTGACCCTAAATTTGAACTTTGTTAATCGACAAGTTTGCAAAAAATGTTGACCAATGGAAGGATATCTGCAAATTGGCCAAAAATATAAGTCTGGGTGGGTGGGTGGGTAGGGGGGAGTATAATATGAAAATAACCCAAAATGTCTATGATCAATCAGGGAATGTAACAGGGAAGATTTAATATATAATTTCACAAAAAACATTAGTGGATTGTACATCCTATGAATCACAAACATTTAGACAGACACATACATGAATACTGACAATGATAAAGACGTGGGACATGACAAATTTGTGAAAAAGAGGAAATGGAGATATGGCTACATTATTATCCATGTTTTAATTATGTATAGTAAACTACAAAAAGGACATGTACTAGTATGACTCTAAAGACATGATAAAGAGAAAATTAAACTTTCATCCATAACCATAATTTTTCTTGAGCACGAACAAATACATAATATAAAACCAAAAGTAAAACACACAAGAATGACATGGTAAGAGTTAAAACAAACAAAATATTAACTTTTTTAATTGGATTCGACCTTTACAGACCCAACTTTATCATTTGCATCTATTTGGATATTTACTCCTTATATCTTTCGTCTGTGATGAGGGAGATTTGAAATATTTAATATGTTTGTATCTTCGAAGATATCAAAGTTGTCCATACATTCCAAATTCTTATTTTTCAAATCCCTCCACTATATAAAATTGTCGGGCATGCATGATTTGGACGGGCATGGTCCAAGCAAGTCGAATATGGTGTTGGACGGAGGGTCTGAGTGTTCGATATGTGGGATGCATGTTCATGTGTGTAGATATTGTATGTTAAAATCATTCCTATTGATTTAAACTTTGTGATTTTAAATGGGATTAGTATGTTGAAAGTAGAACTAAAAAAGTCAATTAATATATTTAAATGGGATGATAATGCGGATAGCTTGAAATGAGAAATAGATCGAAAGATTTTTCTAATGAGAGACCATCAATTGATGGCATGATCTACACCCTTAAAGTTTGCATTATAAGAGCGGAGATAAAGTCCTTGTTTGCGCCTTAGAGTTAAACATAATTTTATATAGTAAATATATCATCTTTTCTCTTATAGATTTCTTCATAGTTTATTGAATTTAGAGGATGCTAACTGATTATCTAGGACTGTGACAAACCCCTCTCTTGTCGTAGTTTTATAAATCAAGAATATTTCACTTATTTAGAGAGGGTTAACATCAAGTTGTTGTAAAACTTTGTCAGATCTTTACTAGAGTTTCGCTTCATAGCCGATCTCATTTGGATGCGAAAAGGCTTAGATGCTGATGCTGATGAGATAGACTCCCTGTTTGTATCTGGCATTAGGATAATCACAATTATTTTTTACATGGTTTTATATAGGCTATGCAAACTCTAGTTTGCAATGCTCTATGTCTACGTAAAATTGCAACTCTACTTCATGTCCTTTAGCTTCAAGATTAAGTAACACTGTTTGTTCTATATAATTGGAGCTCAGTTAAGTTACAACTCACCAAAAACGCTGTACCTTTTTGTTCTTCAAGTTTGCGAAAACTGAACCTTGCTTATAGAGAGAGATGGTTTCTTGGCTGTGATCATAATAGGTGAATGCTGCCTATCAATCCGGGCAGATGTTCTCGGTGATCGATGATCGCATGGGATCTTATCCTTCTGAATGCATCGAGAGGTTTGTGTCTTTAGCTCTCAGATGCTGCCTTGATGAAACAGATGCCAGGCCTTCGATGCCAGAGGTAGTCAGGGAATTGGAAAATATATGGAAAATGACCCCCGAAGCTGATAGTATTATTGCATCATCTGTCTCCATTGGCACGGATAATAATGACAAGGTTGTAAGACAATCTTCACATGCCAGAGAAGCATACACTTCACTTGATATCTCCGGTAGCAACCTTCTCAGTGGAGCGATACCTACTATCACCCCTCGGTGAATGTTATCTTGAGCATCGACTGTCATTATGAATTGGCTAACTTTTCTTTTTTGTTTCCTTCCTCGATTTTCTCTCGTTTCATTATCCTCTGTTTTTGTGCACATGCTTGAACATAAACGATAGCTGCGTCTTCTTATTTTTTTAAAGTTATATATTTGTATGTATTACAGTGGTGACAGTTTGTTATATATCAAAGTATATAGTGAATACACAGTACAATTGCTTTGAGTGCTAAATGATGATCTGGTAAATTGCTAGGGAAAAAGAAAAGTATGCATATATTGATTGCAGCGTTTTTCCTGCTGGATCAAGCATCCTACAAGCATTAAGCTTTCATTTTCTATTTTAGTTAAACTACCAAGACATTTATCAATTGTAACAAAATGCTGTGTGCTATGATATTGCAAAGAAATACCAAGACATTTATCAGTTGTAAAGAAATGTGTGCCTTGTCGACCAATGCTTGGGAAAAGATCTCCCCTCGGGGGTGTCATATCGTTGTTGTTAGCTTCTTTTAATTTTACCAATTATTCACTACTGCAATTCTTTCAATTTTACCAAAGGTCCACTATTGCAAGTTACAGCTAAAGCAAAAATACATGTATAAGAATATAGTTGTTGCTTTCGTCATGGACCATAATTATGTCTCCAATTCTACATTGGGAGAGTAACCACAACGAGATGGTGAGAAGCCCCCACTATTCACCTCGAGACTAACCCTTAGAAGAGAGAACGATGGAAGAACACGGTGACCACAATATTTTGATGGAGACTTGGTTCTTGTTGCACAAAACCTTAGGCATCCTATGTCTTATATAAGGGGCTGGCGTTCAGTTGTATTGCATTTTGTACTTCCCATAATCTATGCTCTTATCAATAAAACAATGCTATTTGAGGTAGTTTTCCTTTGGCGTGCAGGTTTCAGGTTTAATGGCAAAAGGGATGAAGAAGAGGAAGAAAGATGGGCCTTATACCACTCAAATTCCGCTACAAACAAAAGCAAAATCCACTACAAACAATGGTCACGTGTGGGGTAAATTAGGTAGGATTTGCTCAGCTGCTTCACATTTGAAATGACTCCTCCACCCTTCCTGAAAACTCCTAATTGTTCTATAAAAGGAGAGTCCAAGATCAAGCTACTATAAATTTCCTAAAACAAACATAGGGGTCTCCTAGAACAGTCCCACATAATCTGAATTCCGAGCTCAAACCGGACACCAGGCATGTCCTTCGTCTCAAAGATGGGGCACAACCGCTTTGTGACGTTCATCTCCATGTTGTTCCCTACTAGCAAAATATCGTCGGACACCCAACGGTAGGGTCTTGAAATTCTTTCCAGTATGTCTTAGAAAGAATCAATAGCTTTGATCGATCATTTGAAAACCATAACCCGGTATGGTTCGATAAAATAGAAAATATTATACTCTGAAAGACTGTTTCAAGCCGTAAGTGGATTTTCTCAATTTGCACATCATGTGCACACGTCCTTCAGCTTCGAACCCGGTAGGCTGATAATCCATACCGATCTCTTTTTCCAGTTTTGCATAGAAAGGCTTTCTTGTTCCCATTTAGAATAATTCCCTTCTTACTAACTACTTATCGAATGCTGATCGTGATGCTGTTGTCTTCCTAATTATAATCTTGCCTGGAAAATCCTTACGAAATTAATTGAATTTAGTAATTAAAAGAATGAATGGAATGGAAAAAATAGATTCAGTAACTGGGTAATGCATTCGATATGATTCGACTGAGATGAAGAAATCAATGATGTATGATGTGATCGATTATCTCGGGCGAGTCAACAATTCAGATGAGACTATGTATCCAGGTAAATATAATTTGTTTCCAAGATCTTCTGCTCATCCGATTGATCGGTAATTCGATCGACGTAAGGGCATTAGCGCTAACCTTCTAGTGCATTGAATTAACCATTTGCTTAGGAAACATATCTTCGCTTCCTGTACTTCTCTAAGCATTGATGATTATTGAAGATGCTCATGCTAACTAACGCCAATATAAGGCAAACAACAATAATTTTCACCACATAAAAAATGTGAGAGTTAAGATGAAACTCCATAATGAACAGCCACTATGGAGGAAAAAAGTGAGATAGCGGTGAAGAGGAACAACATAATCCGTAGCGATGACTTCTTCTGTATTTGGGAACAGTTGATCGTCATTTTCTTGTGTTCGGCACGGTTAATAGCTTGATGCCGAATATTTTGTGTGTAATTCGCCGGAAACCCTAAAAGGATAACACTGGTACACTAGGGAAACTGTTTATCATGGATATTTGCATTATTTACCACCCATCCCTATCAATATTGTATATAAATTAAGTTCTATTTGACCCTTGTCAGCTCAATAAGTCTAGGAAACATGTTTAAGCTCATTTTGGACTAATCTGACACATCGGAATGATGGAGATCAAATGCACGCTTTCTTGTGTGATTTTCAAAAGTGGTGATAAAATAGTTCAAGGGTTGACAAGGGGCATCTGCAAGCCATGAGAAGATCATGGACAAAATTTGGAGGCAATTGGTTATGGGTTGACCGCGGCTCAGCTGTAGAGACAGTTCATTCCCACCACAGTTCTGTGATCATACCCCAACCGATTGGGCCTAAATTTGGGCCACAGATTTATCAGAGATCGATTATTCCCTGAAGGCTTCAAGATGATCCATAGCAAAATAATAAGTAGATGCGAGCTGATGAGATTTGGGGATCTAGTTTTTGAATTTCTTTTGTAATTTTCTTTTCAGTTTAGCTTTCTTTTTCCTTCTCTTGTTACCTTCATTGATAGCTCTCAATTGGAGGTTAAAATTTAGTATATGTGTTTTTGCTTTCCTCTTTCATAATTAGAATAGATCCAACCAAATTATAAAAGAATTGAAGTGAATATTAAATTTAAAGGTAAATTGACTGAGATTGGAATTCTGGGTGTACTTCCCTCTTTTTCTCTCTTGCAATTAAATACCATGTGTTTTGATATGATCTTTATTTTTGTATCTTTTTGTTGGTATGATGATTTGTGAGTAAATATCCCTTGTTAGGGATGATGAAAGAGTTGAATTATGATTGAATGATCCAATTCCACATACACTCTCTCTCTTGATAATTTAAATTGATGAACTCTAACTTGAACACTTCAATTATCCCTAATTGGACACTTTCTCCTCCCTAGTCCGAGCCGAGAATGGCGAGGCTAGCATACTTTCGTGATCCATAAAGGAATTAATTGTAGTAAATGAAGTTATAGATTGGATCTAAGTCTTGAGAATGGAAGGACAAGGATTACTAAGCGATGAATATTGCAAATGGATGGCCTAGCCACCTAAGCAAGCTATTCCGTTCAGGTCCTTAACCCACATCCTCAATGCTTGGTCTCAATATCATCATACTAGAGTTAGCATTGATCTATGGTGTCAACGTATGCTCCCTTAGCGGTAAGTGATTGATGCTTTGTACTCATAACACCTAGATCGAAGTAAGCTAGAGTCTTTATTTTACCAAAATCGAATGAGTTGGTTAATTGATGGATCATGTTTTAATACCCTTGTGGTATGTAATTGATGACTCGTGCTCTTGCAAAGGATTCGAGTTTGGTGACGAAATCAAGAGAAGGAGTGGAATAAGTTGTTCTACGAAGATTCACTCGATCTAATTCTCTAGCAAGTCTCTTCTCCTCTGCATTCTCATACTTTTCTCATTATATTCACAAACACCTTCAAAGACCCTATATAACTCATGTTAGTGACACCAATTGGTTCCTTGATCCCCGATGATGACCCGTACTTCACCATATTGCTTAACTTGCGAAGTGTTCGATTGCGGTTAAACTTACTACTCAATCTTTTGACTTAAACTTTCATATCCATCACACACGGAACGTGCGAACATTTTGGCGCCATTTCCATTGATCTAGCCAACTAAAATGTGTCATTAAAACGTGTTATTCTTCTTTCTATTCTTTTATGAATATAAAAATTCTTCAAAAAAAACAATAAAATTTGATTTTGTTATTTTTATGACTTTTGTGTATGTGCAGTGAATAAACATGGATTGAAGCGTTGCTAAAAATTTTCAGGAAAGCTTAAGGAGCTCTATTTGAGGAGTAGAAGTCAGTGCCAAATACTGGGGAAGATAGTCCCTAGAACCATCACGAAGTTGTGGCCAATCAGTGATGAACCCACCGCGGTTCAGCGGCCGTCCAGAGATCTTCTGAGCACCAATTTGTAAGTCGATGTAGAACACCCCAATACTTGTGGGGAGGCGGAATTTTAAAAAACGAACTAGTTTAGTGAACAAATATCGACTAACCGCTTGAATCGAAGCTAAACGATAACTAACAACAAACATATAGTTTCTATACTACTATGTTTAGGGATTATACCTAACGAATCGTGTCCTTCGTCTTTACGAACTCCTCGTTCTCCTCGGCCTTCTCGAAGTAGTAGATGATCCACCCGAGAGCTTTACTCCAAGCTTAGCCTCTAAACTTGAGGCAACTAAACTTCTCTAAGTGCTAATCAAAGAAGCTAGGTGTAATATAGAGAGGGTTATGGATTAATTAGTCTTACTAATCCTTGTACTCAACTCATGAGAGGGGAGGATTAGTCTTTGAAGAGGGAGAGCTTGAGGAGAGAGAAGATGATAAAGATAATGATATTAGAATAGTGAGAGAAGATGATATATATCAAGCATTTCTTTTTATCAAGAAAAGAATAATAAATAATTTAACAACCATGCTTGATAATATCTAGTGATGATTCATTATAATGACAAAAGACATGTATGAATCATCAAGGTGACTCACTAATCACAATCATTCCATATGCCACCTTAACCTCCTTAGTCACCACCTTCTAGAAGCTTCTCGCATAATTACGTGAACGCCCCTCCTTTCCGCAAAAATACGGAAAAACTTTAGACTGTGTAAATCCAATAACCGGATACCAGTAACTGGCTTAAACCAAAGCCGACTGGTAAAAACTGTCCGAAAGTCGTACGTGCGTAAACACACGTATGCGTCCGAACCCTTGTCGTAAAACCATACGACCTCTATATCGTTTCGCCTGGAGTAGGGAAACTCTCTGTGTGGGACTCTAGAGACTCGACTACTACGCTGGCAGTGGGTTTAACCACAGACCGCAAGCGGCACTAGCTGTACGTAACGGTCCCCAGGTAGATGTCGATAAGAAGGCCGATGAGGGAACCCATCCGAACTCCTACTGAGTCTGATGTGACAATCTCCATACAGTCCGGTCCGTTCGTCTATGACTATCGCATATCGTGCCTAGGGGGCGGCAAGCGTCAGTCCCCTAATAGCGGAATAAGTCGTGTCGGAGGGAAGCCCATTACACCCTGAGAAACTACTGGAACCTACCAGCAAATCTCGCTTGCCCTGGCCAGGGACTTTACGTAATGGCTCTCTGACACAGCGCGATATCAACTCCCAATACTGGGAGAGACGAATCCTGTCTAACCGCCACTGCCTCCAAGTGCTCGGGACTGCACCCAACTGCTACCTGTTTGCACGACTCCTTTAGGCCGTGGTAGGGTAGCAATCTAAGAACAGTGGGATACACTCGAGGCGAAGTAGCAGTGTCAAGTCTGCAGACTATGCTGTACTCATGTCACCTGGGAACTGTTCACTGACGACTGGTATAAAACCAACCAACAGTTCCCTGTGAGTCCTGTCCGGTGTACCCGTAACCTAACGAGCACCTGCATACTATCTCCAGTACGACGTACTGATGGCTGTAGGACAGACCATCTCCCCAACTGGGATGAGAAGCGTACACACTAGTCTACTCCGGAGTATCGATGCTCTGTCTCGATAATCCAACGACTAGGGACCTGAATAAGGATGTGCTTGTAGACTACCCAGCCCCCACTAGTGTGACTGCCATCACAACGCTGGTAGTCAAGCAAGATCCTAAGAGCTCTATCAATACGTATACTCACATATTAAGATAGAAAAAACCAAGTAGCATACTACCATGTTTAGCAAGACTGTTATATACATGTGAATATCCCAATCTTCCATTAAGTAATATACAAACTAGTATGATACAGTAATGGCCTTCTAGGGCATAAACACTAACAATCTCCCACTTGCACTAGGGCCATGTACTGGCATATCGAAGACCAATGATCTCGAGTAGCCTCTCGAACTGCGTCTGAGGTAGCTCCTTCGTGAATGGATCAGGAATGTTCTCTTCTGAAGCAACTCTCCGAACCTCGATCTCCTGACGATCAATGATCTTCCTGATCAGGTGATACCGCCTTAAGATGTGTCTGGAATTCTGATGGGACCTTGGTTCCTTCGCTAAAGCTATAGCTCCGTTGTTGTCGCAATACAGAGGTATTGGATCAACTATGGTAGGAACCACCTGAAGTTCTGTTAGGAACTTCTTCATCTAGACTGCTTCTTTTGCGGCATCGCAAGCAGCTATATACTCCACTTCCATCATCGAGTCAGCAACAGTGTCCTGTTTGGAGCTCTTCCAGCACACCGCCCCTCCATTGAGGGTAAAGACATAACCCGACATAGACTTGGAATCGTCCTTATCACTCTGGAAGCCGGAATCAGCAAAGGCCTCCAACCTAAGGTCTTTTCCGCCGTAAACCAAGAACATCTCCTTAGTCCTCCTCAGGTACTTGAGAATGTTCTTTACTGCTATCCAGTGTTTCTCCCCTGGGTTTGACTGATACCGGCTCACCACGCTTAGTGCGTAAGCTACATCTGGTCTGGTACACAACATCGCATACATTATAGAGCCTACCGTAGAAGCGTAGGGTATAATAGACATGCGTTCCCTTTCCAAATCAGTCTTGGGAGACATCTCTTTGGAGAGGGTGATTCCGTGACAAGCTGGTAGATTACCGCGCTTAGAATCTTCCATACTGAATCTTTTCAGTACAGTGTCGATATACCTGGACTGCGAAAGTCCCAACATCCTCTTGGATCTATCACGATGGATCCGGATCCCCAGAATGTAAGAGGCATCACCCAGGTCTTTCATGAAGAACCTGTGTGATAAGAATCCTTTGACAGATTGTAGCATAGGAATGTCATTTCCTATCAATAGAATGTCATCCACGTACAAGACGAGGAATACGACACTTCTGGCTACAACTTTACTATATATGCACGGTTCATCTGGATTTTTGATAAAGTCATATTCTTTGAATGTCTCATCAAAACAGATGTTCCAACTCCGCGATGCCTGCTTTAATCCATAAATGGACTTAAGCATCTTGCATACTTTCCCGCTGCTCCCACTCTGATTGAAACCCTCTGGCTGATCCATATAGACCCACTCTTCTAAATTTCCATTCAGAAAAGCCGTCTTTACGTCCATCTGCCAGATTTCATAATCATGGAAGGCAGCAATAGCAAGAAGGACCCGAATGGATTTGAGCATAGCCACTGGAGAAAAAGTTTCGTCATAGTCCAAACCAGGTATTTGACGAAAACCCTTTGCAACAAGGCTAGCCTTATAGGTTTCCACCTGTCCATCTACACCAATCTTTTTCTTGAAGATCCATTTGCATCCTATGGGTTTTACCCCATCCGGAGCAAAGTCCAAAGTCCATACTTTGTTGGTGTACATGGACTCCATTTCGGTCCGCATTGCATCTAGCCATCGTACCGAGTCGCCGCTCTGGATGGCCTGCTGGAAGTCAGTAGGTTCATCATCATCTATGATGCAATCCTCTCTATCCCCGTCTATGAGAAAACCGTAGTATCTCTCAGGCGGATGAGACGGCCTACTACTCCTGCGGAGGGGTGCGGGAATGTCCTGTTCCACTTGAACTTCTGGTTCTTCCAAACTTTCAGTAGCAGTTTGCGGTTCTGGAATTTCTTCCAGTTCTACTACGCTCCCACTCTTCTGATTTTCTAAAAATTCAGTTTCTAAGAAGCCGGCATGACGAGAAACAAATACCTTTTGTTCCTCTGCGTAATAGAAAAAATATCCCATAGAGTTCCTTGGATATCCCACAAACTTACACTCTACTGAGCGTGCCTCGAGTTTGTCCGGATGCTGCTTTTTTACAAAAGCTGGACATCCCCATGTCTTCAGGTACTGAAGATAGGGTTTCTTCCCACTCCACATCTGATATGGTGTGGTAGGCACAGTTTTGGTTGGAACTCTGTTCAAAAGATATGTCGCTGATTCTAGCGCATAACCCCAGAAAGATCGCGGTAACTCAGCATTACTCATCATGGATCGCACCATATCCAATAGGGTTCGATTCCGTCTTTCCGATACACCGTTGTGCTGTGGAGTGTATGGAGGAGTAAGCTGAGAGAGAATTCCTTTCTCTTTTAGGTAACCTAGGAACTCGACACTTAAGTATTCTCCACCTCGATCAGATCTCAGTGTCTTAATACTTTTGCCTGTTTGGTTTTCCGCTTCACTCTTGTATTCCTTGAATTTCTCAAAGGCCTCGGATTTATGCTTCATTAAGAAGACATGTCCAAACCTAGAGAAATTATTTGTAAAAGTAATGAAGTAGGAATAACCACCTCTTGCATGTGTAGACATTGGACCACATACATCGCTGTGTATGAGTCCTAAGAGCTCGCTCGCTCTTACTCCTTGTCCAGTGAATAGAGTCTTTGTCATCTTTCCTTTGAGACAAGATTGACAAGTGTCATAAGATTGATATTCGAACGAGTCCAAATATCCTTCTCTATGCAACTTAGTTAAGCTTCTCTCATTGATGTGACCTAGTCTACAATGCCATAAGAAATTTTTATTTAAATCCGGAGACTTTCTTTTTAGTGTGTTCTGGACATTGAAAATTTGGAGTTGGTTTAAAACATATATACCGTTATTTAATGTACCTGACCCAATCAAACCATGATTAAGGTGGATGTTGACAACATCTCTTACAAACGTGAAATCATAACCTTTATTTGATAACAAGGAAACTGATATGATATTACACGTTAAGCTTGGCACAAAAAAACAGTTATGTAAAACCAAAATGTGTCCACTCGTCAATCCTAGGTGATAATCCCCGACGGACGCAGCTCCCACGCTAGCTCCGTTAGCAACCTTTAGGGTCATATCACCTTCCTTCAGCACTCTACGGTTTCTCAGTGCCTGCAATGAATTGCAAATATGAGATCCTGATCCGGTATCCAATACCCAGGAAGTAGAGTTGATCGACAGACAATTCTCAATTACAAACACACCTGAAGTCGAAGCCACAGCTTGCTTCGGTTCCTGGTTCTTGGCATTCCACGCCTTGCAATCCTTCTTCCAGTGCCCTTTCCTGTGACAATGGAAGCACTCATCCTGCCCAACTACCGGTACCGCAAACTTTTTCTTTCCCTTCCCTCCCACCTTACTAACACCTCCTCTAAGTTTGGGTGCGGCCTTCTTCTTCCTTCCTTTGGCCCTTGCCTTGGACCCGGAAGAAGATGTACCGCCAACAAACATAGCGGGTGTTTCCCTTGTATTCTTCAAGGTGCCCTCTGCACTCCTTAACATGTTCAGGAGTTCCGGAAGTTCAATTTCTTTTCTTTGAATGTTGAAGTTCAGGATAAACTGGACGTAGGTGTGAGGAAGGGACTGGAGAATAAGGTCTGTATAGAGCTCATTATCCAAAGTCGTCCCAAGGTCTGCGAGCTCTTCAATATAGCCGATCATCTTTAGGACATGTTCTCCTACTGATGACCCGACAGCCAACCTCGCTCGAAACAAGTTCTTAGAGGTCTCGTATCTTGCTATACGAGATTGCTCTCCATAAAGTTCCTTTGTATGGAGAAATATGCCATCAAGGTCCATATCCTCGTGCCTCCTCTGATGTTCATTGTTCATCGAGGCAAGCACGATGCACTTGGCTTTCGCGCAATCTAAATCCCAGGTTTTGCGGATTTCCTTATCCGCATTACTGGATTTGGGACCAGGGACAGCAGGTGCCGTAGCGGTGAGGACGTACCCCAATTTGTCATAGATCAAAGCCATTTTGACATTCCGCAGCCAATCTTTATAGTTTGGCCCTATCAGTATATTTTTCTCTAAAAGTAACTTAAGTCCAGTCATTTTCAGGGTCGCTGCAATTAGGAGAGAGAGAAGAAAACTCTTTAGCATGATGCTCTTGCAAGTTTAGAGTGGTTTTTAGTTTATCTAAACTGGATGGCTCCCACTATTTCTCGAATTCTTCTTCAAACCATAAAAGAAGAATTAGCCAGGACTATTCTCACCGTACAATACTTGCTTAACCGTTCAGCCAGGCTGGTGTCGGTACTTCGAGGGAGGTTTTCCAACGCTTTCGCGAAGTTCCTTAATTAAATAACCTCTTTTCTCTGGGGGCGTAACCCCGCTGACACTTTTCTGGACACCTACTAGGTTTATAGCATTGATCGTTTAAGTGACGAATATCCTGATAAGTAGCATATACTCACAGTAGGATCGGGATCCAAATATCATCGTATGATAATGTTGAAGGAATCCTACCAACATTCATCAAACTCCAAATGGTATGCATCTCTTTGCAAATTTCAGTTTCTTTAGAAATTCCCGATATAAGTTTTTGCCCCATGCTCTTATGATCTTGACGTATGCCAACAAATCATAAGTCACATGTCAAGTTCTGCCCATCATTATCTTGTTAATTTGAACCCACCCGTATATACTCTTGACGTAAGCCAACAAGGTAATGCGACTGTCCCAAACCAACACATCTATCTATGCAACAAATGGATACCCCAGCAGCTACCAAACACTATGCCTTGACGTAAGCCAACAAGCATAGCTTGAATACTACTGACCATCCATAAGAAATGACGGAGGGCTACGACTGGTTTTGGCGAAACCGTGAACGTAGTGAACTTGATATAATCGAAGGAACCTGATAGCTTTTATAAGGAGTGGTTAAAGCTCCGCATTTAAAAATATCTGTTTTTAAAATTAACCGGGTGGTTTCTTTTAAATTGTTCTAACGATTAAAACTTTGGTTTATTTTCTTTGCGTTATAGATAATGCGTCCCATCATTAACCTATCATTGCAGAAAACAACGAAAATACAACGTCCTTTTATGCCATCCGCATTCGCCACGGGGTCCCGTCATTACCTGTTAGGTTACTTAACTAACGACAGAGCGGGGGCTGGGCTAGCGCGGTGTAAAACATAAGTGACATCTAAATAGCTATCATATATATAGATATTTTACATTCGTCTGACGCAATGATATTCATTCCAGATCACAGAAGAACTTAATTGGATTTGCAAGCAATCCGTATTTGTTTTGAGCCTGCAACAAAATACGGATTATGTCACGCCCCGCTTCCCAGAGTACGCAAGATTGGGCACGTGACATAGCCAACCATGCGACCTGTGGGTAGGAAGTATCCATCCACAGTCACATTACGGCTGTAGAGATATCAAGAACGAGATAAATAAACTAATCTAACACATGTCCAAATCCATAATAACGAGAGTCAATAAACAATAAGTGCGGAAGCAAATGATCCAATATAGTAATAGAAAGGTACGTCCCATAATGCGGGATCGCACCGGAAAATAAGATGCAATAAATAAACTAACCACTCCAGAACTCACAAATCAGCCTGCTGGCTGAAGTACTCCTGCTCGGTCGTCGACAGTGATAAGGAATCTGGGCCATGCAAAACCCAGACGTCAGCGCGTCATGTCAACCAATGATATAATATAAACATGGTAATAAGCAATGCAGGAATAAACATGAAATAAGCAATATTATGAAACAACAGTGCAGGGTAATGTGCAATGGGTAACTAAACTGTTCTATCAGGTTTCTACTCTAAAGTTTTTGAAATCAATTGATGAATCGTCGATGTAACTCAATAGTATCCCGTACATGCCCGGGATCACGGCCACAATATTCCCGGCCGAAACCGAGACATGCCGCTAGGCACAAAACAGGAAAGTGTACACTCAGTAGTACCCCGTACATACCTGGGATCACGGCCACAATATTCTCGGCCGAAACCGAGACATGCCGCTAGGCACAAAACAGGAATGTGTACACTCGAACAGGTAGTGAACTGTCGAGTTACAAGTCAGGTTCATCTTTGATTTCCCCATACCCCCAAGTTATGTATGTCAGGTCAGGTATTCAGTAGTCAAGGACTAATGCCAACACAGAATCAGGTAAAAGCAGGTCTGTCTGAATAGACAGCAGGAATGGTCCATGAGGACCCCAAGTCAGGTTTGTTGGCATTAGGCATGAGATCAGGTAACAAGTCAGGTCATGGTACAACAGGTTGTGTTGGTAGGTAAAGGGTACCATGTCCGGTGCATCGGTATGTATGTACGTCATGTGTATCAAGGTTGGGCCAATATGTGACGCAATCGAGGGTGTGCCCACAACAGGTATATAGTCGAATAAGGAACAACAGCAGGAAATAAAGTAAATAACAATAACAGTTCATTTAATCACAATGGTGCATGAATATGGTGCAGTTGTATTATATTAAAAGGTTCGAGCACCCTTGGGGTGCAATAGTCACAGGGTGAAACAATATCAACAACAGAAAGTAATGAAGCTACATGAATTTAAAACTAAAGCATAAATAATAGTCACATGGATGATCTAGCAAATTAAGCAAGTACGTTCTAATTGGTTTAATTAGTTAAAGCATGGATTAATAGCATACCACTTAATTTTACGAAGCTACTATACTGATTTAATGTCAAGGAGAAATGCAACCGTCAATTCTAGTCATACTGTACTATCGATATCACCATCATTATGTTGTATTATAATAATATGATATTCAACTGCATAGCAAGACTAGATCTTGTATGCTAGCATGTTAGAGCAAGTATTCGGATACTTGCCTCGACGGTTTCGCAAACCGGAAAGCACGGATGCAATATCGGCGGAAAACACGAGACGGGTGCACGGGTTACGGATCGAGTCCTAACAGCGAACAGCGGGACCACACAGACCAGAGTACTCTGCTGGAAAGTCGGGTCCAAACGACGGCACGGCCGGAATCCGGCGAAAGTCAAAGGCGACGAAGTTAGAAAAACACGATATACGTATATTAAAGATCAGCGGGGGGAAAAAGGAAAGGGAAAGGTCGAGAGATGCTTACAGAGAAGAACCAGGGGCAACCACGACGGGTTCGACGGCGATGGGGCGCCGGCGGCGATGAACAGTGGGCGCGGCAAGGGCTGGAGGTGGCTGGATCGAGGGTGCGGTGAGTAGGGGAGAGGTACTGGCCTGGTCTGGGCTGCAGGAGGAAGAAGAGGTGGGCGTCGATGTGCTGGCGACGACGAGGGGGTCGACGGTGTCCTTTTCCGGCGAACCAGAGGAGTTGCTAGGGTTCCGGTTAGGGTTTGGGCTTAGGTTAGGCTCGGTGTAATGGGGTGCAGGGCTAGGGTTGAGTTGGAAAGGAGAGAGAGAAGAGGAAGATGGAAGAGTCGTCGACGACGAGGGCCATCGACGGTGAGGTGAAGGCGGTGGAGATTCTAGGATCGGGGAAAGGGTTTGCGGGTTCTGGAGGAAGGAGAAGAGGAAGTAGGGTTGCGGCCGAGGCTGCGGAGGCAAGGGCGATGGTGGTGGTGTTGTCGGCGCGGGGACTGCGGCGGCGACGGCACGACGATGCTAGGGCTAGGGTTCCGTGGGGTTTTCTCGTGGTGGGTTTCTGAAGGACGTGGGGGAAAAATAGAGGGATAAAGAGAGAGAGGTGTTATTAGAGGAGAGAGAGAGATTATAGGATGAGAGAGAGAGATAGAGAGAGAGAGAGAGAAAGAATAGGATTGGAGAGAGAGAGACAGAGGGAGATATAGAGAGAGACAGAGAGAGAGATATGGGGCCCACGAGGGAAAATGAGCCTCGTGATTGGCTGATCACAAGAACGGAAGGGATTGGAAGAGATTTCAGAATATTTGATTGGTTAAATATTTAACAGTTTATAGTTTCGCATATATTTTATAGTTTGGTATATTTAATTAATTTGGGATTTTGGCGCTAAATGAAACATTTCCAAATCGCTCCCGGGTTGCGCCCAAATATTTGAAATTCAAATTATAGGATTTTAAGCGAGTTCCAAATTTTGAAAAGAGGTGTTTAATGATTAAAATGCATGCCCCCAAGTCGAACACTTGCACGCGCGCGTAGTCGTCAAACTTGCCCGTTTCACCGAACGGGACGGAATCTCGACGCGCGGACGCTACCACGCGACTAGTGGCGACGAGTAGACCAACATGGATATTTTTAATTTTATTTTAGGTGTTAAAATTTGTTATGTGCCAAAATGACTTAACCGGTTAAAATTTAGCAAAAAGCACCAAACAATCAGAATAATTGAAATGAGCAATGTATAACACTCAACTAGTAACAGAAATAGTATTATTGGGCTCGGGTGTTACAGATTACACAGTTGTGATGAATAGTCATTACCCCACCCAAGACCCCCTGCGGGTGCTGCAAACTACCCGCCCGGCAGCTTGTGCACCCCTCCTTGGGTCTGTCATAGGAGCAAAAACAGTAAAATGAAATAATACAACGGTGGCTACAACCGCAACCTGGATGTGCCCCGCAAAATAATATTACAACAAATTACATTTACATCAAATGAATTAAATAATAACCCATCTCATAACCCCGGCTATCCGTCACAACAGTCCAACACAGTTCATATGCACAAACATATAAAATCCATTACAGAAATGTGCAACCCCCTGCCAACCGACATACTAGCAGTTAGGGGAGGTTTACGAACACATTATACAATCACAGATATAATCCAACAAGCAAATACTGTATAATTTCGATCGATTAAACACTTTTAATTTTGCTCCAATACTGCTCTGTAAATCTGAAACCTGAGCAAAAATAAAATATTCCAGAAAATACCAAATATCATAGAGAAGCAACACAGGAAATTTGGGTTCCTGACTTGGCAACTCGGCGGCAGAAGCGTGGCGGATCGGTGGGATCCGCCGAGGTTCCGCGGCCGCGTTGCCGATTCAGGAGCCCAAATTTCTTGGGTGTTCTTCTGGTGTCTTTTTAAGCTTTCTGAACTTCCCTGAGAAATTTTAGGACTTCATTTAAAAATCGACAGAAACTTGATATTTCGGGGTTTTCCGGTTTCGTTTTTTCCGTTCGAAATTCATACAAATTTGCAAGTAAGTTATTTATTGTTTAGCGAGGCTCTGATACCACTGTAAGTCGATGTAGAACACCCCAATACTTATGGGGAGGCGGAATTTTCAAAAACGAACTAGTTTAGTGAACAAACATCGACAAACCGCTTGAATCGAAGCTAAACGATAACTAACAACAAACATATAGTTTCTATACTACTATGTTTAGGGATTATACCTAACGAATCGTGTCCTTCGTCTTTACGAACTCCTCGTTCTCCTCGGCCTTCTCGAAGTAGTAGACGATCCACCCGAGAGCTTTACTCCAAGCTTAGCCTCTAAACTTGAGGCAACTAAACTTCTCTAAGTGCTAATCAAAGAAGCTAGGTGTAATATAGAGAGGGTTATGGATTAATTAGTCTTACTAATCCTTGTACTCAACTCATGAGAGGGGAGGATTAGTCTTTGAAGAGGGAGAGCTTGAGGAGAGAGAAGATGATAAAGATAATGATATTAGAATAGTGAGAGAAGATGATATATATCAAGCATTTCTTTTTATCAAGAAAAGAATAATAAATAATTTAACAACCATGCTTGATAATATCTAGTGATGATTCATTATAATGACAAAAGACATGTATGAATCATCAAGGTGACTCACTAATCACAATCATTCCATATGCCACCTTAACCTCCTTAGTCACCACCTTCTAGAAGCTTCTCGCATAATTACGAGAACGCCTCTCCTTTCCGCAAAAATACGGAAAAACTTTAGACTGTGTAAATCCAATAACCAGATACCAGTAACTGGCTTAAACCAAAGCCGACTGGTAAAAACTGTCCGAAAGTCGTACGTGCGTAAACACACGTATGCGTCCGAACCCTTGTCGTAAAACCATAGGACCTCTATATCGTTTCGCCTGGAGTAGGGAAACTCTCTGTGTGGGACTCTAGAGACTCGACTACTACGCTGGCAGTGGGTTTAACCACAGACCGCAAGCGGCACTAGCTGTACGTAACGGTCCCCAGGTAGATGTCGATAAGAAGGCCGATGAGGGAACCCATCCGAACTCCTACTGAGTCTGATGTGACAATCTCCATACAGTCCGGTCCGTTCGTCTATGACTATCGCATATCGTGCCTAGGGGGCGGCAAGCGTCAGTCCCCTAATAGCGGTATAAGTCGTGTCGGAGGGAAGCCCATTACACCCTGAGAAACTACTGGAACCTACCAGCAAATCTCGCTTGCCCTGGCCAGGGACTTTACGTAATGGCTCTCTGACACAGCGCAATATCAACTCCCAATACCAGGAGAGACGAATCCTGTCTAACCGCCACTGCCTCCAAGTGCTCCGGACTGCACCCAACTGCTACCTGTTTGCACGACTCCTTTAGGCCGTGGTAGGGTAGCAATCTAAGAACAGTGGGACACACTCGAGGCGAAGTAGCAGTGTCAAGTCTGCGGACTATGCTGTACTCATGTCACCTGGGAACTGTTCACTGACGACTGGTATAAAACCAACCAACAGTTCCCTGTGAGTCCTGTCCGGTGTACCCGTAACCTAACGAGCACCTGCATACTATCTCCAGTACGACGTACTGATGGCTGTGGGACAGACCATCTCCCCAACTGGGATGAGAAGCGTACACACTAGTCTACTCCGGAGTATCGATGCTCTGTCTCGATAATCCAACGACTAGGGACCTGAATAAGGATGTGCTTGTAGACTACCCAGCCCCCACTAGTGTGACTGCCATCACAACGCTGGTAGTCAAGCAAGATCCTAAGAGCTCTATCAATTCGTATACTCACATATTAAGATAGAAAAAACCAAGTAGCATACTACCATGTTTAGCAAGACTGTTATATACATGTGAATATCCCAAGCTTCCATTATGTAATATACAAACTAGTATGATACAGTAATGGCCTTCTAGGGCATAAACACTAACACAATTTTCTGAGCACTTCTCTGCCTCTCACCTCTTTTCCATCAGCTCCAATAAACTGTATTTTTTGCAGATTTCTTCGCCTGCAAACCTGCTGCAAATAAAAACAAATGGTGTGAATATTTTGGATTGTGTTGGATTTTAAGTGTGCTTTCACTCATTTTAATACAGACAAATAAGGGCAAAGACCACTGCAAGATAGGGCAGGGGTGTCATTACATTTCCCAAGCCCAAGAAATTGCAAAACGAGCATATTGCATTGACCAAGTACTTTAACTAAAAAATACTAGAACAAAAGACCTTAAGGATTCATGCCTAATAAGGACAAGTACGAGTTTAGGGAGACTCTTGATCTATTATACGCTATTCCATGGTGCCTAAGGAAGGTGTTTCTGTTGGATATAGACGCCCTTAAGGCAATTATTGTAATTGTAAGATGACCTATATGGATAGAACAATTTTGCTTGAGATGATAGTATGCTATCTGATTTGTCTTTATCATTCATGTGTATACGTTTTACTTGCTATTACGTATCGCTAATACATGATGATAAAGCCAATAAGATCTTTGTTGTATTAACAGGATTATAATGGGATCATAATAGTGGGGGCATGGATAGTTCATAAGCACATCTTTAAATGTCCTTAGTTGTAGGAGTATCGAGACATGGCATCAGTACTCCAGATTATACTAGTGAATATGTTTCCTGACCCGGTTGTAGAGCGATAGATGGTCCCCCAACTATTGGTGTTTGACACCGAGGATTGTATACAGATGCTCGGTGGAGAATGAGTTTCACTGGACGGATTCACCGAGAACTCTTAGATGGTATTATACCTATTGTCAGATAGCAGTTCTCTGGTGACATGAGTACATGGTAGTCTTTTGACCTGAGATTACCATAGTGTCTTGTGTGTGTTCCCAATGTACTTTGATTACTACCCTACCATGGTTCTAAAGAGTCATGCAAATAGATTTTAGTTGGGTACAGTCCCGAAACATATGGAGGCAGTGAGTGGTCGAAGGGATTCTTCTCTCCCGGTATTGGGAGTTGATGTCACGCTATACTTGATTGACCATAAACAGAAGTCCTCAGCCAAGATGGTTAAGATAAACTGATAAGTGTTATCAGTTGTATCTTATGTGGTTATGAGTTTGATATCGGCATGAATTATTGAGTTATTGGGGATCTGACAGTCCCCCCCCGGACCTGATATGCGACACTTATTTCCCCCAATCAGAGCAAAGCTCTGTTTGAATTTCAAATTCAAAAGGTGAAGCAACGCTTCAGATCCCTTGCGCTGCGCGTAGAGTGCCACGTGTCAAAAGCAGACACGCCAGCGCAAGGGACGCTGCGCCCAAGGCAGCGCATCCCAATCAGAGCAAGGCTATGTTTTAAATTTTAAAATTTAAAAATAAAGGAAGCAACGCTTCAGATAACTTGAGCTTTGCACTGCGCGACACGTGTCAGTGCAGTTGCGCTGCGCTCTGCGCTGCACGGCACGTGTCAATCGCAGGTGCACTTGCGCTAACTATGCCAGCACTAAAACTTAAATAATGAATCAGAATTAAAATTCTAGAAAGATCTTTTTAATCTTATTAAAATAAGAAGATTATCTTCTGTAAAACAGAGGCCTTAGGATCAAAGATCCAACGGTGGGGAAATATCCCTAGATCAATCAGAGAAAAATCTCTGTAACTAACTCAACAAACTAATTGGCCCTATATAAAGGCCCCTAGACTCCAAGTCTGATAGACACAGAGATACAGAGAGAGAAAATACAGAGCTCCTCTAAAAACTTTGAGAAAAAACTCAAAGAGAAAAAAGGTAAACCTTTGAAAAAAGAAGAATTTCTTCTAAAAAGATTAATGATCTAAGAACAAGATCAAGATCTTCAATAAAAAGAAAAAGATCAAAAAAGATCCAATCATACAAGATAAAAGAAGTAATTTACTTCATTATTAGATCTTTTGATCTATATAAAGGCATTGCCTTTTGATGAGAATCAGAACCATTGGTTCTTGAATCTTGAGGTAGAACCTCTTTAGAACGAGAAAGATTATTTTCTTTGATCTAAATTTGATCAAGATGCGCTCTGCGTTATTGGACAGTGCCCTGCACTCTTAATTTGCGCTGTTGCGCTCCTTGGACTGACGCAAGTCACCAGAGAGCGCCACGTGTCAATTTGCGCCTTGCGCTCCTAAAAAAAGAGCGTTGCGCTCTTGGACTGGCGCAACTCACCAGAGCGCGCCACGTGTCAGCAGCGCACTAGCGCAGCGCATTGCGCTAACAGAGTTGCGCTCAGCAGAGCATGACACGTGTCACCTCCACGTGCGCTGCCGCCTTGCGCTCTTTAATTGGCACAGAGCACCTAACAGGCCACGTGGCGCACTGTCAGAAAAACAAATGCTGTGCATTATTAAAAAGGACAGAACCCAATTAAAAGGTCTAACAGACCAAAACAAATGTCGTGCATTATTAGAAAAGGCAGAGCCCAATTAAGAAGCCTAACAGGCCTAATATAAATGTCATGCATTTAAATAAAAAGCCCAATGTTATGCATTGTTTAAAAGGGCAGAGCCCAAACAAAGGCCTAACAGGCCAAATATAAATAAAATGTTGAACATTTTCAAATGGACTTAGCCCAATTCTGGCCATAAGTCCTCAATTTAAATAGAACTGAGCACAACTGCTCTCCCAAATCAATTTACACCCGGTTCAAGGGTACATCTCTGAACTCCTCTGATATTTGTCGTTGTAATCCTTCAACGTCGTCAGAGAGGTGACGGGTCCCGACAACCATACATTGCTACGGACTGTGGGGTCCTTAAACTCATAGACCGAAATGTCCTTAAACTAATATTCATCCCTAAAATGGGAATGTTGGACCGAAATATTCTTAAACTAATATTCGTCCTCAAAATGGGAATGTCGGACCACCATGTCCCTAAACTGGAGATCGACCGCAATGTCTCTAAACTAAACAATAGAGCCCCAAATGCTCTTTTGTTGGATCTAAACGATCCTGTTAAGTCGATCTTAGTCTCAAATTAGACTAACGGGTCCTTAACAAACGTTTAAGTTGATCTTAGACTCAAACAAAGCTAACGTATCCTTAAACCAAAACCCCAAACCCAAATCTAAGAAAATACGGATTTGGACTAATCCATGTCCTACGGGCGACAACATAAATTAGTCTCCGTATACAATTCACGGGCAACCAAACACAAAACAAACACCCACGACACAAAGTGACCATCTAGAGAAGGAGAAAGTTGTTACCGCGATGCGGTAGCGTAATTAACTGCAGGGGCTTGCGCCTGCAGGGAAGAGCGTCCCCATAATCAAAACCCCCTCAAATGAGGGGGAATCTGACGAAGTCTGCTACATCGGCCGCATCCGTTTAAACCTTCGATACATGGTGCCATAAATCAACTTGGCATCTTCGGAGAGGTGAACGGATAGCTCCAATTAGCATCTGCCCCGAATTTCAGGCAAGATGTCTATCGCGTCTCCGCCGCGTATTTCAGAGGGGAACAGATTCTGGCACGCCCGGTGGGACCTTTTCCTCTTTCCACTCCACACTTCGTGCGTCGTATTCGCGAACGAATCGCAGTTTGTTAATGGTTGCCCTCGGGTTTCAAGTTACTAAGATTTGGTCTCTTGCTTGGCGCAGAAAGCAAACAGCAATGGCGTTCAATTGCTCCAACTGCAACTGCAACCGACGCTCCGCCTCACCTGGAGGTGTAGCTGTCACGACCCAAAAGTACGGGACATGACCGACACTTAAACTACGAACGTCTCAAGGCGTACGTATTCTAAGTAAGCCGAAAACCCAGAAATCCAAACCAAGAAGAGTAGTAGAGAGTAGGAAAACCAGTTTAAATCCAGAAGTTTTAATAGCATAAGCCGAATTATGCGGTTTTTAAAAACATCAAGTATTTTCTGAAAATTTCGGCAGAGTCTCCTTTATAAATACTGGCCCCCAAACGGGATACAACATGAATAGTATACGAAATCACTAAAAAGGCATCCCCAAGCGGGAGCTAGCTCTTCGTCAATCGACGGTCACAACCACACAAGCAATATAATATACAACGCCAACGACGAGGATCAAAACACAAAAGGAAACTCAAAACCACCAGAAATATAACGAGCGACTCTAGGGTCGAAAGAATAACACCACTGGTCTCTATCTCAATAAATACATGTTTGGTTGATGGAATTTACTAGATACAACGGAATAATATTATACAAGGTAATAGGGTGGGTACGATACAAGAAAAACCCACCTACTAGCAAGTCACCCGAATGAAACTGAGCCCGCAAAGCCGTAATGAAACCTGTACGGCAAACCTGCAAGAAACTGGGGCACAACGGGGGTGAGTTGCCAACTCGTGAATAGAAAAATATCTACTCACAGAAATCGCATAAATAACGCAATCCTAGGTCAATGATCATAATATATCCTCAAAAATGTATATAACACGTAGCCTATAACAAGGCTAGGGTAAATATCTAACCCGAGTGTAATCTCATGTGCCCGTGTCAGTGCCTCAGGTAGCAATATATCATATGGATGATGTATGAATGCATAAAACAGAATGCATGTACTGAATAAAACTGGTTTCATAAATCAGTGAGATTTCTGTATTTTAAAAGAAATGAGGTACCATATATGAAATCAGCATAAAACAGTGCCCAGCATCGACACAAAACAAGTGTCCAAATACCTCGATATCTTTGTGTCACAATCTATGTACCTCAAGTCTCAATATCTAGGGCGCCGTCAGTCCAGACCGGCCCCTACCATCCATCTCAAGACCACGACGGTATCCTCCGGATATCCGACGCGTCGGGTAATATCACCGGTAGGTAGTGCTCCCCTGCCAGGCTCACATCGTCATCATCACGCGCTTCTTGCCCCGGGGTACCTTACCGGGTCCACCATGTACCCGAAACGGTTCATCCGTCTCCTCGAATCGGGTCTCGAAATCCATCAGCAAACTCATGGTGGACGACTCATACATCATGGGAAAACCACACTTTTTATTTTAAAAGAGGAAAAAGGTTTATTTATTTTTTTGCGGTTTTCCTCCAAATCCAGAAAATCTCATGGAAATCCGAATCCAAAACCTCAATAACACGTAAAATGGTGAATATATGCATGAAAATCCATGAATGCGGCATAACAATGAATAACAGTATGCATGAAGTAGCAGGTAATAACTACAATGTCTAAACTAACATATAAGGCAAGTACACTAATATCATGTCTAACTATTAGCTAACAGGCTATGTCAAGCAATAATATTTTCTAAGGTGTACGTGACATGGAAATTACCGATGAAGATGTGTGTGAGCCGGCAAATAAGTGTACGTGGTACATACGCATCATCGGTAATGGTGCTGGTGTCCTAACAGCATGATATCAATAATAGAGTATGAAACATAAAATAAGCATGCGATACGAAGCGGACCACCAAAGAAGAGCGGGAGCTGAAAACTAGACGCAACTATAACTAATCTGCATTAATCTAATAAAAGTCCTACAAATGGTGCCTTTTGAAATAACACGAATCATGGGGTTTTGAAAATAGGGGCTATGGTGTTTTTATGAAAAGATAAGTCTTTTGAAATATCCGTAGGATCCCTTGGGCTGTCTTTTAAAATACCCACGATTTGTTAGTTTTTGAAATAGGTAGGAGTCTAATCTAATCTAACAACTACACTAAACTATACGGCTGAACTAACAAGCTGAACTACAGGTAAGGAAACCGCCTATCATCTGAGTCGATACATATACATACCTGTATATGTATAGTCGGTGATCCCGCCTCAATAATATCATATCCGATACCATAGCTATAATCAGGCATCCCAAGTCAAGAGTGCGGATCAATCATCAATATAGCTCGTACGTAAATCCGTCGTACGGCATCCCAATCTGGGTACGGGTCAATATCACATTCATCATACTATTCACCTGGTATCCTCTTTATCAAATATCATGATCGGGGTACTGATCTACGTCTAGTACCATACTGATATCGCCTACGTATGCATGGACGTGTGTGAAACACTACGTCAAGGACCCGCTACAACGTCATGTCGTATCTCAAATACGAACCCTGCTATATCACCGATCTCATGGCCTCAAATCAAATCTCATCGACTCAGCTCAATCCCAAGTATCATCCTCAAATCCGTATGTGAACACATAGTCCCATACCCATGTGAACCCATAACTATAAGGAATCCCATGAGCACATATCAATAGGAATGTATGCAAGTATGTATGTGTGTATGTGTAGTGCAACACTACCCTAGGGTTCGCAACACTAAAGTAATCCAACACACCAATATCCATCCTAAGCAACGTTATTAATCCCAAATAACATATAATAATTGTTGGTGTGTATACGCATCCGTATACACCACCACGGACTGCGGGGGTGCTATACGCCATCCACCCGACTTCCCCCCGTAGATATAAATCTACTCATCTGGTCCTCGCTCGCCGGTGCCGACGTCGCCACGCGCTTGCTTGTCGTCTCGAAGTCCGCATGGGGTACCTACATATCATAACGCACCGTATCGCATTAAAACTAAAGTCGAAATCGAAACGGCATACAAAAATCAAATCGGCACGCGTATCACGCATAGGTCCAAACCTATCGCCTACGCATGCAAGAATAGTCAAACCAACCCTCGATGTCGATGTACAAACGTCAAACCATCGAGAAAAATCCAATCACACTCATTTGCACTTTCACGAACACTAATTTTAATATAAACTAGGTTAAAACTCACAAAAACCCCAATTTCATTTAAAAAGTCATTTTTCCGAAAATCTAGCAGGCACAATTCGCCGTTTTTGTACAAAACATGATGTTTAAATGAATGTAGCGACCAATATACTTATTTAAATATCTTAAATAAGTCATAGAAACAATTTCCGGAATTTAATCTCATTAAATTCCAAAAAGCCTAATTTTCTAGTTTACAAAAATACCCTTTTTAACAATTTCAAAGCAAAAATGCACAAACTACAATCTAGCTTAGATTTGCATGATCTAAAGCATTAAACCACACTTAATAAAGTTAATGAAGTCATGAAAAACCTAAACACATTTTTAATCCCAAGTATTTAACCAAATTCAAAAATCTAGTAGGCAAATTAGCACATTAACACAATTTTTTTAAACTAACCATTAGCACTAGCTACTAATCTTGTATTAACATGACAAAATGCCTAAATATAACACACAACCATACACCAATTTTACAAAACCCTAACTTATATTCAAATTCATAACTTGAATTCCAAAATTTGCAATTAAACTCACATATCCAAATTAGCACTTAATTAAATTAGCTTAAGGAATTAGTAACAAATTAAGCAACAAAAATGTTTAGAATTATACCCAAAACATATGAAGATCCACAAACATCCATGGCCCTCCAAAATGCTTTCTTTTCACAAGGATCCATGCTATACGAGCAAAGCTAAAATGGGTAGGAGTCGGATTTAGGTTTTGGGATTTTTTTGATGGATTTTGGGGCAATTTTTGATGAAGTTTTGAAGAGAAAAGAGAAGGGAAATGAGAGGGGGGCTGTTGCAGCAGTAGGAGAGGGGAGGGCTGCTGGAATTGGAGTGGGAGAGGAGAGAGAGGGAGGTAGAGAAAGTGGGGGAAGAAGTCAAAGTCAATTCAAGGTCAAAGGTCCACCTCATTTCTCCATTTTCTTTTCTTTTCTTTCATTTCTTTCCTTTGAAATTCAAGTGGGGAAAATAAATGGAGGCTGCTGAATTCTTCAAGGCGAGAAGTAAATGGGAGTGTGTGGATGTGGGTACGTGTGGGGTGATGAAAAATGATAAATATAATACCCCAAACATCCATTTACGCTAAAAAAAGCCTTTTTTTCTTCAATAATTTCTAAACCGTTTTGGCAAATGATTTCGTTCCAAAAACCACATGATAAAATTTTATTAATATTTTATGATGCACAAATTTGTTTCAACTCATTCCAATTTGTAATTTTCCCTAATTAAATGTATTAGTGACGGCTTAAAATAATAATAAAATAATATTTTTTTTTTCAGAAAATTTGAAATTTCACCAGCGGCTCAATAAACACCAAATAATAGCAATTACATAGATAGAATATGTATATTTAATTTTTATAATAAGATATTTGTATTTTGACTTTTTACAGAAAACCCCTTTATTTTACCGATTTTTCGAAATTTCACCGAAACGATTTTCAAAACGTTACAATCTTCCCCCCTTAATGAAATTCGGTCCCCGAATTTAAATTCAAACTCCCCCAAATACTAAAACATCTAAGAAAAACCATCAAGTCGTCGGGGCTCCGAAATTGTAACTACATAAAACAAATCGCAGCGCAGCGCATGCGCTTGAAAAATGAGCATATAACTCAAATCGAAACTCCGTCAACCATCCCGCAATCATCAGAGTCATGGAGAAGACATCAATGCCAAATCCAAATCAAAACCAAAATGACATAACTCGAAACTATACATGTAAATATCGAATCTATATATGTAAGTATCTGAAGGAAATGCATGCCAAATCTCTTTAAGTTGCTGTGCACGCGTATAACACTGCACAGTGGCGGACGTCTATCATAAGAAAATAACTATATACGTATATACCTTTGTTTGAAATGTACGTTCCGCCGTTTTGGAAACAATTTAGAAGGGTCTCCTTGTTTTAAACATTTCGTGTCATATCAGACACGTAGGTAAATACTGAGGCTATAGCTCGCTTTTTGGAAATCCCTTCAATAACTATCAATGCATGCAAAATATATTCAGGTACTGTCCTCTGACTAGTCCTGCTCAGTACGAAAACACATAGCAATATCATAAAAACGTACTGCTCTATACGAAATAAATCCCAAAATATGCATATGAATGCTACGTGCGTCTGGTGCGCACGGAAATCAAAATCCATGAATGTGCATACATGCGCACAGAAACAACATCTAAGTGCATCGGGTGTGCACGAAACATCTGTCGTCGGCAACATGTGTGCCTGACAGCAAAATCAGGTGCACTTGACATGCACGAAAATTCTCAATTTAGTGCCTCTGGTGTGCACCAAAATCACCCTTCAAAACATGCGCCCAACATGCGCGAAAATCCAAATCAGGTGCATCCATCGTGCACGAAATCATGAAATCCAATATCAAGCGCCGAATGTGCGCAAAATCAATCAGGTGCACAAGGTGCACAAAACAAATATCGAGTATCACAATCGAAATCGAAGTCCAGTGCACACTGCAAGCATATAATAACTATACAGAGTGCAGGAACCAATTCGTGTGCATGCATACGCACAAAACCAACTCAACTGTTTAAAACCGTAAAATCACAAACATGTGGAACTAAAGCACGAAAACGATATCAAGAGAAACACTGTGCAAAGATCGTAAATCCTCAATCATCAAAATCAAATCATACGAATAAATCACCCAAACATCGAAATCAATAATGGCGGAACAATACCGCTCAAGTGCATCCTCTAAGAATCTCAGGCCAACTGTCGCGGTCACTAGTGGGACGTCTCGTCGATGATCATGAACTCTGGCCTGCTGGTGTGCGTAACATGACCACTCCTGGGTCCAAGTCTTCTCCGTGGATTACCAACCTCACAATCCATCGGCTCATCGGCCCTGTCAAGGCAGCATATCACTGGCGTCGGCCTCTGGCTCTCTGAATGCACATGACACATCTGATCTGGTGCAAATATCATTGCATCAGTGGCCTGGAAGGAATCCTGCTCACGGTCTATTCCATGCCTCGTCTTTGCCAACTGTCCGGAAGTCGTTGTCCTTTCCTGTAACACCCGAGCCCAATAATACTATGTATATTACTAGTTGAGGGTTATTTATCGCTCTTTCCAATTTTCCTGATTTTCTGGTGTTTATTGCTAAATTTTACCCGGTTAAGTCATTTTGGCACATAACAAATTTTAACTCCGAAAATGAAATTTAAGATGTCCATGTTAGCCTACTCGTCGCCACTAGTCGCGTGGTAGCGTCCGCGTGTCGAGATTCGTTCCGTTTGGCTAAACGGGCAAGTTTGGACGACTACGCGCGCGTGCAAGTGTCCGACTTGGGGGCATGCATTTTAGTCACTAAACACCTATTTTCTAAATTTGGAACCCGCTTAAAATCTTATAGTTTGAATTTGGAATATTTGGGCGCAACCCGGGCGCGATTTGGAAATGTTTCATTTCACGCCAAAATGGCCCATTTAAATTTAATATCGAATATTTATTTTACATCCAAATCTTTAATCCACCACAGAATTTTCCCCAAAATCCTTCAGCAATTCTTTTTTTTGATTTTCACTCAGCCAATCACGAGCTCACAGCTGAGCTCGTGGGCCCCTCCTTTCCCCATCTCTCTCTGCCTCTCTCCTCTTTCTCTCTCTCCCTTAATCTCTCTCAATCTCTCCTCTTTCTCTCTCTCCCTTAATCTCTCTCAATCTCTCTCTCTCTCTCTCTCCTCTATATATTCTCGTAGCCATGCAGCCGCCTGCACCCACGCGAGCACGAGAACCCCCACGCCAACCCTAACCCTAGCCCTCGCGATCTCGTCGCCGACTCCTCGAGACCTCGCCGTCGCCGCCCTCACCACCACGACCTCCACCGCACCACCTACCTTCTTTTCCCCGTTCTCCCGACGATCCAGCGCCTGCAGCCCATCTCCCCGACGCCTCCATCCCTCGCGACCTCGCCGTCGACGTCGACTCCGACCGCCGAGGCCTCCCACGACCCCCTTGCACCCTCCTCGTCGAGACCTCGCCGTCACCCCCTCCTCCCCTCGCCGGAACAGTGAACCCGACCCTGCACCAACTTCCCCGACACCAACCCAACACCCTATCGCCGGGAAACTCGCCGTCCATCATCGCCGTCATTGCCTCCGACCACCTCCTTCTCCCCTTGATCACCAGAACAGACCACCACCCTCCTCTACTACCAGCACCATCGTCTCCAGCAACAGCCAGCCACCTCAAACCCTTGCCGCGCCACTGTTCCTCGCTGCCGGCGCCCCATCGCCGTCGAGCCGTCGTGGTTGCCCCCTGGTGTCTCCCGGTAAGCATCTCTATCTTTCCATTTGTACTGGATCCCCCTCGCTGGTCGTTGTTTGCGTATATCGTATTGTTGCTAACTTCGTTGCCGATGACTTTTGCCGGATTCCGACCGTGCCGTCGTTCGAACCCGACGCTCCAGCGAAGCCCCCTGGTCCGTGTGATTCCAGTGACTTCTGTTGGGACTCGATCCGTGGCCCGTGCTTCCAGAACACAGTTTCTACCGACATC
Source organism: Agapanthus africanus (assembly GCA_030015575.1). NCBI lineage: Eukaryota > Viridiplantae > Streptophyta > Magnoliopsida > Asparagales > Amaryllidaceae > Agapanthus > Agapanthus africanus. Next base: position 117,356,482 of record JASDDO010000031.1, read on the forward strand.
GCATCCGTGTTTCGGTTTGCGGAACCGCCGAGGCAAGTATCCGAATACTTGCTTTAACATGCTACAAACTTAATAATTATGTTATCTGTTATAACCACACGACTGGGTGACAATTACAATCATCCGTAATGTTAAACCACTGTAGTAGTTACTTGTAGTTAATCGGTATGCTTTTATTCAACGCCTTAACTAATTAACCAATCCGGCACATCCTTGCCTAAATTGCTAGATCATCCTCACTTCATGTGTTAAAGCCTCTCACGAGGCAACTATTATACTTAGTTCAAATACTGTAACCCCTTTACGCATGTTATCGATATTGCTCGTCTTGTGGCTTTTGCACCTCAAAGGTGCGTGAACCGGATTAATAAGAGAATACAAATATCACAGTGTTCACATAGAATAATAATTGTTTATTGCTGTTCCCTGCTACTGTTCGTTACTTGTTGCTATGCCTGTTATCATCATATACCTGATTGCATTACATATTGACCGATCTTGATACACCTGACTCATGTACTGATACACCGGACACAGCACCCTGTACCTATCGACCCTATCTGTGGAAAGCAACCTGACCTGTTACATGATCTCATGCCTAATGCCGACAAACCTAACCATTCCTGCTGTCGACCCAGACAGACCTACTGTTACTTGACCTTGCGTCGGCATTGGTCCTTGACTACTGAATACCTGACTTGACATACATAGTTTGGGGGTATGGGGAAATCAAAGGTGAAACCGACTTGTAACTCAACAGTTCGATACATTGTTCTGATCAGTCTTACGGGCTTGGCCGGTCCGGGAGTGATGATGCTGACATCACTCGTCTATCCTACTACCTTTTACTGCTTAGCGGCACGTCTCGGACTCAGCCCGAGGATCATGACCGTGGTCCCGGGCCCGCACGGGATACTATTGAGTTACATCGACGATTCATCAATTGGTTTCAAAGACTATAGAGTAGAAAACCTGATAGGACAGTTTAGTCACTACTGCACGTTACCCTGTTTATTACTTCTTATTACTGCTTATTCATGTTCATGCTTGCACTGTTTATTACCGTGTTTATGCTACATACTTGATATCATGACGCGCTGACGTCTGGGTTTTGCATGGCCCAGATTCCGTACCTTTGCCGCCGACCGAGCAGGAGTACTTCAGCCAGCAGGCTGAACTGTGAGTTCTTTAGAGTTTAGTTTAATTATTTCATTTCATTTCCAGATGTGAGCCCGCATTATGGGACATACTGTTTATTCATTGTATTGGATCATTAGCTTCCGCATTTATTGTTTATTGATTCTTGTTATTATGGATTTGGACATGTATTAGTTTAGTCTTTTTACTGGTCTTGATATCTTTACAACCGTAATGTGACTGTGGATGGATACTTCCTACCCACAGGTAGCATGGTTGGCTATGTCACGTGCCCAAATCTTGCGCACTCTGGGAAGCGGGGCGTGACATGGTTTTATGGTATCAGAGCCATAGGTTAATTGGGTTGATTCTTTGTAATTGGGTATCGCACCCGATACACGAATCAGAATACCCGTGATTAGGAAACATGTCCTGCCACTTTGACCGTTTTACTATCCTTGAATCATTCTTCCGGATCATGTCGACGTGCAAACTTACTTCGCATTTGTCAACTCAAAAACCTAACTTCTTGTTATCTCTAGGACTTAGGCGACTTGGGTAGAGTTAAGTAATTGCGGCTATGATACCGCGGCATAGCTACAATGCAGCACTCTATTTAAGTATCTTGGAGTTCTAGCCTTGATCTATACTCGAAAACTATCATCATGCTAATGTTGGGTACTTTGATTTCCAGGAATATGGCCGATCAGAATTTGAAGATGGACTCAGGGCATGCGGTCTTAGCCGCCAGGCATAGAGTGATAAGGGGATTGCTGGAGAAACTAAAGGAACAACTCGAGCTGGAACCATCATTTGCACTGGACCCCACTTCCGTACGTAGAAGTATTCCGGTGAACAGGCGCAGCGTAGCGCCAATGAAGAAGCCTGGGATCGCTGATCGAAGGAAGAGCATAAGTTGTAACTACTGCAATTTACCGGGCCACATGAGAAGGGATTGTCGAAGGAGGCTGGGACTCTGTTTTAGATGTGGAGCGGCAGATCATGCCGTTGATGTTTGTCCGTCGAAGCCTCGCACAAAGGATGATACACAGAAGCCTCCGCAGGGACCGTTCCAAGGACAGGAACCGCTTACTCAAGGACCACAGCAGGCTCGAGCGTTCACGTCGACAGCTGAAGAAGCTAAGGCATCGGGAGAAGTGGTTTCAGGTAATTTACTCGTTCATGGTTCTCCCGCTTTGGCATTACTTAATTTCGGAGCATCCCATTGTTTATGTCATCCAATTTATAACTACACACTCGATCACCTGCACGACCTGTCTAGTTTCTGGGACATACACACTGGGAATGGGAAAATCATAGCTAGTAAGGAATGTAAAGATTGTACAGTTGTTGTTTGCGGACGGAGCTTTTTGCAGATTTCTTGGTGATAGATACGGGCAGTTTTGAGGTTGTCTTGGGGATGGATTTTCTTGGCACTTTCCACGCCCATATTGGCGGTAGGGCAAGGAAGGTAATTTCCAGATTCCCGGACATCCTAAGTTTACTTTCATTGGAAAAAGCATTTCTGTCGGGCCAGTCGAGTTTAGGGCTAGGCCGACGAACAGTGTTCTTGCGGCTATGGTAGTGGAGAGTAATGAAGAACCGGCAGTTGTCCGCGACATTATGGATGTGTTTGAAGATATTTCGGGCTTACCACCGAAGCGAGATGTGGAGTTTGCGTTTGACCTTACTCCTGGTGCAACGCCAGTATCAAAAACTGACTATCCAATGGCACCAGTAATGTTGGAGGGAGTTAAGAAACAAGTGAGTGAATTACTCGAGAAGGGATGGATTCGAAGCAGCAACTCACCGTGGGGAACTCCAGTTCTCTTAGTGAAGAAGAAGGATCGCACTGCAAACGCTGAGACAGGAGAAATTATTTGCGAAGATGAGTAAGTGCGAAGTCTGGTTGGAAGAAGTGAAGTTTTTGGGGCATGTCGTGTCGGGCGATGGAATCGCCGTCGATCCCGAGAAGATTGCAGCAGTTCGAGATTGGCCTGTTCCAAAGAATGTTGCAGAGATAAGAAGTTTCCTTGGACTCGCCGGTTACTACAGAAGATTTGTGGAGAACTTCGCTCGTGTAGCTGAGCCGTTAACCAAGCTTACGCGTAAGGAGGTACCGTTTGTTTGGACAGATGGATGTGCATTGGCCTTCGAGACGTTGAAGCAAAAGTTGATAACCGCCCCTATCCTAACCGTACCGGATGATTCAGGAGGACTGGTAATTCACAGCGACGCATCTGGAAAGGGATTGGGATGTGTTTTGATGCAGAAAGGGAAAGTCGTTGCTTACGCATCGAGACAGCTGAAGACTCATGAGCAGAACTATCCGACTCACGACTTGGAGCTTGCAGCCGTGATCTTCGCCCTGAAGATTTGGAGACACTACCTTCTAGGCGAGAGAATTGAAGTCTTTACGGATCACAAGAGTTTGAAATATGTGTTCACTCAGAAGGAGTTGAACATGAGGCAACGCAGATGGTTGGAGCTGATGGCCGACTACGACCTTGATCTTAAGTACCATCCGGGAAAAGTTAACGTCGTGCCAGATGCGCTAAGTCGGTTACCAGCAATTCAGTTATTGACTGCACAGAGAGAGATCATTGAGGAGTTTCGGAGATTTGACTTGGAGGTTGTGCTACCGCGAGCTACAGGACAGTTGATGCAGTTACAAGTACAATCGTCCTTAGTTGAGAAGATTAAAGCGGCGCAATCGCAGGATCCTAGACTGCAAAAGTTCCGAGAGCAGGTTGAAGCTGGACTACGAACCGATCTACTGATCCATGAAGATGGTTCGTTGAGATATGGTAGCCGTGTGTGTGTGCCAAAAGGAGATGTGCGTGAAGAGCTTATGAAGGAGGCACACAGTTCGACTTACTCTGTACATCCAGGAGGGACAAAGATGTACCGAGATATTCGACAGCATTTCTGGTGGGAAGGTATGAAACGGGAAATTGCTCGTTTCGTGGCTAGATACTTGGTGTGTCAGCAAGTCAAGGCTGAACACCAAAGGGTTGCTGGTTTGTTGCAACCACTTCCGATTCCTCAATGGAAGTGGGAACATATAACCATGGATTTCGTGACGGCTTTACCGCGGAGTCCAAAGGGCAACAATGCAGTATGGGTGATTGTCGATCGGTTGACCAAGGCAGCTCACTTTATTCCGTTTCGGGTTGGTCAATCGACAGAGACTCTGGCAGAGCGGTACATGCAGGAGATTGTCAGATTGCATGGAGTACCGGTAAGCATCGTGTCCGACCGGGACACTCGGTTCTTGTCATACTTTTGGAGGAGTTTACAAGATAGTTTGGGGACTCGATTGAAGTTCAGCACAGCTTATCACCCCAGACTGATGGACAATCAGAGAGAACGATTCAGACCCTTGAAGATATGTTGAGGGCTTGCATGTTAGACTTTAAAGGCTCTTGGGAAGATCATCTACACCTGGTGGAGTTTTCGTACAACAATAGCTTCCAAGCGACAATTCAGATGGCCCCGTTCGAAGCATTGTATGGTCGTAAGAGCCGTTCACCTGTATGTTGGGATGATGTGGGTGAACGAAGGTTGCTAGGGCCAGATTTAGTGGTACAGACAGTTGAGAAGGTGAATACAATCAGAAAGCACATGAAGGCAGCTCAAGACAGACAGAAGAGTTGGGCCGACACGTCAAGAAGACCTCTAGAGTTCGCCGTGGGCGATTTGGTATTCCTGAAGATATCACCGACTAGAGGGGTGATTCGCTTTGGAAGTCGGGAAAAGCTTAGTCCCCGATTCGTTGGACCCTTCGAGATATTGGAACGTGTCGGAGAGGTATCGTACCGGTTGGCGTTACCATCGTCATTAGCGGGAGTTCATGATGTGTTTCATGTGTCTCAACTACGGAGGTATGTTCGTGATGAGACCCATGTTTTGGATCACTCGGAGTGGACCGTTCGGGAAGACCTGACTTTTGAGGAGCGACCAGTCGAGATCAAGGATCGAAGAGAAAAGGTTCTTAAGAACAAGGTTATCCCTCTTGTGCTAGTTTCTTGGGGTAACCGATCGCATGGAGAATCTACTTGGGAGCGAGAAGACGAGATCCGGCAGAAATTCCCTCATCTTTTCCAGTAGTTGGTTATCTTGGAATTTCGAGGACGAAATTCTTTTGTAGTTGGGTATGATGTAACACCCGAGCCCAATAATACTATGTATATTACTAGTTGAGGGTTATTTATCGCTCTTTCCAATTTTCCTGATTTTCTGGTGTTTATTGCTAAATTTTACCCGGTTAAGTCATTTTGGCACATAACAAATTTTAACTCCGAAAATGAAATTTAAGATGTCCATGTTAGCCTACTCGTCGCCACTAGTCGCGTGGTAGCGTCCGCGTGTCGAGATTCCGTTCCGTTTGGCTAAACGGGCAAGTTTGGACGACTACGCGCGCGTGCAAGTGTCCGACTTGGGGGCATGCATTTTAGTCACTAAACACCTATTTTCTAAATTTGGAACCCGCTTAAAATCTTATAGTTTGAATTTGGAATATTTGGGCGCAACCCGGGCGCGATTTGGAAATGTTTCATTTCACGCCAAAATGGCCCATTTAAATTTAATATCGAATATTTATTTTACATCCAAATCTTTAATCCACCACAGAATTTTCCCCAAAATCCTTCAGCAATTCTTTTTTTTGATTTTCACTCAGCCAATCACGAGCTCACAGCTGAGCTCGTGGGCCCCTCCTTTCCCCATCTCTCTCTGCCTCTCTCCTCTTTCTCTCTCTCCCTTAATCTCTCTCAATCTCTCCTCTTTCTCTCTCTCCCTTAATCTCTCTCAATCTCTCTCTCTCTCTCTCTCCTCTATATATTCTCGTAGCCATGCAGCCGCCTGCACCCACGCGAGCACGAGAACCCCCACGCCAACCCTAACCCTAGCCCTCGCGATCTCGTCGCCGACTCCTCGAGACCTCGCCGTCGCCGCCCTCACCACCACGACCTCCACCGCACCACCTACCTTCTTTTCCCCGTTCTCCCGACGATCCAGCGCCTGCAGCCCATCTCCCCGACGCCTCCATCCCTCGCGACCTCGCCGTCGACGTCGACTCCGACCGCCGAGGCCTCCCACGACCCCCTTGCACCCTCCTCGTCGAGACCTCGCCGTCACCCCCTCCTCCCCTCGCCGGAACAGTGAACCCGACCCTGCACCAACTTCCCCGACACCAACCCAACACCCTATCGCCGGGAAACTCGCCGTCCATCATCGCCGTCATTGCCTCCGACCACCTCCTTCTCCCCTTGATCACCAGAACAGACCACCACCCTCCTCTACTACCAGCACCATCGTCTCCAGCAACAGCCAGCCACCTCAAACCCTTGCCGCGCCACTGTTCCTCGCTGCCGGCGCCCCATCGCCGTCGAGCCGTCGTGGTTGCCCCCTGGTGTCTCCCGGTAAGCATCTCTATCTTTCCATTTGTACTGGATCCCCCTCGCTGGTCGTTGTTTGCGTATATCGTATTGTTGCTAACTTCGTTGCCGATGACTTTTGCCGGATTCCGACCGTGCCGTCGTTCGAACCCGACGCTCCAGCGAAGCCCCCTGGTCCGTGTGATTCCAGTGACTTCTGTTGGGACTCGATCCGTGGCCCGTGCTTCCAGAACACAGTTTCTACCGACATCGCATCCGTGTTTCGGTTTGCGGAACCGCCGAGGCAAGTATCCGAATACTTGCTTTAACATGCTACAAACTTAATAATTATGTTATCTGTTATAACCACACGACTGGGTGACAATTACAATCATCCGTAATGTTAAACCACTGTAGTAGTTACTTGTAGTTAATCGGTATGCTTTTATTCAACGCCTTAACTAATTAACCAATCCGGCACATCCTTGCCTAAATTGCTAGATCATCCTCACTTCATGTGTTAAAGCCTCTCACGAGGCAACTATTATACTTAGTTCAAATACTGTAACCCCTTTACGCATGTTATCGATATTGCTCGTCTTGTGGCTTTTGCACCTCAAAGGTGCGTGAACCGGATTAATAAGAGAATACAAATATCACAGTGTTCACATAGAATAATAATTGTTTATTGCTGTTCCCTGCTACTGTTCGTTACTTGTTGCTATGCCTGTTATCATCATATACCTGATTGCATTACATATTGACCGATCTTGATACACCTGACTCATGTACTGATACACCGGACACAGCACCCTGTACCTATCGACCCTATCTGTGGAAAGCAACCTGACCTGTTACATGATCTCATGCCTAATGCCGACAAACCTAACCATTCCTGCTGTCGACCCAGACAGACCTACTGTTACTTGACCTTGCGTCGGCATTGGTCCTTGACTACTGAATACCTGACTTGACATACATAGTTTGGGGGTATGGGGAAATCAAAGGTGAAACCGACTTGTAACTCAACAGTTCGATACATTGTTCTGATCAGTCTTACGGGCTTGGCCGGTCCGGGAGTGATGATGCTGACATCACTCGTCTATCCTACTACCTTTTACTGCTTAGCGGCACGTCTCGGACTCAGCCCGAGGATCATGACCGTGGTCCCGGGCCCGCACGGGATACTATTGAGTTACATCGACGATTCATCAATTGGTTTCAAAGACTATAGAGTAGAAAACCTGATAGGACAGTTTAGTCACTACTGCACGTTACCCTGTTTATTACTTCTTATTACTGCTTATTCATGTTCATGCTTGCACTGTTTATTACCGTGTTTATGCTACATACTTGATATCATGACGCGCTGACGTCTGGGTTTTGCATGGCCCAGATTCCGTACCTTTGCCGCCGACCGAGCAGGAGTACTTCAGCCAGCAGGCTGAACTGTGAGTTCTTTAGAGTTTAGTTTAATTATTTCATTTCATTTCCAGATGTGAGCCCGCATTATGGGACATACTGTTTATTCATTGTATTGGATCATTAGCTTCCGCATTTATTGTTTATTGATTCTTGTTATTATGGATTTGGACATGTATTAGTTTAGTCTTTTTACTGGTCTTGATATCTTTACAACCGTAATGTGACTGTGGATGGATACTTCCTACCCACAGGTAGCATGGTTGGCTATGTCACGTGCCCAAATCTTGCGCACTCTGGGAAGCGGGGCGTGACATTTCCTATATCTGCATCTTGCTCTGGAACGACTGCATACTCATCGCGACTCCTTCTGGAAGGTATATCCAAGTACAATGCCTCGGCATGCGCATCGCATCTCTGATGTCGGCGGAGGGGAACGTCATCATATCCAGGTATGTACGAACTTCTTACTCCACTTTTTCTCTAATGTCGACTGCTTCGGACTCGTCTCGTCGTGGCTGCATGGACTGAGCTCCAACGCCTATCCTCGTATCTGGAATCTCCCAAGAAATGCATCTCACCACCTAGCATCCGAATTAAGTCGAGCCATCCAATCGATTCGTCAAAATCTCATAATCCCCCAAGAGCTCAACATCTTGGGTACAGTTTAATAGTATCGAGTACATACCACAGCATCGGTGGTCCAGCCGTAGAAGGGCAAACCCAAGCCTCACTAATGGCGCCGCAGAACTGCCGCAAACCCTAAGGTTCAAAGGCTTTCACACGGTCATTAAGTCGAGTTAGGGTTTCATTCTTCTAGAGGGACCATAGAATTCCCTGCATGTCTTTCCGACTACCTTAAACTTGGAATAATAGGTTTCTGACATTCGATCGTTTCTGTCGACTCCCAACGTCTCCGCGTGAAGTCGTCTCTAGATGGAATCAATCTATCTGATGACCTCGCATCGGGGTAGGCGAACGATCCACATGTCCTAGTCATTCATCCTCGATGACTAGCAACCTTCTATCATCTCTTAGTACAACTCGTTCTGCACTAACGCCAGCATCTGGGGCAATATCTCGTCGTTCGCAGCTATAACTGGCTCGCTCGTCTGTACGCTGAACAGTGCCTCAACCATCATGAATAAGCAACACACCAACGGTCATCAAAATCTGGCTGGCCTCTGCCAGTGGCCCAATCCTCTGATACTGATCGGCACGTCCGAGAAATCTCATAAAGGCGATCCGCCAAACGCTCGTGGTGCGAAAATACAATCAAAAGACACCTCTCTACAATCGGGTGTCGCCAGAATTTCGCCCTGGTCAGTCCTCGTCCATGACGATCTCGTGCTGACCGCAACTCTAGCCGTAGCTCTCCCTGCCCGTAATCGTGGCAGCAAAACCAAACTGGTAACGATGAGGCTAGATCAGGAAGGAATATAATACTGAACAAGGAAATGTACATCCTAAGGCTTCCTAAGTGGAGTGGCGTGACGTAAATATGCCGCGGAACATATCAACGGTACGTCACTCTACTTTAGTCACCTATTCCATCAATCAAGGGTCATCCTATGCTCCGAAGGTTAAAACCTAACGCTCTGATACCAACTTTGTCACGACCCAAAAGTACGGGACATGACCGGCACTTAAACTACGAACGTCTCAAGGCGTACGTATTCTAAGTAAGCCGAAAACCCAGAAATCCAAACCAAGAAGAGTAGTAGAGAGTAGGAAAACCAGTTTAAATCCAGAAGTTTTAATAGCATAAGCCGAATTATGCGGTTTTTAAAAACATCAAGTATTTTCTGAAAATTTCGGCAGAGTCTCCTTTATAAATACTGGCCCCCAAACGGGATACAACATGAATAGTATACGAAATCACTAAAAAGGCATCCCCAAGCGGGAGCTAGCTCTTCGTCAATCGACGGTCACAACCACACAAGCAATATAATATACAACGCCAACGGCGAGGATCAAAACACAAAAGGAAACTCAAAACCACCAGAAATATAACGAGCGACTCTAGGGTCGAAAGAATAACACCACTGGTCTCTATCTCAATAAATACATGTTTGGTTGATGGAATTTACTAGATACAACGGAATAATATTATACAAGGTAATAGGGTGGGTACGATACAAGAAAAACCCACCTACTAGCAAGTCACCCGAATGAAACTGAGCCCGCAAAGCCGTAATGAAACCTGTACGGCAAACCTGCAAGAAACTGGGGCACAACGGGGGTGAGTTGCCAACTCGTGAATAGAAAAATATCTACGCACAGAAATCTCATAAATAACGCAATCCTAGGTCAATGATCATAATATATCCTCAAAAATGTATATAACACGTAGCCTATAACAAGGCTAGGGTAAATATCTAACCCGAGTGTAATCTCATGTGCCCGTGTCAGTGCCTCAGGTAGCAATATATCATATGGATGATGTATGAATGCATAAAACAGAATGCATGTACTGAATAAAACTGGTTTCATAAATCAGTGAGATTTCTGTATTTTAAAAGAAATGAGGTACCATATATGAAATCAGCATAAAACAGTGCCCAGCATCAACACAAAACAAGTGTCCAAATACCTCGATATCTCTGTGTCACAATCTATGTACCTCAAGTCTCAATATCTAGGGCGCCGTCAGTCCAGACCGGCCCCTACCATCCATCTCAAGACCACGACGGTATCCTCCGGATATCCGACGCGTCGGGTAATATCACCGGTAGGTAGTGCTCCCCTGCCAGGCTCACATCGTCATCATCACGCGCTTCTTGCCCCGGGGTACCTTACCGGGTCCACCATGTACCCGAAACGGTTCATCCGTCTCCTCGAATCGGGTCTCGAAATCCATCAGCAAACTCATGGTGGACGACTCATACATCATGGGAAAACCGCACTTTTTATTTTAAAAGAGGAAAAAGGTTTATTTATTTTTTTGCGGTTTTCCTCCAAATCCAGAAAATCTCATGGAAATCCGAATCCAAAACCTCAATAACACGTAAAATGGTGAATATATGCATGAAAATCCATGAATGCGGCATAACAATGAATAACAGTATGCAAGAAGTAGCAGGTAATAACTACAATGTCTAAACTAACATATAAGGCAAGTACACTAATATCATGTCTAACTATTAGCTAACAGGCTATGTCAAGCAATAATATTTTCTAAGGTGTACGTTACATGGAAATTACCGATGAAGATGTGTGTGAGCCGGCAAATAAGTGTACGTGGTACATACGCATCATCGGTAATGGTGCTGGTGTCCTAACAGCATGATATCAATAATAGAGTATGAAACATAAAATAAGCATGCGATGCGAAGCGGACCACCAAAGAAGAGCGGGAGCTGAAAACTAGACGCAACTATAACTAATCTGCATTAATCTAATAAAAGTCCTACAAATGGTGCCTTTTGAAATAACACGAATCATGGGGTTTTGAAAATAGGGGCTACGGTGTTTTTATGAAAAGATAAGTCTTTTGAAATATCCGTAGGATCCCTTGGGCTGTCTTTTAAAATACCCACGATTTGTTAGTTTTTGAAATATGTAGGAGTCTAATCTAATCTAACAACTACACTAAACTATACGGCTGAACTAACAAGCTGAACTACAGGTAAGGAAACCGCCTATCATCTGAGTCGATACATATACATACCTGTATATGTATAGTCGGTGATCCCGCCTCAATAATATCATATCCGATACCATAGCTATAATCAGGCATCCCAAGTCAAGAGTGCGGATCAATCATCAATATAGCTCGTACGTAAATCCGTCGTACGGCATCCCAATCTGGGTACGGGTCAATATCACATTCATCATACTATTCACCTGGTATCCTCTTTATCAAATATCATGATCGGGGTACTGATCTACGTCTAGTACCATACTGATATCGCCTACGTATGCATGGACGTGTGTGAAACACTACGTCAAGGACCCGCTACAACGTCATGTCGTATCTCAAATACGAACCCTGCTATATCACCGATCTCACGGCCTCAAATCAAATCTCATCGACTCAGCTCAATCCCAAGTATCTTCCTCAAATCCGTATGTGAACACATAGTCCCATACCCATGTGAACCCATAACTATAAGGAATCCCATGAGCACATATCAATAGGAATGTATGCAAGTATGTATGTGTGTATGTGTAGTGCAACACTACCCTAGGGTTCGCAACACTAAAGTAATCCAACACACCAATATCCATCCTAAGCAACGTTATTAATCCCAAATAACATATAATAATTGTTGGTGTGTATACGCATCCGTATACACCACCACGGACTGCGGGGGTGCTATACGCCATCCACCCGACTTCCCCCCGTAGATATAAATCTACTCACCTGGTCCTCGCTCGCCGGTGCCGACGTCGCCACGCGCTTGCTTGTCGTCTCGAAGTCCGCATGGGGTACCTACATATCATAACGCACCGTATCGCATTAAAACTAAAGTCGAAATCGAAACGTCATACAAAAATCAAATCGGCACGCGTATCACGCATAGGTCCAAACCTATCGCCTACGCATGCAAGAATAGTCAAACCAACCCTCGATGTCGATGTACAAACGTCAAACCATCGAGAAAAATCCAATCACACTCATTTGTACTTTCACGAACACTAATTTTAATATAAACTAGGTTAAAACTCACAAAAACCCCAATTTCACTTAAAAAGTCATTTTTCCGAAAATCTAGCAGGCACAATTCGCCGTTTTTGTACAAAACATGATGTTTAAAGGAATGTAGCGACCAATATACTTATTTAAATATCTTAAATAAGTCATAGAAACAATTTCCGGAATTTAATCTCATTAAATTCCAAAAAGCCTAATTTTCTAGTTTACAAAAATACCCTTTTTAACAATTTCAAAGCAAAAATGCACAAACTACAATCTAGCTTAGATTTGCATGATCTAAAGCATTAAACCACACTTAATAAAGTTAATGAAGTCATGAAAAACCTAAACACATTTTTAATCCCAAGTATTTAACCAAATTCAAAAATCTAGTAGGCAAATTAGTACATTAACACAATTTTTTTAAACTAACCATTAGCACTAGCTACTAATCTTGTATTAACATGACAAAAAGCCTAAATATAACACACAACCATACACCAATTTTACAAAACCCTAACTTAGATTCAAATTCATAACTTGAATTCCAAAACTTGCAATTAAACTCACATATCCAAATTAGCACATAATTAAATTAGCTTAAGGAATTAGTAACAAATTAAGCAACAAAAATGTTTAGAATTATACCCAAAACATATGAAGATCCACAAACATCCATGGCCCTCCAAAATGCTTTCTTTTCACAAGGATCCATGCTATACGAGCAAAGCTAAAATGGGTAGGAGTCGGATTTAGGTTTTGGGATTTTTTTGATGGATTTTGGGGCAATTTTTGATGAAGTTTTGAAGAGAAAAGAGAAGGGAAATGAGAGGGGGGCTGTTGCAGCAGTAGGAGAGGGGAGGGCTGCTGGAATTGGAGTGGGAGAGGAGAGAGAGGGAGGTAGAGAAAGTGGGGGAAGAAGTCAAAGTCAATTCAAGGTCAAAGGTCCACCTCATTTCTCCATTTTCTTTTCTTTTCTTTCATTTCTTTCCTTTGAAATTCAAGTGGGGAAAATAAATGGGGGCTGCTGAATTCTTCAAGGCGAGAAGTAAATGGGAGTGTGTGGATGTGGGTACGGGTGTGGGGTGATGAAAAATGATAAATATAATACCCCAAACATCCATTTACGCTAAAAAAGCCTTTTTTCTTCAATAATTTCTAAACCGTTTTGGCAAATGATTTCGTTCCAAAAACCACATGATAAAATTTTATTTAATATTTTATGATGCACAAAATTTGTTTCAACTCATTCCAATTTGTAATTTTCCCTAATTAAATGTATTAGTGACGGCTTAAAATAATAATAAAATAATATTTTTTTTCTGAAAATTTGAAATTTCACCAGCGGCTCAATAAACACCAAATAATAGCAATTACATAGATAGAATATGTATATTTAATTTTTATAATAAGATATTTGTATTTTGACTTTTTACAGAAAACCCCTTTATTTTACCGATTTTTCGAAATTTCACCGAAACGATTTTCAAAACGTTACAGTAGCCTATGGACCTCAGGCGACATCACTGTTCACGATGCCGGTGGAACAAATCATCCAGGCTACCACTGGACTATTTTTCGGGACCATGCTCCCGCCAATGAGCTTCACTGCCCCAGCGTCCGTACCAGAGGCTCCCAAGAGGTCGGTCTTCGATCCACTTACAGCTGCTGCGGCCCCTCTCAACTGGTCGCCCAACACCAGTGCCTCGGTCTTCTCCAGATTGGGCCAGAATTCCTGTGGGCCCACAATGAAGCTTGCGGTCCCAAAGAAAGTTATTCAAAAGAGAGTAACCAAACCTGCTCCTGAAGTCGTCAAGGCGACTTCTCCTGCCAAGGGGTCAGTCTTTACAAGGCTGACCGTCCCAACTCCCACTCCCGCTCTTGCTACTCAAAAGATATCGGTCTTTAATAGGCTAACACCGGCAATAGCCCCCAACCTGAACAGGGGGCAGGACAAGGCCGTCCCCGTCACCGAGCCAATTCCCCCAACTCGACATGCTCGACATCGCCACTGGCGCCGAGTGAGGAAGTCCGGAGGTAGTTCCCTTCTGGGTTAACTCCACCAGCCCCGACGACGGAAGTTAATGCTGCTGTTCCGACTGGGAACAGCTTTGAACTGCTAAATAAAGTGCGTAGGAATTCTCCTACCGCTGTACTGAAGAGGTCTCCCCCTCCGCTGGAAAAGGCTATAACAGCAAAGCCAGAACAGCCCCAATCCCCTCAACGGCTGTCCTCCAAAATCTATAAAGTCTAGCGGCAAGCCCGGGGCTCGGTGATCGATTCAAATTTCTCCCGCCAGCACAAGAAGTTGAAGGTCCAACAGGAAGTCAGCCATCCTGCTAAGCCACGAAAAGCTGTCTGGGTGCCCACCTCGACGGCTCCCTCAACTTCGACCGCTCATGAGAAAAGAAGGCCGGAGAAGATCCCTGTGCCAGCGACAAAAGCCAAAAACACTGTACCCAAACGCCCTAAGTCTGGGGGCATGGTCGTCCATACCGTTTACATGGCATCTGGGAAGGAAGATAGCCGCGCTTCGACGGGCCACCGACCGCTCACCCGATCCATCACAAGGGCCCAGGAACAGCAGTAGCAGAAGCTCCACGAGATGTTGACTGCGATGGCCGCGCTCACCGGACCAAAAGAAAGCCCGGAGACGTCATCGGAGCAGCGTCGCGAACACGAAACCGATACTGAATTCCTTCGTAGAATGCTTGAAAAGAAGGACAAAGAGGATGCAGAGCAAGCGGCCAATATAAAGCAGATGGCTCTCCTATTTCAAGACATGGTCGGGATGATGATCCAGCCAGATCTCCCAGCCGAAGATCCTCCGATTATCCTTGAAGATGACAGAGGAGAAACGTCAAATCCACCGCCGGCTCTTTCAACAGCCAAGGAGGAGACAATTTCCAAAGCTGCCCTGGATGACTATATTGCTCAACAAATACGAGTTCACCAGGCAATTGAGGCAGCCGGTCAAGTTGTCAAAACGGGGCGACCATATCCGAGCTGGTATGATCAGATCAAATACCCGCCGGGCTACACAATCCCAAAATTCCATGTCTACAAGGGGACAGGCAATCCCCATCAATATGTTGCCCAGTTCAGGGATCTTTGTAGCAACACCGGCGGCGATGATAAGCTCCTGCTTCGCCAATTCATCGGCAGCTTATCGGAGACGGCGTTTGAATGGTACTCCGAGCTTCCGAACGACTCCGTCAAAACTTTCGCTGAAATGGAGTTGTTGTTTACCCAGCGTTTTGCAAGCGCCAGCGAGCGTACTCCAATAATAGCTTTGATCAATGCAAGAGTAAAGCCGGGCGAAACTTGGGTTCAATATGCAATCCGATGGCGGAACTTGTGGTCAAAATGCGAACAACGTATCGAAGAAGCGCCAGCGGTGGGCATGTTCGTGGGCACCCTAGATCCTCATGCAACTATTTCACAGTTCATGATGTTCTTTAAACCAACCACGTTCCAGGCCTTGATTGACAAATTAGCCCAAATGGACCAGATGGGCCATAGACCGTCTCCTCCAAAGTCGGACTCTCGAAATGAGAAGGGGAAAAGAAAAGCGATCGTCGTCGCCAATGCTCAACAACAGCCGAGCAACTTGAAGCCGGTTGTCCGTCAAAACAATATGCGTTCACGCCTATCCCTCGAGGAGAGGCTAGGACGTCCTTACTCGTTTCCTCAAGATAAAACGAGAAGACTGTTCGAGCTGGCAGTGCGCAACAGACTCATCAATCTGCCAGATTCAAAACGTCTGTTGCAGCCAAACGATGTCAATGATCCCAATTACTGCCCCTACCACTGAGTATTGGGTCATCCGATCGAAGATTGCTACGTCTTCAAAAACTGGATTGAAGACTAATACCAACAAGGCAAGTTCGCGTTATCCGAAAAATGGAAGGTGAACCCGCCGTAACCTCATACCCCTAAAAATGTGAATATGCCGGGGGCAACGTGCTCCCTTGTTAAAGAAGCCCCATGGGAGGTCGTTCTTTCAGCCAAAACCAAAAGGATGCTGAATGATCTCCAAACATGCCTGGCGATCAGGTGGAAAAACCTGCTGGAACCCCAGATCATCGAAGGGATGCTGAAACCGCGCCCAACTCCAAAGATTGGTGGGGATAGCCAAAGTGTTCACATCCAGCCATCAAAATCTTCGAAAAAGAAGAAGAAATCCAAAAAGCCCGTGAAGCCTGGCGACAAGCGCACGGACCTACAGAAACAGATTGACGCGCTGGAAGAGTACAACCAGAAAGCGCGAACCCCAATCACGCTCCAAGAGTTTCTCAGCCACGTCCTTGAGGATGAAGATGATGAAGGAAGCTCGTCGGATGGATCTGAGGATCACGTAGCAAGCTGCCATGTGATCTCTCATTCATCGCTAGACAATGAAGAAGCTCCTTGCATAGAGAGACCGGGGACAGGTCACGAACCGGAACTGCTATGGCCGTCAGATGAAATGATCAACGCCTTCCTGAATGAGATTCGTCTGGAACGTAAAGCCAATCGGGAGCGTGAGATGGCCATATTTGAAAAAGCCGAACGTCGGCGACTAGACAAAAGAGTTGAGACACTCCCGCCGGATCAAAGTACATCCACCGTAAATAAAAGCAAGTTCAAGACGAGGAAAAGGTTTTCTAAAGCCATATCAATGGGGATGAAGCTACCACCCTCTGAAGGAAATATTGCCGGCAAAGCAGAAATGCACCCTTCCTACTGCTTATATCATCGAAAGATTTCGCACCCCATCGAAGAGTGCAAAGCTTTCAATAGATGGTGGCAGGGGTATGTTGTTCACCGGCAACATTTTAAACGGGAGAAGCGCAAAACTCGTCGGGAGTGGAAAAGTATGACCGAGGAGCTTAGAGGAACTACCGGTGATTGTCGCATGGTTAACGCCGGGGAAGCGCAAATTCTCACATTCGGGAGCGACTCTGACGAGGAAATGGCTCTTAGCCCTCTCTTTAAAGAGTCCACCTCGAGAAAAGAGGAAGAGCCGAAGGCCTGCGAAAATATCCGGCTGCGTAATCGTACGCTACCCGAAAAGAATCTCGGACCCTCAAATAAAAAAGATAAGGGAAAAGAAAAGGTCTCTAAGGATATCGCCCTAGACGATCAAGTTATGAAGGAACTGACCGCCAAGGACCCGCCAAAAAAAAATAAGGTGGACTATAACGTTCTGGCGCACTTGAGGAAACTACCCTCACAACTCAGTATTCTCGACGCTCTTTTGCTATCCAAAGAAGCGAGAGATTCGTTGATCAAGACGCTACTAGAGCCAGAGCAATTCCAAGCTTTTCTCGCCGAAGAAAAGATGAAGGACGAGCTAGAGGAGGTACACACGGCTGATATTACCTTCGGGGATGAAGACCTTCTCCTTGGGACGTGCGAGCACAACCGTCACCTCTATGTCTCGGGATACTGCCACGATATAAAGATAGGAAAAATCCTGGTCGACAATGGGTCTTCCGTCAATCTCCTCAACGTGCGAGTGTTAAAGGAAATCTGCATAAGCGTACAGCATCTCGCTCGTGATAAGATCACCATCTCTAGTTTTGACTCCCAGTCATCGCGGACCCTCGGGTCGGTGATATTGACACTACGATTCGGGTTACTTGTCACGGATATTAAATTTCACGTCATTGACGCCAAGACATTCTATAACGCTCTGCTCGGCCGGTCTTGGTTACACGAGTACAACATTATCCCTTCTACAAAACATCAGTGTATGAAGTATTTCAAGGACGGTCTCGAGTATACCGTAACAGGAGAGCTGAACCCATTCTCCGTGAACGAAGTCCGCAAGTACGAAGATGCAAAATACTTTTTACCGGATTTCGAGGACACAGAGAGATGTCGCAAACCAGAGAACAAAGCTATCGCCACCATTCCCGTCTTCGGGAATGATGCTGAGGAAGAAGAAGCGATGGTTTATTCAGGTCCACCCCAACACAACAAGCCAGGACCGTCCGCTCCCATGTTGATCTTTGGCAGTGACTCGGAAGATGAGGTCCATGCTATATTTTCCGCTCGACCTTCAATACAAACTTTCGCTGATGAAGAGCAAAGTTTGCAAGTTGCTATGGTTTCGTCCAAACATCATAAAGAACTGAACGCGCTTGATACCTATAGTGTGGAAGAGCTGCAGACGTTCTATGTCCCTCCCAGGCGAGAAGGTGAAAAGGCGATCCTATTCTACCACTCCGGGGAAACTAAAGTGGAGAAAGAAATCTGGCACGGCGCAGATCCTACACTTGACAGGCTCCAGCCCATCCGCCTGCCTAGATATTACACAGAAGGCTTAAAAAGGCTATTGAAGCACCAAGGGATACCCTTCAAACAGACCACTCGAAAAGCTAAGTTCTATGACAGTATCTGGAAAGTTCCCGGAACTCAGCGCAAGTTGTCCAACGGGAGAATGGAAGCGATCGGGCTTGGATATATTCGGTCCAAGAAACGGGAGCTACTCCGCGACTGCTATGTCGTACATGACTTTAACGAAGAAGGAGATGCTCAATGGGAGAGTGCTAATCCTGAACCAGAAAAAGTCCCCGACGTAAAAATGCTCAGTCCATCGTTCGAAGAACAAATGGACAGGCTTATAAGGGAAGCTGGTCAAAAAGTCCGAGATGACCACAATCGCGAAATGGCTATCTATGAGAAAGACAGGACGCAACGCCTTCTCCAACAGGCTGCGAAAAATGAAAATGCCCCTCCCTGTCAACCTGTTGTAAAAAAAGCCCGACGCAGAAGCAGAAACAAGTCAAAAAGCGGAAAAGGCATTCAGCAACGACAAAGCGGGACCAAGAAGTCACACGAGCGGGAATCAAGCGGTCCGTATTTGTCCCTTATGAAGAAGATGAGTCGAGCGTACACTTTTCCTCAAGATAAGACAAAGAAGATACTTGATCTCGCCATAAGGCATCAAATGATTACACTGCCGGAGTCTAAACACCCCAAGCAAGCAGGCGAGGTCTCTCACCCAGATTATTGCTCTTATCACCGAGCAATAGGACATCCTCTCGAAGATTGCTTTACCTTCAAGAACTGGGTCGAACATCAGTATCAGCTCAGCAAGTTCGCTCTATCTGACAGTTGGAGGATAACTCCGCCGCAGAAGCATGACCCCAAAACTATGAGAATAGACCTAGATCCACATCGGTCTTGGAAGCGAGCTCATACTTGTCATATGATAACGATATCAAAAGAAGAACCCGAGAATATGGATGACCTCCCCTGGTGCTTCGAAAACAATGATGACGAGGTGATCTCAGAATTTCCACCGGCGCCAAAAGAGCTGGAAGATGGAATACACACTACTGCAGATGAGCTCAAGAAAATTGAGCTGGGGACGACAAGCGACCCGCGGCCGACATTCGTCAGCGAGCTGCTGCCTGAAGAAAAGGTGGCAGCACTAAAAGACGTGGTTATAGAGTATAGAGATTGCTTCGCATAGAATTATTCCTAAATACCAGGACTGGATCCAGAGATTGTTGTCCACAAACTGATGATATCCCCGAACATCAAGCCGATCAAACAAGCACCGAGAAGAATGCGGCTCAAGCTTGAGATGAGCATCAACGCCGAGATCAAGAAGCCGATCGACTCCGGCTTCATCCAGGAAGTTCAATATCCTGACTGGATCGCCAATATCGTCCCGGTAATGAAGAAAAATGGGACAGTGCGCATATTCGTGGACTTTCGGGATCTCAATAAAGCTTGCCCGAAGGACGACTTCCCAGTACCGGTTACCGAGCTGATGATAGACAATACGTCCACTCACGATGTCTTCTCCTTCATGGACGGATCATCAGGATACAATCAGATAAAGATGCATCCCGAGGACCAGAAGCATACCGCTTTCCGGACCCCTTTGGGTATATTCTGCTATAAAGTGATGCCCTTCGGTCTAAAAAACGCCGGTGCCACCTATCAGAGGGCCATGACGAAGATCTTCGATGACCTCGTACATGAAATCGTCGAATGCTATATCAACGACCTCGTGGTGAAAAGCAAATCATATGGGGAACATCTCGAGCATCTGAAGATCGTATTTCAACGCCTTCGGCAATACAACTTGAAGATGAACCCTCTCAAATGCACGTTCGGGGTGTCCTCAGGTAAATTCCTAGGATTCATCGTCCGACACCGAGGTATCGAGATAGATCCGTGTCACCCCGCATCCCAGAGTATGCAAGATTGGGCACGTAACACAGCCAACCATGCTACCTGTGGGTAGGAAGTATCCATCCACAGTCACATTACGGCTGTAGAGATATCAAGAACAAGATAAAACTATCTAACACATGTCCACAATCCAAAATAACAAGAGTCAATGATAAATAAATGCGGAAGCAAATGATCCAATACAATAATAGAAAAGTATGTCCCATAATGCGGGCTCACATCTGGAAATAAAAATGCGGGAAATAAAACTGACCACTACAGAACCCACAACTCAGCCTGCCGGCTGAAGTACTCCTGCTCGGATAGCGACAGTGGTAAAGAATCTGGGCCATGCAAAACCCAGACGTCAGCGCGTCATGTCAACCAATAATATAATGTGAACAGTGTAATAAGCAATGCAGAAATAAACATGAATGAAGCAATAGTATGAAACAAGCAGTGCAGGGTAGTGTGCAGTGGGTAACTAAACTGTTTTATCGGGTTTTCTATTCTAAAGTCTTTGAAATCAATTCGAGTAACCCTCCATGTAACTCAAAGGATATGTCCTGTTACCCCCCGGGACCACGGATCAGGAAGATGTAAGAGTCACGAATGGCTCTGTCCCGTTACCCCCCGGGACCACGGATCAAGTAATACCCTTTTAAGTTACACTTTAGATTACCCTTTCGATTTCCCCATACCCCCAAGTTATATGTGTCAGGTCAGGTATTCAGTAGTCAAGAGCTAATACCAACGCAAGTTCAGGTAATAGTAGGTTTGTCTGGATAGACAACAAGCTTGGTCCATGCGGACTCCATGTCAGGTTTGTTGGCATTAGGCATGAGATCAGGGAACAGGTCAGGTCATGGTACATCAGGTCAAGTCGATAGTAAAAGGTACCATGTCAGGTGCATCGGTATATATATCATGTGTAGCAAAGTCAGGTCAAGATGTAACAATATCGTGGGTGTGCCCACAACAGGTATATATTCGAACAGGGGATTAACAGCAGGAAATAAGCAATAAATTAAACAACAATAAGCAGTTCATTTAATCACAATAGTGCATTAATATAGTACAGCCGTGTTATCATATTAACAGGTTTTGAGCACCCTTCGCGGTGCAATAGATCAAATGATGGTGCAATACCGTTACATCAATATCTGACTGTAATAGAACTACCGGTGTAAAGGCTATCATCCTTTAAACAGTAAAATGTGATCAACGGGTAAACTTCGTTATTAGGGTTAAAGTGGCAAACTGTAATTTTCGGTTAACTGTAATATGATATGTCATATTGCAACCAAATGAGAAAATAACCATACCGAGTTACGTTTTGCAGGTTTAATGAGTCAAAACATATATAATTGTATAGTATAGCATGTAGCAAGTGATACTTGCCTCGACGGGTCACGAACCGGGAAAAACGGACGTAACGTCGGCGGGGAAACACGCGACGGACGCACGGTTCACGGATTGAACCCAAACAACGAACAATGGGACCACGCGGATCGGGGTACCTCGTGGGATTGTAGAGGTTGCGACAGCGATGGGGTCGACGGCGATGGGGCATCGGCGAAGACGCTGCAGGCGGTAGGCTAGGGCTGCGGGTAAGCAACAGGGAAGGGAAGTGGAGATGGAGAGGAGGTGGTCGGGTCTGGTGCGCGCAGGTGAAGAGGAGGTGCCGACGGTGGCGCGGGTGACGACGACGAGGGTCGCCGACGAGGTCTCCGGCCAAACAGAGAAGGCACGGGGTTCCAGCGGGGTCTCTGTCGCGGCGCCGAGCACATGGGGAGAAGGGGGTGCAGTGGCTGCGACGAAGGCGAAGAGGCGAGGGTGATGGCGGTGGTGGCGTCGGCGCGGGGGCTGCGGCAACGACGGGCACGGTGGCTAGGGTTGAGGGCGCGATGGGTTTTCTCGGGTGTTTCCTCACGTGGGGTTCTGGGAATTATGAGGGAGGGAATATAAATATATATAGGGGAGAGAGAGAGAGAGAGAGAAAGAGAGGTAAGGAAATTAGAGAGAGATAGAGATAGAGAGAGATAGGGACGTGAGGGATGTAGAGAGAAAGAGAGAGAGAGAGAGATAGGAGGGGCCCACGGGGTTAAACAAACCCCCGTGATTGGCTGGCAGGGATTTGAGAGATTAGAAAATTTAAAAAGATTTCCCAGTTTAAATTTTTTAACAGCATGATCTTATAATATATATATCGTTTCGATTATTTTAATAATTTGGAATTTTGGCGCTAAATGAAACATTTCCAAATCGCGCCCGGGTTGGGTCCAAAAATTCGAAATTCAAATAATAGGATTTTAATCGGGTTCCAAATTTTAAAATGAAGTGTTTTATGATTAAAAAGCATGCCCCCAAGTCGGACACTTGCACGCGCACGTAGCCGTCCAAACTCGCCCGTTTCACCGAACGGGATGAGAACTCGACGCACGGATGCTACCGCGCGGCTAGGGGTGACGAGTAGGCCAAGATAGATATTTTTAATTTTATTTTAGGTGCTAAAATTTGTTATGTGTAGACATGACTTAGCCAGATGAAATTTTTACAGTACGACCCAAACAAGCAAGATAAATAAAATGAGTACTATTTAATGCTCAACCAATAACAGAAAAGTAGTATTGGGCTCGTGTGTTACATTATACCCAACTACAAAAGAATTTCGTCCTCGAAATTCCACGAATACAAGATAGAAAACTACGGGAAAAGGTGAGGAAACTTCTGTCGGATCTCGTCTTCTCGCTCCCACGTGGACTCTCCATGCGATCGATTTCCCCAAGAAACTAGCACAAGGGGGATAACCTTGTTCTTAAGAACCTTTTCCCTTCGATCCATGATTTCAACCGGTCGCTCCTCAAAAGTTAGGTCCTCCCGTACTGTTAACTCCGAATGATCCAAGACGTGTGTTTCATCTCGAACATATCTTCGTAGTTGAGATACATGAAACACATCGTGCACACCTGCCAAGGACTGCGGTAACGCCAAACGGTACGCTACCTCTCCAACACGCTCCAATATCTCGAAGAGTCCAACAAATCGAGGACTAAGCTTTCCTCGACTCCCAAAACGAATCACCCCTCTAGTCGTTGATATCTTCAAGAATACCAAATCACCCACGGCGAACTCTAGAGGTCTTCTTGACGTGTCAGCCCAACTTTTCTGTCTGTCTTGAGCTGCCTTCATATGCTTCCTGATTGTATTCACCTTCTCAACTGTCTGTACCACCAAATCTGGTCCCAGTAATCTTCGTTCACCAACATCATCCCAACAAACGGGTGAACGGCACTTACGACCATACAAAGCTTCAAACGGAGCCATCTGGATAGTTGCTTAGAAACTATTGTTGTAAGAAAACTCCACCAAGTGTAGATGATCCTCCCATGAACCCTTGAAGTCCAACATGCATGCTCTCAACATGTCTTCAAGAGTTTGGATCGTTCTCTCCGACTGACCATCCGTTTGAGGATTATAAGCTGTGCTAAACTTCAATCGAGTCCCCAAACTTTCCTGTAAACTCCTCCAGAAGTGTGATAAGAACCGAGTGTCCCGATCAGACACGATACTCACCGGTACGCCATGTAATCTTACAATCTCCAGCATGTACCGCTCTGCCAAAGTCTCCGTTGATTGACCAACCCGGAAAGGAATAAAGTGAGCTGCCTTGGTCAATCGATCAACAATCACCCATACTGCATTGTTGCCCTTTGGACTCCACGGTAAAGCCGTCACGAAATCCATGGTTATATGTTCCCACTTCCACTGAGGAATCGGAAGTGGTTGCAATAAACCAGCAATCCTTTGGTGTTTAGCATTGACTTGTTGACATACCAAGCACTTAGCCACGAAGCGAGCAATCTCCCGTTTCATGCCTTCCCACCAGAAATGCTGTCGAATATCACGGTACATCTTTGTACCTCCTGGATGTACAGAGTAAGCTGAACTGTGTGCCTCCTTCATAAGCTCTTCACGAACATCTCCCTTTGGCACACATAAACGGCTACCATACCTCAACGAACCATCTTCATGGACCAGTAAATCTGTTCGTAGTCCAGCTTCAACCTGCTCTCGAAACCTTTGCAGTCTAGGATCCTGTAATTGTGCCGCTTTAATCTTCTCAACTAAGGACGACTGTACTTGCAACTGCATCAACTGTCCCGTAGAATGTGGTAGCACAACCTCCAAGCCAAATCTTCGAAAATCCGCAATGATCTCCCTCTGCGTAGTTAACACCTGGATCGCTGGTAACCGACTAAGCGCATCCGGCACGACGTTAACTTTTCCCGAATGGTACTTAAGATCAAGGTCGTAGTCGGCCATTAGCTCCAACCATCTACGCTGCCTCATGTTCAACTCCTTCTGAGTGAACACATACTTCAAACTCTTGTAATCTGTAAAAACTTCGACTCTCTCACCCAAAAGATAGTGTCTCCAAATCTTCAAAGCGAAGATCACAGCCGCAAGCTCCAAGTCATGAGTCGGATAATTCTTCTCATGGGTCTTCAGTTGTCTTGATGCATATGCTACGACCTTCCCATGCTGCATCAAAACACATCCCAATCCTTTCCCAGATGCGTCGCTATGAATCACCAGCCCTCCGGAATTGTCTGGTACGGTCAGGATAGGGGCGGTTATCAACTTCTGCTTCAACGTATCGAAAGCCAACGCACATTTATCCGTCCATACAAAAGGTACCTCCTTGCGCGTAAGCTTGGTCAACGGTTCTGCCAAACGAGCGAAGTTCTCCACAAATCTCCTGTAGTATCCGGCTAAACCAAGGAAACTTCTTATCTCAGCCACATTTCTTGGAATAGGCCAATCTCGAACTGCTGCAATCTTTTCGGGATCGACGGCGATTCCGTCGCTCGACACAACATGCCTCAGAAACTTCACTTCTTCCAGCCAAAATTCGCACTTACTCATCTTCGCATACAATTTCTCCTATCTCAATGTCTGCAGTGCGATCTTCAAATGCTCAGCATGCTCCTCCGAACTCTTCGAGTAAACCAGAATATCGTCAATGAATACCACAATAAACTGGTCCAAGAATGGTGAAAAGATTCGGTTCATCAAGTCCATAAATACTGCCGGCGCATTCGTTACTCCGAAGGGCATCACTAGATACTCGTAGTGTCCATACCGAGTTCGAAACGCCGTCTTGCAAATATCTTCTGCTTTCACTCGGACCTGATGATATCCGGATCGCAAATCCAGTTTCGAGAATACCCTCGCGCCACTAAGTTGCTCAAAAAGTTCTCCAATGCGAGGGATCGGGTACTTGTTCTTAATAGTTACCCGGTTTAATTCTCGATAATCGATGCACATCCTTCTCGTGCCATCCTTCTTCTTTACTAGAAGAACTGGAGCTCCCCAAGGCGAGTTGCTGCTTCGAATCCAACCCTTCTCAAGCAATTCAGCGTCTTGCTTCTTAACTTCTTCCAATTCCACTGGTGCCATTGGATAATATGCTTTAGATACTGGCGCTGCACCAGGGATGAGGTCAATCGCGAACTCCACGTCTCGCTTCGGCGGTAAGCCCGATATATCTTCAAATACGTCCATAAAGTCGCGAACAACTGCCGGCTCTTCATTACTATCAACTTCCATAGCTGCAAGAACACCGTTAGTCGGCCTAGCCCTAAACTCGACTGGCCCGACGGAACTGCTTCCCCCAGTGAAGGTAAACTCAGGATGTCCGGGAATCTGGAAAATTACCTTCCTTGCCCTACAGTCAATGTGGGCGTGGAAAGTGCCAAGAAAATCCATTCCCAAGACAACTTCATAGCTGCCCGTATCAATTACCAAGAAATCGGCAAAAAGTTCCCGTCCGCACACAACAACTGTACAATCTCTACATTCCCTACTAGCTATGATTTTCCCATTCCCAGTGTGTATGTCCCAAAAACTAAACAGGGTCGTGCAGGTAATCGAGTGCGTAGTTATAAATTTGGATGACATAAAACAGTGGGATGCACCGGAATCAAATAATGCCAATGCGGGAAAACCATGAACGAGTAAAGTACCTGAAACCACTTCTCCTGATGCCTTAGCTTCCTCAGCTGTCAAGGTGAAAGCTCGAGCCTGATTAGGTCCCTGAGTCAGCTGTTTCTGCCCTTGGAACGGTCTCTGCGGAGGCTTTTGTATATCATCTCTCGTGCGAAGCTTCGACGGACAGGCACCAATTGCGTGATCAGCCGCTCCACAAACCAAACAAAGTCCCAGCTTCCTTCGAAAATCCTTCTGCATATGCCCAGGTAAATGGCAGTAGTTACAAATCACGCTCTTTCTTCGATCAACGACCACGGGCTTCTTCATGGGTGCTACACCACGTCGATCCACTGGAATACCTCTGCGCCCATGATCTCGGTTAGGTACAAATGCGGGCTTCCTGGCCGCAACTGCTGTCTGCTGCAAGTTCCCTTTCATTCCCGATAAACTCTGTTGCTCCCGGGCTGCCGTAAGAACCTGTGAGAAAGTGGTCAAACCCAGGGAGACAATCTGCCTCTGGATGTCCACATCCAAACTGCGCATGAACCTTCGCGCCCTGTCTGCCTCGTTGGCGACTAAAGGTCCAGCGAAACGGCTGAGTCTCGTCCACTCCGCTGCATGCACGTCCACGGGTGCTCCATTTTGCCTCAGCCCAATAAATTTCTCTTCCATTCCTTCCCGTGCAGTCCGCGGGAAGAATTTCTCTAGGAAACTCTTAGAAAACTTCGCCCAACCTATCGGCTTGGGCAAGCGGGTTTCCTCCACAAGCCACCACTCTCGGGCGTAATCCACTAGCTGAATGCGCACCACATCAACTCGTTTGTCCTCAGGAATCTGTGCCGCAATCAGCAAATTCTCCATGTCGACTAGCCACTGCTCGGCTGGCAACGGCTCTTCCAAACCAGTGAATGTAGTCGGACCCAAACGTCTGAAATCTGCCACGGTCCCTACCCGGTCAACTGGTTTAGCTCCAGCGTTGTTTACAGATTGTCGAATGGCCTGCAAACCCTCCTGAAAAGAATCTGCTTGTTACTGGATCAGCTCAGTATGCCTCTTCTGATTTTCCAGCATTCCACGTATTACTCCTAACATGGCGGCTTCATCCACGCGCCTCTGATACGTCTTGAAATTCTTATCTGCCATATTCCTGAAATCAAAACACCCAACATTAGCATGATGATAGATTCAATATATAAATCAATGCTAGAACTCCAAGATACTTAAATAGAGTGCCGCATTGTAACTATGCCGCGGTATCATAGCTACAATTACTTAACTCCACCCAAGTCGCCTAAGTCCTAGAGATAACAAGAAATCAGGTTTTCGAGTCGACATGCAAAGTAAGTTTGCACGTCGATATAATCAGGAAGAATGTGACCCAAGAATGGCAAAACGGTCAAGGTGGCAGGACATGTTTCCTAAACACGGGTATTCTGATTCGTGTATTGGGTACAATACCCAACCACAAAAGAATCAACCCAACTAACCTATGTCTCTGTTAGTTATATGTATGCCCTAGAGGCCATTACTGTACATTGGATGTATATTGTAGTGGATGCTGGGACATATATAGGGAGGACTTTCTTGCTCGACATGATAGTATGCTATCTGGTTGCTCTTTACCTTAACATGTACACAGATTGTCTCTCTATTACATGTTGGTAAAGCCCTTAGGATGTGTACTTGACTACCTGGACTGTGATGCGGATCATACTAGTAGGGACATGGTAGTCCATAAGTACATCCTTCAAAGTCCCTAGTCGTGGGTGTATCGAGATGGGGCATCGATATACCAGAGTAGACTAGCGTGTACCTTCTCGACCCATACAGATGGGCGATGGATGATCCCATATCCATCGGTGTTTGACATCAGAGATGATATACGGGTGCTCAGTAGAGACTGGGTACACTGGACGGACTCGCCGAGAACTCCCAGATGGTATTATACCTCACGTCAGATGGCAGTTCTCTGGTGACACTGGTACAGAGTAGTCTGTTGACCCGAGATCGTCATAGAGTCTTGTATGGTTCCCACTGTGCTTTGATTTCCATCTTACCACGTCCAAGAGGGCGTGCAAAACGGTGGTTTTTGGGTACAGTCCCGAGTCATATGGAGGCAATGAGCGATAGAAGGGGATTCGTCTCTCCCGGTATAGGGAGTTGATGTTGCGCTGTGTTCGATTGGCTATAACAGGAAATCCCTGGCCAGGGTTGCTGAGATTTACTGGTAAGTGTTACCAGTAGTTTCTTGAATTGTTATAGACCTCATATCTACACGACTTATCGAGCTATTGGGGTCTGACGTTTACCACCCCTAGGCAAGATATGCGACATATCAGACGACGAGACCGGACTGTACGGTAGTGTTACTGGTTGGATTCACTGGAGTGTGAGCGGGCTTGCTCGTCGATCTTCTGATTGCTCAATACCCGGGTGGCCGTTACGTTTAGCAGACCGCTTGCGGCTTGTGGGTGTTTGATATGATCATCATCTGCTGCCGGCGTATTGACGAGTCTTTAGAGTCCTACACAGAGGTTTCCTGGCTCAAGCGAAACGAAATAGGAGTGCATATGAGATATGTGCGGGACCGAGAATGATACCAGTATGTGATACTGTATTCGATTCTCGCGATCTGTGACATTGATCGGTTATATGCGATATAGCCGGCATATCGGATCAAGTGTTGATTCGATAAGTTGTTACTGTTGATATTAGTCGGTTATATGCGATATGACCGGATCATTAAATCAAGTGTTGATTTAATGATTTAATGCATAATTATATATTTGATATATTACTTTGCATTAACTAGTATCGGTTTACTTAAGATGGATTTTCTCACTCGGATGTACACATTGTATATGTGATATACTTTTGTGCACTTGATTGTGTCATGTTTGATGATACATGTTAACTTGGATTTGTGTGAAGATTAAACCATGGTTGTGAGAGTGGTTAGGGTTTTGTTTATTCTCTTAATATCTATTTATTTATTTATATATTCATTTTGGAAAGTTTTAAGGATGGTGGCTTGTTTTGTTTTATGTTGAAGCTTCTTGAAGCTTTGATCAAGTCAACCATTCTTATCTCATCCTTAACCCTAACCATTCCCACTAACCCTAGTTTAGTCTCTACACTTGACCATGGTTAATTTTATGATAAGAATCATTTTATTATTCTTTTATGATAACTTATCATATTATTATCTTCATGTTCTTCTTCTTCTTCACATGAAGAAGCTTGACTTCATCAATGGTGGATTGATGAAATGAGTGAGAAATCCAATTCTAAAGTCTACCCACTTCCTATTTCTTCATCCTCTACCTCTTGCCAAGTAGTAGAGTGTGTTTCCTTCACAAGTTTCATGACTTAGTGAAGTGGGAGCTTGATCTAGTGATGCTTCGACGTAGATCATCTTCGGCACGTCGTCGACGACCTAGCCCGTCCATTCTCCGATGAAGCTGACGCTAGAGCCCGGGAATTCACTAGGACAGCGAGGGGACTTCGTTGCGGAGCTATGGAGGTGGAGCACCGGATCTACAAAGGTTGTATTTCCGTTTAACTTATAGTTAAGTGTTAACTAGATTTCATTTTCGCCTAGATTTCTAGCCAACGATCCGTAGTCGGGTTTCTCGGCACCTAGATTTTTAGAAATTGGCATGGTTGATGCCTTGTTAGACCTCCTTAGAGTGCCTAGGAACCCTACAGTGGTATCAGAGCCTAGCTAGAGCCTTAAGCGAAGTCTAGACGGAGTTTGAAGTCCGATCGAACCGAAAACCAACCCCAAAAATTGCTCTCTGTACTTTTTCTAAAATCGTGGTTTTTTCAAAATTAAAAATATGCAGAAAACTCAGCAGGGAATTCTAAGAATTACGGCGCAAAATTTATTGCATGAACAGTGTAATCGGCGGCGGAACCACGGCATAAGCCTAGATTATGCGGCGGTTCCGCGGCGGAAATGTGACGTCGGCCCTAACTGTTTGCACAGTAATTAATTGTTTCAGGTGCTGAGTTCTCTGGGTATTTTTAAAATTTATTCAAGAGTTGAATTTTCTGGGGTTGTTTTGGGGATTCGGTGTTTCGATCGGAGTATCAGATTTTGTCTATGTGGCTTTCCGAATAAATTTTAGAATATGTTAAAAAGTTCGACCGGATATAAATACCCAATTTTTCCCCTGTCGGGAAATTTCCAAGTGTTGGATTTTTCCGTAGTTTAACGACGTTCTAAGTAGTGCAAGTAACTCGATGGACCCTCTAAAAGACAACAAACCTTAACTCGATTATGTGACCGTCTTGAACTGCCCTTTGAACCTTCGGGTTTGGGGCAGTACGGCGTGCCACATGTGAGGCGTTGGCTTGACCCTTCTACGGCTGGACCGTTGGTACTGAGGCACGAACTGAATGTTGTTACACTTATTTCAAGAGTTGATCTGTTTCGGGAAAACTTGGGTGTTCGATTGTTCGATCAGAAAGTTTGACATTTTCTATTTATCCGGAATGGGATACAATAATTGGAATTCACAATAAGTTATGAGATAACTGAATGAATGTTATAAACATAGCAGTTTAGTCTCACTTGATCGGTTGCCACGGAATTTTGATGTGATCAAAAGTCCGTCGCAATCACGTAGCGTACGCGAATACTCGCCAGGTAAAATTAATAGACAGCTACACCCCATAGCCCCGACCAAGTGACTGTAGGAGAACCCCGTCGCCGAAAGCATCCGTTCGGGTGCTCGCGGCAGCGGTGTTCCGCCTTGGTGCACTTCATCGACGGTATCGGGGGTGCAGCCGTCTACTGAAGTTTGCGACGAACATTCGATCAGGATGTCGGGAATCTTGTTGAATTGCCCGACTTGATATTGAAAAGTGTTTTCGATAATGAGACTAAAATGCGGGGTTTATAATTGTTAGGCATGCGATGTCTAAGTAATTCATCTGGTCGGGCATGCGATGTCTGAAGAGATTGCGGATTCCAACCGTTGTAGTTTTACACTTTCTTTTTTGTGACCGTAAGTGTAATATGTGATATCGCCGGTTTCGTTTCTATATGTCAACGACAATTGGGATACGCATGTTTACTTACGTTGATGACATGTGATGTTATGTGTTGCTGGATATGTTATATTGGATCGTCGTGTTTGAATAGCCGGGGGTTTTTATGTGAGATGAGTGTTTTTCATTTTCATTCATGTAAAAACTTGTATGTAATATTCTTTTATTGGGGCACTTCCTTGTTGCGGAAGATGTCACCGTTTGTATATTATTTACTTTTCCGCACTAGGATAGACCCAAGGAGGGGAGCACAAGTAACCGGGTTCTGGAGTCCAGTGGGAGACCAACTCGAGGAGTCGAGGCCGGGTCTCCTAACTCTAGAATTGGTAGGGCTGCTTGCCGCTCTCGTAGGGGTCTAGGGGTGTGGGTTTGGCTATTCATCACGACCGTGGAATCCGTGTTTTATACTGGCTCGTATTAAAAACACGGACGTCCTAGTATATCCAATATTTCATATGATTCTTCTGCTGCGATATCTGTGATGTGATCATGTGATGTTCTATGATAGATACAGTATATAGTATATATGATATATTATATAGGCGTTACTTATGTTTTACACCCGCGCTAGCCCTGCCCGCTCTGCCGTTAGTTACCTAACCTAACGGTGCACGAGGGGACATCGAGGCGAATGTGGATGGCATAAGTGTACGTCGTATTTATCTGTGATGTTTAGGTATTTAAATGATGGGACTTCATTAATATGATTAATGAAATAAAAGAAACCTAAGATGTTGTAGAATCGAATTTCAAAATAAAACAGGTAGCTACAGTTCTTGCTTTGCACAGCGGTATATATGATATATCCTGCACCTTATTCGATAGGGAAAGGACCGAGATCTCTTCACCGGGAGTGACTCCTTTAGCAATAACTGGCTGATGCTACACACTCGGTTTGTCTTTTGATTGCTTTTAAGTGTTTTTGCTTTGCACAGAGATATATATGATATATCCCGCACCTCATTCGACGAGGAAAGGACCGACGATCCCTTCACCGGGAGTGACTCCTTTAGCAAGACTAGAAAAGCCTCAAAAACACTCCATTTCAAAATTCATTCGATTCTACAACGATATCAAGTTCATTACGCTATAGGTTTTCAAAAAAACCTGTCGTAGCCCTCCGTCATTTCAGATAAGTTGTATATAGTATTCGTGCTGCATTTGTTGGCTTTCGTCAAGGTGCAGTGTGCGGTAGCTATATGCTGCTTATCTGCTAGCATACGATGCGATTGGATTAGGGTAGTCGTGCGGCTTTGTTGGCTTTCGTCAAGGGTCGTGCGGGTGGGTTTAATTCGATCAAGAAATGTACGGGTTGAACTTGACTAGCGGGCTATGGTTTGTTGGCTTTCGTCAAGGTCATAGCACGCTAGGGGCAAAATATTATCGGGAATTTCAAGTGTTGAAATTTGCAATGAGATTGCATACCTTCTATGAGATAGTTGGATCCCGATACCCGCTGCGAGTAATTGTTACTCCTGGGAGAGTTTTATACATTACAATTAGCCGATCAAGTAGGTGTCTAGAAAGGTGTCAACGAGGTTACGCCTCTGGGAAAACGAGGTTTACATTAATTAGGTTCGTGCGAAAGCACGGGGGACCTCCCTCAAAGTACCGACACTGGCCTGGCTGAAAGATTGGCGAACTTGTAGTGTGTAATTAATCCCGGCTAGTCTTTCCTTTTAGGGTTTGAAGGAAGATTTGATAAAAAGCAGTGGGATCCATCCTAATTAGATAAAATAATAACCAATCTATTCTTGCAAGAGCGCACGCTGAGTGTTTTCTTCTCTCTCTCTCTCCTGGTAGCGACCATATCACGCCTTAATCAAAATAATAATACGGATAATTGACCGAACCCGCTTGTTATACTGAGCTGGGAAACGTTGGTCCCGCTCCAACTTATAATTGTTATAAGACAGAGCAGGAAATTGGGGAATACCAGATTTCCCGTGCCGCCCAAACGAAGAAAGTGCATGTTGATGCATCATCTTCAGGTGTGTTCATTACAAAGAACTGTTTCTCAGTATCCTCCGCATCCTAGGTATATGATACCGGATTAGGATCCCAGATATGTAAACTGTTACATAGGGCTACAAAAAGGTAGAAAAACTGAGAACGGGTGATAAGTTTCATGAGGCAGAAAACGGCGCAAGTGTTGCAGTCAAGTCTGTTGGTCACTGTCACCCTGTATTACCAATACATTGATTCTGAACGAATGTTATTAGATACCGAACCTGATATACAAAATCATATCACTCTCTTTATTAGTAAAGAAATGATAAAATTTTGTATTGTTGGATAATGTTTTGAACATTTCCTATATCAAAAGTTGATCGATTCAGGCACGTTATCTAAAAGCATTGATGTTCTAAATCAAACTACAGTTCTTAGTATACAGAACACACACAAAAGGAAGAGTTCAGAAATGAACGAATTCTTCTTGAGGTATTGTAGACTAGGTCAGATCAATGTGACCCGACTAGCTAGAGTTACATAAAGATGCATATTTAAATTAGTTTGAATTTATATCTTGCGAAACTCGCCAGTCATGTCACAAAGATAAGATGACCATAGCTCTGTTTATTGGAAACAGAGAAAGAGTTAGTGAACTCTTGGGACTGATACATGATGATGTATGTAAGGTCTCCTGTCTACACATGCCAGGACTGGTTCTTTGTACTTCATTACATTCTCTGATAATCTCTCAAGATTCAGTCATATGTTCCTGTTGAAACATGAGTCCGAACCTTTTGAGATATTCACAGAATATAAGCGAGAAGTAGAGAACCAAAATACGGGTAAAGGTATTATGTCCTTTGATGAGATCAAGGAGGAGAATACTTGAGCACGGAATTCTTGGACTTTTCTAAAGGAGAATGAGATTCTCTCTCAGCATTACTCCTCTGAATACACCATAGCACGATGGTATATCGGGACGGAGCAGATACACCCTATTTGATATGGTGTGCTCTATGATGAGTACTACTGAGTTACCTATTTTCTTTTGGGAGTTATGCACTTGAGAAGCTGCATACCTATTGAATAGGGTTCCAATCAAATCAGTTGCCTACCGCTTCATATGTGATATGGAATGGGAAGAGCCCATATCTTAAGTTAGTTAAGATTTAGGGTTGTCCGGCCTATGTCTAAAAGCAAAATCCGGACAAGCTCGAGGCAAGGTCTGTAATGTACAACTGGAAAGGTTCCAGCTATACAATTTGCAGCCGATGATTTGATAAAACCAAAGGATTCAGTAGATTCCAACGAACCTCAGCCTCTCCGCCGATCTAGTAGGGTTCCTCACCCACCTGAGAGATACTTCGGTTGCTCTATGACAGTGGGAGCGAGGATTGCATCATGAGATGATGACCCAACTAGTTTCGAGCTGGCCATCAGGAGTGTGACTCTGTAAGAATGGCTGGATGCTTATCGATCTGAAATGGAATCCTTATACACCAACAAAGTATGGACTTTAGTTGCTATATCTGAAGGGTTAAATCCCCATCAGGAGCAAGTATATCTTGAGAAGATTACTTGGTGTAGATGGAAAAGTTGAGACTTTCAAAGCTAGACTTGTTAAAAGTTTGCATCATTGACCAGGTGTGGATAATGATGAAACCTTTTCAAGTAGCTATGCTTAAGTCCATCCAGATCCTACTTGTCACGGCTACATACCATGACTACGATATCTGGTGGTTGGATGTCATGACTGCTTTTCTAAATGATGTTTTAGAAGAGTGCGTCTATAAGTACACAGCCAGAGGGCCTCGTAGACAGTGGGAGCAGCGGAAACGTGTGCAAGATGCTTTATAGGATAAAGCAGACATCGCGGAGTTGGAACATCTGTTTTGATGAAGTAGTCAAAGAGTTTGACATCATCAAAATGGTAGATGAACCTTGTATATACAAAAAGGTAGTAGGGAGTATGGTGGTGATCCTCGTAGAGTACGTGGATGGCATACTCTTGATAAGAAAGGAGTTTCTTATGCTACGCTCGATCAATCTCCGTTTATCACAAAGATTCTCCATGTAGGATCAATGTGATACCTCCTCCATCCTGAGTTTTCATCTATGAGATAGATGTTATTTGGGTGTTAGTATACTCACTAGTTGTAGTGAGATGGTATCAATCGATCCTGGGGAGAATCACTGGAAGGGTTCCAGGGTGATAAAGACGACTGAATGTCAGTCGCAGGCATTGTCTTTACCCTCAGTAAAGGGACGGTATGTTTGAAGAGTTCCAAGCTAGATACCGTGGCATACTAGACGATAAAGGCTGGATACATCGCTACTTAAGATGCTACCAAAGAGGATGTTTGGGTGTATATTAGTTCATGAGATGAATTTCCTACCATTGTGAGACAATGGAGTTGTGGCTTATGCCAAGGAACGCCGGTCCCATCAGTGATCCAGACTTATTCTAAGGCAGTATCACCTGATCATGGAGATGGTTGATCTCCAGGTTGATCGAGGAAAGGAGAGCAGACTTAGAGGATAACGCAGCGGATCCACTCACGAAGGCCTATTCCCAGAGAGAGACTTTTATGGGATGGTTGAGTATGAGATACTACAACCACTGCTACAGATGGCCCTAGTGCAAGTGGGAGATTGTTAGTTATATGTATGCCCTAGAGGCCATTACTGTACATTGGATGTATATTGTAGTGGATGCTGGGACATATATAGGGAGGACTTTCTTGCTCGACATGATAGTATGCTATCTGGTTGCTCTTTACCTTAACATGTACACAGATTGTCTCTCTATTACATGTTGGTAAAGCACTTAGGATGTGTACTTGACTACCTGGACTGTGATGCGGATCATACTAGTGGGGACATGGTAGTCCATAAGTACATCCTTCAAAGTCCCTAGTCGTGGGTGTATCGAGATGGGGCATCGATATACCAGAGTAGACTAGCGTGTACCTTCTCGACCCATACAGATGGGCGATGGATGATCCCATATCCATCGGTGTTTGACATCAGAGATGATATACGGGCGCTCAGTAGAGACTGGGTACACTGGACGGATTCGCCGAGAACTCCCAGATGGTATTATACCTCACGTCAGATGGCAGTTCTCTGGTGACACTGGTACAGAGTAGTCTGTTGACCCGAGATCGTCATAGAGTCTTGTGTGGTTCCCACTGTGCTTTGATTTCCATCTTACCACGTCCAAGAGGGCATGCAAAACGGTGGTTTTTGGGTACAGTCCCGAGTCACATGGAGGCAATGAGCGATAGGAGGGGATTCGTCTCTCCCGGTATAGGGAGTTGATATTGCGCTGTGTTCGATTGGCTATAACAGGAAATCCCTGGCCAGGGTTGCTGAGATTTACTGGTAATGTTACCAGTAGTTTCTCGAATTGCTATAGACCTCATATCGACACGACTTATCGAGCTATTGGGGTCTGACGTTTACCACCCCTAGGCAAGATATGCGACATATCAGACGACGAGACCGGACTGTACGGTAGTGTTACTGGTTGGATTCACTGGAGTGTGAGCGGGCTTGCTCGTCGATCTTCTGATTGCTCAATACCCGGGTGGCCGTTACGTTTAGCAGATCGCTTGCGTCTTGTGGGTGTTTGATATGATCATCATCTGCTGCCGGCGTATTGACGAGTCTTTAGAGTCCTACACAGAGGTTTCCTGGCTCAAGCGAAACGAAATAGGAGTGCATATGAGATATGTGCGGGACCGAGAATGATACCAGTATGTGATACTGTATTCGATTCTCGCGATCTGTGACATTGATCGGTTATATGCGATATAGCCGGCATATCGGATCAAGTGTTGATTCGATAAGTTGTTACTGTTGATATTAGTCGGTTATATGCGATATGACCGGATCATTAAATCAAGTGTTGATTTAATGATTTAATGCATAATTATATATTTGATATATTACTTTGCATTAACTAGTATCGGTTTACTTAAGATGGATTTTCTCACTCGGATGTACACATTGTATATGTGATATACTTTTGTGCACTTGATTGTGTCATGTTTGATGATACATGTTAACTTGGATTTGTGTGAAGATTAAACCATGGTTGTGAGAGTGGTTAGGGTTTTGTTTATTCTCTTAATATCTATTTATTTATTTATATATTCATTTTGGAAAGTTTTAAGGATGGTGGCTTGTTTTGTTTTATGTTGAAGCTTCTTGAAGCTTTGATCAAGTCAACCATTCTTATCTCATCCTTAACCCTAACCATTCCCACTAACCCTAGTTTAGTCTCTACACTTGACCATGGTTAATTTTATGATAAGAATCATTTTATTATTCTTTTATGATAACTTATCATATTATTATCTTCATCTTCTTCTTCTTCTTCACATGAAGAAGCTTGACTTCATCAATGGTGGATTGATGAAATGAGTGAGAAATCCAATTCTAAAGTCTACCCACTTCCTATTTCTTCATCCTCTACCTCTTGCCAAGTAGTAGAGTGTGTTTCCTTCACAAGTTTCATGACTTGGTGAAGTGGGAGCTTGATCTAGTGATGCTTCGACGTAGATCATCTTCGGCACGTCGTCGACGACCTAGCCCGTCCATTCTCCGATGAAGCTGACGCTAGAGCCCGGGAATTCACTAGGACAGCGAGGGGACTTCGTTGCGGAGCTATGGAGGTGGAGCACCGGATCTACAAAGGTTGTATTTCCGTTTAACTTATAGTTAAGTGTTAACTAGATTTCATTTTCGCCTAGATTTCTAGCCAACGATCCGTAGTCGGGTTTCTCGGCACCTAGATTTTTAGAAATTGGCATGGTTGATGCCTTGTGAGACCTCCTTAGCGTGCCTAGGAACCCTACAGTGGTATCAGAGCCTAGCTAGAGCCTTAGGCGAAGTCTAGACGGAGTTTGAAGTCCGATCGAACCGAAAACCAACCCCAAAAATTGCTCTCTGTACTTTTTCTAAAATCGTGGTTTTTTCAAAATTAAAAATATGCAGAAAACTCAGCAGGGAATTCTAAGAATTACGGCGCAAAATTTATTGCATGAACAGTGTAATCGGCGGCGGAACCACGGCATAAGCCTAGATTATGCGGCGGTTCCGCGGCGGAAATGTGACGTCGGCCCTAACTGTTTGCACAGTAATTAATTGTTTCAGGTGCTGAGTTCTCTGGGTATTTTTAAAATTTATTCAAGAGTTGAATTTTCTGGGGTTGTTTTGGGGATTCGGTGTTTCGATCGGAGTATCAGATTTTGTCTATGTGGCTTTCCGAATAAATTTTAGAATATGTTAAAAAGTTCGACCGGATATAAATACCCAATTTTTCCCCTGTCGGGAAATTTCCAAGTGTTGGATTTTTCCGTAGTTTAACGACGTTCTAAGTAGTGCAAGTAACTCGATGGACCCTCTAAAAGACAACAAACCTTAACTCGATTATGTGACCGTCTTGAACTGCCCTTTGAACCTTCGGGTTTGGGGCAGTACGGCGTGCCACATGTGAGGCGTTGGCTTGACCCTTCTACGGCTGGACCGTTGGTACTGAGGCACGAACTGAATGTTGTTACACTTATTTCAAGAGTTGATCTGTTTCGGGAAAACTTGGGTGTTCGATTGTTCGATCAGAAAGTTTGACATTTTCTATTTATCCGGAATGGGATACAATAATTGGAATTCACAATAAGTTATGAGATAACTGAATGAATGTTATAAACATAGCAGTTTAGTCTCACTTGATCGGTTGCCACGGAATTTTGATGTGATCAAAAGTCCGTCGCAATCACGTAGCGTACGCGAATACTCGCCGGGTAAAATTAATAGACAGCTACACCCCATAGCCCCGACCAAGTGACTGTAGGAGAACCCCGTCGCCGAAAGCATCCGTTCGGGTGCTCGCGGCAGCGGTGTTCCGCCTTGGTGCACTTCATCGACGGTATCGGGGGTGCAGCCGTCTACTGAAGTTTGCGACGAACATTCGATCAGGATGTCGGGAATCTTGTTGAATTGCCCGACTTGATATTGAAAAGTGTTTTCGATAATGAGACTAAAATGCGGGGTTTATAATTGTTAGGCATGCGATGTCTAAGTAATTCATCTGGTCGGGCATGCGATGTCTGAAGAGATTGCGGATTCCAACCGTTGTAGTTTTACACTTTCTTTTTTGTGACCGTAAGTGTAATATGTGATATCGCCGGTTTCGTTTCTATATGTCAACGACAATTGGGATACGCATGTTTACTTACGTTGATGACATGTGATGTTATGTGTTGCTGGATATGTTATATTGGATCGTCGTGTTTGAATAGCCGGGGGTTTTTATGTGAGATGAGTGTTTTTCATTTTCATTCATGTAAAAACTTGTATGTAATATTCTTTTATTGGGGCACTTCCTTGTTGCGGAAGATGTCACCGTTTGTATATTATTTACTTTTCCGCACTAGGATAGACCCAAGGAGGGGAGCACAAGTAACCGGGTTCTGGAGTCCAGTGGGAGACCAACTCGAGGAGTCGAGGCCGGGTCTCCTAACTCTAGAATTGGTAGGGCTGCTTGCCGCTCTCGTAGGGGTCTAGGGGTGTGGGTTTGGCTATTCATCACGACCGTGGAATCCGTGTTTTATACTGGCTCGTATTAAAAACACGGACGTCCTAGTATATCCAATATTTCATATGATTCTTCTGCTGCGATATCTGTGATGTGATCATGTGATGTTCTATGATAGATACAGTATATAGTATATATGATATATTATATAGGCGTTACTTATGTTTTACACCCGCGCTAGCCCTGCCCGCTCTGCCGTTAGTTACCTAACCTAACGGTGCACGAGGGGACATCGAGGCGAATGTGGATGGCATAAGTGTACGTCGTATTTATCTGTGATGTTTAGGTATTTAAATGATGGGACTTCATTAATATGATTAATGAAATAAAAGAAACCTAAGATGTTGTAGAATCGAATTTCAAAATAAAACAGGTAGCTACAGTTCTTGCTTTGCACAGCGGTATATATGATATATCCTGCACCTTATTCGATAGGGAAAGGACCGAGATCTCTTCACCGGGAGTGACTCCTTTAGCAATAACTGGCTGATGCTACACACTCGGTTTGTCTTTTGATTGCTTTTAAGTGTTTTTGCTTTGCACAGAGATATATATGATATATCCCGCACCTCATTCGACGAGGAAAGGACCGACGATCCCTTCACCGGGAGTGACTCCTTTAGCAAGACTAGAAAAGCCTCAAAAACACTCCATTTCAAAATTCATTCGATTCTACAACGATATCAAGTTCATTACGCTATAGGTTTTCAAAAAAACCTGTCGTAGCCCTCCGTCATTTCAGATAAGTTGTATATAGTATTCGTGCTGCATTTGTTGGCTTTCGTCAAGGTGCAGTGTGCGGTAGCTATATGCTGCTTATCTGCTAGCATACGATGCGATTGGATTAGGGTAGTCGTGCGGCTTTGTTGGCTTTCGTCAAGGGTCGTGCGGGTGGGTTTAATTCGATCAAGAAATGTACGGGTTGAACTTGACTAGCGGGCTATGGTTTGTTGGCTTTCGTCAAGGTCATAGCACGCTAGGGGCAAAATATTATCGGGAATTTCAAGTGTTGAAATTTGCAATGAGATTGCATACCTTCTATGAGATAGTTGGATCCCGATACCCGCTGCGAGTAATTGTTACTCCTGGGAGAGTTTTATACATTACAATTAGCCGATCAAGTAGGTGTCTAGAAAGGTGTCAACGAGGTTACGCCTCTGGGAAAACGAGGTTTACATTAATTAGGTTCGTGCGAAAGCACGGGGGACCTCCCTCAAAGTACCGACACTGGCCTAGCTGAAAGATTGGCGAACTTGTAGTGTGTAATTAATCCCGGCTAGTCTTTCCTTTTAGGGTTTGAAGGAAGATTTGATAAAAAGCAGTGGGATCCATCCTAATTAGATAAAATAATAACCAATCTATTCTTGCAAGAGCGCACGCTGAGTGTTTTCTTCTCTCTCTCTCTCCTGGTAGCGACCATATCACGCCTTAATCAAAATAATAATACGGATAATTGACCGAACCCGCTTGTTATACTGAGCTGGGAAACGTTGGTCCCGCTCCAACTTATAATTGTTATAAGACAGAGCAGGAAATTGGGGAATACCAGATTTCCCGTGCCGCCCAAACGAAGAAAGTGCATGTTGATGCATCATCTTCAGGTGTGTTCATTACAAAGAACTGTTTCTCAGTATCCTCCGCATCCTAGGTATATGATACCGGATTAGGATCCCAGATATGTAAACTGTTACATAGGGCTACAAAAAGGTAGAAAAACTGAGAACGGGTGATAAGTTTCATGAGGCAGAAAACGGCGCAAGTGTTGCAGTCAAGTCTGTTGGTCACTGTCACCCTGTATTACCAATACATTGATTCTGAACGAATGTTATTAGATACCGAACCTGATATACAAAATCATATCACTCTCTTTATTAGTAAAGAAATGATAAAATTTTGTATTGTTGGATAATGTTTTGAACATTTCCTATATCAAAAGTTGATCGATTCAGGCACGTTATCTAAAAGCATTGATGTTCTAAATCAAACTACAGTTCTTAGTATACAGAACACACACAAAAGGAAGAGTTCAGAAATGAACGAATTCTTCTTGAGGTATTGTA
The DNA here is from genome assembly GCA_030015575.1 of Agapanthus africanus. NCBI lineage: Eukaryota > Viridiplantae > Streptophyta > Magnoliopsida > Asparagales > Amaryllidaceae > Agapanthus > Agapanthus africanus. The sequence goes on from JASDDO010000031.1 coordinate 117,398,896, forward strand.
GACTAGGTCAGATCAATGTGACCCGACTAGCTAGAGTTACATAAAGATGCATATTTAAATTAGTTTGAATTTATATCTTGCGAAACTCGCCAGTCATGTCACAAAGATAAGATGACCATAGCTCTGTTTATTGGAAACAGAGAAAGAGTTAGTGAACTCTTGGGACTGATACATGATGATGTATGTAAGGTCTCCTGTCTACACATGCCAGGACTGGTTCTTTGTACTTCATTACATTCTCTGATAATCTCTCAAGATTCAGTCATATGTTCCTGTTGAAACATGAGTCCGAACCTTTTGAGATATTCACAGAATATAAGCGAGAAGTAGAGAACCAAAATACGGGTAAAGGTATTATGTCCTTTGATGAGATCAAGGAGGAGAATACTTGAGCACGGAATTCTTGGACTTTTCTAAAGGAGAATGAGATTCTCTCTCAGCATTACTCCTCTGAATACACCATAGCACGATGGTATATCGGGACGGAGCAGATACACCCTATTTGATATGGTGTGCTCTATGATGAGTACTACTGAGTTACCTATTTTCTTTTGGGAGTTATGCACTTGAGAAGCTGCATACCTATTGAATAGGGTTCCAATCAAATCAGTTGCCTACCGCTTCATATGTGATATGGAATGGGAAGAGCCCATATCTTAAGTTAGTTAAGATTTAGGGTTGTCCGGCCTATGTCTAAAAGCAAAATCCGGACAAGCTCGAGGCAAGGTCTGTAATGTACAACTGGAAAGGTTCCAGCTATACAATTTGCAGCCGATGATTTGATAAAACCAAAGGATTCAGTAGATTCCAACGAACCTCAGCCTCTCCGCCGATCTAGTAGGGTTCCTCACCCACCTGAGAGATACTTCGGTTGCTCTATGACAGTGGGAGCGAGGATTGCATCATGAGATGATGACCCAACTAGTTTCGAGCTGGCCATCAGGAGTGTGACTCTGTAAGAATGGCTGGATGCTTATCGATCTGAAATGGAATCCTTATACACCAACAAAGTATGGACTTTAGTTGCTATATCTGAAGGGTTAAATCCCCATCAGGAGCAAGTATATCTTGAGAAGATTACTTGGTGTAGATGGAAAAGTTGAGACTTTCAAAGCTAGACTTGTTAAAAGTTTGCATCATTGACCAGGTGTGGATAATGATGAAACCTTTTCAAGTAGCTATGCTTAAGTCCATCCAGATCCTACTTGTCACGGCTACATACCATGACTACGATATCTGGTGGTTGGATGTCATGACTGCTTTTCTAAATGATGTTTTAGAAGAGTGCGTCTATAAGTACACAGCCAGAGGGCCTCGTAGACAGTGGGAGCAGCGGAAACGTGTGCAAGATGCTTTATAGGATAAAGCAGACATCGCGGAGTTGGAACATCTGTTTTGATGAAGTAGTCAAAGAGTTTGACATCATCAAAATGGTAGATGAACCTTGTATATACAAAAAGGTAGTAGGGAGTATGGTGGTGATCCTCGTAGAGTACGTGGATGGCATACTCTTGATAAGAAAGGAGTTTCTTATGCTACGCTCGATCAATCTCCGTTTATCACAAAGATTCTCCATGTAGGATCAATGTGATACCTCCTCCATCCTGAGTTTTCATCTATGAGATAGATGTTATTTGGGTGTTAGTATACTCACTAGTTGTAGTGAGATGGTATCAATCGATCCTGGGGAGAATCACTGGAAGGGTTCCAGGGTGATAAAGACGACTGAATGTCAGTCGCAGGCATTGTCTTTACCCTCAGTAAAGGGACGGTATGTTTGAAGAGTTCCAAGCTAGATACCGTGGCATACTAGACGATAAAGGCTGGATACATCGCTACTTAAGATGCTACCAAAGAGGATGTTTGGGTGTATATTAGTTCATGAGATGAATTTCCTACCATTGTGAGACAATGGAGTTGTGGCTTATGCCAAGGAACGCCGGTCCCATCAGTGATCCAGACTTATTCTAAGGCAGTATCACCTGATCATGGAGATGGTTGATCTCCAGGTTGATCGAGGAAAGGAGAGCAGACTTAGAGGATAACGCAGCGGATCCACTCACGAAGGCCTATTCCCAGAGAGAGACTTTTATGGGATGGTTGAGTATGAGATACTACAACCACTGCTACAGATGGCCCTAGTGCAAGTGGGAGATTGTTAGTTATATGTATGCCCTAGAGGCCATTACTGTACATTGGATGTATATTGTAGTGGATGCTGGGACATATATAGGGAGGACTTTCTTGCTCGACATGATAGTATGCTATCTGGTTGCTCTTTACCTTAACATGTACACAGATTGTCTCTCTATTACATGTTGGTAAAGCACTTAGGATGTGTACTTGACTACCTGGACTGTGATGCGGATCATACTAGTGGGGACATGGTAGTCCATAAGTACATCCTTCAAAGTCCCTAGTCGTGGGTGTATCGAGATGGGGCATCGATATACCAGAGTAGACTAGCGTGTACCTTCTCGACCCATACAGATGGGCGATGGATGATCCCATATCCATCGGTGTTTGACATCAGAGATGATATACGGGCGCTCAGTAGAGACTGGGTACACTGGACGGATTCGCCGAGAACTCCCAGATGGTATTATACCTCACGTCAGATGGCAGTTCTCTGGTGACACTGGTACAGAGTAGTCTGTTGACCCGAGATCGTCATAGAGTCTTGTGTGGTTCCCACTGTGCTTTGATTTCCATCTTACCACGTCCAAGAGGGCATGCAAAACGGTGGTTTTTGGGTACAGTCCCGAGTCACATGGAGGCAATGAGCGATAGGAGGGGATTCGTCTCTCCCGGTATAGGGAGTTGATATTGCGCTGTGTTCGATTGGCTATAACAGGAAATCCCTGGCCAGGGTTGCTGAGATTTACTGGTAATGTTACCAGTAGTTTCTCGAATTGCTATAGACCTCATATCGACACGACTTATCGAGCTATTGGGGTCTGACGTTTACCACCCCTAGGCAAGATATGCGACATATCAGACGACGAGACCGGACTGTACGGTAGTGTTACTGGTTGGATTCACTGGAGTGTGAGCGGGCTTGCTCGTCGATCTTCTGATTGCTCAATACCCGGGTGGCCGTTACGTTTAGCAGATCGCTTGCGTCTTGTGGGTGTTTGATATGATCATCATCTGCTGCCGGCGTATTGACGAGTCTTTAGAGTCCTACACAGAGGTTTCCTGGCTCAAGCGAAACGAAATAGGAGTGCATATGAGATATGTGCGGGACCGAGAATGATACCAGTATGTGATACTGTATTCGATTCTCGCGATCTGTGACATTGATCGGTTATATGCGATATAGCCGGCATATCGGATCAAGTGTTGATTCGATAAGTTGTTACTGTTGATATTAGTCGGTTATATGCGATATGACCGGATCATTAAATCAAGTGTTGATTTAATGATTTAATGCATAATTATATATTTGATATATTACTTTGCATTAACTAGTATCGGTTTACTTAAGATGGATTTTCTCACTCGGATGTACACATTGTATATGTGATATACTTTTGTGCACTTGATTGTGTCATGTTTGATGATACATGTTAACTTGGATTTGTGTGAAGATTAAACCATGGTTGTGAGAGTGGTTAGGGTTTTGTTTATTCTCTTAATATCTATTTATTTATTTATATATTCATTTTGGAAAGTTTTAAGGATGGTGGCTTGTTTTGTTTTATGTTGAAGCTTCTTGAAGCTTTGATCAAGTCAACCATTCTTATCTCATCCTTAACCCTAACCATTCCCACTAACCCTAGTTTAGTCTCTACACTTGACCATGGTTAATTTTATGATAAGAATCATTTTATTATTCTTTTATGATAACTTATCATATTATTATCTTCATCTTCTTCTTCTTCTTCACATGAAGAAGCTTGACTTCATCAATGGTGGATTGATGAAATGAGTGAGAAATCCAATTCTAAAGTCTACCCACTTCCTATTTCTTCATCCTCTACCTCTTGCCAAGTAGTAGAGTGTGTTTCCTTCACAAGTTTCATGACTTGGTGAAGTGGGAGCTTGATCTAGTGATGCTTCGACGTAGATCATCTTCGGCACGTCGTCGACGACCTAGCCCGTCCATTCTCCGATGAAGCTGACGCTAGAGCCCGGGAATTCACTAGGACAGCGAGGGGACTTCGTTGCGGAGCTATGGAGGTGGAGCACCGGATCTACAAAGGTTGTATTTCCGTTTAACTTATAGTTAAGTGTTAACTAGATTTCATTTTCGCCTAGATTTCTAGCCAACGATCCGTAGTCGGGTTTCTCGGCACCTAGATTTTTAGAAATTGGCATGGTTGATGCCTTGTGAGACCTCCTTAGCGTGCCTAGGAACCCTACAGTGGTATCAGAGCCTAGCTAGAGCCTTAGGCGAAGTCTAGACGGAGTTTGAAGTCCGATCGAACCGAAAACCAACCCCAAAAATTGCTCTCTGTACTTTTTCTAAAATCGTGGTTTTTTCAAAATTAAAAATATGCAGAAAACTCAGCAGGGAATTCTAAGAATTACGGCGCAAAATTTATTGCATGAACAGTGTAATCGGCGGCGGAACCACGGCATAAGCCTAGATTATGCGGCGGTTCCGCGGCGGAAATGTGACGTCGGCCCTAACTGTTTGCACAGTAATTAATTGTTTCAGGTGCTGAGTTCTCTGGGTATTTTTAAAATTTATTCAAGAGTTGAATTTTCTGGGGTTGTTTTGGGGATTCGGTGTTTCGATCGGAGTATCAGATTTTGTCTATGTGGCTTTCCGAATAAATTTTAGAATATGTTAAAAAGTTCGACCGGATATAAATACCCAATTTTTCCCCTGTCGGGAAATTTCCAAGTGTTGGATTTTTCCGTAGTTTAACGACGTTCTAAGTAGTGCAAGTAACTCGATGGACCCTCTAAAAGACAACAAACCTTAACTCGATTATGTGACCGTCTTGAACTGCCCTTTGAACCTTCGGGTTTGGGGCAGTACGGCGTGCCACATGTGAGGCGTTGGCTTGACCCTTCTACGGCTGGACCGTTGGTACTGAGGCACGAACTGAATGTTGTTACACTTATTTCAAGAGTTGATCTGTTTCGGGAAAACTTGGGTGTTCGATTGTTCGATCAGAAAGTTTGACATTTTCTATTTATCCGGAATGGGATACAATAATTGGAATTCACAATAAGTTATGAGATAACTGAATGAATGTTATAAACATAGCAGTTTAGTCTCACTTGATCGGTTGCCACGGAATTTTGATGTGATCAAAAGTCCGTCGCAATCACGTAGCGTACGCGAATACTCGCCGGGTAAAATTAATAGACAGCTACACCCCATAGCCCCGACCAAGTGACTGTAGGAGAACCCCGTCGCCGAAAGCATCCGTTCGGGTGCTCGCGGCAGCGGTGTTCCGCCTTGGTGCACTTCATCGACGGTATCGGGGGTGCAGCCGTCTACTGAAGTTTGCGACGAACATTCGATCAGGATGTCGGGAATCTTGTTGAATTGCCCGACTTGATATTGAAAAGTGTTTTCGATAATGAGACTAAAATGCGGGGTTTATAATTGTTAGGCATGCGATGTCTAAGTAATTCATCTGGTCGGGCATGCGATGTCTGAAGAGATTGCGGATTCCAACCGTTGTAGTTTTACACTTTCTTTTTTGTGACCGTAAGTGTAATATGTGATATCGCCGGTTTCGTTTCTATATGTCAACGACAATTGGGATACGCATGTTTACTTACGTTGATGACATGTGATGTTATGTGTTGCTGGATATGTTATATTGGATCGTCGTGTTTGAATAGCCGGGGGTTTTTATGTGAGATGAGTGTTTTTCATTTTCATTCATGTAAAAACTTGTATGTAATATTCTTTTATTGGGGCACTTCCTTGTTGCGGAAGATGTCACCGTTTGTATATTATTTACTTTTCCGCACTAGGATAGACCCAAGGAGGGGAGCACAAGTAACCGGGTTCTGGAGTCCAGTGGGAGACCAACTCGAGGAGTCGAGGCCGGGTCTCCTAACTCTAGAATTGGTAGGGCTGCTTGCCGCTCTCGTAGGGGTCTAGGGGTGTGGGTTTGGCTATTCATCACGACCGTGGAATCCGTGTTTTATACTGGCTCGTATTAAAAACACGGACGTCCTAGTATATCCAATATTTCATATGATTCTTCTGCTGCGATATCTGTGATGTGATCATGTGATGTTCTATGATAGATACAGTATATAGTATATATGATATATTATATAGGCGTTACTTATGTTTTACACCCGCGCTAGCCCTGCCCGCTCTGCCGTTAGTTACCTAACCTAACGGTGCACGAGGGGACATCGAGGCGAATGTGGATGGCATAAGTGTACGTCGTATTTATCTGTGATGTTTAGGTATTTAAATGATGGGACTTCATTAATATGATTAATGAAATAAAAGAAACCTAAGATGTTGTAGAATCGAATTTCAAAATAAAACAGGTAGCTACAGTTCTTGCTTTGCACAGCGGTATATATGATATATCCTGCACCTTATTCGATAGGGAAAGGACCGAGATCTCTTCACCGGGAGTGACTCCTTTAGCAATAACTGGCTGATGCTACACACTCGGTTTGTCTTTTGATTGCTTTTAAGTGTTTTTGCTTTGCACAGAGATATATATGATATATCCCGCACCTCATTCGACGAGGAAAGGACCGACGATCCCTTCACCGGGAGTGACTCCTTTAGCAAGACTAGAAAAGCCTCAAAAACACTCCATTTCAAAATTCATTCGATTCTACAACGATATCAAGTTCATTACGCTATAGGTTTTCAAAAAAACCTGTCGTAGCCCTCCGTCATTTCAGATAAGTTGTATATAGTATTCGTGCTGCATTTGTTGGCTTTCGTCAAGGTGCAGTGTGCGGTAGCTATATGCTGCTTATCTGCTAGCATACGATGCGATTGGATTAGGGTAGTCGTGCGGCTTTGTTGGCTTTCGTCAAGGGTCGTGCGGGTGGGTTTAATTCGATCAAGAAATGTACGGGTTGAACTTGACTAGCGGGCTATGGTTTGTTGGCTTTCGTCAAGGTCATAGCACGCTAGGGGCAAAATATTATCGGGAATTTCAAGTGTTGAAATTTGCAATGAGATTGCATACCTTCTATGAGATAGTTGGATCCCGATACCCGCTGCGAGTAATTGTTACTCCTGGGAGAGTTTTATACATTACAATTAGCCGATCAAGTAGGTGTCTAGAAAGGTGTCAACGAGGTTACGCCTCTGGGAAAACGAGGTTTACATTAATTAGGTTCGTGCGAAAGCACGGGGGACCTCCCTCAAAGTACCGACACTGGCCTAGCTGAAAGATTGGCGAACTTGTAGTGTGTAATTAATCCCGGCTAGTCTTTCCTTTTAGGGTTTGAAGGAAGATTTGATAAAAAGCAGTGGGATCCATCCTAATTAGATAAAATAATAACCAATCTATTCTTGCAAGAGCGCACGCTGAGTGTTTTCTTCTCTCTCTCTCTCCTGGTAGCGACCATATCACGCCTTAATCAAAATAATAATACGGATAATTGACCGAACCCGCTTGTTATACTGAGCTGGGAAACGTTGGTCCCGCTCCAACTTATAATTGTTATAAGACAGAGCAGGAAATTGGGGAATACCAGATTTCCCGTGCCGCCCAAACGAAGAAAGTGCATGTTGATGCATCATCTTCAGGTGTGTTCATTACAAAGAACTGTTTCTCAGTATCCTCCGCATCCTAGGTATATGATACCGGATTAGGATCCCAGATATGTAAACTGTTACATAGGGCTACAAAAAGGTAGAAAAACTGAGAACGGGTGATAAGTTTCATGAGGCAGAAAACGGCGCAAGTGTTGCAGTCAAGTCTGTTGGTCACTGTCACCCTGTATTACCAATACATTGATTCTGAACGAATGTTATTAGATACCGAACCTGATATACAAAATCATATCACTCTCTTTATTAGTAAAGAAATGATAAAATTTTGTATTGTTGGATAATGTTTTGAACATTTCCTATATCAAAAGTTGATCGATTCAGGCACGTTATCTAAAAGCATTGATGTTCTAAATCAAACTACAGTTCTTAGTATACAGAACACACACAAAAGGAAGAGTTCAGAAATGAACGAATTCTTCTTGAGGTATTGTAGACTAGGTCAGATCAATGTGACCCGACTAGCTAGAGTTACATAAAGATGCATATTTAAATTAGTTTGAATTTATATCTTGCGAAACTCGCCAGTCATGTCACAAAGATAAGATGACCATAGCTCTGTTTATTGGAAACAGAGAAAGAGTTAGTGAACTCTTGGGACTGATACATGATGATGTATGTAAGGTCTCCTGTCTACACATGCCAGGACTGGTTCTTTGTACTTCATTACATTCTCTGATAATCTCTCAAGATTCAGTCATATGTTCCTGTTGAAACATGAGTCCGAACCTTTTGAGATATTCACAGAATATAAGCGAGAAGTAGAGAACCAAAATACGGGTAAAGGTATTATGTCCTTTGATGAGATCAAGGAGGAGAATACTTGAGCACGGAATTCTTGGACTTTTCTAAAGGAGAATGAGATTCTCTCTCAGCATTACTCCTCTGAATACACCATAGCACGATGGTATATCGGGACGGAGCAGATACACCCTATTTGATATGGTGTGCTCTATGATGAGTACTACTGAGTTACCTATTTTCTTTTGGGAGTTATGCACTTGAGAAGCTGCATACCTATTGAATAGGGTTCCAATCAAATCAGTTGCCTACCGCTTCATATGTGATATGGAATGGGAAGAGCCCATATCTTAAGTTAGTTAAGATTTAGGGTTGTCCGGCCTATGTCTAAAAGCAAAATCCGGACAAGCTCGAGGCAAGGTCTGTAATGTACAACTGGAAAGGTTCCAGCTATACAATTTGCAGCCGATGATTTGATAAAACCAAAGGATTCAGTAGATTCCAACGAACCTCAGCCTCTCCGCCGATCTAGTAGGGTTCCTCACCCACCTGAGAGATACTTCGGTTGCTCTATGACAGTGGGAGCGAGGATTGCATCATGAGATGATGACCCAACTAGTTTCGAGCTGGCCATCAGGAGTGTGACTCTGTAAGAATGGCTGGATGCTTATCGATCTGAAATGGAATCCTTATACACCAACAAAGTATGGACTTTAGTTGCTATATCTGAAGGGTTAAATCCCTATCAGGAGCAAGTATATCTTGAGAAGATTACTTGGTGTAGATGGAAAAGTTGAGACTTTCAAAGCTAGACTTGTTAAAAGTTTGCATCATTGACCAGGTGTGGATAATGATGAAACCTTTTCAAGTAGCTATGCTTAAGTCCATCCAGATCCTACTTGTCACGGCTACATACCATGACTACGATATCTGGTGGTTGGATGTCATGACTGCTTTTCTAAATGATGTTTTAGAAGAGTGCGTCTATAAGTACACAGCCAGAGGGCCTCGTAGACAGTGGGAGCAGCGGAAACGTGTGCAAGATGCTTTATAGGATAAAGCAGACATCGCGGAGTTGGAACATCTGTTTTGATGAAGTAGTCAAAGAGTTTGACATCATCAAAATGGTAGATGAACCTTGTATATACAAAAAGGTAGTAGGGAGTATGGTGGTGATCCTCGTAGAGTACGTGGATGGCATACTCTTGATAAGAAAGGAGTTTCTTATGCTACGCTCGATCAATCTCCGTTTATCACAAAGATTCTCCATGTAGGATCAATGTGATACCTCCTCCATCCTGAGTTTTCATCTATGAGATAGATGTTATTTGGGTGTTAGTATACTCACTAGTTGTAGTGAGATGGTATCAATCGATCCTGGGGAGAATCACTGGAAGGGTTCCAGGGTGATAAAGACGACTGAATGTCAGTCGCAGGCATTGTCTTTACCCTCAGTAAAGGGACGGTATGTTGGAAGAGTTCCAAGCTAGATACCGTGGCATACTAGACGATAAAGGCTGGATACATCGCTACTTAAGATGCTACCAAAGAGGATGTTTGGGTGTATATTAGTTCATGAGATGAATTTCCTACCATTGTGAGACAATGGAGTTGTGGCTTATGCCAAGGAACGCCGGTCCCATCAGTGATCCAGACTTATTCTAAGGCAGTATCACCTGATCATGGAGATGGTTGATCTCCAGGTTGATCGAGGAAAGGAGAGCAGACTTAGAGGATAACGCAGCGGATCCACTCACGAAGGCCTATTCCCAGAGAGAGACTTTTATGGGATGGTTGAGTATGAGATACTACAACCACTGCTACAGATGGCCCTAGTGCAAGTGGGAGATTGTTAGTTATATGTATGCCCTAGAGGCCATTACTGTACATTGGATGTATATTGTAGTGGATGCTGGGACATATATAGGGAGGACTTTCTTGCTCGACATGATAGTATGCTATCTGGTTGCTCTTTACCTTAACATGTACACAGATTGTCTCTCTATTACATGTTGGTAAAGCCCTTAGGATGTGTACTTGACTACCTGGACTGTGATGCGGATCATACTAGTGGGGACATGGTAGTCCATAAGTACATCCTTCAAAGTCCCTAGTCGTGGGTGTATCGAGATGGGGCATCGATATACCAGAGTAGACTAGCGTGTACCTTCTCGACCCATACAGATGGGCGATGGATGATCCCATATCCATCGGTGTTTGACATCAGAGATGATATACGGGCGCTCAGTAGAGACTGGGTACACTGGACGGATTCGCCGAGAACTCCCAGATGGTATTATACCTCACGTCAGATGGCAGTTCTCTGGTGACACTGGTACAGAGTAGTCTGTTGACCCGAGATCGTCATAGAGTCTTGTGTGGTTCCCACTGTGCTTTGATTTCCATCTTACCACGTCCAAGAGGGCATGCAAAACGGTGGTTTTTGGGTACAGTCCCGAGTCACATGGAGGCAATGAGCGATAGGAGGGGATTCGTCTCTCCCGGTATAGGGAGTTGATATTGCGCTGTGTTCGATTGGCTATAACAGGAAATCCCTGGCCAGGGTTGCTGAGATTTACTGGTAATGTTACCAGTAGTTTCTCGAATTGCTATAGACCTCATATCGACACGACTTATCGAGCTATTGGGGTCTGACGTTTACCACCCCTAGGCAAGATATGCGACATATCAGACGACGAGACCGGACTGTACGGTAGTGTTACTGGTTGGATTCACTGGAGTGTGAGCGGGCTTGCTCGTCGATCTTCTGATTGCTCAATACCCGGGTGGCCGTTACGTTTAGCAGACCGCTTGCGGCTTGTGGGTGTTTGATATGATCATCATCTGCTGCCGGCGTATTGACGAGTCTTTAGAGTCCTACACAGAGGTTTCCTGGCTCAAGCGAAACGAAATAGGAGTGCATATGAGATATGTGCGGGACCGAGAATGATACCAGTATGTGATACTGTATTCGATTCTCGCGATCTGTGACATTGATCGGTTATATGCGATATAGCCGGCATATCGGATCAAGTGTTGATTCGATAAGTTGTTACTGTTGATATTAGTCGGTTATAAGCGATATGACCGGATCATTAAATCAAGTGTTGATTTAATGATTTAATGCATAATTATATATTTGATATATTACTTTGCATTAACTAGTATCGGTTTACTTAAGATGGATTTTCTCACTCGGATGTACACATTGTATATGTGATATACTTTTGTGCACTTGATTGTGTCATGTTTGATGATACATGTTAACTTGGATTTGTGTGAAGATTAAACCATGGTTGTGAGAGTGGTTAGGGTTTTGTTTATTCTCTTAATATCTATTTATTTATTTATATATTCATTTTGGAAAGTTTTAAGGATGGTGGCTTGTTTTGTTTTATGTTGAAGCTTCTTGAAGCTTTGATCAAGTCAACCATTCTTATCTCATCCTTAACCCTAACCATTCCCACTAACCCTAGTTTAGTCTCTACACTTGACCATGGTTAATTTTATGATAAGAATCATTTTATTATTCTTTTATGATAACTTATCATATTATTGTCTTCATCTTCTTCTTCTTCTTCTTCTTCACATGAAGAAGCTTGACTTCATCAATGGTGGATTGATGAAATGAGTGAGAAATCCAATTCTAAAGTCTACCCTCTTCCTATTTCTTCATCCTCTACCTCTTGCCAAGTAGTAGAGTGTGTTTCCTTCACAAGTTTCATGACTTGGTGAAGTGGGAGCTTGATCTAGTGATGCTTCGACGTAGATCATCTTCGGCACGTCGTCGATGACCTAGCCCGTCCATTCTCCGATGAAGCCGACGCTAGAGCCCGGGAATTCACTAGGACAGCGAGGGGACTTCGTTGTGGAGCTATGGAGGTGGAGCACCGGATCTACCTCTTTCCAAGTAGTAGAGTGTGTTTCCTTCACAAGTTTCATGACTTGGTGAAGTGGGAGCTTGATCTAGTGATGCTTCGACGTAGATCATCTTCGGCACGTCGTCGATGACCTAGCCCGTCCATTCTCCGATGAAGCCGACGCTAGAGCCCGGGAATTCACTAGGACAGCGAGGGGACTTCGTTGTGGAGCTATGGAGGTGGAGCACCGGATCTACAAAGGTTGTATTTTAGTTTAACTTATAGTTAAGTGTTAACTAGATTTCATTTTCGCCTAGATTTCTAGCTAACGATCCGTAGTCGGGTTTCTCGGCACCTAGATTTTTAGAAATTGGCATGGTTGATGCCTTGTGAGACCTCCTTAGCGTGCCTAGGAACCCTACAGTCTCTACCAAAAGAACTATGTCACGCCCCGCGTCCCAGAGTACGCAAGATTGGGCATGTGACACAGCCAACCATGCTACCTGTGGGTAGGAAGTATCCATCCACAGTCACATTACGACTGTAGAGATATCAAGAACAAGATAAAACTATCTAACACATGTCCACAATCCAAAATAACAAGAGTCAATGATAAATAAATGCGGAAGCAAATGATCCAATACAATAATAGAAAAGTATGTCCCATAATGCGGGCTCACATCTGGAAATAAAAATGCGGGAAATAAAACTGACCACTACAGAACTCACAACTCAGCCTGCCGGCTGAAGTACTCCTGCTCGGATAGCGACAGTGGTAAAGAATCTGGGCCATGCAAAACCCAGACGTCAGCGCGTCATGTCAACCAATAATATAATGTGAACAGTGTAATAGGCAATGCAGAAATAAACATGAATGAAGCAATAGTATGAAACAAGCAGTGCAGGGTAGTGTGCAGTGGGTAACTAAACTGTTTTATCGGGTTTTCTATTCTAAAGTCTTTGAAATCAATTCGAGTAACCCTCCATGTAACTCAAAGGATATGTCCCGTTACCCCCCGGGACCACGGATCAGGAAGATGTAAGAGTCACGAATGGCTCTGTCCCGTTACCCCCCGGGACCACGGATCAAGTAATACCCTTTTAAGTTACACTTTAGATTACCCTTTTGATTTCCCCATACCCCCAAGTTCTATGTGTCAGGTCAGGTATTCAGTAGTCAAGAGCTAATGCCAACGCAAGTTCAGGTAACAGTAGGTTTGTCTGGATAGACAACAAGCTTGGTGCATGAGGATTCCATGTCAGGTTTGTTGGCATTAGGCATGAGATCAGGTAACAGGTCAGGTCATGGTACATCAGGTCAAGTCGATAGTAAAAGGTACCATGTCAGGTGCATCGGTATATATATCATGTGTAGCAAAGTCAGGTCAAGATGTAACAATATCGTGGGTGTGCCCACAACAGGTATATATTCGAACAAGGGATTAACAGCAGGAAATAAGCAATAAATTAAACAACAATAAGCAGTTCATTTAATCACAATAGTGCATTAATATAGTACAGCCGTGTTATCATATTAACAAGTTTTGAGCACCCTTCGCGGTGCAATAGATCAAATGATGGTGCAATACCGTTACATCAATATCTGACTGTAATAGAACTACCGGTGTAAAGGCTATCATCCTTTAAACAGTAAAATGTGATTAACGGGTAAACTTCGTTATTAGGGTTAAAGTGGCAAACTGTAATTTTCGGTTAACTGTAATATGATATGTCATATTGCAACCAAATGAGAAAATAACCATACTGAGTTACGTTTTGCAGGTTTAATGAGTCAAAACATATATAATTGTATAGTACAACATGTAGCAAGTGATACTTGCCTCGACGGGTCGCGAACCGGGAAAAATGGTCGTAACGTCGGCGGGGAAACACGCGACGGACGCACGGTTCACGGATTGAACCCAAACAACGAACAATGGGACCACGCGGATCGGGGTACCTCGTGGGATTGTAGAGGTTGCGACAGCGATGGGGTCGACGGTGATGGGGCGCCGGCGAAGACGCTGCAGGCGGTAAGCTAGGGCTGCGGGTAAGCAATAGGGAAGGGAATTGGAGATGGAGAGGAGGTGGTCGGGTCTGGTGCGCGCAGGTGAAGAGGAGGTGCCGACGGTGGCGCGGGTGACGACGACGTGGGTCGCCGACGAGGTCTCCGGCCAAACAGAGAAGGCACGGGGTTGCAGCGGGGTCTCTGTCGCGGCGCCGAGCACAAGGGGAGAAGGGGGTGCAGTGGCTGCGACGAAGGCGAAGAGGCGAGGGTGATGGCGGTGGTGGCGTCGGCGCGGGGGCTGCGGCGGCGACGGGCATGGTGGCTAGGGTTGAGGGCGCGATGGGTTTTCTCGGGTGTTTCCTCGCGTGGGGTTCTGGGAATTATGAGGGAGGGAATATAAATATATATAGGGGAGAGAGAGAGAGAGAGGTAAGGAAATTAGAGAGAGAGAGAGAGAGAGAGATAGGGACGTGAGGGATGGAGAGAGAAAGAGAGAGAGAGAGATAGGAGGGGCCCACGGGGTTAAACAAACCCCCATGATTGGCTGGCAGGGATTTGAGAGATTAGAAAATTTAAAAAGATTTCCCAATTTAAATTTTTTAACAGCATGATCTTATAATATATATATCGTTTCGATTATTTTAATAATTTGGAATTTTGGCGCTAAATGAAACATTTCCAAATCGCGCCCGGGTTGGGTCCAAAAATTCGAAATTCAAATAATAGGATTTTAAGCGGGTTCCAAATTTTAAAATGAAGTGTTTTATGATTAAAAAGCATGCCCCCAAGTCGGACACTTCCACGCGCACATAGCCGTCCAAACTCGCCCGTTTCACCGAACGGGATGAGAACTCGACGCACGGACGCTACCACGCGGCTAGGGGTGACGAGTAGGCCAAGATAGATATTTTTAATTTTATTTTAGGTGCTAAAATTTGTCATGTGCAGACATGACTTAGCCAGATGAAATTTTTACAGTACGACCCAAACAAGCAAGATAAATAAAATGAGTACAATTTAATGCTCAACCAATAACAGAAAAGTAGTATTGGGCTCGGGTGTTACAATCCGTCAAAGATCAAGGCTATCATAGAGATGCCCCCACCAAGGACTCTCAAGCAATTTCGGTCGCTCCAAGGGAAGCTCGCGTATATTCGGCGATTTATAGCCAATCTCTCAGGAAAATGTCGTCCTTACAGCCACCTGATGAAGAAGGGAACCCCTTTCGTCTGGGATCGCAAATGCCAAAGCGCGCTAGACGAAATCAAGCAATACCTGCAGAATCCGCCAGTACTGGCCGCTCTGGTCAAGGGAAAGCCTCTCATTCTGTATACAACAGCCCTCGAAGGTTCTTTAGGCGCATTATAGGCACAGGAGAATGACCAAGGGAAAAAAAGAGCTCTCTATTACTTGAGTCGAGTTCTGCTGGGGGCAGAAAGCAACTACTCCCCCATCAAAAAACACTGCCTGGCATTGATCTCCGCGATAACAAAGCTCAGACACTATGCATTGACGCATGAAGTCCGTCTCATTTCAAAGGTGGACCCCCTTAAATATTTAATGTCGAAGGCCATATTGACAGGGAGACTCGCTAAATGGGCCTTGCTCTTAATGGAGTTTTCGATAACCTATCAGCCTCTTAAGGCAGTGAAAGGTCAGGCCATCACCGACTTCCTCGCTGAGCATCCGATACCGGCCGATTCCCCTCTGAATTGCGAGCTGCCAGACGAATATGCGTTTGATGCGATCGACAGTTGTAATACCCAATGGGAACTCTATTTTGATGGAGCGTCTTCCATGAAGAAGCGCAAACAAACCACCCCTATAATCAAATCGGGGGTAGGCCTCATCTTCGTAACTCCACAAGGAGGGATAATGCGCTTTTCTTTCTCCTTAAGAGAGCCAAGGACGAACAATGAAGCTGAATACGAAGCTTTGATAGCAGGCCTCGAGATCGCCATCGACATGGGAATTGAAAACCTCCTCATATATGGAGATTCTCAACTGGTCGTCAGTCAAGTAAATGGCGACTACCAAACGTGCAAACACGAACTGGTAAAGTATGGTGAGAGAGTACAGCAATTGCTGACTCAAATCCCCTCCTACATGTTGGAAAGCATACCGCGCGCGGAAAATAGCAAAGCAGATGCACTAGCTAAGCTCGCTAAAGAACTGGCCGGCGAGAACCTCGATGACATAAGAATCGTGGTACAAAGCCGTCGGGTGCTTGCCCCAGCAGAAATATCTCCGGAATCATCCGAAGAAAAGGGAGCGACTGAGCAAATGGCTATGCAAGTAAAAGACCAAGAAAAGGCTGAGGATTGGAGAGAAACCTTTATAGACTACTTCAAATCCCGTGGAACACCTGAAGATGCGTCCTCAAGACATCAGCTTATGAAACGAGCTCTGTCTTTCGCCTTCGTCAATGATACTCTATACAAGAGATCGTTTGATTCTCTGTGGTTGAGATGTCTGGGACCTGAAGAGGCGAAAAGAGTCATTCAGGAAGTTCACGACGGACTCTGCGGTTCTCACCAAGCAGGCCCGAAGATGATGTTGAAGATTAAACGGATGGGCTACTACTGGCCCACGATGATTCAGGACTGCCTCGAATATGCGAAGCAATGCCACTCATGCCAGATTCATGGGGACTTTATCAATCAGCACCCAAATCCTCTACATCCAACAGTGGCTAACTGGCCGTTCGAAATGTAGGGGATTGACGTAATCGGCCCCATCGAACCAGCATCGTCCAAGGGACATCGATTCATTTTGGCGACGACTGACTACTTCTCCAAATGGGCAGAAGCAGTACCGCTGAGGGAAGTGAAGACGGAGAATATCCTCCATTTCTTCAAGACGCACGTCGTTTATCGGTTTGGAACTCCGCGACGGATCATCTCCGATAACGGGCCAGCCTACAGAAGCCACAAGATCAGCCGCTTCGCGCAAAAACACAACATAGACTGGAGATATTCGTCAGTTTATAATCCCCGAGCTAATGGTCTAGCTGAGGGTTTCAACAAGACCTTGACGAAGATCGTGAAGAAGACGATGTCGCGAAATAAGAAGGACTGGCACGAGAGACTGCAAGAAGCTCTCTGGGCGTATCGAACTACGTTCAAGACGGCCACGAATACAACGCCATACGCGTTGGTATTCGGTACAGAAGCAGTACTCCCCCTCGAAATAGAATTACCCTCTCTACGAGTGGCAGTCCACTACGAGCTGACGGACGAAGAAAATGCTCACCTTCGGCTTGAGGAGCTTGATGCCCTTGATGAAACCCGGCTCATAGTGCAACAAAATCTAGAGGCTTATAAAGCAAAGATGACACGCTCATATGAAAGATTGACCAGGCCGAGGACAATCCGCCAAGGCGAACTCGTGCTAGTGGTCAAAAGACCTATGATCCCCAATCGCGCCAAGCGGGGAAAATTCAAGCCGAACTATGAAGGCCAGTACATCATAGACAAGGTCTACCAGGGTGGAGCCTATCTACTCATGGATATGCACGGTGAAAGGCCTTTCAGGCCGATAAACGGTCGCTTCCTAAAGAAATACTACGCTTAATGAGTTACAGCCTAGGTTAATGATAGATGACGACGACTATGTCCGCACGCTATCTTCCTAAGCCCAAACTCTATAAGTAGTATCCGGCCTTCTTCAACAACGGACCGAAACGTTCTTAAACTAATGACGGATCACTACGTCCTAAAACTAGCTGTTGACCGAGATGCCGATAAACTACGGTGGATTGCAACATCCCAAAGCCGATATATAAAAAAATAATAATAATAAAATAAAATAAAATAGAAACGGTATGCCCATAAGCAAAAAAGGGACGGATGAAAACCCGAAAGGGATCCGTGAGTAAAAACAGCAGGGCTACCGGCGAGTGCTTGTAAAAACCCGAAAGGGTGCGATCTCGTTATATAAAAAGAATAAAAAAAAGAAAGAGAAAAAAAAATGGTATGTCCATAAGCAAAATGGGCACGGATGAAAACCCGAAAGGGCTCCGTGAGTAAAAACAGCAGGGCTACCGGCGAGTGTTTGTGAAAACCTGAAAGGGGGCAATCTCGTTAAAAGACACTTGCAGGGTCCTCTCGACCTTGTGAGGAGAAATCACCCGCGTGAGATCCTTACGACTCATAAGGGAACAACACACTTAGGGATCCCCACGATTCCTAAGGAGAAATACACTTGCGAGATCCTCACGACTCATAGGGAGAACTCTCTTATGGGACCCTCATGGCTCATAAGATTTGAAAGTCTTAAGTTACAGAGACCTGAACCTGTTCTTAAGCAACCCCCACAACCTCCGATATTGCCCTACAAGCGGCTCAGTGCTGACCCTTGTATACAATCCACGGGCGCGAATAAACATTTCCCTAACCAAGTCCCACCTGTGACTAGGGATATGTCCACATGGTGAACAACCCTTGTAAGTCCTCTCGACTTATAAGGAGAAAATCCTTTTGTAAGATCCTTACGACTTACAGGGGAACATGCACTTAGGAATCCTCACGATTCCTAAGGAGAAAACACACCTACGAGATCCTCACGACTTGTAGGGAGAAATACCTTTGTGAGACCCTTATGGCTCATGAAGTCAAAAGCCTTAGTCGACAGGATCCTAACCCTGTTTACTAAGCCACCTTTGTTCAACATCGACAGAGGCAAATGATGATTCGCTCTTGCCAACATCCCAGTTGTAGCGGTGCTGATGCCGAAATCGATGTCTAATCCCAAGCTTGCGGCGAAAGGCCAGCAAGCCACACATGCATACGAAATAGCCGAAATGATGGGGCAACTTGCAACAAAATCAGCAAGTAAGAATGTATGCATGCAAAATAGCCGAAATGATTGGGCAACTCGCAATAAAAAGCAGCGAGTGAAAATAAAATAAATAGCCGAAATGATGGGGCACCGTGAAAAAACAGCCGAAATGATTGGGCAATCGCGACCTTCGCGATATAAAAGCTGAAATGATAGAGCATCACGGAAAGAAATAAAATGAAAAATATATATAATGAAATTTATGCCATACAGGCGATATCACAGCAATCCCTGTATGCAATCCAAGGGCACAAACAAAGAAGGAATCAAATCTTCCCTCCCCATGCTCCATCAGAAAACAGAGCCAAGTCTTGACGGTAACTCATATAAAACCTGAAAGACTATCGGAGATCATCCCACATCAGCACGGAGTGGTCACCACCTCGACATTCGTCTCAATACAGCAGACGAGATGTCACTACGGCGTCCTTCCTCCAACAGGATTTGGACACGCCGAAGCAAATAAAGCGAAGGCCAAATTCCTAGCTTCAGGGTCTTGACGGTAACTCACATAAAACCTGAAAGACTATCGGAGATCATCCCACATCAACACGGAGTGGTCACCACCTCGACGTTCGTCTCGATACAGCAGACGAGATGTCACTACGGCGTCCTTCCTCCAACAGGATTCGGACATGCCAAAGCAAACGAAGCAAAGGCCAAATTCCTAGCTTCAGGGTCTTGACGGTAACTCATATAAAACCTGAAAGACCGCCGGAGATCATCCCACACCAGCGCGGAGTGGTCACCACCTCGATGTTCGTCTCGATACAGCGGACGAGATGTCACCCCAGCGTTCTTCCTCTAGCAGGATTCATACGCGACAATCAAACAACGGAGCCACGGCAAAATCCCTAGTTCCAAACCTCGACGGTTCACCAACAACCTAGAGACAACCACGACATTCGTCTCGATATAGCCGACGCAATGCCAGCAAACGAAACAAATGCCAAATTCCTAGCTTCAGGGTCTTGACGGCAACTCATATAAAACCTGAAAGACTATCGGAGATCATCCCACACCAGCGCGGAGTGGTTATGACTCATCGGGGCTCTCCAAAATGAGCCTAACCTCAAGTAAAAAGCGGCATGGCAAAATTCCTAACGCTTGCTCTTCCGACGGTCAAACTGCCTAGGAGGATTGCTTGAAGACGTCTTGTCCAGCCACCGAAGGGATCAGAGACACAACGGTTGCAAGGCTACTCGAACAGCAAGGTTGTCTATCGAGAAATACATCAGCCGACGCGACGGTACGATGGACAAAACCTAGTACCACAGACCCTAACGGACCTCTGTCGTAAAGAGCAGAGGTTAACTGTGACGTTAGGATATTCTTGCGAGAAATGCTCGATTCGTCTCGACGCGTGAGGAAAATCCTTAGGCAGCGGGGATTAAAAAACATGTTTCCTAAGCGCTGGGGCCCTACAAGTCGGTCCAAAACGAACTCTTGCATACTATTCACGGACCACACTCTCCAAAGTCGAATCTCGACAAGGAGGGAAACAACCACTTACGAGTCCTCTCGACTTGTAAGAGGGAAAATTCTCTAGTGAGATCCTTACGACTCTCAAGAGAAAACACACTTAGGAGTCCTCACGACCCCTAAGGAGAAAATACACCTACGAGATCCTCTCGACTCGTAGGGAGAAAAGTCTTTATGAGACCCTCACGGCTCATAAAGTTGAAAAGCCTTAGGTAGCAGATCTGAACCTGCTTCCTAAGCCATCACTACTCCCCAAAGTATTCAAGACAGAATGTGATATATCACCTACAGGCTATGCTTACTTAGGGAATATGCCAATGACAAAGCAGAAAATAAAAGAGAAGAAAGCAGAGAGATGACACAATACATTGCAAAAAAAAATGTGTGTATCTTTATTCATGAATTCAATTAAGTACAAGGCGAATCGTATAAAAGAATAAAGAATGGATACATATTATTCAAAGATTACAAGTGTGTAATTGATACAAAGGCAGCTACTGAGAAGGAAGTGTCTTAAGTAGGCCCATCAATTGCTCTCGCACTCCCTTCAGCGCCTTCTCCTGATCGGCTGCCGCGGCTAACTCTGCTTCCACCTGGGCCCGCTGCTGCAAGTAGGATGAAAGTTGTTCTTCAACGGCTCGCTAAGCTGCTTCGCGACCTTGGGCATCATGCTCAATGGCATCGAGCTTCTGCTTCAGTGTTAACCCATCAGAAATACTTTGCAGAAGGCCCTCGAGGATAGCCTTCACCCGGGCAGCGTTCGCGTCGACCTCAGCACGCAGTCGAGCAAACTCGCTTAAGGTCTCTTGGCATTCCCTCCACCTTAAAGCCGCTTCTTGTTCCAGATGTTGAAAGTAAGAAGCGCTCTGCTCGATCCATGCCGCCCGTTGAGTACTCATGGCTAAAACCTCGGGGGCAGGGCGCATAAGCTCCAGCTGATGCAGGCGGGCCTCGATCTCCCTGCAGTGGTTAACCTAAGACTCGACGACTCCTTCATTATGGAAATTTACAAGTGTCGCCAGCATCGGATTAACCTCGGCATTAAAATCTGCGGCAGATGTGGGAGCTTCTGCGTCAAGCTCCTCGACGCATCTGCTCAAACTCATCGCAGCACCCTTTGAGGATGGGCGTCTGGAAAATGGGCCTGCCGGCATCATGATGCGAGACTGGAAAGGGTCCGGAATCGGAACGACAGCTGCAAAACAAAAACGCGATCAAATGACGGTTCAAGAAATATAGAAAGGTCATCAATGACGAAATCTACTATACCAGCTGCAGCAGGTGGCAAAGCTGGAGGAACTGGCGCGACTGATCTTACATCTCCTCCTTCGATCTGTAGCACTGCAATCAGGGCAAGGAAGAATCAGAAATAATTCCATTATCGAAAAAAGAAAGGGCATTAATTGAAAACTATACTCACCAGCGCCACTGGAGGAAGCAAGCTCCGACGGGAAGGAGAAGTGTGGGTGCAGCACTTGATACAGGTGATCAAAAAGCACTCCTGCAAAGGCGCAATAGTACAACGTCAGTACATAGATTATGCAACACAAAAATGCAACTAATAAGTCACAAATCCATACCTTCCAGCATCTGCGACGGTACGAAGGAGGGTAGAGAGGTGGCCATCATCAGGGCAGTAACTGACGGCGCTCCCTCAGGTAAATTGGCATCAGCACTAGCCGCACCTGCGTTGGAAAACAAGATAAACCCTGTCAGGAAGGATTGCAGAATAAAAAAAGAAGGACGGTAACCCAAAATTTACCTGATGAGTCGCCAGCCGAAATGGCGGTGTCTCCCTTCTCCATTGGCATGGGTTCACCTCCCGTTACCTCATCGCCCGACTCTACAGGAGCCGTCGTCACGCTCGCGATGCCGGGAGATGACGAGGAACCGTAAGCAAGGAGAGCGATGATCGGAGCGTTTCCCGACTCTTGAGAAAGAGCGGCCGGCTCATCCTCGGCAATCATGCCCGTCTCACCCGCTACCCCCTCAGGCTCAGCGGTCGTGACCGTCTCGTCCACCACTGCCATAGGTTCATCGGTCGCAGCCGATCTATCCGCTACTGCCCCAGGCTTGGTGGTAGCAGCCGTCTCACCGACCGTCCCCTCGGGCTCGGCATCGGCAACTGTCTCAGGCATAGTAGGCGTGACTGTCTCATCGGCCACTAGCTCAGGCTTGGCGACTACGACCGCACTGCCTACCGTCGCCTCGAGATCAGCTGCTACCTTCTCCACCATCCCCTTAGGCTCGACGGTTTCCTCCGCTCCTTCAGTTAGACTTGGCCCTGCAGGACAAGATGTATAAGAACCGATATTTTTACAACTATTACAACAAAGCCTCGAAAAACACGTTACCTGAGGTGGATTGATCGTTGGTTTCTCGAGCTGCACGCACCGCCCGTCTATGAGCAGTAGATAAGGCGACCGGTGGCTCCTCGGAAGGAGTATCAGCGGGAGTAACGGCACTTGGGCCCGCTCCGACGGCCAAAGCAGCACTGCGCTCCTTCGTTCTGCGCCTCAAGCGTTTCCTCTCCTCCCGGGCCGTCACGACGGACCTCTTGGAAGCCTCCCTCAGCAAGGCGTCGTCGTCCACGTTCAGAGTTGCCTACAGAGCCTTCAAGGAATCCATCATCGACTTTTTGAGTTGGGTCTCTCGCGGCAGCCCCGAAGAGGCCGGGACTTCGGTAGCTGGCCCGGGGAGAATCCCCGCATCGGCTTCCGAAGTAGGTCTCGCGGTCCCTGCAATGAGACAAAGAAAAGGTTAGATTAGCTATAAAAAGTAGAATGAAGACCCAATGAGCCTAGACGTACCAACGCCCGATAGAGCGCGTTTCCTCTCCTCCTCCTGGAATGTTTTGAGAGAAGCAGCGATGGCTTCTTCGGTAGAAATGCCTGTTTAAAAAGGAAAAGCGTTAGTTAAAAACAATGATAAAAGTACGATGAAATGACGAAGAATACAACTGGTGATTACCTGATTGCGCGAGTTTAGCCAACCATGCTTCTAGCCTTGCCGATCGCTCAGAAGCCGCAATAGCGGCGTCGAGGTCGGTGTCTTCTGGCGCTACAAAGAAACCCTCGTTGGTTCCATACTCACTTAGGCCTTCGGTAGGAGGGGCCTGAGTCTCTAAGCCGAGGACGGCATCAAAGAAAGGACCGACTTCTTCTTTCTCTTCTGCGCGTGAACCCCGGTCGCACCCAAAATCAACTTGCGCTTCATGGGCACCTTGGGACGGCGGGTCCCGATGTCCGAGCCCACGCTGGACTCCGGCGAAACCACATTCACCGTCTCCACCGAAGCACGGGGCGCTGGAGGCACGTCCACGGTCTCACGAGGCAATCCGCGTGGAGGGCTCAGCACGCGCGGTGGCTCAGCTCCAGCGTCTCTCAGCGGAGGAACGACAGGGATCCTTGGCCTCAGGGGAGCTTTGCGGTCGCTGCCAGGGGCACACCTTTGCGGTCAACCAACAACCGTTTCTCTTCTCGGATAACAGCACCCATCGCGTGCTGATACCAAGGCCCGTACACATTGAGGGCCCTTGGAACGCAAGTCAGCTCGCTTATGAAGAAATGGGAGCCCGTGTTTAGCCGCATGAAGTGATGTAATGCATTCCGTATCCCCTCCCTGGTGGCCGCAGACTCTTCCAAAAACGCCACCAGTGGAACCCCTTGGTTATAACTTAACTGCTGGGAGAAGCGATGGGGATTGTACCTCATGAAGAGCGCCAAGTCATTCTGCCTGAACACCAGAAAGCCCGGCCGGATGGAGTATAAGTGAAGAATCTCCCGGGATTTCAATACGGAGGCCCGGTCCTTGAAACCATCACGCAACGCCAACACCGCCTTGGAGGTCTCCGGGCCGATAGTCATGACCTTGTCCGTGAAAGAGATGCCCGCTCCGACTGTGCGCAGACGAAGAAGCAACCCCCTGGCCTCCCACGGAGACGGATTCACAATAGAGGCGCCGACCAGCCGCATGACTCTCGGGAGTCTGCACTTCTCGTATAGCGAGGGTCTTTTATGAACACCAAATACCCCGAGCACATGCATTTCCATCCATGAAGTAAAATAGTGCATCAGGAAATTGGCAGGTTGCACCCCTGGTTCATTTGCGTCCGCTGCCACGCTGAGTCCATGGTATAGGTGGGCCAACCCGGCAATTCCAATCGATAATTGTATACCAGCCACCATCCGGTGCGCTGGGTAGAAGACGGACGGCCTCATGTAGCGCGGGTGCATGGGGAGTGCGAACCAGCAGAGCCATAGCCAGAGAAACCATAGAAAGAAGGTCTCCTCGTCGATGCCCGGAGTGGCGATTTCCGATAAGGGGATGGCGGCAGCATCGGGAAGGTAAAAACCATTTTGATCGGCTTCCAGTGCTGGTCGACGATCTAAGCCCAAGACGAAGGGGTCGTCGAGCTTGGTGAACTTTTCGCTCCGCTGCGATAGAATCTCCGGTCGAACAAAGCGGGTAATGAAATCTGCAAAACTAACTCCCCGACCTCCCGATTCCAAGTAGAGACCTTCATACATATTCAGTGCCTTCATCAGGCTCGGAAACTGGTGCTGAATAGAATTCCCAGGCGTTAGGCCCATTACCAGCGGCTTGGTGGCGAAGACGTATTCGTCAGGAGGAAGTAACTCTTCGTAATGCTCCCCCCTCACCGGCAAACCCGAAATCTCAGCAAATTCCTCCAGAGGGATGGAGACTTCCCTGTCCGACAGAAGAAAGGTATGGGTGGGGATTTTCCATTGTTCCACGAAGGCCTTAACCTACCACGTCGGAGGAGCGGGGTACTCGAACAATGAGGCGTAGACTGCGGGGTACAAACCAATCTTCATCAAATGCGTCCTCTTCGCTGATAAGATGTACGTGGCCCACTGCAAATACCCAGCCGATTGTCGAGGGGTCAATCCAATATTGTAAGGTTGTCCTCAAGGACGCGATTCACCCTGGCATATGCGCCGCCACAGAGTATCCATGGCTGGCGGCGGCTGCACAGGAATGGCGGCAATCGAAGGCTGAAGAAGATCCTTCGAATTCCAATTTACGACCTCCATGGCATAGTTCACCGAGGGTGCATCCGCATATGGGATCGATGAGATCGGCTCTAACGGCGTCGCACAAGAAAAGCTTCGGTGACCCTTGATGATTTCACTGTACCACCTACCCCACAGGTGGAGGTTCTTACACTCACAGTCGTAATCCTTAATAAGAGTAAGAACCTCCCGGTCCACTGGCGCCTCAGGGAATCCTCCCTCCGAGCGGAAAAATGGGAACGAAAGATCAGCAGACATGGTGCCTGCAAGAAAAAGCGAAATTCAGTTATCAGCATCATAAGTTAATTTTAAAAAAATTCCCACGCTTGGTACTTTAAAATTTATACCACACTGCAATGCATTGGAAAGGGGACCCACAAAATCCAGATGGCAATGCATCAGTTAATAAGACAGCCTCATCATTGGATGAGACTGTCAATTAACGAGGAGATCCTCAAAAAGAATATTCTCATTAAATGAGAAATCCCTTGAGACAAGGAGAAAATCTCCCTTTTCAGAGCAAAACTCTGTCACAGAGTGACACTTGTCAAACTCTGGTCACAAGGGAATAAAATTTCTTAAAGAGCCTACCTCTGTAATAATGATGGAAAAATCCATCAAAGAAAAAAAATTATTAATTTCTAAAAAAATTAAAGTTTGGGATCTTAAAAGATCCATGAAAAACTCTTAAGAGTTCATCATCAGAAGATTAAAGGATCTATGGTTTTGTCAATGAGAAAGGCTCTGTTCATTGGTTAAGAAACCCTGAAACAAATTCTTGAGAGCAAAGCTCTGTTTATGAAACCCCAAAGGGGTTTTCTTTAGATCAAAAGATCTATGAGAGCAAGGCACTATTAATTAAAATTAATTTAATTTAAGTTAAGTTAATTTTTACCTAAATTTTTTTAGAGTTTTACTCTTGGAGTTCTGGAAAACAAGAGCAAGGCTCTGAAAATAAAAATCTTGGGAAGATGATAATCATCTGCTGAGGACCAAGGGTCCTATTTATAGGCGCTTAAGCGCCCCTTCAACTCCTAAGTTGACCCAACGGTCTGGATCTTGCCACCGCTGCACTCACGTGTGTGCTACGTGAGCGCAACGGAAGGGGGCATTTGTTTCCCCCAATCAGAGCAAAACTCTGTTTGAATTTCAAATTCAAAAGGTGAAGCAACGCTTCAGATACCTTGCGCTGCGCGCAGAGCGCCATGTGTCAAAAGCAGACACGCCAGCACAAGGGGCGCTGTGCCCAAGGCAGCGCACCCCAATCAGAGCAAGGCTCTGTTTTAAAATTTAAACTTTAAAAATAAAGGAAGCAACGCTTCAGATAACTTGCGCTATGCGCTGCGCGATACGTGTCAGCGCAGTTGCGCTGCACGACACGTATCAGCGCAGTAGCGCTGCGCTCTGCGCTGCGCGACACGTGTCAGCGCAGTTGCGCTGCGCGACACGTGTCAAGCGCAGGTGCACTTGCGCTGACTATACCAGCACTAAAACTTAAATAATGAATTATTTAATTAATCAGAATTAAAATTCTAGAAAGATCTTTTTAATCTTATTAAAATAAGAAGATTATCTTATGTAAAACAGAGGCCTTAGGATCAAAGATCCAACGGTGGGGAAATATCCCCAGATCAATCAGAGAAAGATCTTTGTAACTAACTCAACAAACTAATTGGCCCTATATAAAGGCCCCTAGACTCCAAGTCTGATAGACACAGAGATACAGAGAGAGAAAATACAGAGCTCCTCTAAAAACTTTGAGAAAAAACTCAAAGAGAAAAAAGGTAAACCTTTGAAAAGAGAAGAATTTCTTCTAAAAAGATCAATGATCTAAGAACAAGATCAATATCTTCAATAAAAAGAAAAAGATCAAAAAAAGATCCAATCATAAAAGATAAAAGAAGTAATTTACTTCATTATTAGATCTTTTGATCTATATAAAGGCATTGCCTTTTGATGAGAATCAGAACCATTGGTTCTTGAATCTTGAGGTAGAAACTCTTTAGAACGAGAAAGATTATTTTCTTTGATCTAAATTTGATCAAGATGCGCTCTGCGCTATTGGACAGTGCCCTGCACTCTTAATTTGCGCTGTTGCGCTCCTTGGACTGACGCAAGTCACCAGAGAGCGCCACGTGTCAATTTGCGCCTTGCGCTCTTAAAAAAAGAGCGTTGCGCTCTTGGACTGGCGCAACTCACCAGAGCGCGCCACGTGTCAGCAGCGCACTGGCGCAGTGCATTGCGCTAACAGACTTGCGCTCAGCAGAGCATGACACGTGTCACCTCCACGTGCGCTGCCGCCTTGCGCTCTATAATTCGCACAGAGCGCCTGACAGGACACGTGGCGCACTGTCAGAAAAACAAATGTTGTGCATTATTAAAAAGGGCAGAACCCAATTAAAAGGTCTAACAGACCAAAACTAATGTTGTGCATTATTAGAAAGGGCAGAGCCTAATTAAGAAGCCTAACAGGACTAATATAAATGCCATGCATTTAAATAAAAAGCCCAATGCTATGCATTGTTTAAAAGGGCAGGGCCCAAATAAAGGCCTAACAGGCCAAATATAAATAAAATGTTGAACATTTTCAAATGGACTTAGCCCAATTCTGGCCATAAGTCCTCAATTTAAATTGAACTGAGCACAACTGCTCTCCCAAATCAATTTACACCCGGTTCAAGGGTACATCTCTGAACTCCTCTGATATTTGTCGTTGTAATCCTTCAACGTCGTCAGAGAGGTGACGGGTCCCGACAACCATACATTGCTATGGACTGTGGGGTCCTTAAACTCATGGACCGAAATGTCCTTAAACTAATATCCGTCCCCAAAATGGGAATGTTTGACCGAAATGTCCTTAAACTAATATTCGTCCTCAAAATGGGAATGTCGGACCACCATGTCCCTAAATTGGAGATCGACCACAATGTCTCTACACTAAACAATAGAGCCCCAAATGCTCTTTTGTTGGATCTAAACGATCCCGTTAAGTCGATCTTAGTCTCAAATTAGACTAACGGGTCCTTAACAAACGTGTAAGTTGATCTTAGCCTCAAACAAGGCTAACGTATCCTTAAACCAAAACCCCAAACCCAAATCTAAGAAAATATGGATTTGGACTAATCCACGTCCTACGGGCGACAACATAAATTAGTCTCCGTATACAATCCACGGGCAACCGAACACAAAACAAACACCCACGACACGAAGTGACCATCTGGAGAAGGAGAAAGTTGTTACCGCGATGCGGTAGCATAATTAACTGCAGGGGCTTGCGCCTGCAGGGAAGAGCGTCCCACAATCAAAAACCCCTCAAACGAGGGGGAATCTGACGAAGTTTGCTACATCGGCCGCATCCGTTTAAACCTTCGATACATGATGCCATAAATCAACCTGGCATCTTCGGAGAGGTGGACGGATAGCTCCAATTAGCATCTGTCCCGAATTTCAGGCAAGACGTCTATCGCGTCTCCGCCGCGTCTTTCAGAGGGGAACAACACTCTTTGACGAAGAGACTGGACTGTATGGTGACTGTCACTGATAGGATCCGATTGTGTTCGGATGAGCTTACTTGTCGACCTTTATTTTGATCAATACCTGGGTATCTGTTACGTGCAGCTAGTACCGCTGACGTGCTTGTGGGTTAACCCGTGAGGGGATTGATCTGAAAGTGTTTCAGATCAATCGGATATGATCCTAACCTACTACTAGTGTATTGATTGAGTCTTTAGAGTCCCACGCAGAGGTTTTTCTCACTCAGGAGAAACGAAGTAGAGTGCGTATGGTGATACATGCGGAAGTTCGATTAAATATGTGTGTGTGTGTTAATCGGACCTTTTATAATACTCCAGTTTATGTTAAAGCCGGATTATTAAATCAAGTTTTAATTTAATAATATATATATATATATATATATATATATGTTCTAGTATTATGTTCACTTTCTATTTATCTCACATTTGGTATTTGTATACGATACAAATACGCGTATATGTATACGATACATATTCTTTGTGTATATGATACACTTGCATGTATCTAGAAGGGACACCTCATTTCTTTCTTTATTAATTAATAAATGTGTCATTTCATTTTTGAATAAAGAAAGAAATGAGAAGAGTGTATAGAGGAATGAGCACAATTTCTTAATTGGAAATTGTTGCACTATTCTAGCATGGTTGCTCTCTTCTTTCTCATCTAATCCCTTCGTTCCTTCATGCTCTCTCTCTCTCTCTCTCTTAATTTTCTAGTGTGAGAAAGAGAAGAAAATGAGAGAAAAATATGGTGAGCTATCTGCATCTCTTCCCTTCATGCTCTAGCAAATCATGAAGGCAAAATTACTTCACAAAACTTTCTCTTTGGTGAAGTTGAAGCTTGAGTTGGGGTTTTCCTTGATATGGATCATCTTCGGCAAGGAGGTCCGCTTGCAAGCTTGTTCCTATGGCGACAGAGTCTAACTTGGGTCTTCCACGATTGGGTAGACACGCTACAAAGGTTGTAGCCTCTAAACTTGTAGTTTAGTTTACTAGTTTTTAACAACTACATGTGTTTGAATGATTTTGGAATTGGTTTTTGGTGCTATACTCTTTGAATTTTCTGTTCATCATTCTGTCGCGGTCCGCAAGAGTTGCGACTCTAGCACCAAACGCCAACAGTTTTGAGACTACGTCTCAAAAGTTGACTCGGTTACTTAATTAGGTTAGTAGTGAAAGCTTCAATAACTTCCCGCAACGCTTGCACTGACCTGCACAACATGTAAGGTGTAATAGGATTGATTATCTTAGACACTCCATCTTGGAAGTCGAGAGGTGGTCTAAGGCCCTAGGACACTATAGATTCTAGGTCTTGGTTGTTTTGATTTCTTCTTGTGTGGTTGAGTCTTTCATCCGTTCACTTTAGCACCACTTTGAGTTCATAAACTCTTTGTTACACCACCTTCATTCTTTTCACCCCATTTCTTTCATACACTTTACACTCTCGATACATTTCTTTACCCTTACTTTTTCCTTACACTAGACCGACTAGTGTATGCGAACGTGGGCTAGGGATACAAAATCTCTATTAGTCCGAATTCTACTTATTTCTTCTGATTCTTCTATCGACTCCGAAGTCGTTTCCCCCATTGATTCTACCTTTTCTACCACTCTTTCTTCCGAATTCATGGTGGGCGATAACACACGACAACCCATTCTTCAAGACTTATGCTATCCAAGTCATTCCACCATCTCCTCTTGCATTTTCCTATCCTATTCAAATGCAAATCACTTTGAAATCAAATCTAACTACATTCCCATGCTCTCGATTTTCCGTACTTGATTCCGAAGACGCTTCGTTTTCATTAGCGACTTTGAAGATGTATGTATGATGACGCGACTACAACAATTAACCGATGACACAATCAAGCTCCATTACATACCTTTTACCCTTTGTGATAATGCTAAGAAATGACTCTTTAGCATACCTAAAAATTCGATCACTTCATGGGATGAGTTTGTAAAGGTTTTCCTTACAAAGTTTTACCTTAACTATAAAACTTCACAATATCGGAATAACATGAATCAATTTCGACAAATTCTGGTTGAGACTTTTTGGATGTACCTTGACCACTTTAAAGACCACTTAATTCAGACTCCATGAAAAAACATCCTAATGAAGCTTGGACCTATCTTGAAGAGTTATCCGAAAAAATAATGACTTGGGAGAATGATAAAACTCCGATCGTCTCAAAAGGCGGTGTTCATAATCGTTGAGTCCTTAATAGCCTCCAAAGCTAGAATGGCCACACTTTTGTGCCAATTTGAGGCTATTGAAGGAAAATTCCCTATGCCACTTGCTTCTATCAGTCATCTTTCCCATACCTCCTGTTTGAATTATGTTGATCCCTCACTTCTCACGGATGAATGTCCTTTAGTCGCAAAGCTCCTAAGTCCCGATCAACTTAACGCTTTGTACCAACGACCTAGAAGCGATCCTTTCTCTTCTACCTATAATCCGGGATGAAGGAATTATTCTATTTTTTCTTAGAATAATAACAATCACTTTCAAGGAGGTCAAAACTCCAACATTCTTTCTCAATTCCAAAAACAACGACAACAAATGTTTCAAAAAATGATTTCTCCATCAAATCAATCTTTTAATCCTCCTACTCAATAATTCAATTAACCTTTCAACAATCATGTTCAATCTAATAACTCTTTCACTCCATCGGTGCTCAAGCGAAAAATTTGCCAAATAAAGAAAAGCACATTCCATTAAAAGAGTCCGCCGAATACAGGATCCGAGATACAAGGATTGACAAAACAATAATCAAGACTCTGGAGCTCCCTTTCCGCTTCCTCCACCATATCATACACTACTACAAAAGTGCTCAAAGATAACGGAGATTTCTTCACAGTTCAAACCGTGACTATTTTAACGTAACGGTTGTATAAGAATTGGTCACGGTTTGAACCGTGACCGATTGCATAATGTGGCGAGCCCCACGACCCATTAGTGAAAAAACCCTAAATTTTCCTCTTTCTTTTCCCCGAGCGAGCTCCTCAATTCCCTCCAACAAAAATTTTTAGCCCCAAATTCTCCCGCCTCCGCCTCCTCGTCGCTCCCGCTCGAAGCCCCCTCTCATCGTCATTCCCCGCCGCTTGAAGTCCCTCTCGTCGTCGATCGCGCCTTTCCTCTCCTCACCGTTCCCAGCCGCTTAAAGTCCTCTCTCATTGCTGATCGCCTCTCCTCGCATCGTCGATCTCCTCTCCTCACGTCCCCACTCATCACCACTCGTTGCCGATCACTTTCCCTTACGTCGTCGTTTCTTGAGATCAGCTTCGCCGCTCGAAGCCCTTTCACCATCGCTGTTCTCGCCGCTCCCAGCCGTACGAAGCCCCCGCAGCCACCCCTTCAGCTGCCCGTGGATTTCGTTAAAAGGTTAGTATTCAATTTAAAATTTTGTTAATTTCAATTTTTATAAATGTTGTTTATTGTTGTTTAATTTGGTTAAAATCTTTGAAATAAGTTATTAATTTTTGCTTTGTTGTTGTTGCTACTGCCGTTGGATAAGGTTAGGGTTAGTTTAGGCTGGTTAAGGTTAGGGTTAGGGTTAGGGTTAGGGTTAGGGGTAGGTTTAGGGTTGGTTAGGGTTAGGGTTTAGGGTTTATGGATAGGGTTTGGTTAGGGATATGGTTATGGTTTAGGTTAAGGTTAGGGATAGGTAGTTTAGTGAAATTCAACAATAATTAAGGGTATTTTAGCGATAGAGCTACAAAAGTTAAGGGTATTTTAGTGAGAAAAATAAAATTGAGCAAGGGTTTTTTTAACTTAAAATTTTAATCATAGTTTAGTGAAAAAAAACAATAGTTAAGGGTATTTTAGTAGAATTCATAGTAATTTATTTAATTTAAGGTAGTTACTGAACACAATAATAGTTAAGGGTATTTTAGTGTAATTTAGTAAAATGGAAGAAATAGGTTGCTTAAAGGGGTGCACATGCCTGTGTGTGTATATGCACATACACATACACACACAAGCACACGCATACAAACACACTCACACACACACACACACACATACTGTTGGATATAGTGCCCTTAAGGCAATTATTTTAATTATAGGCAGACGATTATGATAATTGAAAGATGACCTATACAGGTAGAACAATCTTACTCGAGATGATAGTATGCTATCCAGTTTGTATTTATCATTGATGTGTATACATTTTACTTGTTATTACGTGTCGCTAATACATAATGATAAAGCGCATAGGATTCTTGCTTGACTACCAGCATTATGATGGCGATCATATACGTGAAAGCTGGGTAGTCCATAAGCATATCTTTAAATGTCCCTAGTCGTGGGAGTATCGAGACCGAGCATCGATATTCCGGAGTAGACTAGTGTATACGTTTCAAGACCCGGCGAGGGGCAGTGGCTGGTCTCATAAGCCATTGGTGTTAGTCTTTTGACCTGAGCTCGTTATTTGTCTCTTGTGAATTCCTAATGTACTTTGATTACTACCCTACCACGGCTCAAGAAGAGTCATGCAAACATGTTTTAGTTAGGTACACTTCCGAGCCATATGGAAGCAGTGAGAGATTGTCAGGGATTCGTCTCTCCTGGTATTAAGAGTCGATTGCACTTTGTTCGGTTGACCATCACTCCAAATCCGTGGCCACGGTAGATAATATTTACTGATACAAGTTCAGTAGTTTCTCGGTTAGTGATGAGCTTGACTCCGACACGACTTATCGGGTTATTAGGGTTCTTGCATTTTCCACCCTCTAGACCCGGTATGCGATACTCTTAGACGAAGAGACCGGACTGTACGGAGATTGTCACATTCAGGATCAGTAGGATACGAACGGACTTGATTGTTGACCTCCCTTTCGGCATATATCTGGGTAACCGTTGCGTATAGCTAGTGTCGCTGACGTGCTTGTGGTTATGAATTTATCCAGTAATCACTGCCAGCATATTGTCGAGTCTTTAGAATCCCACACAGAGGGTTTTCTAGGTTCAGGCGATATGATGTAGATGACGTATGTTGGTACATATAGGTGTCTGATTAAATGTGTGTACAGGCTATACGGACTTTAATCAGATGGTTGATAATACTAGCGGCTTAGGATTAAGCCGAATTATTAAATCAGGTTTTGATTTAATAATTTATATATATATATATATATATATATATATATATATATATTATATGTATTCTAGTATTATTATTTACTATTCATTTTCTCTCTCTTGGATATTCGTATTTTTATACGGATACGCGTATATGTATTTCTATACGTATACCGAGTTGTATTCCGTATTTATACGAAATTTGTTTTAGAAGAAGGACATCTCTTTATATGATTTTCTTTTTAGAAATTCATTTGCAAATGAGGTGAAGGGTGAGGTGGCATGGAGTATGGTTGTAGACATGTAGAGAGGAATGAGCATTCATTTTTTTTATTAAAAATTGGTTATGATATTTATATTTGTATGGTTAAAAAATTATGAAGCCATTCTTTCTACATTCTTTACTTCATTCAGTCTTTCAACACTTGCTTATTTTTGCTCATGGCTAAGGTTCCCCATCTCCTCCTCCTTCTTTACTTTCTCTCTTGAGTATAAGATTAGAGAGAAAATCATTGCGGAAAATTCCTACATCCCCACTTTCCATTCGTAGCGAGCTTGGAGCGTCGGTTGCTTAAGTGAAGCTGGAGCTTGGATCGGTTCTCTCGGATGGATCATCTTCGACAAGGGTGGGCGCTATTCAAGTTTGTTCCCGACAGCCTACAGGAGCTTGGAGGAGTCTTCCAAGATTGGGTGGACACGCGTCAAAGGTTATATTCCCTAAACTTTGTTCACTAGTTTACTAGTTTTGGTGTTTGGATAGATCATTAGGGATAGTTTCTAGTTGCCCTCTTGTAAATTTTTGTTTTTCGGTTCCGCATTGACCACGGTTGCCGCGGAAAAGGCACTAAGAACTTTCAATGGTATTAGAGCCTCCCAAACACTCTAAACTAGCTAGTTATGACGTTAAAATTCGCGGTTTTTACAGCATCGAAAACTGTCGAAAAAAAGGTCCCAAATTTCTGAGTTTTGAGTTGTTTGCGCACCCTGCGGGCTTATGGTTTAGACTGAGAATCCGTAGGGTAATACGTGGGCACCCTGAGGAGTACCCCTAGGGGGACGAAGGGCTGGGCCCACTCCCGAAGACCACCATGAGGTGGTCTTGGGGGTGGGGACTCGAGACTACCCCCATGGGTAGTCTCGGATCTGCCTACCCGCTTAGGCCACGTCGTGGTGGCCTCAAGGGGGTGGGTACCCCCTAGGCTCCCTATTTGACCGTTAATTTTTACTTGGTCTCCCCACGAGATTTTATCCGAGGTTAGATTCGATTCGGACTCCCGAATTGGCTTAAAAGTTGGGTTTTTTTGGAAGTTTAGTGCACTTGGTTTTTAACCCTTTGGTATATTTAGGATGTGAGCTATTTGTGTGTGGAATTCAAATGTCGTGACTTCGTTTACGTGCGTGTATGTTTTGTTGAATGTCGAAAATTGCTATATGCTCAATTAGACAGGATTGCACACTTGCTTCTGTTACTTGTTTCTGTGGTTATATATATCTTGATTATGGTTTAGCTGGATTGTCGTGTCGGATAGCCCCTCGTACGATTGCTTGTATAGTTTTGATTTACATTGTTGTATTCATTTGTTCAGGATGAGCTCCAACTTGTGGCCGCTGTTTTCGTATTATGTATATTCTTTTATTGGGGCCCGACCAGGATGCGGTCGATATCACTATTGTATATATATTAGGATTAACCCAGGAGAAGTGCTCGAGTAGACAGGTTCTAGATTGCAGCAGGTGGCCATCTCATGGAGTTTAGACCGGACCGCCTCGCTCTAGAATTGGCGGGTTGCTCGCTGCACTTGTAGGGGTTATAGGATAGGCCCGGGGAGGGGTGCACAAGTTATCGGATTCTAGAAAGCAACGGGTGACCGACACATATCATTGTTGGCGAGTTACCCAATTTCTAGAATTGGAAGGTGGCTTGCCGCACTCGTAGGGTTCTAGGATCGACTTTATATGGGCTATCCACACGACCGGGGAACGTCGCGTTTTATTTGAAACTCAAATAAAACGCGGGCTCCTAATTTATCCGCTATTCCATATTGTTGTTCGCTTGCGTGTGATGATTTTTATCTGCCTGTGGTGATATATATTATTATATATTTAGTAGATGCTTCTGTATGTTTTGCATTCGCGCTAGCCCTATCCCTGCCCTGCCGTAAGTTAAGTAACCTTACAGTGAAGAGCCGGGATCCCGTGGCGAATGCGGATGGCATATAAAAGCATGCTATTTTGGTTATTTCTGGTGTGGTTTAGAAACTTTTGTTTTAATGGGATCGCATTATATGTATAATGCAAGAAAAACAAACATATTTGATGTTGTCGGAACCAATTTTTAAAACTACTCGGTTTTCTTCAAAACAACAGTCATATTCTTTTGCTTTGTATTGAGGAATTAGGTTAGGAATATCCTGCACTCCATTCTATAAGGAAAGAGTCTTGATCTCTTCACGGGGAGTTTGCTCTTAAGAAAAAGTTTATGTTACTAGTTTTAAGAGCAGAGCCTAAACCACTCCATTTCAAAGCCACTCGAGTTCCTTCAACGATATCAACTTATTATTATCGAAATGATTCGAACTGTTTCATTACGTTAAAGGTTTTTCGCCAAAAACCAGCCGTAGCCCTCCGTTATTTCTGATTAGTATTGCTTAGTATTCGTGCTGTGTATGTTGACCTAGTCAAGGTGTAGTGTTCGATATCTCTATGGTACTTTTCTGCTGTATGATGATGCGATTGGTTAGGACAGTCGTACGGTCATTTTGACCTAATCAAGGGCTCGTACGGGTGGGTCTAATTAATCCATGATAATGATGGGTTGAATTTGACTTGCGACTTATGATATGTTAACCTAGTCAAGGTCATAAGCCGTTAGGGGCAAAAACCATTTCGGGAGTTTCAAATATAAAGGAAACTTACCAAGTTTGCACATACCTTCTGCAGTGTGGTAATTTTGGTCGGCTTCCATCAAAATTATCACACAATGATAGTTGGGTCCCTATTCCTACTGATGAGTAGGTATTACTCCTTGGGAGATTTTCACTTTCAACTAGCTAACCTATTAGGTGTCTAGAAAGTGTTAACGAGGTTACGCCTATGCGGAAACGGGGTTATTTAATTTGGTCTGTGCGAAAGTATGGGGGACCTCCTTCGAAGTACCAACACTGTCCTGGCTGAATGGTTAGCGAAATTGTAAAGTGTACATGAACCCGACTAGTTCTCCTCTTAGGGTTTGAAGGAGAATTCGAGGAAACGGTGGGAGCCATCCTGATTAGATAAAGTGATTAACCAATCTAATCTTGATAGAGTGCATGCTGAGTGTTTCTTTTCTCCCTCTCTGGTTACAGTGACCCATGACTTACCTTAAACTAAACTCATGAACCAAATTAACCGAACCTTCTTACACACTTTGGCTTTGGATTGCCATGATTCACGAAAAAGTCGCATATTTCCCTGCTACTCCTACTTTCCCTTTGCATTTCTCCAAAACACTCCGTATCACTACGATAATTTATATTGCTTGGAACGACCATCGTATAGTTACATACGAACTCGAAGAAATTATTTCAGTCGAGGATGACTACTGGTTCTAGAGAAATTGGATAAGATTATTCGGTTGTCTCTTCCCTTTACCTTCTCTCAGGTTGCGAGAGCTCCTTGTATTAGGAGAGTACACCTATTACGTTTATTGGATAGTCTTCTTCCAAACCTTAGGTTGGTGCCGAAAGGTAGGGAAGAAAGAAAACCAATTAGCCTAAGTGTGGTGTACAGAAGGTAATATGTAGAGACATATAAAGGAATTGAAGTGAGGGCAAAGGAAATTACGACTGCTGTCATGAATCTGAATAGTGAAAAAGGCATTACTAGGAATACCCGGCCACCCTTTGAGACATTTATGTTTCAGAATTTCTGTGTAATTGTAAATGAGAACCATTTTCCCAATTAGTTCTGATTCCAGGGTATGTATTTACCGGATTTGGATTTCACATCTGTACGAAGTTACAAATGATGAGTAGGAGTAAAATATTGGGAAATGGGTGATTTGATCTTCAATATCAAAATTCGTAGCAATTGTTGATATTGGATTAAATCGCCTGGTTTTGCCTAATGTCATATATTTGGTTTCTAATAACCGTTGTTATGCACCAATTTTTAAAATGAAATATTTGTATCTTTATTTTATAAAGTAAGATATAAATTTTGAAAATTATGTTCTAAATATTTACCTTCATCAGTTGAGAATAAGATAAGGTGCATTGAATAACGGTGTAAGACATTCTTGACAAAAATACAGTTTTCAATCCACAACACACGGAGTTCGAGTTATTGAACTCTTGGGGCTTATACATGAAAATGTATGTTGTCCAATGTCTTTTAGAACAAGGGGTTGGTACCCTTACTTCATTCAAGTTTACCTATGAGTTCGCTAGTTTTAGACATGCATTCGTTGTAATGCAAGGTCCAAAAATTTTGAGAAATTTATAGGTATAAGAATAAAGTAGAGAACCATACATTGGAAGTATCAGGATTCTTCGAAGTAATCGAATATATAGATACTTATGCTTGGTATTCCATTGTAGTAATATTGAGAACTTGATTCTCTCATAGGTTACTTATCAGTTGGTGCGCTCCTTGATGAGTAATACTGTATTGGCCCTATTTAGATGATATGCATTGGAAACAGCTGCATGATATTTGAATTCGGTTCCATTTAAATTAGTTCCTTTGATTCTATATGGATATAGATTGATTGTATATCTTGAGGTAGTTAAGATATGGAGTTATCCGGTTTCTATTTAAAAGAAGAATCCGAACAAATTCAAGGCATGCTTCGGTAATGGCAGTTTTTGGATTATCCCAAGCATTCGGTAGGGTTTTGTTTCTACCATTTTCAAGATCAATAGGTACATTGTTCTTGACTCGCCACCATTTTATAAAAGGAATCTTTTTGCAAAAGAAACTAGTGTGAATATGGTAGAACTGGAAGTGATTCTATAACCACAAATGATTACTGAAAATTTAGTAGAACCTGGAGATTCAATAGGACTCGACAAATCTTAGCTACTCCGCAGATTTAGTAGGTGGCCTCAGCCACCTGAGAGATACTTTAGTTTTCTCTTAGACGGTGACAGGGAGGTCAGGATCACGGTTATGATGGACCTACTAGTTGTCTGCATGTTGGGGTTCCTAGTGCCCTAGCCGGCGACCGCGACCGTTGCGGAACGAAATTTTTTGGGTTTTTAAAAACTTTGCGCTAGAAACAACTACCCAGAATCGAAACCAAATATGAAACTAGCAAGCTACAAAGATGTTATCTACTATGATAGAGTTGTTTTACCAAAAGATCTGTATCCTTCAGTCTTCCACCCTCTTCCTTAGCTCCTTAAGGTCTCCTTGATTGAGCTTGATCGCCGGTCTTCCTCCGTCGAAGATGATCCACCCAAGGGATGTGGTTCATGGCTCTAGCTCTATACTAAAAAACTAGATTAGCAACTAGAGACTCTATATTGCTAATCTAGAGTGCCTAGTGATGTAGTGAGTTGTTCTTAGTGTATATCTATCTCTCTTCCATCCTTGATTCTCTACACATGAGATGGTAGGGTGGAAGATCAAGAAGAAGGAGGAGGAGATCAACAAAGGCTAGTGAGGAGAGATGAGAAAAATTGGTGAGAATGATTTCATCCAAAAAACCAAGTGAGAGAAAAAATATGAAGCATGGTTTTGTAAAACATTTTTCTAATAAACATATAGCTGTAAGTCGATGCCACGCACCCCGAGGGTGCACAGGGGCGGTATGTTGGATGAGTTCCAAGCAAAACACGGTGGCAGACTCGACGATGGAAGCTGAATACATCGCTGCCAAAGAGGCTGTCTGGATGGAGATGTTCATTGCTGAACTTGGTGTAGTTCCATCCATTGAGGATCCAATACCCTTGTATTGTGATAACAATGGAGCTGTGGTTTGTCCAAGGAACCCCGGTTCCATCAGCGATCTAGACATATTCTGAGGCGGTATCACCTGATCCGGGAGATAGTTGATCGCCAGGAGATCGAGATCAGGAGAGTTGATACGAAGGACAACACAGCGGATCCACTCACAAAGGCCCTTCCCCAGACACAGTTTGAGAGACTTTTTGGGATGTTGGGTATGAGATACTACAACAACTGGCCTTAGTGCAAGTGGGAGATGTTAGTAATATGTATGCCCTAAGGGCCATTATTGATGATATAGTGGATGCTTGGACATATATATAGGACTTTCTTGCTCGACATGATAGTATGCTATCAGGTTACCTTTATCTTAACATATAGACTGATATTTATACCGTCTGTCTCTTACATGTTTATAAACCCCTAGGATATGTACTTGACTACCAGGACTATGATGAGATCATACTAGTAGGGCCAGGGTGGTCCAAAAGTACATCCTTTAATCAGTTCCTAGTCGTGGGAATATAGAGACTAGGGCATCGATATTCCAGAGTAGACTAGTGTGTACGTTTCTTGTCCCTTAGAGGGCGATGGTTGATTCCATAACCATTGGTGTGTTACATCAAAGATTGTACACAGGTACTCATTGGAGAATAGGTACACCGAACAGGACTCGCCGAGGACTCCTATGTGGTAGTAAACTTATCGTCAGATAGCAGTCCTCTGGTGACACTGGTATAGGTTAGCCTGTAGACCCGAGATCGTCATAGAGTCTTGTGCGGCTCCCACTGTGCATTGATTTCCTCCCTACCACGCTCAAAGGAGACGTGCAAACAGGTGGATTTTGGGTACAGTCCCGAGTCACATGGAGGCAATGAGCGATAGGAGGGGTTTCGTCTCTCCCGGTATTAGGGGTTGATGTTGCGCTATGCTCAATTGGCTATAACTGGATGTCCCTGGCCAGGGCTGCTGCCGAGATTTACTAATAAGTGTTATCAGTAGTTTCTCGAACCGTTATAGGCCAGACATCGGCATGACTTATCACATTACTGGGGTCTGACGATTACCACCCCTAGACATGATATGCGACATATCAGAAGAAAAGACCGGACTGTACGGTAGTGTTACTGATA
The DNA here is from genome assembly GCA_030015575.1 of Agapanthus africanus. Lineage (NCBI taxonomy): Eukaryota > Viridiplantae > Streptophyta > Magnoliopsida > Asparagales > Amaryllidaceae > Agapanthus > Agapanthus africanus. Next base: position 117,440,268 of record JASDDO010000031.1, read on the forward strand.
GGCTTCATGGAGACTATAGACAAGCTTGCTTGTTGATCATCATATCGCTCAATACCCTGGTAGCCGTTACGTCCAGCTTGTACCGCTGACGGCTTGTGGGTGACTGATGTGATCATCACCTACTGCTAGCGTATTGACGTGTCTTTAGAGTCCCACACAGAAGTTCCCTGGTTCAAGCGAAACGAAGTAGGATACATATGTGATATGTGTGTGGGCCTGATTAAATACATGTATGTGATACCGTATTGTAATCTGGCAGTTATCTGTTATCGGTTCGGTTATATGTGATATAACCAGATTGTCGAATCAAGTGTTGGTTGATATACAAATAAATGATATTAGTTGGTCATATGTGATATAACCGAATTATTAAATCAAGTGTTGATTTAATAATGTGATATATATTATATGTGATATAATTATATCTTAACTAATATCATTAGCTCACTAATTATTCTTCATAATATATATATTAATATATATGATATATATATATAATAATGAAGCATGGCTTGATTTTCTATTTTTGAGAAAAATAGAAATGATGTGTAAATTGAGAGCATGGTTGCAAGCATGGGAGTTATATTTGTTTATTCATCTTGACTTACTATTCAAGCATGGTTGCAATTTTATATTGCAAAATTCCATGCTTGAATGAGTGGGGGTCAAGAGTTGCCATTCATTCTTTGCTCATTCTCAACACTTAGCCATTTTTCCTTAGTTGCTCTCATGGTTGCTCTCTAGCTTCTTCATCTTTCTCATTGCCATTATTCAAGCTTCAACCCTCACATGAGATGTGAATCGTGAAGCTTGAACACAAACATGTGAGCTTTAACATCCCCTACTTTACCATCCTACACTTGACCAGCGATCGATTGTAGCGTGTTTCCTATGCTAAAGAGTTTAGTGTAGATGTAGCTTGAAGTGGAGGGACTTCGCGTGGATCATCTTCGGCACGAAGGTCATCAGAGGAAGCTCGTCCAAAACCTCAAGTGGAGCATAGTGGAGTCGCGGGACTACTACACGGAGCATGTGAAGTGAAGGACTCGAATTACAAAGGTTGTATGCTATTTTATTCTCTTTAGTTCATTACATCACAAAAGCAAACCATAATATTCTAGTAAAGATCTTGTTAGTCTAACTTAGCACCTAATAAAATTAAAATTTGGCATGCTTGATGCCTCTAGAACTTCATGGTGGTGCTAAGGTCGACTTTCAGGAGATTGTTAGGAATATGTATGCCCTAGAGGCCATTATTGTATGATATAGTAGATGCTTGGACATATATATATATAGGACTTTCTTACACGACATGATAGTATTCTATCTGGTTTCTCTTTATCTTAACATGTACACTTGTATTATTATACTGTCTTTCTGATACATGTTGATAAAGCACTTAGGATGTAGGCTTGACTACCAAGACTATGATGCAGATCATACTAGTGGGGCTTGTGTAGTCCACAAGCACATCCTTTAACAGTTCCTAGTCAAGAGAGTATCGAGACAGCGCATCGATATTCCAGAGTAGACTGGTGTGTATGTTTCTTGACCCTGTATGGGGCGATGGTTGATCCTACAACCATTGGTGTTTGACATCAAAGATTGTACACAGGTGCTCATTAGAGAATGGGTACACCGAACAGGACTCGCCGAGAACTCCTAGATGGTACCATACTTTTCGTCAGATAGCAGTTCTCTGGTGACACTTGTACAGGTTAGTCTGTAGACCCGAGATCGTCATACAGTCTTGTGTGGTTCCCACTGTGCTTTGATTTTCTCCCTACCACGGCTCAAAGGAGTCGTGCAAACAGGTGGATTTTGGGTACAGTCCCGAGTCACATGGAGGCAATGAGCGATAGGAAGGGTTTCGTCTCTCCCGGTATAGGGAGTTGATGCTGCGCTATGCTCAATTGGCTATAAAAGCAAGTCCCTGGTCAGGGCTGATGAGATTTACCGGTAAGTGTTATCAGTAGTTTCTCGAAAGGTTATAGGCCACACATCGGCATGATTTATCAAGTTACTGGGGTCTGACGATTCTACCCCCGGACTCGATATGCAAAATATCAGACGAAGAGACCGGACTATATGGTAAGTGTTGCTTATAGGCTTTAAGAGAGTTTGGACAAGCTTCCTTGTTGATCTTCTATTCGTTCAATAGCTGGGTAGCAGTTACGTCCAGCTAGTATTGTTGACGGCTTGTGGGTATCTGATGTGATCATTACCTACTGCTGGCGTATTGACGGGTCTTTAGAGTCTCACACAGAGGATTCCTAGCTCAAGCGAAACAAAGTAGGGCACATATGGAGATATGTGTGGGTGCTTGATTTGATATGAGTATGTGATACCGTATTCTAGTCTCGCGATATTTTATATCAGTCGGGTAATATGTGATATAACCGGATTATTGAATCAAGTGTTGATTCAATGATATAAGTATATGTTGATTCTATATTTGATATTAGCCGGATTATATTTGATATAGCCGGATTATTGAATCAAGTGTTGATTTAATAATTTGATATATATATATATATATATATATGTTATATTTATATATATATATTAACTAGTATTGAATAGTAGACAGTTATATGTGATATAACCGGATTATTGAATCAAGTGTTGATTTAATAATTTGATATACATATATACATGATATTAGTCGGTTATATATGATATAACCGGATTATTGAATCAAGTGTCGATTTAATAATTTAATATATATATTTGATATATGTATATATATGAACTAATATTAGCTCACTAAACATTTTCTTCTCATTATATATATTAATATATATGTGATATATATAATTATATATATTATTTATTTTATCATGATTGATGATACATAGAACTAGAATGTATGAGAATCACACTCGAAGTGAGATGAGTAGTGTTTCCTGATTTAAAATCAGGAAAGCTTATGGGAAAAGCTTCAAAAGAGGGTCACGTGATTACACGTGACCAGCGGTCACATATTGACACGTGACACCTAAACGCATCATCAAGGCAAGTTCAGTTTCCTGGTCACATTGAAGAAAAGAGGCTTCAGAAAGAGTCACGTGACCGGGGTCACGTGGCGACACATGACATTTGAGAGCAAGCGTCAAAGGCACACCGGTTACCTAATCAAGTCAAGAAAAAAGGCTTCAGAAGAGGTCACGTGCTCCCACGTGACCAGGGTCATGTGTTAGCACGTGACGTTCAAAGCAGTGGAATTGTTCTCCAGTAAAACCAAGGAAAGAAGCGCCAGACAGGGGTCACGTGCTCACACGTGACCAGGGGTCACGTGGTAGCACGTGACGGTTAAGCAGCCATCAGAAGACAGAGCGCAAAAAGAAAGAGGAAGGCTCATTCCAAGGGGGTCACGTGTCCACACGTGACCATGGGTCACGTGGTCACACGTGACCGGCTTTCAAAGCCCATTTTGACGACAGAATTAAATTCTGAAGGAGATTTGAATCTTTCCAAAGGAAAGTGATTATCTAAGACCAATCGAATTAAAGATTCAGAAGTGATTTAAATATCATCTATCTATGGAAAATCTCGGGTTTGGAAAGATTTCCCCCTTAAATCTAACCAAAATAACAAAGGAGAATCTCTGGATTTAAAATCCAACGGTGAATAAAATTCACCTAATAATCCAAAGGTCCAGAACGAATGAAGGATGCAAATCAAATCTCTCAATGAAGATTCGTCACAAAACTAATTTATTCGGCTGCTTCTCCTATAAATAGGAGCCAAGAGATACAAAAGGGGGATATATACGCAGAGGGAAGAAAAAGGAGAGAGCCTGGATACTTTGAAGGAACTTGGATCTTCTGCAAACGAAAACCCTAGGTAAGAAAGGGAAGGCTTTCTGAAAGAAAGAGAACTCAATTCTCAACAGAGTTTAACTCTGATATATGAAACAGAAGAACATATTTCTTCTCTCTTTGATAGAGGATCTGTAAAGAGCACATCTCCCCCTAAAGTTGAGAATTTAATTCTCGATGGGTTGAGATCCTGCCATGCAGATCCAAAACATAGAGAGGGAATGCAAGCACGAGAATTTAATTCTCACAAAACTATGGGAATTTAATTCCTTTAAAATAAAATTAGGGCTTGACCCTATATCATGGGGATTTAATTCCTTCAGAACAAAGAGAAACAGGGTTTAACCCTAATTAAGAACTTAGTTCTGTTGAAACAACGGGAATTCAATTCCCTTAATCATAATTTAACAGGGACTGGAAGTTTAATTCTTTAAAAAGCTTTTATTAGGGTTTAACCCTATTTAGTTCTTCACATAAACGAGGAATTTAATTCCCACAGAAGATTCAGGGTTCAATTCTACTCCAGAATACAAGTCTTCAAAAGGAAGTAGGAATTTAATTCCTCTGAAATTTAAAGCTCGAGGAATTTAATTCCTGAAAAAGGAGTAACAGATCTTCTAAACAACATAGAGGCAGGGTCACGTGTCACCATGTGACCCCCCAAAAAGATCTACAGAAAGCCCCTTTGAGGCAGCACCCCACGTGACCCACGTGACCCTCGGCAGAAGCGTTAACATATAAGCATTTGAATGCCCGTCACGTGATGACACGTGATACTCTGAAAAATGCGATAATCTCAGCAGAATTAATGAAGGGAGGGCGCTCTCACGTGTTGCTACGTGACCCCTCTTGCCTTAGTGTTTAACACTAAATCGAAACTCCCGAATCCAATGTTAAAACAACTGTTGGGCCTTAGTGGTCAACACTAATCAAAAACTTTACTTGCAGTGTTCAACACTGATTACTTTAGTGTTTAACACTAATTTGAGGGCTCAGGTGCCAGTGCTTGATACCGATCTGTTTTAGTGTTTAACACTAATTTGAAAGCCTTGTCGCTGGTGTTTAACACCAATTATCTCTTAGTGTTAAACACTAACCTAATTCCCAGTGTTCAACACTGATTGCTCTGAAGTGTTTAACACTAGGCTTTGGCCCGATTGGCTAAAGGGATAGAGGCAAAGCCTCTCCCTCAGTGGACCAACAAGAAATCAATATTCCAGACCTGACCGGACTCAGCCCAAGCTGGCCATAAGTTCTTAATTCGTGATTAACTGGGCCAATGGGCTCATAACATAATTAATCAGTCTTGACCCAAATTGGGCCAAGGACTATTTAATCCACTCCGGTTCTAGGGTACATCTCTTCACTCCTTTGATACTTGGCATTGTAATCCCTCAATGTCTTCAAAGAGGTGACGGGTCCCGACGACCACCCACGATATGGACTGTGGGGTCCTTAAACCCATGTTTAATGCAAAATTCCTGGTCACGTGGAACGCGGATAACGTCACTCTTTGACCCCGCGGAAAACGCCCAGAGCGGAGCCTAGTCCTCGCCGAGCACGGCAGTGAACCCGTGTGAAGCATCTAGTGCAAAATTCCTGGTTACGTGGAACGTGGATAACGTCACTCTTTGACCCCGCGGAAGACGTCCAGAGCGGAGCCTGGTCCTCGCCAAGCACGGCAGTGAACCCGTGTGAAGCATCCAGAGCGCACACCGGACTGTGGAGTCCTTAAACCCATGGACTATGACGTCCTTAACCTCGACCGAGATGTCTTAAAACTACCCATCGACCGAGATGTCTTAAAACTACCCGTGGACCGCAATGTCCTTAAACTACCCATGGACCGCAATGTCCTTAAACTACCCATGGACCGCAATGTCCTTAAACTAGAACAATAGAGCCCCTATATGCTCTTTTGTCGGATCTAAACGGTCCCGTTTAAGTTGATCTTAGCCTCAAAGATGGCTAACGAATCCTTAAACCTTCAAGCAGACTGGACTATGAATCCCCCAAATTAACTCTGGCTCAAGGGTACATCTCTGAACCCCTCTGACACCCGTCGTTGTACTCCTTCAACGTCGTCAGAGAGGTGACGGGTCCCGACGGCCACACACATACGATGGACCACTATGTCCCTAAAACTGGAACAATGGAGTCCAAACGCTCCTTTGTCGGATCTAAACGATCCCGTTAAGTTGATCTTAGTCTCAAGCTAGTCTAACGTATCCTTAACAAACGTTTGAGTTGATCTTAGCCTCGAGAATGGCTGACGTATCCTCAAACCAAACCCCCAAACCCAAATCTAAGATAAACACGGATTTGTACTAGTCCACGCCCTACGGGCGACGACATAACCCAGTCTCCGTAAACAATCCACGGGCAACAAAACATAAAACAAACACACACGACCCGAAGTGACCATCTGGAGAAGGAGAAAGTTGTTATCGCGATGCGGTAGCGTAATTAACTGCAGGGGCTTGCGCCTGCAGGGAAGAGCGTCCCCACAATCAAAAACCCCTCAAATGAGGGGGAATCTGACGAAGTCTGCTACATCGGCCACATCCGTCTAAACCTTCGATGCACGGTGCCATAAACAACTTGGCATCTTCGGAGAGGTGGACGGATAGCACCAATCAGGATCTGCCCCGATCCTCAGGCACGGACGCCCGAGTCTAGGCCGCCGTTCGGAGGGGAACAGATTCTGGCATGCCCGGTGGGACCTTTTCCTCTTTCCACTCCACACTTCGTATGTCGTGATTCGCGAACCAATCGCGGTCCGCTAATGGTTACCCTTGGGTTTCAAGATACTAAGAATTGGCGTCTTGCTTATTGCAGAAAGCAAAGGATCGATGGCTTCTACTTCTGCGAAATCCTCCAACTGCTCAAACTGCAATTGCGACCAACGCTCTAACTCGCCAGGAGGTATAGCCTATGGACCCCAAGCTGCTTCGTTGTTCACAATGCCGGTGGACCAAGTGACTCAAGCCACTACCGGATTGTTCTTTAGGACTATACATCCCCCCATCAAGCTTCGTGGCGCCGGTGCTGACAAAGGAAGCTCTCAGGAAGTCGGTCTTTGATCGTCTTACCCCTGCCGCGGCTCCTCTCAACGAGTCGCCCAACGTCAACGCCTCGGTCTTCTCTAGATTGGGCCAGAAATCTTGCGAACTCATCATGGGGCCTACAATCTCAGAGGAGGCTACTTCTAAGAAAGTGGCCGCTCCTACCCCCGAAATTGCCAAGGTGGCTTCTCCGGCCAAAAAGTCGGTCTTTACAAGATTGACGGCTTCATCTCCCGCTCCTGCTGCACAAAGGACATCGGTCTTTGACAGGCTAACACCAGCAGCGACCCCCCACCTACACAGGGGGCAAGACGAAGCCATTCTCACCGCTAAACCAACGCCGTCCGCTCGACACGCTCGACGTCGCCATTGGCGCCGAGTAAGGAAGGCTGGGGGCAACTCCCCCTCCGGGTTAACTCCACCAGCCCCGATGACAGAAGTTAATGCTGCTGTTCCAACTGGGAACAGCTTCGAAATGCTAAATAAGGTGCGAAGGAATTCTCCTACTGCAGTGCTGAAGAGGTCTCCTCCCCCGTTAAAAAAGGTTGTGGAAATAGAATCAGAACAGCCCCAATCTCCTCAACGGCTGTCTTCCAAAATCTATAAGGTTTGGCGGCAGGCCTGAGACTCGATCATCGATCCAAACTCCTCCCGCCAGCACAAGAAGCTGAAAATCCAACCGGAAGCTGGACACCAGGCTAAACCCCGAAAGGCTGTCTGGGCGCCCACCTCAACGGCCCCCTCAACCTCCATGGCTCATAAAAAGAGGAAGCCAGAGAAGACCCCCCAGCGTGCAACAACAGCTAAAAGCACTGAGCCCAAACGCCCTAAGTCTGGGGGCATGAGGGTGCACACTGTTTATATGGCTTTTGGAAAGGAGGAAAGCCGCACCTCTACGGGCCACCGACCGCTGACCCGATCCGTGACGAAAGCCCAGGAGCAGCAACAAAAGCTCCAAGAAATGATGAGTGCTATGGCCGCACTTACCGGGCCAAAAGAAAGCCCAGAAACATCCTCAGACGCGCGCCAAGAAGAAGAAACCGACGCTGAATTCCTTCGCCGGATACTGGAGAAAAAGGACAAAGAGGCTGCTGAACAAGCAGCCAACATACAACGTATGGGCCTTCTCTTCCAAGATATGATAGGAATGATGATCCAGCAGGACTTGCCCGCCGAAGATCCCCCAATCGTTCTTGAAGACGACCGAGGAGAAACGTCGAATCCACTGCCGGCCCTCTCAACGGCCAAGGAAGAGGCAATCTCTAAGGCGGACTTGGCTGACTACATAGCCCAGCAAATCCGGGTTCATCACGCGACTGAGGCAGCTGGTCAAGTCGTAAAAACGGGCCGGCCGTATCCAAGCGGGTACGACCAAATCAAATACCCACCGGGTTATACAATACCAAAATTCCACGTGTATAAGGGGACCGGCAATCCCCATCAACATGTTGCCCGGTTCAGGGCCCTCTGTGGTAACACTGGAGGCGATGATAAACTGTTGCTCCGACAGTTCGTGGGCAGCTTATCAGAAACAGCGTTCGAATGGTATTCAGAACTCCCGAACGATTCTATCAAGACGTTCGCTGAAATGGAGCTGCTATTCACTCAGCGATTCGCAAGCGCCAGCGAACGCACTCCAATAACTGCATTGATTAACGCCAGGGTAAAACCAGGCGAAACCTGGGTCCAGTATGCTATACGCTGGCGGAACTTGTGGTCGAGATGTGAACAACGCATTGAGGAGGCACCCGCAGTGGGCATGTTCGTGGGAACCCTAGACCCCCACGCAACTATCTCCCAGTTTATGATGTTCTTTAAGCCAACCACATTCCAGGCTTTAATCGACAAGTTGGCTCAGATGGACCAGATGGGTCATAGACCACCTCCCCCGAAGTCGGAACCTCGGAATGACAAAGGTAAAGGGAGGGCGACCTTCGTCGCAAATGCCCAACAGCAACCTAACGCCCCGAAACCGGCGGATCAATTGGAAGAAAGACGCCGGTATTATAATGAAAAGATGAAGCGTCCCTACTCGTTCCCACGAGACAAGACAAAACGGTTATTCGAGCTGGCAATACGCAACAGACTTATAAACCTACCAAATCCAAGGCGACCGCCACAACCCACCGAGGTGAATAACCCTAACTATTGCCCTTACCATCAAACGGTAAGTCATCCGATTGAAGATTTCTTCGTCTTCAAAGGATGGATTGAAGATCAATACCTCCAGGGGAAGTTTATACTGTCCGAGAAGTGGAAGGTGAGCCCACCACAACCGCAAACTCCTAAGAAAATAGATACATTGGGGGCAACCTGCTCCTTTATTGAAGAAGCTCCATGGGAGGTCGTGCTATCAACGAAAACAAAAAGAATGCTGAGAGACCTTCACGCGTGCCCTGCGATCGAATGGAAAGACCCTCTTGAACCTCAAATTATCGAGGGGATGTTAAGACCCCGCACAACTACGAAGACTCGTGATAAGGGCCCAAATACTCACGCCCAGCCGTCAAAAGCTTCGAAGAAAAAGAAGAAGAAATCCAAGAAGCCCGCGAAGCTTGGAGACGAGCGCACGAAATTGCAAAAGCAAATCGACGCGCTGGAAGAATACAATCAAAAGGCGCGAACCCCTGTCACACTGCAAGAGTTCCTCAACCACATCTTTCAAGAGGGAGATGATGAAGAGAGCTCATCGGATGAATCCGAAGAGTATGTGGCGAGTTGTAACGTAATCTCCCACTCGTTTACCGATGATGAGAAAACTCCTGACACTAAGAAGCTGGAGGCAGAACCTGAACCAGAGCGTGCGTGGCTGACATATGAAATGATCAATGCCTTTCTAGACGAAATTCGTCTAAAAAGTAAGGCGGATCAGGAACATGAGATGGCAACGTCAGAAAGAACCAAATGCAGGCGACTGAATGAAAGAGTTGAACTACCCCCGCCAGATCAAAAGGCGTCCGAAGTAGACAAAAAGATATTCAAGACGAGGAAAAGGTTTGCCAAAGCCATGTCAATGGGGATGAAGCTACCACCCTCGGAAGGGAATACACACGATGGGACGGAGAGGCACCCTAATTATTGCGCATATCATCGGAGAGTCTTGCACCCCACGGAGGAGTGCGACGCCTTTAAAATATGGTGGCAAGGATATGTTACTCGTCGACAACATTTTAAGCGCATGAAACGCAAGAGCCGTCGGGAGCGAAGAAGCACTGTCGACGGGCAACAGAACTACTGGCAGCTGTGACATGGTTAACGTCGGGGGGTCACAAATTCTCACCTTTGGGAGCGACTCTGATGAAGAAATGACTCTGGGCCCTCTCTTTAAAGAACCCGTGTTAGGGAAAGAGGAGGAATCGGAGGCCTGCGAGAATATTCAGCTGCGCAATCGCACACTCCCAGAAAAGAATCTCGGGCCCGTGAGCAGAAAAGATAAGGGAAAGGAAAAGGTCATTGAAGATATCACTTTAGATGACCAAGTCACGAAAGAACTAACTACCAGAGACCCTCCTAAGAAGGGTAAGGTGGACTATAACATCCTCGCGCACTTAAGGAAGCTACCTTCTCAGCTTAGCATCCTTGATGCCCTCCTATTGTCAAAAGAATCGCGAGACTCACTAATTAAGGCGTTGCAAGAACCTGAACAATTCCAAGCCTTCCTCGCCACTGAAAGGATGAAAGACAACCTGGAGGAAGTGCATACGGCCGACGTCACTTTCGGTGATGAAGACCTCCTTCTCGGGACGTGCGACCACAACCGTCCCCTATATGTCTCCGGATACTGCCATGACATCAAGATAGGCAAGATCCTGGTGGATAATGGATCCTCCGTCAATCTCCTTAATGTTCGGGTGTTGAAGGAAATCTGCATGAGTGTGCAACACCTCGCTCGTGACAAAATTACTATCTCCGGTTTCGATTCACAGTCGTCACGGACTCTCGGATCTGTGATATTAACATTACGCTTTGGACTTGTCGTCACAGACATCAAATTCAATGTCATTGACGCCAAGACTTGCTACAACGCCTTGCTCGGCCGTCCTTGGCTACACGAATACAACATCGTCCCTTCTACACAACATCAGTGTATGAAGTACTTTAAGGATGGTTTCGAGTATACCGTAACAGGAGAGTTAAATCCATTCTCCGTGAACGAAGTCCGCAAGTACGAAGATGCGAAATACTTTTTGCCAGACTTCGAAGATACAGAAAGGTGTCGCAACTCGGAGAACAAAGTCGCCGCCACCATCCCTGTTTTCGGAAGCGATACCGAAGAAGAGGAAGAGATAGTTTATACAGGGCCATCTCAGCGTAACAACCTGGGGACGCCCGCCCCCGTGTTGGTCTTCGGAAGTGATTCAGAAGATGAAGTTAATGCCGTATTCTCCAATCGGCTGTCAATGCAAGCACCCCTTGGCGATGACCATAGTTTGCAAATCACCATGGTACCGCGAGAACACTACAAGGATCTCGACACGCTACAAGCTCACAATGTGCAAGACCTGCAAACATTTTACATCCCTCCTAGGCAAAGGGGTGAGAAGGTGATCCTATTCTACCGATCCTCAGAATCGAAAGTAGAGAAAGAGATCTGGCATGGCGCGGATGCTACACCTGACAGGCTTCAACCCATCCGTCTGCCCAGATACTATACAAATGGATTAAAGAAGCTATTGAGGCACCAAGGGGTACCCTTAAAACAAACTGTTCGACAGGCTCGGTTCTACAACAGGATTTGGGATGTCCCTGGGACCCAACGCAAATTGCCCAACGGGAAAATGGAAACACTCGGGCTTGGATACGCGAGAGCCGGAAAACGGGAGCGAGCCCACAGCAGCTACGCTATATATACCTTTGATGAAGAAGAGGACGCCCTGTCAGGAGATGCCGACCCCTCATCAAAACTAGACCCCGCGATTGAAGCGCCAAGTCCGTCGTTTGAAGAACGAATGGGCAAGCCTATCAGGAAAGTGGGTCAGAAAGCTCGGGAAGACCACAGCCGCGAAATGGCCATCTACGAGAAGGCCAGGACGCAACGTCTATTTCAACAGACTGCAAAAGACAAAGATGTTCATCCTTGTCAACCCATCATGCAAAAGGCCCGATGTGGAGACGGAAATAAATTAAGAAGTGGGAAGAGGAGCCGACAACAACGACGCAGGATTAGAGGGTTACGGGTACTGCGCGGCTCGGATTCGTCCCTCATGGAGAAGATGAGTCGAGCGTACTCCTTCCCCCGGGACAAGACGGAGAAGTTACTCAAGCTCGCTTTAGAACATCAAATGATCGCGCTCCCAGAGTCTAGACACCCTGAGCAAGTTAACAAGGCTTCTCATTTGAGCTATTGCTCCTATCACCGAGCCATGGGACATCCTACCGAAGACTGCTTCACCTTCAAGAACTGGGTCGAGGATCAGTACCAACGGGGCAGATTCGCTTTATCCAACAGCTGGAGGGTAACGCCGCCACAAAAGCATGAACCCAAAGCCGCAAGAGAAAAACCGGATCCACCTCAGTCCTGGGAGCGGATTCGCACCTGTTATACGATTACGACATTAAAATAAGAGCACGAGAACATGGATGACTTTCCCCAATGCTTTGAGAACAGCGATGACGAGGTGATCTCAGAATTTCCGCCAGCTCCGAGAGAACTGGAAGATGGTATACATACTACGGCGGATAACCTCAGAAAAATTGAGTTGGGATCGGCAGATGACACACGACCGACATTTGTCAGCGAGCTACTCTCTGAAGAAAAGGTGGCCGCGTTAAAAAACGTGCTTCTACGGAATAAAGACTGCTTCGCGTGGAACTACTCTGAGATGCCAGGATTAGATCCGGAGGTCGCTGTGCATAAATTAGCAATCTCCCCAGATATCAAGCCAGTCAAGCAGGCGCCAAGAAGGATGCGACTCGAGCTTGAGATGAGCATCAACGCCGAAGTCAAGAAGCTGATCGATTCTGGATTTATTCAAGAAGTTCAATATCCCGACTGGATCGCCAATATCGTCCCGGTAATGAAGAAGAATGGGACGGTACGCATATGCGTGGATTTCAGGGATCTCAATAAAGCCTGTCCAAAGGATGATTTCCCAGTACCGGTAACCGAGCTAATGATAGATAACACGTCCACTCACGAGGTTTTCTCCTTTATGGACGGTTCGTCAGGATACAATTAGATAAAGATGCATCCCGAAGACCAGAAGCACACCGCTTTCCGGACCCCTTTGGGTATATTCTGCTATAGGGTTATGCCCTTTGGTCTAAAGAACGCTGGCGCTACCTATCAAAGGGCCATGACAAAGATCTTCGATGACCTCATACATGACATCGTTGAATGCTATATCGATGACCTCGTAGTAAAGAGCATGTCATACGAAGAGCATTTAAAGCATCTGGAGACTGTGTTTCAACGCCTTCGGCAATATAATTTGAAAATGAATCCCCTCAAATGCGCGTTTGGAGTCTCCTCGGGCAAATTCCTGGGATTCATCGTTCGACACCGAGGTATTGAAATAGATCCGTCGAAGATTAAAGCGATCATGGAAATACCTCCACCAAGAACCATCAAACAGTTGCGGTCTCTCCAAGGGAAGCTCGCATACATCCGGCGATTTATCGCAAATCTTTCAGGCAAATGCCGTCCTTACAGCCACCTGATGAAAAAGGGAACTCCGTTCGTTTGGGATCACAAATGCCAAGGTGCACTAGACGAGATCAAGCAATACCTGCAGAACCCTCCGGTGTTGGCTGCGCCGGCCAAGGGAAAACCCCTCATTCTTTATACAACCGCCCTCGAAGGTTCCTTGGGCGCATTATGGGCGCAAGAGAACGATCAGGGGAAAGAGAGAGCACTCTACTACTTAAGTCGAGTTTTACTGGGGGCAGAAAGCAATTACTCTCCCATTGAAAAACATTGCTTGGCATTAATCTTCGCGATAACAAAGTTCAGGCACTATGCGTTGGCACACGAAGTCTGTCTCATTTCGAAGGTGGACCCTCTTAAATATCTGATGTCAAAAGCCATATTGACGGGACGACTCGCTAAATGGGCCCTGCTCTTGATGGAGTTCTCGATAATCTATCAACCTCTCAAGGCAGTGAAAGGCCAGGCCATTGCTGACTTCCTCGCTGAGCACCCGATACCGGCCGATTCTCCTCTGAATTGTGATTTGCCGGACGAGCATGCATTTGATGCGATTAGCGGCAGAAGCACCCGATGGGAACTCTATTTCGATGGAGCGTCCTCCGTAAAGAAACAGAAACAAGGTATCCCAATGATCAAATCGGGGATAGGCCTCATCTTTGCAACTCCACAAGGAGGGATAATGCGCTTCGCCTTCTCCTTAACAGAGCCGAGGACAAACAATGAGGCTGAATATGAAGCTCTGATAGCAGGCCTCGAAATCGCCATCGACATGGGAATTGAAGACCTCCTTATATACGGGGATTCTCAGCTAGTTGTTAGTCAAGTAAATGGTGACTACCAAACGTGCAAGCCGGAGTTGGTAAAGTACGGCGAAAAGGTGCAACAACTATTGATCCAAATTCCCTCCTATACTTTGGAGAATATACCGTGCGCGGAAAACAGTAAAGCAGACGCGTTAGCCAAACTTGCTAAAGAACTGGCGGACGAAAACCTCGATGATGTAAGAATCGTGGTACAAAGCCGTCGAGTGCTCACCCCGGCAGAAATACCTCCGACATTATATAAAGAGAAGGGAGCGACTGAGCAGACAACCCTACAAATAAAAGACCATGAGAAGGCCGAGGACTGGAGGGAAATCTTCATAGACTACTTTAAGTCCCACCGAATGCCCAAAGAAGCATCCTCAAGACATCAGCTCATGAAACGGGCTCTATCTTTTGCTTTCGTCAACGATACCCTATACAAGAGATCGTTTGATTCTCTATGGCTGAGATGCTTAGGACCCGACGAAGCAGAAAGAGTCATTCAGGAAGTTCACGACGGACTTTACGGTTCTCACCAAGCAGGCCCAAAGATGAAGCTAAAAATTAAACGGATGGGTTACTACTGTCCCACGATGATCCAGGACTGCCTCGAGTATGCGAAGCAATGCCACTCGTGCCAGATCCACGGAGACTTTATCCACCAACATCCGAATCCACTACACCCAACGGTGGCTAGTTGGCCATTCGAAATGTGGGGGACTGACATAGTCGGCCCCATCGAGCCAGCATCATCCCGGGGACATCGTTTTATCCTGGCGACAACTGATTACTTCTCCAAATGGGCAGAAGCAATACCACTGAGGGAAGTAAAGACGGAGAATATCCTCCATTTCTTCAAGATGCACGTTATCTATCGGTTCGGAACCCCACGGCGGATTATCTCCGATAATGGGCCAGCCTATCGAAGCCATAAGATTAGCCGCTTCGCGCAGCAGCACAATATAGACTGGAGATATTCTTCAGTTTACAACCCACGAGCTAACGGTCTGGCCGAGGCCTTCAATAAGACCTTGACGAAGATCATAAAAAAAGACCGTTTCCCGGAATAAGAGAGACTGGCACGAGAGGTTGCAAGAAGCCCTTTGGGCTTATCGAACTACATTCAAGACAGCCAACACAACGCCGTACGCATTGGTATTTGGGACGGAAGCAGTACTCCCCCTTGAGATAAAGTTACCCTCTCTACGAGTGGCAGTCCACCACGAGCTGACGGAAGAAGAAAATGCTCACCTTCGGCTTGAGGAGCTTGATGCTCTCGACGAAACCCGGCTCATAGCGCAACAACATCTAAAAGCCTACAAAGCAAAGATGACGCGCTCGTACGAAAGATTGACCAGGCCGAGGACATTCCGCCAAGGCGAACTCGTGCTAGTGGTCAAGAGACCTATGATCCCCAATCGTGCCAAACGGGGAAAATTTGAGCCAAACTACGAAGGCCCTTACATCATCGACAAGGTCTACCAGGGTGGAGCCTATCTACTCATGGACATGCACGGTGAAAGACCTTTCAGGCCAATAAACGGCCGTTTCTTAAAGAAATACTACGCTTAATGAGCCATAGCCTGGGTCAATGATAGATGACGACGACTATGTCCGCTCGCTATCTTCCTAGGCTCAGACTTTACAAGCAGCAGCCGGCCTTCCGTAAAGACGGACCGAAACGTCCTTAAACTAAAGACGGACCGAAACGTCCTTAAACTAAAGACGGACCGAAACGTCCTTAAACTAAAGACGGACCGAAACGTCCTTAAACTAACGATGGACCGAAACGTCCTTAAACTAACGTTGGACCGAAACGTCCTTAAACTAACGCCGGACCGAAACGTCCTTAAACTAACGCCGGACCGAAACGTCCTTAAACTAACGCCGGACCGAAACGTCCCTAAAACTACTACCGCAGCATCGTCAGGCTGACGAGATGAGAAAGAAAAAATAAAAAATATATGAAAAAGAATAAAAAAACGGTATGTCCATAAGCAAAATGGGCACGGATGAAAACCCGACAGGGCTCCGTGAGTAAAAACGGCAGGACTACCGGCGAGTGTTTGTGAAAACCCGAAAGGGCGCAACCTCGTTAAAAGACACTTATAGGGTCCTCTCGACCTTGTAAGGAGAAACCACCCGCGTGAGATCCTTACGACTCACAAAGGAGCAACACACTTAGGGATCCTCACGATTCCTAAGGAGAAAATACACTTACGAGATCCTCACGACTCGTAAGGAGAACTCTCTTGTGGGACCCTCACGGCTCATAAGACTTGAAAGTCTTAAGTTACAGAAACCTGAACCTGTTCTTAAGCAAATCCTCCACAACCTTCGATATTGCCCTACAATGGATTCAAGACTGACCCCTTGTATACAATCCACGGGCGCGAATAAACATTTCCCCAGCAAAGTCCCACCCGTGACTAGGGATATGTCCATATAATGAGCAGCCCTTGTAGGCCCTCTCGACCCATAAGGAGAAAGCCCTCTTGTAGGATCCTTACGACTTACAGGGGAACACGCTTAGGAATCCTCACGATCCCTAAGGAGAAAATACACCTGCAAGATCCTCACGACTTGTAGGGAGAAATACCTTTGTGAGACCTCTTACGGCTCATAAAGTCAAAAGCCTTGGTCGACAGGACCCTTAACCCTGTTTGCTGAGCCACCTTTGTTCGTCATCGACAAAGGCAAATGATGATTCGCTTCTGGCAACATTCCAGTTGTAGCGGGTGCTGATGCCGAAATCGGTGCCTAAAATCCAGGGCTCGCAGCGAAAAAGCTAGCAAGCCACACATGCCTACAAAATAGCCGAAGTGATGGGGCAACTTGCAATAAAAAGCAGCAAGTAAAAATGAAGGCATAAAAAATAGCCGAAATGATGGGGCAACTCGCAATAAAAGCAGCGAGCAGAAAATAAATAAATAGCCGAAACGATTGGGGACCGCGAAAAATAGCCGAAATGATGGGGCAATCGCGACCTTTGCGATATAAAAAGCTGAATGATAGAGCATCGCGGAAAAAGAAATAAAATAGAAGTGAAATCCTCGCCCCACAGGTGGTGTTACATCTACCTCTGTATACAATCCAGGGGCGCAACAAAGAAGGGATCATACTCCTTCCCCAGGTTTCACCAAAGAAAGAAGCTAAATCTCGACGGGCCATAAGCACCTAGAGATCATCTCGTCGTTCGTCTCATGGCAGCAGACACAACTTCAAGCTAAGCGAACAACGGCAACTCCCAGTTCCATGGCTCGGTGGTATACACATCGCCAACAGTCAAACCTCCATCCCGTGAATGCGGATACAATCAGCAAAATTCCTGGTTACGTGGAAAGCGGATAATGTCACTCTTTGACCCCGTGGAAAACGTCCAGAGCGGATCCTGGTCCTCGCAGAGCACGGCAGTGAACCCGTGTGAAGCATCCAGAGCGGAGCCTAGTCCTCGCCGAGCACGGCAGCGAACCCGTGTGAAGCATCTAGTGCAAAATTCCTGGTTACGTGGAACGCGGATAATGTCACTCTTTGACCCGGTGGAAAACGTCCAGAGCGGATCCTGGTCCTCGCAGAGCACGGCAGTGAACCCGTGTGAAGCATCCAGAGCGGAGCCTAGTCCTCGCCGAGCACGGCAGTGAACCCGTGTGAAGCATCTAGTGCAAAATTCCTGGTTACGTGGAACGCAGATAATGTCACTCTTTGACCCGTGGAAAACGTCCAAAGTGGAGCCTAGTCCTTGCCGAGCATGGTAGTGAACCCGTGTGAAGCATCTAGTACAAAATTCCTGGTTACGTGGAACGCGGATAATGTAACTCTTTGACCCCGTGGAAAATGTCCAGGAGCGGATCCTGGTCCTCGCAGAGCACGGCAGTGAACCCGTGTGAAGCATCCAGAGCGGAGCCTAGTCCTCGCCGAGCACGGCAGTGAACCCGTGTGAAGCATCTAGTGCAAATTCCTGGTTACGTGGAACGCGGATAATGTCACTCTTTGACCCCGTGGAAAACGTCCAGAGCGGAGCCTAGTCCTCGCCTGAGCACGGCAGTGAACCCGTGTGAAGCATCTAGTGCAAAATTCCTGGTTACGTGGAACGTGGATAACGTCAATCTTTGACCCCGCGGAAAACGCCCAGAGCGGAGCCTGGTCCTCGCCAAGCACGGCAGTGAACCCGTGTGAAGCATCCAGAGCAAATACCGGACTGTGGAATCCTTAAAATCCACGGACTATGACGTCCTTACCTCGACCGCGATGTCCTTAAAACTAACGATCAACCACCCCTATTCCTTACAGATTTTTGCCTCGGTTTAAGGGTACATCTCTTCACTCCTTTGATGGCTGGCGTTGTAATTCCTCAACGTCTTCAAAGAGGTGACGGGTCCCTGCAACCAAACATCGGACTGTGGAGTCCTAAATCCACGGACTATGAGGTCCTTAACTTGACCGTGATGTCTTAAAACTAACATCGGACTGTGGAGTCCCTAAATCCATGGACTACTGAGGTCCTTAACCTTGATCGTGATGTCTTAAAACTAACAGCGGACTGTGGAGTCCTTAAATCCACGGACTATGAGGTCCTTAACCTTGACCGCGACGTCTTTAAACTACAATATCTGGAGAAACCCCTGACTCCGTAAAACACGGACAAGGGTAACCGCATCCGGCACTTACAAGTCCTCACGACGGGAGGAAAACTCTTTATGAGACCCTCGTGGCTCGTAAAATGCAGAGTCTTAGGAAGCAGATCTTAACCCTGAATCCTGAGCCCATCGCTGTCTTGCAAGGAGATCAAGATAGAATATCCGTAGAATACATTCAATAAAAAGGGGACACACCATTGAGAGGAAAATTGTATCTTTTATTCATAAACCAAAATGGATCCAAAGTACAATTCATGAAAGAAACAAAAAAAAAGATACTCTCATCCATGAGTATGTACAAAGAAGAAAAAAAAAATACAAGTCCTCAAGCCGGCGGGCGGTGCAATAATTTTACCAGCTCATCATTCTGTTGATGAGCCACGGCTTCATGACGCAAGATCTCCAGAAGACGAGCCTCCGCTTGAGCTTGCTGAGCCTAATACGAAGCGAGCCGAGCTTCGAGCTCTTTCCTCGGTGACCTTATGAGCCTCGACCCTCTCACGAGTGAACGTGGCAGCTTTGTCAAGAGCCACCACCTCTTTGATAGACTCCTAAAGCACCCGCCAGAGTTCATACGCTTTGTTGGCCTTGGCAGTAAGACTCGCCTAAAGCTCGCTCAGCGACCAAGCCCCTCTTTCTCGCACAACAATATGTTTACCACGTGTTGCCCTATCAGGCCATGTAAGCTCACTTTCGTGACCACAACCTTGGAAAAAGGACATACACGCTTAAGATCACATAAATGGGCTTCCGGTCGACAGCGATAATCGATCTGAAACGCGTTCACATCACCTGGTATGAAAAGCAATGAGAAAATTTCCAATGTTTATCCTATCGAGCATGTGTTCGCGATTACATGAGCATCCGAAAAAGAAATAAAATTCAAGGCATTAATTTGCATGCGACATGAAGACAATGTTGATAATTAGAGGAAGCTTTCATAAGAGGAACACAAAATTTATTCATGCAAGCGGAAACATACATACGAGTACCGAGCCTACATGGAAGGTCAACATAAAGCATACAAAAAGGAAGGACTAATTAAAAATGTTCTACGCTAACGGAAAAGGTCACCAAATACAGGATCAACGGCGCAGGGATTAATGAAGCAAATGACAAATTCTCCATCTCTCTCTCTGCTTTCTCCAGCACATCGAAGCGACGATTCTCGCGAGAAGTCGCTCCCCATCGGTTGGTGCCATGTTCGTCCGCGAAAGCAAACATAATAGCTCGCCGGGCCTTTATCTCGCTCAGCAGATGAATTGAGCAGTCCTTCAAAGCCTGAGTAATCAGGCACGCTTCATGAAAGCCCTCGAGCTTTTCTTCCGCCGCGTCGAGCATCGCCAGGGTCATCTCCGCCGGGTGAGGAGGGATGTCGGCAAGCACGGTCGCGAGAATCATCTGGAGCCAGAGGGAACCCATCGGGAGGGGAGACCCTCTACAGATCGAGAGCTCGTGCATGGCCGAGTCACATTCGTTGTCAGAAAGGAGGGGGTCCACCAACCGAGCAGCAAAGCGAGGGATCATCTCCTCGAGAGGAACTTCCCATGGCTTGTCGACGAGAATGAAGGCGATTACAAGCCATGGCACTCGTTTCTCCTCAAGAAAAAAAATATATATATGATATGGATCTCTCTGTGAAAGGAAAAGAAGGCTATAGCCTCATATATAATGAAGTGCATTAAGTGCTGGTGCGCGGAAAATCTTGCATGGTGAAATTATTTCCAAGGCCTAAAAAAGGAAAGGCACCGAAAATCAAGGAGATGGAACTATTTCCAAGGCCCTTTTTCTGCACCTAACATTGTGCACTGAAAATATGGCATGAGGAAAATCTTGTGAACAGCCACATCAAGGGATCCCACGTGTAGAACACGTGAGGCCTAAACCTGATGTGCATTTAAAAGGAAAATATGGAGTGGTACCCTGCATGTTAAAAAGCACAAACAACAATAGTAGCAAAATAATAAATCTCAGAGAAAAAGCATGCAAACATACAAGGACACAACAAAACTTATCATCCAGACTTCAAGAAGGCGATACAAAATAAAAAGAAAAACTTTTTACAATGGTAAGGCTTCAGACGCGGGGCATGGGTTGAGAAACTCGAAATTAACTTTATTCAAGATCTTCCAAGCATTTCGAACCTCCCGACTATGCTTTCTCTCACGGTCACAAGCATCGGGGTCCCCGCAGATGTCCTCTACCCTCCGGGTAGGCGCCCAGTATGGCTGATTGCTGAAAAATCTGATGAAGGAGATCAATGAGATTATCCCGCCTTCTCTTTGAGATCAAGCCCATAAGGTACACCGAATGCACCTTATCCTCGGCAGTGTCCAAGGCCCCGAGCGGTATGCCGGCGCAAAAGAGAGGAAGTGCCTCCCGGATTGCCAGCACGATCAGCCTTAGAAGAGAAGAGCGACGGGGGAGTAGCCTATGGTTGTACTCGTCGAAGCGGCTCATGATCTCGGCACACTGAGCATCGGTGAACTCCTGATTCTGACTACGGCCAAAGGGCACGAATATTCCCGTAGGAAATGATTTCGTTGAGATTATACAAATGAGCGTCCATGATACCTGAAATAAAATCAGAACGACTTATTACAAACCCTCTTCTTCTTCACTAATCATAGAATGACAAGGAAACCCCAAGAAGCCTCCGTGTGAAGAAACTGAGTTCTTCATAGGAATTAAATTCCTTATTAAGAAAAGGGAATTAAATTCCAGAAATATTTTTGATGGAATTAAATTCCATGGATTGAAACGCCATCGTCATCTCCTCAAAGACCATCTAAACCCTAAGAGATCTACAGTTTGAGGGTTAAGCCGTTTTATGTCCTTATGGAAAATATGAACGAAAAAGGGTAAAAACCCTAGTTTTGGATTTAAAATCCGGAAAAATGTGAAGGTCCATCGTTGTCCAAGAACATCACCTGAGGAAAAGGGATCCGCCAACAGAGTTAAACTCTGGAAAATGTCAAGACAGAGAACTAAGCTCTGAAAGCGAGAATTAAAATTCTCAAAGAGGAAGTTCTCAGAAAAGAAGATGAGCAAAGTGAAGGCTCCTATGAAGAGACAGCGGTATTTATAGAAGACAATGAAACGTTTCATCTCCCAAATCCCTAAATGAATCCAACGGTCACAAAGATGACAGCGTTGCACTCACGTGCAGACACGTGAGAACAACGCTGTGGGGGCATTTGTTTCCTGATTTAAAATCAGGAAAGCTTATGGGAAAGCTTCAGAGAGGGTCACGTGATTACACCGTGACCAGCGGTCACATATTGACACGTGACACCTAAACGCATCATCAAGGCAAGTTCAGTTTCCTGGTCACATTGAAGAAAAGAGGCTTCAGAAAGAGTCACGTGACCGGGGTCACGTGGCGACACATGACATTTGAGAGCAAGCGTCAAAGGCACACCGGTTACCTAATCAAGTCAAGAAAAAAGGCTTCAGAAGAGGTCACGTGCTCCCACGTGACCAGGGGCCACGTGTTAGCACGTGACGTTCAAGCAGTGGAATTGTTCTCCAGTAAACCAAGGAAAGAAGCGCCGGACAGGGGTCACGTGCTCACACGTGACCAGGGGTCACGTGGTAGCACGTGACGGTTAAGCAGCCATCAGAAGACAGAGCGCAAAAAGAAAGAGGAAGGCTCATTCCAAGGGGGTCACGTGTCCACACGTGACCATGGGTCACGTGGTCACACGTGACCGGCTTTCAAAGCCCATTTTGACGACAGAATTAAATTCTGAAGGAGATTTGAATCTTTCCAAAGGAAAGTGATTATCTAAGACCAATCGAATTAAAGATTCAAAGTGATTTAAATATCATCTATCTATGGAAAATCTCGGGTTTGGAAAGATTTCCCCTTAAATCTAACCAAAATAACAAAGGATAATCTCTGGATTTAAAATCCAATGGTGAATAAAATTCACCTAATAATCCAAAGGTCCAGAACGAATGAAGATGCAAATCAAATCTCTCATGAAGATTCGTCACAAAACTAATTTATTCGGCTGCTTCTCCTATAAATAGGAGCCAAGAGATACAAAAGGGGGATATATACGCAGAGAGAAGAAAAAGGAGAGAGCTTGGATACTTTGAAGGAACTTGGATCTTCTGCAAAAGAAAACCCTAGGTAAGAAAGGGAAGGCTTTCTGAAAGAAAAAGAACTCAATTCTCAACAGAGTTAACTCTGATATATGAAAACAGAAGAACATATTTCTTCTCTCTTTGATAGAGGATCTGTAAAGAGCACATCTCCCCTTGAAGTTGAGAATTTAATTCTCGATGGGTTGAGATCCTGCCATGCAGATCCAAAACATAGAGAGGGAATGCAAGCACGAGAATTTAATTCTCACAAAACTATGGGAATTTAATTCCTTTAAATAAAATTAGGGCTTGACCCTATATCATGGGGATTTAATTCCTTCAGAACAAAGAGAAACAGGGTTTAACCCTAATTAAGAACTTAGTTCTGTTGAAACAACGGGAATTCAATTCCCTTAATCATAATTTAACAGGGACTGGAAGTTTAATTCCTTAAAAAGCTTTTATTAGGGTTTAACCCTATTTAGTTCTTCACATAAACGAGGGAATTTAATTCCTACAGAAGATTCAGGTTCAATTCTACTCCAGAATACAAGTCTTCAAAAGGAAGTAGGAATTTAATTCCTCTGAAATTTAAAGCTCGAGGAATTTAATTCCTGAAAAAGGAGTAACAGATCTTCTAAACAACATAGAGGCAGGGTCACGTGTCACCACGTGACCCCCCAAAAAGATCTACAGAAAGCCCCTTTGAGGCAGCACCCCACGTGACCCACGTGACCCTCGGCAGAAGCGTTAACATATAAGCATTTGAATGCCCGTCACGTGATGACACGTGATACTCTGAAAAATGCGATAATCTCAGCAGAATTAATGATGGGAGGGCGCTCTCACGTGTTGCCACGTGACCCCTCTTGCCTTAGTGTTTAACACTAAATCGAAACTCCCGAATCTAATGTTAAAACAACTGTTGGGCCTTAGTGTTCAACACTAATCAAAAACTTTACTTGCAGTGTTCAACACTGACTACTTTAGTGTTTAACACTAATTTGAGGGCTCAGTTGCCAGTGCTTGATACCGATCTGTTTTAGTGTTTAACACTAATTTGAAAGCCTTGTCGCTGGTGTTTAACACCAATTATCTCTTAGTGTTAAACACTAACCTAATTCCCAGTGTTCAACACTGATTGCTCTGAAGTGTTTAACACTAGGCTTTGGCCGATTGGCTAAAGGGATAGAGGCAAAGCCTCTCCCTCAGTGGACCAACAAGAAATCAATATTCCAGACCTGACCGGACTCAGCCCAAGCTGGCCATAAGTCCTCAATTCGTGATTAACTGGGCCAATGGGCTCATAACATAATTAATCAGTCTTGACCCAAATTGGGCCAAGGACTATTTAATCCACTCCGGTTCTAGGGTACATCTCTTCACTCCTTTGATACTTGGCATTGTAATCCTCAATGTCTTCAAAGAGGTGACGGGCCCGACGACCACCCACGATATGGACTGTGAGGTCCTTAAACCCATATTTAATGCAAAATTCCTGGTCACGTGGAACGCGGATAACGTCACTCTTTGACCCCGCGGAAAACGCCCAAGCGGAGCCTAGTCCTCGCCGAGCACGGCAGTGAACCCGTGTGAAGCATCTAGTGCAAAATTCCTGGTTACGTGGAACGTGGATAACGTCACTCTTTGACCCTTTGACCCCGCGGAAGACGTCCAGAGCGGAGCCTGGTCCTCGCCAAGCACGGCAGTGAACCCGTGTGAAGCATCCAGAGCGCACACCGGACTGTGGAGTCCTTAAACCCATGGACTATGACGTCCTTAACCTCGACCGAGATGTCTTAAAACTACCCATCGACCGAGATGTCTTAAAACTACCCATGGACCGCAATGTCCTTAAACTACCCATGGACCGCAATGTCCTTAAACTAGAACAATAGAGCCCCTATATGCTCTTTTGTCGGATCTAAACGGTCCCGTTTAATTTGATCTTAGCCTCAAAGATGGCTAACGAATCCTTAAACCTTCAAGCAGACTGGACTATGAATCCCCCAAATTAACTCTGGCTCGAGGGTACATCTCTGAACCCCTCTGACACCCGTCGTTGTACTCCTTCAACGTCGTCAGAGAGGTGACGGGTCCCGACGGCCACACACATACGATGGAACACTATGTCCCTAAAACTGGAACAATGGAGTCCAAACGCTCCTTTGTCGGATCTAAACGATCCCGTTAAGTTGATCTTAGTCTCAAGCTAGACTAACGTATCCTTAACAAACATTTGAGTTGATCTTAGCCTCGAGAATGGCTGACGTATCCTCAAACCAAACCCCCAAACCCAAATCTAAGATAAACACAAATTTGGACTAGTCCACGCCCTACGGGCGACGACATAACCCAGTCTCCGTAAACAATCCACGGGCAACAAAACATAAAACAAACACACACGACACGAAGTGACCATCTGGAGAAGGAGAAAGTTGTTATCGCGATGCGGTAGCGTAATTAACTGCAGGGGCTTGCGCCTGCAGGGAAGAGCGTCCCCACAATCAAAAACCCCTCAAATGAGGGGGAATCTGACGAAGTCTGCTATATCGGCCGCATCCGTCTAAACCTTCGATGCACGGTGCCATAAACAACTTGGCATCTTCGGAGAGGTGGACGGATAGCACAAATTAGCATCTGCCCCGAACCTCAGGCACGGACGCCCGAGTCCAGGCCGCCGTTCGGACGGGAACAAGTAGATAATGTTTGATTTATGAATAAAAGGAAAATGGAAATGAATCGTTTTTTCTCAAGATGCTTGTGGAAGCTTTGAGAAGCCATGACTCACCCCATTCTCTTTGTTTTATTCATAGATATTTTCCCACCATCTCATCAACTCACTTCATGGTTCACTCTCTCTCTATCCAAGTTCACTCTCATCTTCTTCTTCAAATCTTCACTAGGTTTTTCTAGAGGTGAAAAAGAAAAAGAAAAAGAAGAAAATATTGTGATCAAAATTCCTACTTCATTATCCTACACTTTACTAGCCCTTTACTTTAGGTTGTTTGCTTCACTAATACCTTGATTAGTGAAAAGTGGGCTTGAGTTAGAGAGATTTCAAGGTGGATCGTCTTCGGCCTCGAAGACATAAAGCAAGCTTGGTCCTTTCACCAAGTGGAGTCAAAGAAGAGTTCAATGGACTACTACTTGGAGCTTTAGAAGTGAAGGACCGGTCTACAAAGGTTGTATTCTCGTTTCACTTAGTATAGAACTTGTTTGCTTACACTAAAACCCAAATTCTCTAGTTCGATTTTAGGTTAGTATAGCTTAGACCTCTAGATTTTTTATAATTGCATACTTGATACTTGTATAAACCTAGTAGAGGTGCTAATACATGTTTTCAAAAACTACATCGAAGTTTGGTATGTCCAGCACTTTAAAATTTACATAGAATTCTCGGCCGTAGGCTACTACTAGGCACTATTCATACCACATGGTTGCCTTCAAATCTCTATTCCTTGAACTAACGTTCCAGCTCAAAACAAGAGGCTTTACTGGGATCGCATGAGTTCTTACGAATCGTTGTGACATGAAACAACGCGAAACCCCAGTATCGAATAATGTGAGTGCAAGTAAGGTGGCTACTAGTATTGTACTTAGGTTGCGTAGGATAGGTTTAGGTATAGGAAGGAATAAAAGAATACTAGAATTTGAAATGGCTGAAAAGGAAAAAAAGAAATTTACCAGAAATAACCTGACCCGTGGCTTCGACCTCTTCGACCGACATAGTAAAGGCCTGACATCTCAATACGTTGCTTTGTGCCTGCTGGTACACTTATGGTTGACGGGGTAGAGGTTGTCCTCGCTGAGGTGGTGCAGGTAGAGCTAAACGGAGAGTGGAAGCTTGTATAGCCAGTCTAGCTGCGGGGGCTGAGCCAGCTCATTACTGTGGGCATGCTCCTAAAGCGTGTGCAGAATATCCACAGATCAGACAAAGACCATTGGCTCATCGACGGTCCTTGACTTGATGTCCCTGTCTCTTGTAGTAACTGCAGAAGTTTGGTCTACGATTTGCAAATGGCCATCCAGGCCTCTTAGATAGACCTGTAAAAGCTGGCCTCGAGGAGGCTCCTTCAACAATCCGGCTAATAGGGTGATTCACTCTAGCCGTCTGTGGCCTTCTTTTCTTCTTGATCACTGCTTCATAACGATGGGCTACCTTCAAAGCCGCTTCATGAATCAAGTAATCTCCCATTGCTAGGGCAGCCTGGATCTCGGGATCCAAACCCTGCTGAAAATGCCTGGCATGGATCTCAGCGTAAGGAATCAGATGGAAAGCAAACCTGATTCAACATGTGTATCAGAAATATTTAAGTGACTAGGAAACAACAAATTTCAAGACAATAGGTTTACCTGCTGAGCATAGTGAATTTGGTGTCGTACTCATCTACCGACCCCACATGGATCCTTGTTGCAGGTGAACAAACAGTTGTTCCATCTCGAAACGTGCGATCTCCGGGAAGTACTTGGCGTCGAAGAGCTCGCGGAAATTTTTCCATTCAATAGTGTTGGCTATAGTACCCTCAAGGCAATTATCGTAATCGCAGGCAGGTGATTATAATGATTGAGTGAGGACCTATACCGGTAGAAAAATCTTACTCAAGATGATAGTATGCTATCTGGTTTGTCTTTATCATCATGTACATGTTGATAGAGCCCATAGGATTCTTGCCTGACAACCAGCATTATGATGGCGATCATTTACGTGGGAGCTGGGGGTCTATAAGCACATCCTTAAATGTCCCTAGTCGTGGGAGTATCAAGACAGGGCATCGATACTCCAGTGTAGACTAGTGTATACTGATCGAGACCCCGACGAGGGGCGGTGCCCAGGTCTCACAAGCCATTGGTGTTAGTTTGTTCACCTAAGATAGTATACAGGTGCTCATTGGGTTATGAGTACCCTGGACGGACTCGCCGGGAACGTGCTAGTTGGTATTATACCTATTCTCAGATAGCAGTTCCCAGGTGACATGTGTACAGGTTAGTCTGTCAACCTAAGATCGTCATTTGTCTCGTGTGAGTTCCCATTGTGCTTTGATTACTACCCTACCATGGCTCAAAGGAGCCGTGCAAACATGTTTTAGTTGGGTACAGTCCCGAGCTACATGAAGGCAGTTATCGGATCGTCGGGGATTCGTCTCTCCCGGTATTGGGGGTTGATGTCGCGTTGTGCATGGGTGGCCATCACCAGAAATCCATGGCCATGGTGGACGAGAATTACCGATCCAGGATCGATAGTTTCTCAGGTGGTGATGGGTTTCATGCCGACACTAAATGTCGCGTTGTTAGGGGTCTGACTTTATCCACCCCCCTAGACTCGATATGCGATACTCTTAGACGAACAGATCGAACTGTACGGATATTGTCACTGTCAGGCTCAGTAGGGATTCAGGATGAGTTTGCTCGTCGGCCTCCCTTTTGCTTAATACCTAGGTAGCCGTTACATACAGCTAGTGCCGCTAACGTGCTTGTGGTTAAACCCACTGCCAGCGTATTGACGGGTCTATAAAGTCCCACACAGAGGGTTTTCACGGTTCAGGCGATATGGTGTAGATGACGTATGTTGCTACATATAGGTGTCCAATTAAATATGTGCACATGCTGCACAGATTTTAATCGGACGGTTGATAATACTAGCGGCTTAGGATTAAGTCGGATTATTAAATCAGGTTTTGATTTAATAATTTATATATGTATTTATATATATATATATATATATATATTCTAGTATTATTGTTCACTATTCATTTTCTCTCTTGGCTATTCGTATTTTTGTGCGAATACACGTATATGTATTTCAATACATGTACCGGGAAGTATTCCGTATTTATACGGAATAGCTTCTAGAAGATAGCCACCTCATTATTGGATTTTCTTTTTATAAAATCAAATAAGGAAATGAGGTGGATGGGTGAGGTGGCATTGTAGCGACTTGAAAAGTCGTTTTGGTGTTTTCCTGAAATTCGGTGAAAATTCGGTATTTTTCCGAAAACCGTCTTTCTTGTTATTTTGCAGTTTAGGGCTAATTATACCTAAAATGGATAGGTAATTGCTTGTTTTTAGTAGCTAATGAGTTAATTATGAAATTCTGGTCGTTTAAAAATTTTCCCTAATTTTTCAATTTTTTTATATTATTTTAAGCCAGTAAGAAAATACATTAAATAAGCGATAAATACAAATTTTTCCGGGCTAATTTTAATCTATAAAATTATGATAATTAAAATCTAGTGGTAACATAAATTTTTAGTAATTTATTTTGATTTTTAACAAATTTTTATGATATGAAACGAATTTATTGAATTTTGAGCTAAAACTTGCAATTTTTGAGTTGTAGGGGGCCTTTTTGCATAAAATTTCTTTTGTAAAACCCCTCTCTTTTCCCTCAGCCCTAGGACAGCCCCACCTTGTGCAAGTCCAGAAATTTCTGGCCTCATTTTCTTGGGTTGCTTTCTTGTGTTGAATTGTTGTTTTATTGAATTATTTTAAATATAGTTAATAAGGTATGGTGTATTGACTTTTGTGGACTTGACCATTGACTTTCCCCACTTGCCCACACCCTCCCCCTCACCTCTTGCTGGCCGAAACCTGCACACCCCTCCTCTTCATCTCTTTTCTTCTCATTTCTTCAAAATTCTTCAAGTTTGATTCAAAGAAAATTGCAAATTAAAGCTTGCAAATTTAAAACCATCCTTCATCCTTCTTTCCCTTCACCTCCCTAGCTTGGATCTTGATGCTTGAGGCCATCATTTGGAGCAAAATCCATTCTTGCTAGATCTCTAGTGAGGTATAATCCCTTGCTAATTGAATTCTTTTGTTTAAGATTCTTAAGTAGATTGTTGTAGTGTTAAATTTAGTATAGTTCTAATCTAGTTTTCTTAGGTTATGCTTGAAAACTTTAACTAGGGTTTTGAAGCCATAATAGTTAATTAGATTGTTTTATAGTTAATCTAGTTGTTAATTAACAAATCTATATGGTCACCTTATTTATGTAGTCTTCAATTTTGCTAAATTAGTTAATTTTAGAAGTGTGAAATTGTTGTTTTAGGAAAATCTAGAAAGGGGTTTATGTATGGAAAATGGTATTTGAAGCTTGATAAATAGTTGATTAGGGTTTAGAAAATATTATTTAGTTGATTAAACCTAAATTGTTATCTAGTTATTTTGCTAACCTAATCTAAGAGATTAATTTTCTTATGTGGGCTTTTGTTGTGTTAAATTAAGTTTTCAAGTGTGGAAATTGATTTGGAATTTGCTAGGTTATAAATTCAAGAAATGGTTGTTTATGGAAAATAGGATTGGAATCATTGTTATTGTGTTGTAATTAGTGTTTGTAGATTGCTAGTAGTGTGGTTGGGTGTTCAAGCTTGATAGTAGTCTTTTGTAGCCAATCGGCGATTTTTGCACCGATTTTGGAATGCAAATACTTACTAGTTTTGTTATAAATTATGTGATGAATTAATTTTGATATCTTGATGATTGTAATGGCTTGTCCTATGACTTTTAGGATGCGTGAGTGCGGATTTTTGGGTAGTCGGGTTTTAGTTTTGCCGGGCGACCAAATCGGCGTTTTTTTGGCAGTTTTTGCGATTTTCGCGTGTGTTCCGCGCACTTTGTGCACGTTGTACCTAGCTAGCGAACTTTAGTAGTTTCGTTGGGGTTTTGCGTCGTTCTTGATACGTAACCTTATGTTTGGTATTGATGTAAATTCCAGGTTCGGTCGCGGAGACGTCAGACGCGGCGCGAAAGGGAAAGGCGGTGATTGGACACAGCTAGCCAGGGATTCCGGTGAGTAGATGTAACATCTACGGAGGACTATCGTTGGATGGCGCAAGCCGCCCGATAGTTTTAGTAACTTACAAGATCCTTAGTAATGTTAGTAATTAGGGGTGAAATGCGTAATTGACTATTTGCTGCATCCATGCATTATATTGACATACCTATACGAAACCATTTTATAGGACACCTGCACCATTGCCAGGGTTTTTATATGCAGCACGAGCACTATTCATGCTTACACACACACCCTGGTAATTGCCATGCCACCACACTAGATAACCTTTAAATTTAAACCTTTTACCAATTGATACTTAAACTTGTGCTATTGCTTTTAATTCCTTAAAATGAAACCGTAGAATTGCTATTCATGTGCATGTACTTCATCATATTAATTGCTCATGCCTAATCCATTAAGTTACACATCGCAATTCGATTATCGACACCATATGCATTCATTATCATTGATATATGCACTTATGAGGACTTCTTGAGATTTTATGATATTTCTGGATTTCGGGGGAAAGCCGCAAAATTTCTAAACTTATTATATTTTTAAAACATGTAAATTGCGGTTTTCTAGTGATGTAAGTGTCGTCCACCATGAGTTTGCTGTGGTTTTTGGAGACCCGTTTCGAGGAGTTGGATGAACCGTTTCGGGTACATGGTGGGCCCGGTAGGGTACCCCGGGGCAAGAAGCTCGTGGTGCTGACGATGAGCCTGGCAGGGGACAGATTACCTACCGGTGACTTCATTGGGCACGGCGGATATCCAGAGGATACCAACCGGGGCCGCGAGAGGATGAGATATTTATACTGAGATGGGTCAGCCGGATGGCTGAGGCCAGAGACACTATGACATGGATTTATGAGATTTGAGACAGCTTTTGGGTGTCGTTGCTGGACACCGATTTTCGTCGATTCATTGACATTATGCTGGCATTCTAAAAGAGTTTCAAAAACAAAAAGAGATAAAATATTTCTTATATATACCTATTGAGACCTCAGATATTCATGTTGCACACATATTCGTACACTGATGTTGTATACACACCTGCTAGTGCATCCAGTCATACCTGTATTATAGACGCTAGGATGCTTGTGTGCATGCATACGATAGCCTTTGTAGATGTTATTTATTACTCACGAGTTGGCAACTCACCCCCGTTGTGCCACAGTCTTTTGCAGGTCCGCTCCGTCAGTTCAGTAGCGGCGGGCGCACTTGTTCTTTCGCCTCTTTTGCCTGAGCTCGAGATTTGCTCATAGGTGGGTTATGTTATTATTTTTGGTACCACCTTGTATTTTTCTTTGTATCTAGTGTACTCCATCTACTGTTTCTACCAGATTTATTGTATATTGACCTAGAGATGAGACTGTGAGGTTTGTGGACTTTATGCTGTATTTTGGGGTCGAGCTCACTTGAGCCGACATGCTGCTTTTCTCATGCTTCCTTATGATTATTATGCTTGTTGTCATTTTACATTGCGTGGGATTTGTGACCGCCTTGTGGCGAAGAGCTAGCTCCCGCTTGGGGATGCCCTATTTTGTTGGATTCATGTATATTTTTTTGTTGTACCCATTTTGGGGGCCAGTATTTACAAAGGAGACTCTGCCGAAATTTTCGGAAAAATTGGTATTGTTTTTAAAAAAGGGTTTTACATGACTTGTTTGATAACTTGCTTTCAAATGTTTGGGTTTTCTTCACTCTTTTGCTTAATTGGTTTTGTTTTCTGGGCTTTGGCTTACTTATTTTACGGACGTCTTTAGACGTTTCGTAAACTTAAGTGCCAGTCACGTTCCGTACCCTGCGGGTCGTGACAAAGTTGGTATCAGAGCGATAGGTTTTACCTTTGTGAGTGTAGGATGACCCTTGGGAGATGGAGTAAGTGACTTAAGCAGGGTAACGTAGCGTGCGTATGTCCGCGGCATACTTACGATACGGTACTCCGCCTAAGTGATTTTAGGATATACTTGCTTGAAAAATTCCTTCTTCAATTCCGTGTATCCTATGATCCTATTGCACCGTCCTTACTATCCGTTTTCCTGTAACAGCCACTATGCCGCCGAAGGCTACGAGGGCACAGAGGACTGCCGCCAGAGACGAGATTCGAGCTGGCTCGTCCGAGACTAGGACTGAGCAGGGTGGTATGCCTACGCCACTGGGACAGACCGATCCACCTTCCCCAGGCCGTATGGATAGGCTCAAGACTGGTATGGAGGAGTTGCGACAGATGATGGGAGGCATGCAGGAGCTACGTCAGATGGTAGGATCCCTAGTTGCAGCCAGTCGTACACCGAGGCCGGATGACGTATCTACTACATCACAGACGACCATGATACCTGCTCCTACTACTACCACCGTGGCCATTCCGGTTTCACTACAGGATTTCATGAGGCTGAGACCTCCAGTATTCACCGGCACCGAGACAGCGGAGGACCCACAGACGTTCCTTGACAGTTTAGCCAGGATCTGCCGTTCGCTGAGATGTTCGGATGATCGATGGGTAGAGCTTGCGAGTTTCCGACTAGAGGGTCTCGCGCAGACATGGTGGGAGTCAGTCTTGAGAGGTCGAGCTGCAGGTCTACCGCCTATGACTTGGGCCGAGTTTACAGCGGTCTTTCTAGCCCGTTTCCTTCCAGAGAGCGTTCGTGACGCCAGAGCTCGTAGCTTCGAGGCCTTAGTCAAGACACCAGGGATGACGGTGTCTGAGTATGACATCCAGTTTACACAGTTATCCCGATTTGCTCAGTATTTGGTGGATACCGAGGAGAAGATGGTGAAGAGGTTCGTACAGGGACTTGATGCCCAGCTATATCTTGCCATTGGCGCCCAGCACTACGACACTTATTCAGCTGCTAGGGATACGGCATTGCGGATGGAGGCACGCATATCACAGACTTCGGCCATTTCTGGGCCGAAGAGGATTCGCACCGAGGTACCGTCTCAGAGGCAGCGCGCCAGATTCTTTCCGAGAGATAGGCCTGGCAGAGGATTTGGGCGGGGACAGTTATATGGTTCTTATCCCCAGGGGCAGAGCCGTCGCCAGGGTGTTTTGGGTGCGGGAGTTTGCACCATCTTGTCAGAGACTGTCCGGTGAGACGACAGGGAGCAGCGACAGTTCCGTACGTGACCCTACCACCATCACCACCCCCTCCTCAGAGCTACTTCCTACCCCAGGCGATGCTCCACACCAGTTAGGTGCACCGAGAGGCCGTGGACGCGGCGGTCCTGTTCAGAGAGGACGAGGAGGCAGAGGCCGAGGTCGAGGTCAGCCCGCTATCGGTGGAGGACAGGCCCGAGTTTTTTCTTTGACACCGCAGGATGCGCAGGCATCCAATGCCGTTATGACAGGTACCTTGCCAGTTTGTTCTTTCGACGCACGGGTATTATTCGACCCAGGTTCCACACATTCGTACGTATCTACACACTTTGCACCGATGTTGGGCCGTGAGTCGTCGTCGTTAGATCAGCCGCTTGTTGTTGTTACTCCGGTAGGCGAGTCGTTTGTCGCTCGGTTTGTATTTCGTTTGTGTTCCGTTCGTATCGGGGAGAGGGATTCGTCAGTTGATTTGATACTCCTCGATATGTTGGACTTTGATGTGCTTCTGGGCATGGATTGGCTAGCCACTTGTTATGCTTCGGTGGACTGCCGTGAGAAGGCAGTCAGATTTAGCTTTCCGGGAGAGCCAGTCCTTGTTATTCAGGGAGACCGCAGTGTCACCCTTCCCAGCTTAATTTCGTCTCTTCGCGCTGGTCAGCTCTTGCGGAAGGGATGTCAGGGATTCTTAGCGTGTATTTGTGATACTCGAGCTGCAGAGGTTCCGTTGGACCGGGTCCCGGTAGTTTGTGAGTTCCCTGATGTTTTCCCGGATGAGCTACCTGGGCTACCGCCTGAGCGCGATGTTGAGTTCTACATTGATTTGATTCCCGGTTCGGGGCCTATTTCTATACCTCCTTATCGGATGGCCCCGGCAGAGCTTCGAGAGCTGAAGGATCAGTTGCAGGATTTGTTAGATAAGGGGCTTATTCGACCGAGTGTTTCTCCGTGGGGTGCTCCGGTCCTGTTTGTCAAGAAGAAGGATGGAAGTTTGCGCTTATGTATCGACTACCGCCAGCTGAAAAAAGTTACCGTTCGGAACAGATATCCGTTGCCGCGCATTGATGATTTGTTCGACCAGCTTCAGGGTGCGGGGTATTTTTCGAGGATCGACTTGCGATCAGGATACCATCAGCTGCGAGTTCGACAGGAGGATATACCGAGGACAGCTTTCCGCACGAGCTACGGCCACTACGAGTTTTTGGTGATGTCGTTCGGACTCACCAACGCCCCAGCAGCATTTATGGATTTGATGAACCGTACATTCAGGCCGTATCTTGACTTGTTCATCATCGTGTTTATCGACGATATCTTGGTGTACTCCCGGAGCAGAGAGGAGCACGAGCAGCACTTGCGGATTACGTTACAGACTCTGAGGGAGCACCAACTGTTCGCGAAGTTCTCCAAGTGTGCTTTCTGGCTGGACAGCGTCGGATTCTTGGGTCACGTGGTTACGAGAGACGGCATTTGTGTGGACCCGAAGAAGATTGAGGCTGTTCAGCAGTGGCCCCGACCTACATTGGTTACTGAGATCCGTAGTTTTCTAGGCCTGGCGGGCTACTACAGGCGTTTTGTTCAGGACTTCTCCCGTATAGCTGCACCGTTGACCGGTTTGACCCGGAAGGGAGTTCCTTTCGTTTGGATAGAGGAGTGCGAGCGCAGTTTTCAGCAGCTACGGACTTGTTTGACTACGGCGCCGGTATTATCTCTGCCTTCGGGATCAGGCGGATTTGTTGTCTACTGTGATGCTTCGTGAGTGGGATTAGGATGCGTATTGATGCAGCATGGCCGGGTGATCGCTTATGCTTCTCGGCAGTTGAAGAAGCATGAACAGAACTACCCCACTCATGATTTGGAGATGGCTGCAGTGGTCTTTGCACTGAAGATTTGGCGACATTACCTGTACGGCGAGTCGTGTCAGATATTCACCGATCACAAGAGCTTAAAGTACATATTTCAGCAGCGAGACCTGAACCTCAGACAGCGTCGTTGGATGGAGTTGGTGAAAGACTACGACTGCGAGATCTTATATCACCCCGGCAAGGCGAATGTGGTGGCAGATGCGTTGAGTAAGAGGCCCGGGGGTAGTCTATCCTTTTTGCGCGCAGTGCAGAGGCAGTCGTCAGCAGATTGGCAGATGTTATGCGACAGCCGAGTTGAGTTCGAGTTCACTCAGACAGGGGGACAGCTCGTGCATGTTCGTGCACGCCCACAGTTGCTTGACCGTATATATGAGGCACAGCGCAGTGACGACCGTTGCTCAGAGATCATGGCACAGATGGGACAGGGCAGATTTTCCGAGTTCGTGGTTGACGATCAGGGGATTTTACGATATGGATCTAGACTGTGCGTACCAGATGCTGATGGATTGCGGCGCGACATTCTTGAGGAGGCACACCGATCAGTGTATAGTGTCCACCCCGGTTCCACCAAGATGTACCATGATATGAGAGAGACCTACTGGTGGGACGGGATGAAGAGGGACATTGCGGAGTTCGTTTCGAGATGCCTGACTTGTCAGCAAGTCAAGGCCGAGCACCAGAGGCCCGCAGGAGAGCTACAGCCGTTACCCATTCCAGAGTGGAAATGGGAGCAGATTTCGATGGACTTCGTTGTGGGTCTGCCCAGGACCAGTCGAGGGTACGACTCCATCTGGGTGATCGTGGATAAGTTGACAAAAGCGGCTCACTTCCTGCCAGTGAAGACGACTTTCAGCTTCGCTCAGTATGCTCAGCTCTATATTGACGAGATCGTGCGACTACATGGCGTACCGACTTGTATCGTGTCAGATCGAGGCACTCAGTTCACCAGCCGACTTTGGCAGAGACTTCAGGAGGCTTTGGGCACTCGTTTGAGCTTCAGCACAGCGTTTCATCCGCAGACAGACGGACAGTCAGAGCGGACCATTCAGACTCTCGAGGACATGCTCAGAGCGTGCGTTTTAGACTTTGGTGGTAGCTGGGATCGTCATTTACCTCTAGTGGAGTTCTCCTACAACAACAGCTTCCAGGATACTATTCAGATGGCACCTTTCGAGGCATTGTATGGGAGGAGATGCAGATCGCCCGTTTGTTGGACAGAGCTCAGCGAGAGCAGCATTTTGGGGCCGCAGCTTGTTGAGGAGACGACATCGAAGATACAGTTGATCCGAGACCGGATGAGAGCGGCTCAAAGCAGACAGAAATCCTATGCAGACAGGCGCCGTCGCAGATTAGAGTTCGCAGTTGGCGACCATGTTTTTCTAAAGGTCTCTCCGATGAAGGGCGTGATGCGTTTTGGGCGAAAGGGGAAGCTTAGCCCTAGATTCGTAGGTCCCTTCGAGATCCTCGAGCGGGTTGGCGCTGTTGCATATTGTTTGGCTCTTCCTCCCAGCTTTCCCGATGTTCACCCCGTCTTCCATGTTTCGATGCTCCGCAAGTACCTTCACGACCCTTCGCATGCGATTCAGCACCCGACAGTCCAGCTAGAGCGCGACCTTTCTTTTGCAGAGCAGCCGGTGGCCATCCTGGATCGGCAGGTGAAGAAGTTGAGGTCGAAGATTATACCAACCGTCAAGGTCCTTTGGCGTAGCCCGAGCAGCGAGGAGGTTACCTGGGAGACCGAGGGCGAGATGAGGAAGAAGTATCCCCATCTCTTCGAAGGTACGCGTAGCTATATTTTTAAATTCGGGGACCGAATTTCTTTAAGGGGGGAAGATTGTAGCGACTTGAAAAGTCGTTTTGGTGTTTTCCTGAAATTCGGTGAAAATTCGGTATTTTTCCGAAAACCGTCTTTCTTGTTATTTTGCAGTTTAGGGCTAATTATACCTAAAATGGATAGGTAATTGCTTGTTTTTAGTAGCTAATGATTTAATTATGAAATTCTGGTCGTTTAAAAAATTTCCCTAATTTTTCAATTTTTTTATATTATTTTAAGCCAGTAAGAAAATACATTAAATAAGCGATAAATACAAATTTTTCCTGGCTAATTTTAATCTCTAAAATTATGATAATTAAAATCTAGTGATAACATAAATTTTTAGTAATTTATTTTGATTTTTAACAAATTTTTATGATATGAAACGAATTTATTGAATTTTGAGCTAAAACTTGCAATTTTTGAGTTGTAGGGGGCCTTTTTGCATAAAATTTCTTTTGTAAAACCCCTCTCTCTTTTCCCTCAGCCCTAGGACAGCCCCACCTTGTGCAAGTCCAGAAATTTCTGGCCTCATTTTCTTGGGTTGCTTTCTTGTGTTGAATTGTTGTTTTATTGAATTATTTTAAATATAGTTAATAAGGTATGGTGTATTGACTTTTGTGGACTTAACCATTGACTTTCCCCACTTGCCCACACCCTCCCCCTCACCTCTTGCTGGCCGAAACCTGCACACCCCTCCTCTTCATCTCTTTTCTTCTCATTTCTTCAAAATTCTTCAAGTTTGATTCAAAGAAAATTGCAAATTAATGCTTGCAAATTTAAAACCATCCTTCATCCTTCTTTCCCTTCACCTCCCTAGCTTGGATCTTGATGCTTGAGGCCATCATTTGGAGCAAAATCCATTCTTGCTAGATCTCTAGTGAGGTATAATCCCTTGCTAATTGAATTCTTTTGTTTAAGATTCTTAAGTAGATTGTTGTAGTGTTAAATTTAGTGTAGTTCTAATCTAGTTTTCTTAGGTTATGCTTGAAAACTTTAACTAGGGTTTTGAAGCCATAATAGTTAATTAGATTGTTTTATAGTTAATCTAGTTGTTAATTAACAAATCTATATGGTCACCTTGTTTATGTAATCTTCAA
Source organism: Agapanthus africanus (assembly GCA_030015575.1). NCBI lineage: Eukaryota > Viridiplantae > Streptophyta > Magnoliopsida > Asparagales > Amaryllidaceae > Agapanthus > Agapanthus africanus. The sequence continues at coordinate 117,478,986 of JASDDO010000031.1, forward strand.
TTTTGCTAAATTAGTTAATTTTAGAAGTGTGAAATTGTTGTTTTAGGAAAATCTAGAAAGGGGTTTATGTATGGAAAATGGTATTTGAAGCTTGATAAATGAGTTGATTAGGGTTTAGAAAACATTATTTAGTTGATTAAACCTAAATTGTTATCTAGTTATTTTTCTAACCTAATCTAAGAGATTAATTTTCTTATGTGGGCTTTTATTGTGTTAAATTAAGTTTTCAAGTGTGGAAATTGATTTGGAATTTGCTAGGTTATAAATTCAAGAAATGGTTGTTTATGGAAAATAGGATTGGAATCATTGTTATTGTGTTGTAATTAGTGTTTGTAGATTGCTAGTAGTGTGGTTGGGTGTTCAAGCTTGATAGTAGTCTTTTGTAGCCAATCGGCGATTTTTGCACCGATTTTGGAATGCAAATGCTTACTAGTTTTGTTATAAATTATGTGATGAATTAATTTTGATATCTTGATGATTGTAATGGCTTGTCCTATGACTTTTAGGATGTGTGAGTGCGGATTTTTGGGTAGTCGGGTTTTAGTTTTGCCGGGCGACCAAATCGGCGTTTTTTTGGCAGTTTTTGCGATTTTCGCGTGTGTTCCGCGCACTTTGTGCACGTTGTACCTAGCTAGCGAACTTTAGTATTTTCGTTGGGGTTTTGCGTCGTTCTTGATACGTAACCTTATGTTTGGTATTGATGTAAATTCCAGGTTCGGTCGCGGAGACGTCAGACGCGGCGCGAAAGGGAAAGGCGGTGATTGGACACAGCTAGCCAGGGATTCCGGTGAGTAGATGTAACATCTACGGGGGACTATCGTTGGATGGCGCAAGCCGCCCGATAGTTTTAGTAACTTACAAGATCCTTAGTAATGTTAGTAATTAGGGGTGAAATGCGTAATTGACTATTTGCTGCATCCATGCATTATATTGACATACCTATACGAAACCATTTTATAGGACACCTGCACCATTGCCAGGGTTTTTATATGCAGCACGAGCACTATTCATGCTTACACACACACCCTGGTAATTGCCATGCCACCACACTAGATAACCTTTAAATTTAAACCTTTTACCAATTGATACTTAAACTTGTGCTATTGCTTTTAATTCCTTAAAATGAAACCGTAGAATTGCTATTCATGTGCATGTACTTCATCATATTAATTGCTCATGCCTAATCCATTAAGTTACACATCGCAACTCGATTATCGACACCATATGCATTCATTATCATTGATATATGCACTTATGAGGACTTCTTGAGATTTTATGATATTTCTGGATTTCGGGGGAAAGCCGCAAAATTTCTAAACTTATTATATTTTTAAAACATGTAAATTGCGGTTTTCTAGTGATGTAAGTGTAGTCCACCATGAGTTTGCTGTGGTTTTTGGAGACCCGTTTCGAGGAGTTGGATGAACCGTTTCGGGTACATGGTGGGCCCGGTAGGGTACCCCGGGGCAAGAAGCTCGTGGTGCTGACGATGAGCCTGGCAGGGGACGGATTACCTACCGGTGACTTCATTGGGCACGGCGGATATCCAGAGGATACCGACCGGGGCCACGGAGGATGAGATATTGATACTGAGATGGGTCAGCCGGATGGCTGAGGCCAGAGATACTATGACATGGATTTATGAGATTTGAGACAGCTTTTGGGTGTCGTTGCTGGACACCGATTTTCGTCAATTCATTGACATTATGCTGGCATTCTAAAAGAGTTTCAAAAACAAAAAGAGATAAAATATTTCTTATATATACCTATTGAGACCTCAGATATTCATGTTGCACACATATTCGTACACTGATGTTGTATACACACCTGCTAGTGCATCCAGTCATACCTGTATTATAGACGCTAGGATGCTTGTGTGCATGCATACGATAGCCTTTGTAGATGTTATTTATTACTCATGAGTTGGCAACTCACCCCCGTTGTTCCACAGTCTTTTGCAGGTCCGCTCCGTCAGTTCAGTAGCGGCGGGCGCACTTGTTCTTTCGCCTCTTTTGCCTGAGCTCGAGATTTGCTCATAGGTGGGTTATGTTATTATTTTTGGTACCACCTTGTATTTTTCTTTGTATCTAGTATACTCCATCTACTGTTTCTACCAGATTTATTGTATATTGACCTAGAGATGAGACTGTGAGGTTTGTGGACTTTATGCTGTATTTTGGGGTCGAGCTCACTTGAGCCGACATGCTGCTTTTCTCATGCTTCCTTATGATTATTATGCTTGTTGTCATTTTACATTGCGTGGGATTTGTGACCGCCTTGTGGCGAAGAGCTAGCTCCCGCTTGGGGATGCCCTATTTTGTAGGATTCATGTATATTTTTTTGTTGTACCCATTTTGGGGGCCAGTATTTACAAAGGAGACTCTGTCGAAATTTTCGGAAAAATTGGTATTGTTTTTAAAAAAGGGTTTTACATGACTTATTTGATAACTTGCTTTCAAATGTTTGGGTTTTCTTCACTCTTTTGCTTAATTGGTTTTGTTTTCTGGGCTTTGGCTTACTTATTTTACGGACGTCTTTAGACGTTTCGTAAACTTAAGTGCCAGTCACGTTCCGTACCCTGCGGGTCGTGACAGGCATGAGCATGGGTCTTGGACATGTAGAAAGGCATGAGTCTTATTTGTTTATTGCAAAAAGAAAATGAGATATTTTTTGTGTGTGTGCATGAGAGAGAGGGGGGGCAGCCAAGTTGGTGTGTGGGTTATGCTCATTTCTTGAGTTGCTTCTTCACTTGCTTCATTCTATTCTCATAAAAACACTTAGCCATTCTTGAGTTGCTCATGCCATTGTTTCCTCACCTCCTTCTTCATCTTCTATGGTTGCTCATTGAGAAAATGTGATGAGAGAAAATTATAGTGACACATTCCTACACCTCCACTCTCCATTGCTAGCAACCATGGAGCGTCGGTTGCCTCGTTTCGCGAGGCTGAATCTTGCGCCGTTTCCCTCAGGTGGATCATCGTAGATGGAGGAAGACCGGCAACCAAACTCGATCAAGGAGCCACGAGGAGCTTGGGGATGATGGTTGAAGACCGAAGGACACGTATCAACTCGGTATAACCATTCTAACTTCTTTTTATAGCTTGCTAGTATAGGGTTTAAGGTAGATCCGGGCATCGGGTAATGGTAGCGCCAGTTCAATAAATTTTTGTTCTGCATTTGGCCACGGTTTGATGGCCGGGACGCTGCCGTAACACAGCATGGTATCAGAGCCAGCCTTTAAACCCCTTACTAGATTGTTTAGACAATGTTAAAGTATCGAAATCGAAACAACCCCATAACAATGTAGGGTTCCTAGGCACACCCATGAGGTTCTACAAGTGATCAAACATGGCCAATTCAAAAAATTCATGTGCCAAAGAAACCCTAACGCAAGATCGTTAACTAGAGGTAAGGCGATGCAAGCAAGTTAACAACTTTAACTAAAGGGAAAAGTGACTACAACCTTTGTAGATCCGGTCCTCCACCTCCTTAGCTCCGCGTTGACGTCCCTCCGCTGCGATTATCGGATCCCGGACTCTTGTGATGGTATCGTCGAAGAAATGATCGGGCTAGGTCGTCGACTTCGATGCCGAAGATGATCTACGTCGAGGCAACTCAAGATCAAGCTCCAACTTCACCAAGTCATGAAACTTATGAAGAAAACACCCTATACTACTTGGCAAGTGGTATAGGATGAAGAAATAGGAAGTGGGTTCACTTTAGAATTGAATTTCTCACTCTTTTTCTCATGTTGCCATTAATGGTTGCAAGCTTTCTTCTTTTTTTGAAGAAGAAGAAGAAGAAAAGAATATGATAAGAATTATTGAAAATAGAAAATAAGTTGATTCTTATCATATAGCAACCATGGTTAAGTGTAGAGAATAAACTAGGGTTAGGTTGAATGGTTAGGGTTAAGCATGAAACAAAAATGGTAGACTTATTCAAAGCTTCATGAAGCTTCAACTGGAAAATAAAGAAAGCCACCATGATTTATCTTGAAAAAATGAATAAATAAATAAATGAATAGATAAGTAAATTAAAACACTAACCATTAACATAACCATGGTTTAATTCTTTACACAAACCCAAGTTTGCATGTATCATCAAACATGATACAAACAAGTGCACAAAAAATATATCACATATACAACTTGTGCATTTCAAGTGAGAAAATCCATTTAAAGTGAACCAATATTAGTTAATATAAAGTAATATATCTAATATATAATTATACATTAAATCATTAAATTAATACTTGATTTAACGATCAGGTCATATCACATATAACCGACTAATATCAATAGTAACAACTTATCGAATCAACACTTGATCCGATAACCCGGCTATATCATATATAACCGATCAATGTCACAAATCGTGAGAATCAAATACAGTATCACATACTGGTATCATTCTCGGTCCCGCACATATCTCATATGCGCTCCTATTTCGTTTTGCTTGAGCCAAGAAACCTCTGTGTAGGACTCTAAAGACTCGTCAATACGCCGGCAGCAGGTGATGATCATATCAAACACCCACAAGCCGCAAGCGGACTGCTAAACGTAACGGCCACCCGGGTATTGAGCGATCAGAAGATCGACGAGCAAGCCCGCTCACACTCCTGTGAATCCAACCAGTAACACTTACCGTACAGTCCGGTCTGTTCGTCTGATATGTCGCATATCTCGCCTAGGGGTGGTAAACGTCAGACCCCAGTAGCTCGATAAGTCATGCCGACGTGAGGTCCATAACATGTGTGAAACTACTGATAACACTTACCAGTAGATCACTGCAACCCTGGCCAGGGATTTCCAGTTATGGCCAGTCGTGCATAGCGCAACATCAACCCCCAATACCGGGAGAGACGAATCCCCTCCTATCGCTCATTGCCTCCATGTGAATCGGGACTGTACCCAAAAACTACCTGTTTGCACGACTCAGTAGAGTCGTGGTAGGGTGGAAATCAAAGCACAGTGGGAGACACACAAGACTCTATGACGATCTCGGGTCAACAGACTAAGCTGTACCAGTGTCACCAGAGAACTGCCATCTGACGTGAGGTATAATACCATCTGGGAGTTCTCGGCGAGTCCGTTCAGTGTACCCAGTCTCCACTGAGCACCCGCATACCATCTCTGATGTCAAACACCAATGGATATGGGATCATCCATCGCCCATCACATGGGTCGAGAAGATATACGCTAGTCTACTCTGGAATATCGATGCCCCGTCTCGATATTCCCACGACTAGGAACATTGAAGGATGTACTCATGGACTACCCAGGCCCCACTAGTATGATCTACATCATAGTCCTGGAAGTCGAGTACACATCCTAAGGGCTTTATCAACATGCAACAGAGAGACAGAAAGTATACATGTTAAGATAAAGGGCAACCAGATAGCGTACTATCATGTCGAGCAAGAAAGTCCTACCTATATATGTCCCAGCATCCACTACAATATACATCCAATGTACAATAATGGCCTCTAGGGCATACATATAACTAACAATCTCCCACTTGCACTAGGGCCATCTTTAGCAGTGGTTGTAGTATCACATACTCAACCATCCCATATAAGTCTCTCTCTGGGAAAAAGCCTTTGTGAGTGGATCTGCCGTGTTGTCCTCTGAGTCTACTCTCCTAACCTCGATCACCCTGGAGATCAACTATCTCCATGATCAGGTGATGCTGCCTCAAAATATGTCTGGGTCACTGATAGGACAGGGGTGTTAGTGTTTATGCCCTAGAAGGCCATTACTGTATCATACTAGCTTGTATATTACTTAATGGAAGCTTGGGATATTCACATGTATATAACAGTCTTGCTAAACATGGTAGTATGCTACTTGGTTTTTCTATCTTAATATGTGAGTGTACGTATTGATAGAGCTCTTAGGATCTTGCTTGTCTACCAGCGTTGTGATGGCAGTCACACTAGTGGGGGCTGGGTAGTCTACAAGCACATCCTTATTCAGGTCCCTGGTCGTTGGATTATCGAGACAGAGCATCGATACTCCGGAGTAGACTGGTGTGTACGCTTCTCATCCCAGTTGGGGAGATGGTCTGTCCCACAGCCGTCAGTACGTCGTACTGGAGATAGTATACAGGTGCTCGTTAGGTTACGGGTACACCGGACAGGACTCACAGGGAACTGTTGGTTGGTTTGATACCAGTCGTCAGTGAACAGTTCCCAGGTGACATGAGTACAGCGTAGTCCGCAGACTTGACACTGCTACTTCGCCTCGAGTGTGTCCCACTGTTCTTAGATTGCTACCCTACCACGGCTCAAAGGAGTCGTGCAAACAGGTAGCAGTTGGGTGCAGTCCCGAGCACTTGGAGGCAGTGGCGGTTAGACAGGATTCGTCCCTCCCGGTATTGGGAGTAGATATCGTGCTGTGTCAGAGAGCCATTACGCAAAGTCCCTGGCCAGGGCAAGCGAGATTTGCTGGTAGGTTCCAGTAGTTTCTCAGGGTGTAATGGGCTTCGCTCCGACACGACTTATACCGCTATTAGGGGACTGACGCTTGCCGCCCCCCTAGGCCCGATATGCGATAGTCTTGGACGAACGGACCGGACTGTATGGAGATTGTCACATCAGACTCAGTAGGAGTTCGGATGGGTTTCCTCATCGGCCTTCTTATCGACAACTACCTGGGGACCGTTACGTACAGCTAGTGCCGCTTGCGGTCTGTGGTTAAACCCACTGCCAGCGTAGTAGTCGAGTCTCTAGAGTTCCACACAGAGAGTTTCCTACTCCAGGCGAGACGATATAGAGGTTGCATGGTTTTGCGACAAAGGGTTCGGACGCATACGTGCGTTTACGCGCGTACGACTTTCGGACAGTTTTTACCAGTCGGCTTTGGTTTAAGCCAGTTACTGGTATCCGGTTATTGGATTTATACAGTCTAAAGTTTTTCCGTATTTTTACGGATCGGAGGGGCGTTCTCGTAATTACTCGAGAAGCTTCTAGAAGATGGTGACTAAGGAGGGTTATGTGTCATATTCATTAAATGAGTTATATGAGTCATGGTGGTGATTCATTCATTTCATTAATACACATTTATTGCTTAATGACTCATGCTAATGAATCACCACTAGATATTTTATGAAGCATGATTATTCATCACTCTTTATTCTTTTCTTCTTATTAGAAAATGCTTTATATATGATATGATACTCATAACTTATTCAAGATAATATTATTCATATTCTCTCTCCTCAAGCTCTCATCTTTAAGAGACTAATCCTTACACCTCATGAGTTGAGATCAAAGGATTAGCAAGACTTAACAATCCATAACCATCACTCTATCTCAATCTATCTTCTTTGATTAGCAATCCAAGAAGGTTAGTTGCCTCAAGTTTAGAGGCTAAGCTTGGAGTTTTGCTCTCGGGCGGATCGTCTACTACCTAGAGAAGGCCGAGGAGAACAAGGAGATCGTAAAGACGAAGGACTAGTTTCATTAGATATAATCCCTAAACACAATAGTTATGAAACTCTTTGTGTACGGTTATTTAGAGTTTAGCTTCGATTCAAGCGGTTAGTCGATGTTCGTTCTTTAAACATGATCGTTTTTGAAAATTCCGCCTCCCCACAAGTACTGGGGTGAAGTACATCGACTTACAGTGGTATCAGAGCCTCGCTAAACAATAAATAACTTAATTGCAAATTTGTACGAATTTCGAACGGAAAAACGAAGCCGGAAAACCCTAAAATTGTCAAGTTTCTGTCGAATTTAAAATGAAGTCCAAAATTGTTTCAGGGATGTTCAGAGAGCTTGAAAAGACCACAGAAGAACACCCAAGAAAAACAGTCGCCTGAATCGTCTAACTTGCCGCGGAACCGCGGCCTCACCCTACTGAGTCGCCGCGGTTCCGCCGCCGAGTTGGCGAGTCAGGAACTAATTTTTCTTCTGTTGCTTCTGTGTAATATTTGGGATTTTCTGGAATATTTTAATTTTGCTCAGGTTTCAGTTTAACAGAGCAGTTTTTGGAGCAATATTAAAAATGTTTAATCGATCGAAATTGTACAGTATTTGCATATTGGATTATATCTGTGATTGTATAATGTGTTCGTAAACCTCCCCTAACTGCTAGTATGTCGGTTGGCAGGGGGTTGCACATTTCTGAAATGGTTATATCTGTTTGTGCATATAAACTGTATTGGACTGTTGTGGTGTATAGCCGGGGTTTAGCAATGGGTTATTGTTTAATTCATTTGTTGTAAATGTAATTTGTTGTAATATTATTTTTGCGGGGCACATCCAGGTTGCGGTTGTAGCCACCGTTGTATTATTTCATTTTACTGTTTTTGCCCTAGGACTGACCCAAGGTGGGGTACACAAACTGCCGGGCGGGTAGTTTGCCGTACCCGTAGGGGTCGAGGGTGGGGTAACGGCTATTCATCACAACTGTATAATCTGTCTTTTCTTGCAGGCTCAAAAGAAATACAGATTGCTTGCAAATCCAATATTGTTTATCTGTGTTCTGGAATGAATATCATTGCGTCAGACGAATGTAAAATATCTATATATATTGTAGCTATTTAGACGTCACTTATGTTTTGCACCCGCGCTAGCCCAGCCCCCGCTCTGTCGTTAGTTAAGTAACCTAACGGGTAATGACGGGACCCCGTGGCGAATGCGGATGGCATAAGAGGACGTTGTATTTTCGTTGTTTTCTGCAATGATAGGTTAATGATGGGACGCATTATCTATAATGCAAAGAAAATAAACCAAGTTTAAATCGTTGGAACAATTTAAAAGAAACCACTCGGTTATTTTTAAAACAGATATTTTTAAATGCGGAGATTTAACCACTCCTTTTAAAAGCTATCAGGTTCCTTCGGTTATATCAAGTTCACTACGTTCACGGTTTCGCCAAAACCAGTCGTAGCCCTCCGTCATTTCTTATGGATGGCCAGTAGTATTCAAGCTATGCTTGTTGGCTTTCGTCAAGGCATAGTGTTTGGTAGCTGCTGGGGTATTCATTTGTTGCATAGATAGATGAGTTGGTTTGGGACAGTCGTATAACCTTGTTGGCTTTCGTCAAGGGTATATACGGGTGGGTTCAAATTAACAAGATAATGATGGGCAGAACTTGACATGTGTTTTATGATTTGTTGGCTTTCGTCAAGGTCATAAGAACATGGGGCAAAAATGTATATCGGGAATTTCTAAAGAAACTGAAATTTGCAAAGAGATGCATACCATTTTGAGTTTGATGAATGTTGGTAGCATTCCTACAACATTATCAGACGATGATATTTGGATCCCGATCCTACTGTGAGTATATGCTACTTATCAGGATATTCGTCACTTAACGATCAATGCTATAAACCTAGTAGGTGTCCAGAAAGGTGTCAGCGGGGTTACGCCCCCAGAGAAAAGAGGTTATTTAATTAAGGAACTTCACGAAAGCGTTGGAAAACCTCCCTCGAAGTATCGACACTAGCCTGGCTGAACGGTTAAGCAAGTATTGTACGGTGAGAATAGTCCTGGCTAATTCTTCTTTTATGGTTTGAGGAAGGATTCGAGAAACAGTGGGAGCCATCCAGTTTAGATAAATTAAAAACCAATCTAAACTTGCAAGAGCATCATGCTAAAGTGTTTTCTTCTCTCTCTCTCATTGCAGCGACCTTGTGACCATGACTAGGTTACATCTAGATAACAAGATGACTGAATCTAACTTATTTGACTGGCAAAGGTCTGTCCAGATGACCATTGCCTATGACAAGCTGGACCACCCTATTACTACTCAAAATCCCACCGTCCCAGGTCCAGTTTCCACCGTCGCGGATATGGATATCCGTCAGAAAAAGGAAAAGAATAAAGCGAAAGCCAAGTGCCTCGTGTTGGCTTCAGTTGATGGTAGATACCAGAAGCAGCACGAGAAGATGGACTCTGGTTCCATCTTTCTCCATAACAAAGATTTATATGGAGAGCAATCTCATATCGCAAGATATGAGGCCTCGAACGAATTGATTCAAGCGAGGTCGGCTGACGGGTCATCTGTAAGGGACGACGTCCTTACGATGACTAGCTATATTGATGAGCTCAAGGACCTGGAGATCACGTTGGGAAACAGGTCATATACTGACTTATTTCCACAGTCCCTACCCTCTACTTACACCCTGAAAAAAACCAGGGAGACACAAGCTCTGCTTAATAGGGGACCTTCTTCCTCTTCATCCAAGGCGAAAGCAAAGGGTGAAAAGAAGAAGACCTCTACAAAGCCGATATACGGTGTCAGCAAAGTAGGAGGAAAGGGAAGAGAAACAGTTTTGGGACTTGGTATAGGTAAGGAGGGATATTCCTATTGTTATGGGAATGGACATTGGCAGAAGGATTGCAGGGCTTTGGAAGCCAGTAGCCAGGATTCGAAGCATGTTGTGGCTTCAGCCTCAAGTGTGTTTGTAATTGAGAACTGTTTGTCAATTAACTCTACTTCCTGGGTACTAGATACCGGAGCAGGATCTCATATCTGTAATTTGTTACATGCTTTGAGAAACCGTAAAGTTATAAGGATAGGTGATTTGTCTCTCAGAGTTGCAAACGGAATGAGCGTGGATGCTGAATCCGTGGGAGAATATCGCCTGGGTTTGACAAGTGGGCAGATATTGATTCTACGTAACTGTCTGTATGTACCTAGTTTGACTTGTAATATCATATCAGTGTCCTCACTTTCAAGAGAGGGATATGACTTTACATTCGTAAGCGATGTAGTTCACATCCACCTAAATCAAGTTCTGATTGGGTCCGGTACATTAGATGACGGTATATACGTATTGAATCAAGCTCAGGTTTTCAATGTCCAGAACACGCTTAAAAGAAAGTCTCCAGAAGTGAATCAGGCTTTCTTATGGCATTGTAGACTAGGTCACATCAATGAAACACGGTTAACAAAGTTACATAGAGAAGGATATTTGAATCCGTTCGAATATCAATCTTATGCCACTTGTGAATCTTGTCTCATGGGAAAGATGACAAAGACTCCGTTTTCTGGACACGGAGTAAGAGCGAGCGAGCTCTTAGGACTCGTACACAGTGACGTGTGCGGTCCAATGTCTACACATGCGCGAGGTGGTTATTCCTACTTCATTACTTTTACGGATGATTTCTCTAGGTATGGACATATCTTCTTGATGAAGCATAAATCCGAGGCCTTTGAGAAATTCCAAGAATACAAGAATGAAGTGGAAAACCAAACAGGCAAAAGTATTAAGACACTAAGATCTGATCGAGGTGGTGAATACTTAAATGCCGAGTTCCTGGGTTACTTAAAAGAGAAAGGGATTCTCTCTCAGCTTACTCCTCCATACACACCACAACACAACGGTGTATCGGAAAGGAGGAATCGAACCCTATTAGATATGGTTCGTTCCATGATGAGTAAGGCTGAGTTACCGCGAACATTCTGGGGTTATGCGCTAGAATCAGTGGCATATCTTTTGAACAAGGTTCCCACCAAGACTGTGCCTACCACCCCATATCAGATGTGGAGTAGGAAGAAACCCCATCTTCAGTACCTGAAGACATGGGGATGTCCAGCTTTTGTAAAAAAGCAGCATCCGGACAAGCTCGAGGCACGCTCAGTAGAGTGTAAGTTTGTGGGATATCCAAAGAATTCCATGGGATATTGCTTCTACTACGCAGAGGAACAAAAGGTTTTTGTTTCTCGTCATGCCCGCTTCTTAGAAACTGAATTTTTAGAAAATCAGAAAAGTGGGAGCGCAGTAGAACTGGAGGAAATTCCAGAACCACAAGCTGTTACTGAAAGTTTGGTGGAACAAGAAGTTTCAGAAGAAAGGGACATACCAGCGCCTATCCGCAGAAGTAGTAGGCAGTCTCATCCGCCCGAGAGATACTACGGTTTTCTCATAGACGGGGATAGAGAAGATTGCGTCATTGATAATGACGACCCTACTAGCTTCCAGCAAGCCATTCAGAGCGGTGACTCGGTAAAATGGCTGGATGCAATGCGGACCGAAATGGAGTCCATGTACACTAACAAAGTATGGACTTTGGACACTGCTCCAGATGGGGTGAAACCCGTAGGATGCAAGTGGATCTTCAGAAAGAAGATTGGTGTAGATGGACAGGTTGAAACCTATAAAGCTAGACTTGTTGCAAAGGGTTTCCGTCAAAGACCTGGTTTGGACTATGACGAAACCTTTTCTCCTGTAGCTATGCTGAAATCCATTCGGGTCCTTCTTGCTATTGCTGCCTTCCACGATTATGAAATCTGGCAGATGGACGTAAAGACGGCCTTTCTAAATGGAAATTTAGAAGAGAGCGTCTATATGGATCAGCCAGAGGGATTCATTCAGAGTGGGAGCAGCGGTAAAGTATGCAAGCTGCTTAAATCCATTTATGGACTAAAGCAGGCATCGCGGAGTTGGAACAACTGTTTTGATGATACTGTCAAAGAATTCGACTTTATCAAAAATCCAGATGAACCATGCATATACAGTAAGATTGTAGGGAGAGTTGTTGTATTCCTCGTCTTGTACGTGGATGACATTCTCCTAATAGGAAATGATATTCCTATGCTACAGTCAGTTAAAAGATTCTTGTCACAGAAATTCTCCATGAAGGACCTGGGTGATGCCACCTACATTCTGGGGATCCAGATCTATCGTGATAGATCAAAGAGGATGTTGGGACTTTCACAGTCCAGGTACATAGACACCATATTGAAAAGATTCAGTATGGAAGATTCTAAGCGCGGTAACCTACCGGCTTGTCACGGAATCACCCTCTCCAAAGAGATGTCTCCCAAGACTGATTTGGAAAGGGAACGCATGTCGATTATACCCTACGCTTCTGCGGTAGGCTCTATAATGTATGCGATGTTATGTACCAGACCAGATGTAGCATACGCATTGAGCGTTGTAAGCCGGTATCAGGCAAACCCAGGGGAGAATCACTGGATAGCAGTAAAGAACATTCTCAAGTACCTGAGGAGGACTAAGGAGATGTTCTTGGTTTACGGCGGAAAGGACCTCAAGATGGAGGCCTATGCTGATTCCGGCTTCCAGAGTGACAAGGATGACTCCAAGTCCATGTCGGGTTATGTCTTTACCCTCAATGGAGGGGCGGTCTGTTGGAAGAGTTCCAAGCAGGACACCGTTGCTGACTCAACGATGGAAGCGGAGTACATAGCTGCTTGCGATGCCGCAAAAGAAGCTGTCTGGATGAAGAAGTTCCTCACAGAACTTCAGGTGGTTCCTACCAGTGTTGGTCCAATACCTCTGTATTGCGACAACAACGGAGCTATAGCTTTAGCGAAGGAACCAAGGTCCCATCAGAAGTCCAGACACATCTTAAGGCGGTATCACCTGATCAGGGAGATCGTAGATCGCCGGGAGATCGAGGTAAAGAGAGTAAATACGGAGGATAACATTGCTGATCCATTCACTAAGGCCCTTCCTCAGATTCAGTTCGAGAGGCTACTCGAGATCATTGGTCTACGATATGCCAGTACATGGCCCTAGTGCAAGTGGGAGATTGTTAGTGTTTATGCCCTAGAAGGCCATTACTTAATGGAAGCTTGGGATATTCACATGTATATAACAGTCTTGCTAAACATGGTAGTATGCTACTTGGTTTTTCTATCTTAATATGTGAGTGTACGTATTGATAGAGCTCTTAGGATCTTGCTTGTCTACCAGCGTTGTGATGGCAGTCACACTAGTGGGGGCTGGGTAGTCTACAAGCACATCCTTATTCAGGTCCCTGGTCGTTGGATTATCGAGACAGAGCATCGATACTCCGGAGTAGACTGGTGTGTACGCTTCTCATCCCAGTTGGGGAGATGGTCTGTCCCACAGCCGTCAGTACGTCGTACTGGAGATAGTATACAGGTGCTCGTTAGGTTACGGGTACACCGGACAGGACTCACAGGGAACTGTTAGTTGGTTTGATACCAGTCGTCAGTGAACAGTTCCCAGGTGACATGAGTACAGCGTAGTCCGCAGACTTGACACTGCTACTTCGCCTCGAGTGTGTCCCACTGTTCTTAGATTGCTACCCTACCACGGCTCAAAGGAGTCGTGCAAACAGGTAGCAGTTGGGTGCAGTCCCGAGCACTTGGAGGCAGTGGCGGTTAGACAGGATTCGTCCCTCCCGGTATTGGGAGTAGATATCGTGCTGTGTCAGAGAGCCATTACGCAAAGTCCCTGGCCAGGGCAAGCGAGATTTGCTGGTAGGTTCCAGTAGTTTCTCAGGGTGTAATGGGCTTCGCTCCGACACGACTTATACCGCTATTAGGGGACTGACGCTTGCCGCCCCTCTAGGCCCGATATGCGATAATCTTGGACGAACGGACCGGACTGTATGGAGATTGTCACATCAGACTCAGTAGGAGTTCGGATGGGTTTCCTCATCGGCCTTCTTATCGACAACTACCTGGGGACCGTTACGTACAGCTAGTGCCGCTTGCGGTCTGTGGTTAAACCCACTGCCAGCGTAGTAGTCGAGTCTCTAGAGTCCCACACAGAGAGTTTCCTACTCCAGGCGAAACGATATAGAGGTTGCATGGTTTTGCGACAAAGGGTTCGGACGCATACGTGCGTTTACGCGCGTACGACTTTCGGACAGTTTTTACCAGTCGGCTTTGGTTTAAGCCAGTTACTGGTATTCGGTTATTGGATTTATACAGTCTAAAGTTTTTCCGTATTTTTACGGATCGGAGGGGCGTTCTCGTAATTACTCGAGAAGCTTCTAGAAGATGGTGACTAAGGAGGGTTATGTGTCATATTCATTAAATGAGTTATATGAGTCATGGTGGTGATTCATTCATTTCATTAATACACATTTATTGCTTAATGACTCATGCTAATGAATCACCACTAGATATTTTATGAAGCATGATTATTCATCACTCTTTATTCTTTTCTTCTTATTAGAAAATGCTTCATATATGATATGATACTCATAACTTATTCAAGATAATATTATTCATATTCTCTCTCCTCAAGCTCTCATCTTCAAGAGACTAATCCTTACACCTCATGAGTTGAGATCAAAGGATTAGCAAGACTTAACAATCCATAACCATCACTCTATCTCAATCTATCTTCTTTGATTAGCAATCCAAGAAGGTTAGTTGCCTCAAGTTTAGAGGCTAAGCTTGGAGTTTTGCTCTTGGGTGGATCGTCTACTACCTAGAGAAGGCCGAGGAGAACAAGGAGATCGTAAAGACGAAGGACTAGTTTCATTAGGTATAATCCCTAAACACAATAGTTATGAAACTCTTTGTGTACGGTTATTTAGAGTTTAGCTTCGATTCAAGCGGTTAGTCGATGTTCGTTCTTTAAACATGATCGTTTTTGAAAATTCCGCCTCCCCACAAGTACTGGGGTGAAGTACATCGACTTACACAGGGTTCCTGGGCCAAAACCACACTTCCATTGTCATACAATGGTAGGAACCTATTTCATCTTATGAACCAATATACACCCAAACTGCCTCTTTGGTAGCATCTTTAATAGCGATGTTACCAGCCTTTATAGTCTAGTCTGCCACGGTATCTCGTTTGGAACTCTTCCAACATACTGTCCCTTTACTGAGGGTAAAGACAATGTCTGCGACTGACATTTAGTCGTCCTTATCACCCTGGAACTTTTCTGGTGATTCTCCCCAGGATCGATTGATACAATCTTACTACAGCTAGTGAGAATCCTAACATCCATTTAGATCTATCTCATAGACCCAAATCCCAGGATTTAGGAGGTATCTTTTTGATCCTATTTGGAGAATCCTCGTGATAAGAGGAGGTTGACCGTGCGTAGTATAGGAAACTCTTTTCCTATCAAGAGTATGTTGTCCATGTACAATACGAGGATGACCACCTTACTCTCTACTACCTTTTTGTATATACAAGGTTCATCTACCATTTTGATGACGTCAAACTCTTTGACTACCTCATCAAAACAGATGTTCCAACTCCACGATGCTTGCTTTATTATATAAAACATCTTACACACGTTTCCGCTGCTCCCACTGTCTACGAAGCCTTCTGACTGTGTACTTACAGACTCTCTCTTCTAAAACATCATTTAGAAAAGCAGTCATGACACCCAACCGCCAGATATCGTAGTTATGGTATGTAGCCATGGCAAGTAGGATCTGGATGGACTTAAGCACAGCTACTGGAAAAGGTTTCATCATTATCCACGCCTGGTCGATGACGAAAACCTTTAACGAGTCTAGGTTTGAAAATCTCAACTTTTCCATCTACACCAAGTAATCTTCTCAAGATATACTTACTCCTGATGGGGATTTAACCTTTCAAATATCGCAACCAAAGTCCATACTTTGTTGGTGTATATGGATTCCATCTCAGATCGCTAAGCATCCAGCCATTCTTACAGAGTCCCTACTCTCGATGGCCTGCTCGATACTAGTTGGGTCATCATCCCATGATGCAATCCTCGCTCCCACTGTCATCAAGAAACCGAAGTATCTCTCTGGCGGATGAGGAACCCTACTAAATCGGCGGAGAGGCTGAGGTTCGTCGGGAACTATTGAATCCTTTGGTTCTGTCAAATCATCAGCTGCAGTTTTGTATAGCTGGAACCTTTCCAGTTCTACAGAACTGACCTTGCCTCGATTTTGTCCGGATTTTGCTTTTGACATAGGCCGGACAATCCCAAATCTTAACTTACTTAAGAGATAGGCTCTTCCCATACCATATCTTATATGGAGTGGTAGGCACTGATTTGATCGAATCTAATTCCATAGGTATGCATCTTCTCAAGTGCACAACCCCAAAAGGAAATAGGTAACTCAGTAGTACTCATTATAGAGCACACCATATCTAATATGGTGCGATTGCTCCGCCTTGATACACCGTTGTGCTGTGGTGTATTCAGAGGAGTAATACGGAGAGAGAATCTCATTCTCCTTTAGAATAATCCAGGAATTCTATGCACAAGTATTCTCCTCCCTGATCTTATCATAGGACATAATATTTATACCCGGTTTTTGGTTCTCTATTTCTAACTTATATTCTGTGAATATCTCAAAAGGTTCGGACTTGTGTTTCAACAGGAACATATGTCTGAATCTTGAGAGATTATCAGAGAATGTAATGAAATACAAAGAACCGGTCTTGGCATGTGTAGACAGGGGATCTTACATACATCATCATGTATCAATCCCAAGGGTTCACTGACTCTTTCTCTGTTTCCAATAAACAGAGCTATGGTTATCTAATCTTTGTGACATGACTGGCAAGTTTCACAAGATGTAAATTCAAACTGATTTAAATATGCATCTAAATGTAACTTAAGCTAGTCGGGTCACATTGATATGACCTAGTCTACAATACCTCAAGAAGGAATCGTTCATTTCTGAACTCTTCCTCTTGTGTGTGTTCTGTATACTAGGAACTGTAGTTTGATTTAGAACGTCAATGCTTTTAGATAACGTGCCTGAACCGATCAACTTTTGAAATAGGAAATGTTCAAAACATTATCCAACAATACAAAATTTTATCATTTATTTACTTGTAAAGAGACTGATATGATTTTGTATATCAGGTTCGGTATCTAATAGCATTTGTTCAGAATCAATGTATTGGTAATACAGGGTGACAGAGACCAACAGACTTGGCTGCAACACTTGCCCCGTTTTCTGTCTCATGAAACTTATCACCCGTTCTCAGTTTTCTACCCTTTTGTAGCCTTATGTAACAGATTACATATCTTGGATCCTTATCCGGTATCAAATACCCAGGATGCAAAGGATACTGAGAAACAGTTCTTTGTAATGAACACACCCGAAGGAGATGCATCATATGCACTTTCTTCGTTTGGGCGGTATAGGAATTCTGGTGTTCCCCTATTTCCTGCTCGGTCTTATAACAATTATAAGTTGGAGTGGGACCAACGTTCCCCAGTTCAGTATAACAAGCGGGTTCGGTCAATACATCCATATTATTATCTTGACTAAGGCGTGGTATGGTCGCTACCTGGAGAGAGAGAAAAGAAAACACTATGCGTGCGCTCTTGCAAGATAAGATTGGTTATTTATTTTATCTAATCAGGATGGCTCCCACTATTTTTATCAAATCTTCCTTCAAACCCTAAAAGGAAAGACTAGCCGAGATTAATTACACTCTACAAGTTCGCCAATCTTTCAGCCAGGCTAGTGTCGGTACTTTGAGGGAGGTTCCCCGTGCTTTCGCACGGACCTAATTACAGTAAACCTCGTTTTTCCAGAGGCGTAACCCCGTTGACACCAATCTAGACACCTACTTGATCGGCTAATTGCAAAGTGCAAAACTCTCCCAGGAGTAACAATTACTCGCAGTAGATATCGGGATCCAACTATCACATAGAAGGTATGCAATCTCATTGCAAACTCCCGATAAAGGTTTTTACCCCTAGCACCTATGACCTTAACTATGGTCAACAAATCATAAGCACTAGTCAAGTTCTACCCGTCATTTCGTGATTAATTAGACCCACCCACATGACCCTTAACTAAGGTCAACAAAGTTACGCGACTGTCCTAACTAATCGCATTATATACGGTGTAGGAAGACATCACTTAGCTACCGTACACTGTGCCTTGACTATGGTCAACAAACACAGCATGAATACTAAGTACTCTACTTCCTAAAATGGCGGAGGGTTGCGGCTGGTTTTTTTTATGAAAACCTTTAACGCTTTGAACTTGATCTCGTTGCGGAATCAAATGGTTTTTAAATAGAACGTTTTTTGAAGCTTTTCTAGTTTTGCTAAAAGGGTCACTCCCGGTGAAGGGATCGTCGGCCCTTTCCTCGTCGAATGAGGTGTGGGATATATCATATATATCACTATGCAAAGCGGAAACTATAGAAGCGATCAAAAGACAAACCGAGGGTTGTAGCATCTGCCAGTTATTGCTAAAGGAGTCACTCCCGGTGAAGGGATCTCGGTCCTTTCCTCATCGAATAAGGTGCAGGATGTTCTATAACGAACACCGCGATGCAAAGCAAGAACTGTAGCTACCGTTTTATTTTGAAATTCGATTCCACAACATCAATTAGGTTTATTTTCTTTCATTAATCTCATTAATGAATATCCCATCATTTAAGTCCACCTAAACATCACAGATAAATATAACATACGCTTATGCCATCCGCATTCGCCTCGATGTCCCGTCTGCACCGTTAGGTTAGGTAACTAACGCCAGAACGAGGCAGGGCTAGCGCGGGTGTAAAAAATAAGCAACGTCTATATAATATATCATATATACTATATATAATATCTATTTGAACATATCACATGATCACATCACAGATAACGCAGCAGAAAATATCATATGAAATATTGGATATATTAGGACGTCCGTGTTTTCAATACGAGCCAGTATAAAACACGGATTCCACGGTCGTGATGAATAGCCAATCCCACACCCCTAGACCCCTATGAGAGCGGCAAGCAACCCTACCAATTCTAGGGTTAGGAGACCCGAACTCGACTCCTCGAGATGGCCTCCCACTGGACCCTAGAACCCGGTTACTTGTTCTCCCCTCCTTGGGTCTATCCTAATGCGGAAAAGTAAATAATATACAAATGGTGACAACATCCGCAACCTGAAAGTGTCCCAATAAAAGAATATTACATACAAGTTTTTACATGAATGAAAATGAAAAACACTCATCACATAAAAAAACCCGGCTATTCAAACACGACGATCCAATATAACATATCTAGCAACACATAACATCACATGTCATCAACGTAAGTAAACATGTGTATCCCAATTGTCGTTGACATATAGCAACGAAACCGGCGATATCACATATTACACTTACGGTCACAGAAAAGAATGTGTAAAGCTACAACAGTTGGAATCCGCAAACTTTTCAGACATCGCATGCCTAATCAAATGAATTCAAACCCCGCATTTTAGTCTCATTATCGAAAACTGTTTTCAATATCAAGTCGGGCAATTCAACAAGATTCCCGACATCCTGATCGAATGCTCGTCGCAAACTTTAGTAGGCGGTCGCACCCCCGATGCCGTCGACGAAGTGCACCAAGGCGGAACACCGCTGCCGCGAGCACCCGAATGGATGCTTTCGGCGATGGGGTTCTCCTACAGTCACTTGGTCGGGGCTATGGGGTGAGGCTGTCTGTTAAGTTTACCCGGCGAGTATCCGCGTACGCTACGTGATTGCGACGGACTTTTGATCACATCAAAATTCCGTGGCAACCAATCAAGTGAGACTAAATTGCTATGTTTATAACATTCATTCAGTTATCTCATAACTACTTGTGGATTCCAAATATTGTATCACATTCCGGATAAATAGAAAATGTTAAACTTTCCGATCGAACAATCGAACACCCAAGTTTTCCCGAAACAGCTCAACACATGAAATAAGTTTAAAAACATTCACTTCATGCCTCAGTACCAACGGTCCAGCCGTAGAAGGGTCAAGCCAACGCCTCACATGTGGCACGCCGTACTGCCCTAAACTCTAAGGTTCAAAGGGCAGTTCAAGACGGTCACATAATCGAGTTAAGGTTTGTTGTCTTCTAGAGAGACCATCGCGTTACTTTCACTACTTAGAACATCATTAAACTACGGAAAAGTCCAACAATTGGAAATTTCCCGGCAGGGGAAAAAGTGGGTATTTATATCCGGTCGAACATTTTAACATATTCAAAAAATATCCGGAAAAACACATAGACAAAGTTTGACAATCCGATCGAATCTACGAACTCCCAATACAACCCAAAAAACTCAACTCTGGAGTAAATATTAAAAATTCCCAGAAAATTCAGCACTTAAAGAAACAAATTACTGTGCAAAAATTGAAGGCTGACGTCATCAGATGGCCGCGGAACCGCCGCAGAAGCAAAGCTTCTGCCGCGGTTCCGCCGCGCTTTAGACGCATCATTTTGTCGTTTTGCACTGTAATTCTTAAAACTTCCTGCTGAATTTTTTAAGCATTTTTAATCTGGAAAAAACCCAGTTTTAAAAAAATGTACAGAGAGCGATTTGAGATTAGGGTTTCGGTTCGATCGGACTTCTAACTCCGTCTACGCATCGCCTAAGGCTCTAGCTAGGCTCTGATACCACTGTACCTAGGCACACCCATGAGGTTCTACAAGTGATCAAACATGGCCAATTCAAAAAATTCATGTGCCAAAGAAACCCTGGCGCTAGATCGTTAACTAGAGGTAAGGCGATGCAAGCAAGTTAACAACTTTAACTAAAGGGGAAAGTGACTACAATCTTTGTAGATCCGGTCCTCCACCTCCTTAGCTCCGCGTTGACGTCCCTCCGCTGCGATCATCGGATCCCGGACTCTTGTGATGGTATCGTCGAAGAAATGATCGGGCTAGGTCGTCGACTTCGATGCCGAAGATGATCTACGTCGAGGCAACTTAAGATCAAGCTCCAATTTCACCAAGTCATGAAACTTGTGAAGAAAACACCCTATACTACTTAGCAAGTGGTAGAGGATGAAGAAATAGGAAGTGGGTTCACTTTAGAATTGGATTTCTCACTCTTTTTCTCATGTTGCCATTAATGGTTGCAAGCTTTCTTCTTTTTTTGAAGAAGAAGAAGAAGAAGAAGAAAAGAATATGATAAGAATTATTGAAAATAGAAAATAAGTTGATTCTTATCATATAGCAACCATGGTTAAGTGTAGAGAATAAACTAGGGTTAGGTTGAATGGTTAGGGTTAAGCATGAAACAAAAATGGTAGACTTATTCAAAGCTTCATGAAGCTTCAACTGGCAAATAAAGAAAGCCACCATGATTTATCTTGAAAAAATGAATAAATAAATAAATGAATAGATAAGTAAATTAAAACACTAACTATTAACATAACCATGGTTTAATTCTTTACACAAACCCAAGTTTGCATGTATCATCAAACATGATACAAACAAGTGCACAAAAAATATATCATATATACAACTTGTGCATTTCAAGTGAGAAAATCCATTTAAAGTGAACCAATATTAGTTAATGTAAAGTAATATATCTAATATATAATTATACATTTAATCATTAAATCAATACTTGATTTAACGATCAGGTCATATCACATATAACCGACTAATATCAATAGTAACAACTTATCGAATCAACACTTGATCCGATAACCCGGCTATATCACATATAACCGATCAATGTCACAAATCGCGAGAATCAAATACAGTATCACATACTGGTATCATTCTCGGTCCCGCACATATCTCATATGCGCTCCTATTTCGTTTCGCTTGAGCCAGGAAAGCTCTGTGTAGGACTCTAAAGACTCGTCAATACGCCGGCAGCAGGTGATGATCATATCAAACACCCACAAGCCGCAAGCGGACTGCTAAACGTAACGGCCACCCGGGTATTGAGCGATCAGAAGATCGACGAGCAAGCCCGCTCACACTCCTGTGAATCCAACCAGTAACACTTACCGTACAGTCCGGTCTGTTCGTCTGATATGTCGCATATCTCGCCTAGGGGTGGTAAACGTCAGACCCCAGTAGCTCGATAAGTCATGCCGACGTGAGGTCCATAACATGTGTGAAACTACTGATAACACTTACCAGTAGATCACTGCAACCCTGGCCAGGGATTTCCAGTTATGGCCAGTCGTGCATAGCGCAACATCAACCCCCAATACCGGGAGAGACGAATCCCCTCCTATCGCTCATTGCCTCCATGTGAATCGGGACTGTACCCAAAAACCACCTGTTTGCACGACTCAGTAGAGCCGTGGTAGGGTGGAAATCAAAGCACGGTGGGAGACACACAAGACTCTATGACGATCTCGGGTCAACAGACTAAGCTGTACCAGTGTCACCAGAGAACTGCCATCTGACGTGAGGTATAATACCATCTGGGAGTTCTCGGCGAGTCCGTTCAGTGTACCCAGTCTCCACTGAGCACCCGCATACCATCTCTGATGTCAAACACCAATGGATATGGGATCATCCATCGCCCATCACATGGGTCGAGAAGATATACGCTAGTCTACTCTGGAATATCGATGCCCCGTCTCGATATTCCCACAACTAGGAACATTGAAGGATGTACTCATGGACTACCCAGGCCCCACTAGTATGATCTACATCATAGTCCTGGAAGTCGAGTACACATCCTAAGGGCTTTATCAACATGCAACAGAGAGACAGAAAGTATACAAGTTAAGATAAAGAGCAACCAGATAGCGTACTATCATGTCGAGCAAGAAAGTCCTACCTATATATGTCCCAGCATCCACTACAATATACATCCAATGTACAGTAATGGCCTCTAGGGCATACATATAACTAACAAACAGTGCACTGTTGATTCCAGTCTCTGTCGATTTTCAAAGTCTTCAAAAAAAAATTAGCAACTGTAGAAGACTATTTACATGACCACAAGAGCACACACCAAATACGAACCAATTCCACCTATTTTGGGCCGAGCACATTGCCACTTTTTCCGAGCTGGCCGGCCATTCTGGGGAATTAGGAGTTTGTATTTTGTGTGTGGTCTGGTCTCTGGAATGTTGGTTCGGTGGTATTGCTAAGTTTGCCCATTTTGGATATTATGTTATCTGTTGTTCAGGGGTAATTCGGGGTGTTTCGAAGTCGATAATTTAGCATTGTTTAAATATTTATCAGTACATACATTACTATCTGCGACCGTGAATGTCATTAGAGCGGTACAACTCGTCTAATTGCTATATGTTCTTTTAGACGAGTTTACGAACATGACATTCACGTTGATGTTCTGTGTTGTGCTGTGTTGTGGTTGGATCGTCGTGGTGGATTGCTTTGGTGCAATGGTAGTACAGTTTAGTCTCATTTGTACATTTGATATTGCGGGGCGAGCGTCCAACATGTGGACCGCCGTCACTGCCAGTTTGTATATTATTTGTTTGGGGCACGACCGGGTTGAGGTCGATGTCACCGTTGTACATATTATTTTCTTTTCTTTACTAGGATTACCCTGCGGTGGAGTGCACGAATAGCCGGGTTCTAGAGGGCAATGGGTCTGCATCTCACGGTGTTGAGACGGGGGGCCTTACTCTAGAATTAGCGGGCTATTCGCCACACTCGTAGGGGGTATAGGTATGACCCACGGAGGGGTGCCCAAGTTACCGGATTCCATGAAGTGCTGGGTGGCCCATTCATGTTGATGAAGGGGGTTGCCTCACTTCTGGTTTTGGCAGGTAACTTGCCACGCTCGTAGGGGTCTAGGTTTCATTGCATAGGCTATCCACACGACAAGGAACGTCGGGTCTCATTTGCGGCTCAAGTGAAACCCGGGGCTCCATGATTATCCACCATTTTGTGTTGCTTCTGTGATGCTTCTGTGATGTTGCTTTATATCATGCCTGGGACGAATACTATATATATATATATATATTTATATATACTAATAGATGTTGTATATGTTTTGCACCCGCGCTAGTCCAGTCCCCGCTCTGTCGTTAGTTAAGTAACCTAACGGGTGATGATGGGACCCAGTGGCGAATGCGAATGGCATATACGTACATTATATTTTCATTCTTTTCTGGTATGATTAATTGATGGGACTGCATTGATTCTTATCAATGCAAAGATAAAACAAACCTATATGATATTGTTGGAACCAAGTTTTTTTTAAAAAAACTCACATTACAGACGTTGGCTTTTTCTTTGCACAGTGGTATTCGATTATGAATATCCAACACCTCATTCCACGAGGCAAGGGCCGAGATCCCTTCATCTGAAGTGACCCCTTGAGTAAAATTTTGCGTCAACGTAATAACTTCACTATAGTCAATTATTTTTGCTTTGCATCGTAGTATTCAGTTTGGAATATCCTGCGCCTCATTCAACGGGGAAAGAGTCGAGATCCCTTCACCGGGAGTGACCTCTTTAGCAAAAGTTTTCGCCACTATCAATTTGTAAAACCACTTGGATTCCTTCAACAATATCAAGTTCATTACGTTAAAGGTTTTTTCGCTAAAAACCAGTCGTAGCCCTCCGTTATTTCGGATTGGTAGTGCTTAGTATTCGTGCTACGCATTTCGATCTTTAGTCGAGACATAGTGTTCGGTAGCTGTGTAATTCTTTTTCGTTGCATGGATATGCGATTGATTAGGACAGCCGTTCGATCATTTTGATCTTTAGTCAAGGCTCGTATGGGTGGGTCTAATGCAATCAAGATAATGTCAGGTAGAACTTGACTAGGACCATTTGACATTTTGATCTTTAGTCAAGGTCACTTGGATCCTAGGGGTAAAAACATACATCGGGAGTTTCAAACATACAGGAAACTTGCCAGGCATGCGCATACCTTCTGGAGTGTGGTAACTTGAGTGGCTTCCATCAAATTATCATACGATGATAGTTGGATCCCGATTCCCACTGATGAGTAGGATTACTCCTCGGGTGATTTTATATGATCCCGACTAATTCTTCTTTTGGGTTTGGAGGAGAATTCGAGCAAACAGTGGGAGCCATACTGATTAGATAAATAAATAAATAACCATTCTGATCTAGGTTAGAGTGCACGCTGAGTGTTTCTTTTCTCTCTCTCTTTGGCTTCGACCATGGCCCGAACATTGACTAAAACTCATGAACCAAGTTAACCGAACCTTCTTAAAACACTTTGGCTTTTGGAATGTCACGGTGTCGCATACACCATTGCCACTTCTATATCACCTTTGAATTTCTCCAGAACACCCCATATCACTACGAATATCCACTTCCATTGGATAAATCCATCGTATAGTTACATACGAACTCGAAGGAACTTGTTCCGTATTCGAGGATGGATTCTGGTTCTGGAGAGATTGAATAGGATTATTCGGTTGTCTTTTCTCTTTACCTTCTCTCAGGTTGTGAGGGCTCCTAGGATTAGAAGAGGGTACACCTATTGAGCTTATTGGATAGTTTTCCTCCAGACCATAGGCTGGTGCCAAAAGGTAGGGAAGGAAGAAAACAAATTAAGCCTAAGTGTGGTGTACAGAAGGTTATAAGTAAAAACATATAAAGGGATTAGATTAAGGGCAAAGAAAATTGCGACTGCTATCATTCACGACAAAAACGTGTATACCCCTGCCACTCCCACATCCACTTTGGATTTCTGCAGAACACTCCGTATCACTTCGTCGCGCGTTCGTGCCATTGTCGCTGCCGTGCATCGCCAAACCATCTCCAGGAAAGTACCCTACTTGCTACATGCTAGATTATTTCCGTTACAAATTAAAACCGTATAAATTCCATGTTGCGATTCATAAAAACTTGTATGACATAGCTGTTTGATGCAAAACCCGAACAAAAATATTACATTAAACTGAAAGAAATCGATTGCATATGCTGGCCCGTATGATAATGAACACTATGTAGAAATTTGACTGAAAAATGTGATTGTTACCGACTTAAACGATCACCCCCAATTACACCCGTAAAAACTGAGAAATTCCCGCACCTGAAACTTGTCAAAATTATAATTAATTGTGTACATATTGAAATAATGCGTTCGAGGGCTCAAATCAAAAAAGACTCGACGAACTGTAACCCTGTACAAGTTCTTAATTATTTCTGTACTGAAATTATGACGAGAATTGGTTCGGAGAGCGGCTCTGGACTGCAGTCCAGAGCAGCTCTGGTTATGGTTTTCTGTCTCGTAATGCTTGTCCCTTCGCTGCCTGAACTTGTATGTTGCGGAACCCTACACTTTATTGAAGAAAAAACTGTTAACTAAATAACGCAAGTGGTTTCACCCCTTTATATCGCCTTTATTATTTAAACTGCAATTTAAAAGATCAAGACGCATAGCAGTCCCAAACAGAAACAGAATTGATATACTAGTGTTGAACAGTACATAACTCCTGACGTATAGACGCGATTGAGAATCCGTCTATTGCGTTGAAAACCCTACTGAAAACCCTAATTTTCATTCAACTGTAGCATTGCTAAATTCTGAGTCCAACTGGGTGAAAATTGTGCCGCGAAACGGACGTTCAGTTCAGAAACTGAATTTCCTGCAGCGAGCACTTAAATTGAAACGGCTGTAACTTTAATACCAGAAACCCGATTGTACTAAAACCAATTTTCCTGAACTGCCAACAGAGTTTGCTTGTTACCGTATTTGTATCATTTTACTGAATTCTGAACATATGAATTACTGCAATTTTTGTAAGCTTATGACGTGCATATTGGTTCATATCACACATGACTTGTTAACCGCATAAATGTGCATACCTTACCCAACTGCCATATACATAGTGATAGTGCACGTTATTATTCAGTGTAAATTGCATTATCGTGCATGAATGATATTGGTTTAGGAGTGTCAAGTACGCCAATGGAAAAGTGAATGATTCGTGACAGTGATTAATACAGTGAACAGTGACAAAACCGTGATATTGGTGTATACTTGTACACGACTAAATCACAATCATCAATAGTGTAAACCTGGGGGAAAAGGTGAAATCGAAGTGGAAAGAGCATCGTATTTAGCGGGGCCGTGTTTTAGAGAATGATCATTCGAACAGTGATTCTTATTTATATTAGGTAGGATCTAGCGATCCGGCTGACAGGGTTATGTCCCGGGCGTATGGGCCGTTGTCTCGGGTATGTACGAGACTCCTGTTAAACATGATCCTCCTTTCCACTATACGATTTCAAACATGACTTAGAGACCGATAGGGACACAGATCATACTTTGCATCATTTAGTGACATAGTGATTACCCGCATTTTACTCTCACTGTTATTACCTTATTTACCTGTTTCATGTCATTATTATAATCTTGCTATTATGTCGCTCTGACGACCTGAGTATGCATGCTCAGACCTCGAGGAAGAAACAGCGTAGGAGTCGGATTTACCTTTCGAGCTGGCGGAGATCTAGTCTGGAGTACCTTTTACTTCTTTTCTGCTTTCCCTAAAGAGATCGTGTATTCGAACTTGGTTAGTAGCTCTTCTTGTTTATTTGTAAATTGTGAACAATGGAATTTGATGTAATATTTTAGTGATGTATTTCCTTTACTGTTGTGCTTTGCTTACTGATTACCATGTAATGCTAGAAACCGAAGTGTGACTACGGCGGGATTATTCCTTGACCGTAGGAGCATGGCTGGCCTAGTCATCCCTCGTTTTCCGTATTTTGGGAAGCGGGGCGTGACATGGTTTTGTTGGTATCAGAGCCGTGTTTAGTAACAAGGGATAACATTAACTACACTGTATTACACTATTTTCGCTTCACTATTCCTGATTTTCATCCTTGAATCTAATCATATCCTTTTGAATCTTCCAGCGATATGACGTCCCCGAACGACCACTCTTCGGCCTCAAGTTCTCAGGATCGGACGGAAAGAATACTTAGTGCACTGACCTCTCTCGCAGAACCTCGGAAGTGGAAGACGGACTTACTCACCGAGGGACTCAGGGCTATTACCGCTGCAGGAGGACCCTCCGCACTCATTACTGCCCCCAAGGGCACTACTCCACCAGCTTACTCTGCCAAAGCTGGCACCGTGTTAGATTTCCGGAGGTTGCATCCAGCTGCATTCACAGGGCTAGCCGAGCCACTCGAGGCCGAGCAATGGCTGGTGAATATGGAGAACTTACTGACGGCCGCCAGGGTACCAGAGGAAGATAAAGTGAACGTGATAAAGATCCAGTTGGAAGATGAAGCCCGTACATGGTGGTCAGTGGAAGAAAGCAGGCTAGACAGGCCGATCGAATGGAGCAAATTCAAGGAGTGCTTCTTGGACCATTATTTCCCTTCCATTGCCAAGGCAGAGATGGAAGAAAGATTCATTCTATTGAAGCAGAATGGCCGTCCCGTGGACGTATATGCGGCAGAGTTCAATCGTCTGAGCTGATTTGCTCCATACATGGTCGCTTCAGAGGCCACCAGGGCCAGACGCTTCTTGCAGGGACTTGATTTCGAGCTGCAGCAGTTGATCGCGTCACTGGAGTTGCAGACCTTTGCACAGGTACTCAACGCGGTGAGAATTCAGGAGAAATTGATCAACAAGTTCAGGAAGCCCCCAGTCGTTCCAGCACGTACCCATGCACCTTCTCGAGGAGCCATACCGGTTCACAGGCCTGGAACGGCACAAATGAAGCGTTCGTTCATGCCCCAGTATGGCCCCCAGAGACAGAACGTAGTTTGCAGCTACTGCAATAGAGATGGGCATACCCAGAAGGACTGTCGCCGCGCCAAGAGACAGTGCTTGATTTGCGGATCCAGTCAGCACAGGATTAGCGGTTGCCCTGAGCGAGCAGAGATACAGAAAGGTTCTGAACCGCAGTAGCAGAGACCACAGGAGCAGAGGCAACCCTATACAGGTCGCGGTCAGGGACGGGCTTTCGCCTTGACCGCCAAGCAGGCAGAAGCTTCAGGAGAAGTTGTTACAGGTACTCTACTCGTACATTTCTTGCCAGCTATAGTACTATTTGATTCTGGAGTATCGCACTGTTTCATATCTGAGCATTTTATTGATACACACTCCATACCACTTGAACCACTAACCAAGGGCTGGGAGATACATATGGGTAATGGCATTATAATATCTAGTCGAGAATGTAGATCATGTCCGGTTGTAGTGTGTGGCAGGGAATTCTATGCGAATTTCCTTTTGATCGGGACAGGCAGTTATGACGCAATTCTCGGGATGGATTGGATTAGTACCTTCCATGCAGTTATTGATTGCCAAGCAAGGAGCGTGGTCTTCCGCATTCCCAACCACCCGGAGTTTATTTTCGAAGGCGGGAGTGAATCTTTGGGGCCAGCCAAGTATAGAGCCAAGCCAAAGGAGCTACAGCTATGGAGATTGATGAGAGCGCAGCCCCAGAGATTGTTCGGGATTTTCTTGACGTGTTTCCTGAAGATTTACCAGGTCTACCACCTCCACGCGTCTTGGAGTTCTCGATCGATTTGACTCCAGGTACAGCACCAGTTTCCAAGACCCCGTATAGAATGGCACCGGTTGAGTTGGCAGAATTGAGGAAGCAAATTGAAGAACTCTTGGAGAAAGTATTTATCCGGCCGAGCGTTTCACCGTGGGGTGCACCAGTTCTGTTGGTGAAGAAGAAAGATGGATCACTGCGAATGTGTATAGATTATCGGGAGCTGAACAAAGTCACAATAAAGAACAAGTACCCAATTCCGTGCATCGACGACTTATTCGATCAGTTAAGTGGGGCTAAGGTATTTTCGAAGTTGGATCTCCATTCGGGATATCATCAAATCAGAGTAGCAGCTGAGGATATACGCAAGACAGCTTTCAGGACCGAT
Organism: Agapanthus africanus; assembly: GCA_030015575.1. Lineage (NCBI taxonomy): Eukaryota > Viridiplantae > Streptophyta > Magnoliopsida > Asparagales > Amaryllidaceae > Agapanthus > Agapanthus africanus. The sequence goes on from JASDDO010000031.1 coordinate 117,509,235, forward strand.
ACGGACATTATGAGTTTCTTGTGATGTCGTTCGGTGTTACCAATGCTCCAGCGATATTCATGGACTTGATGAACAGGGTGTTTGCAAAGTACTTGGACACGTTTGTCGTTGTATTTATCGACGACATACTTGTCTACTCGAAGACCCGAGAGGAGCATGTTGAGCATTTGCGCACGGTTCTACAAATTCTTCGGGAAGAGAAGCTGTATGCGAAATTAAGCAAGTGTGAATTCTGGCTCGACAAGGTTCAGTTCTTGGGACACATCGTCTCGGGCGAAGGCATCGCAGTGGACCCAGCAAAGATAGAATCTCTCAAAGATTGGCCAACACCGAAGTCAGCGGCCGAGATCAGAAGCTTTCTGGGACTAGCAGGATATTATCGAAGGTTCGTCCAAGACTTTTCAAGAATCGCTGAACCGTTGACGAGACTGACACGGAAGGATGTATCGTTTGCGTGGACAGAGGAGTGTACTCAGGCATTTGACACACTGAAACATAAGTTAACCACGGCGCCCATTCTTACAGTACCAGATGATTCTGGTGGTTTGGTGATACATAGTGATGCCTCAGGGAAGGGATTAGGATGTGTTCTGATGCAGCACGGTCGAGTGGTTGCTTATGCCTCTCGACAGCTGAGAAATCATGAGAAGAATTATCCTACGCATGACTTGGAGTTAGCTGCAGTGGTTTTTGCGTTGAAGATTTGGAGGCACTATCTATTGGGCGAGAAAGTGGAGGTGTACACGGATCATAAAAGCCTGAAGTACGTCTTCACTCAGAAGGAACTAAATATGAGGCAGCGCCAATGGCTAGAGCTGATGGCAGATTACGACTTGGACCTTCACTATCACCCGGGGAAAGTAAATGTGGTACCAGTTGCTCTCAGTCGCAAGACAGCGGTCATGATGTTGACCAATCAGAGAAGCCTTATTGAGGACTTTCAGAGACTCGAGCTTGAGGTCGTTACACCGAGCGCACTCAGTCAATTTTTCCAACTACAGGTGGAGTCTTCCTTTGTGGATCGCATCAAGGCTGCATAAGCGGATGATCTTCGATTGCAAAAGTTCATAGCGCAAGTAGAAGCCGGGCTGAGAACAGACTTAATCATACACGAGGACGGTTCTCTGAGATTCGGTAGCAAACTCTGCATACCCAGGGGAGATGTTCGAGAAGAAGTACTGGCTGAGGCGCATAGTTCAGCTTATTCTGTGCATCCGGGAGGTACAAAGATGTATCGGGACCTAAAGCAGCATTTTTGGTGGAACGGGATGAAGCGGGAAATTGCGAGGTTCGTATCCAGATGCTTGGTATGCCAGCAGGTGAAGACGGAGCATCAGAGGACAGCGGGATTGTTGCAACCACTTCCGATACCAGAATGGAAGTGGGAGCACATTACCATGGATTTTGTAACGGCCTTACCACGGAGCCCTAGGGGCAATAACGCCATTTGGGTTATCGTCGACCGCCTCACGAAAGCTGCACACTTCTTACCATTCTGAGTGGGACAGTCGACAGAGTCACTGGCAGAGAGATACATGCAGGAGATAGTGCGACTTCACGGTGTTCCGGTCAGCATTGTGTCAGATCGAGACACCAGATTCGTTTCGCACTTCTGGAGGAGCTTACAGGAGAGTTTGGGTACCCGCCTCAAGTTCAGCACAACTTATCACCCGCAGACGGATGGACAATCTGAGTGTACGATTCAGACGCTCGAGGATATGTTGAGAGCCTGCATGTTGGACTTTCAGGGTTCCTGGGAAGACCATCTGCATCTAGTCGAGTTTTCTTATAATAACAGTTATCAAGCTAGCATCCAGATGGCTCCTTTCGAAGCTCTTTACGGGCGGAAGTGTCGATCCCTAGTTTGTTGGGATGATGTACGAGAGCGAAGATTACTGGGTCCCGAGCTCATTGTTCAGACAGTCGACAAGGTCCAAATGATCAGGCAGCGTATTAAGACGGCTCGGGATCGACAGAAGAGTTGGGCAGATACCAGCAGGAGGGCACTAGAATTTGAAGTCGGAGATCACGTGTTCCTAAAGATTTCCCCTACCCGTGGAGTTATCAGGTTTGGAGGTCGGGGAAAACTCAGTCCCCGTTTTATCGGACCTTTTAAGGTGCTAGAGTGAGTAGGAGAGGTGGCCTACCGACTTGCCTTGCCTCCATCGCTAGCTGGTGTGCACAATACCTTCCGCGTGTCTCAGTTGCGGCGTTATGTTCGGGATGAGAGCCATGTTCTGGACTATTCGGAGTTAGCTTTGGGTACCGACCTATCCTACGAGGAGCAGCCTACCACCATCCTCGACCACAAAGAGAAAGTGCTGAAGAACAAGGTCATTCCATTAGTCAGAGTGTCTTGGGGCGGTCGTTCCCCAGGAGAATCTACCTGGGAGCGGGAGGAAGATATCCGTGCACGTTTTCCACATCTTTTTGTTTAGTACTTTTGTTTCATTGTATCCTTGTTAAATTTCGAGGACGAAATTTTTGTAAGGGGGGTATGATGTAAATCCCCATTCCCATCAATAAAATTTTTCCTATATTTTTCCTAGTCCCCCGATTGCTTCCCTATCTTTCCTCAAGGTTTTTTTGTAGGTTTTTGGTTGCTCAAGTTTTACTAAATTTTTTTCCTAAGCGATTAAAAATCAAAAACCAAAATTTAAAACCAAATATATATTAACCTTCATCCCTAGCCCAACTGAAGAAACAAATCTAAACATATATATTTTTTCCCAAAATCAGCCCAGTCCACAACTTCCTCAGCCCAGCCGATTAAAATAAACATAATTAATTATTTTCTCCTAGCCGGCCCAGCCTGTTCCCCAAGCCCGCGCCCGCGCCCGCTTAACTCGACCCGACCCGCTTCTTAAACCTTTCTCCTTCTTCCCCAACGAAACATTTTCCCGCTCGATTTTTGTTCCTTCATTCCCACGTCGTGCACCCACGTCGCCCTCGATCACGCCGTTGCCCCACGTCCCTGCTGTTAGTTATATGTATGTCCTAGAAGCCATTACTATACATGAGATGTATATTGTAGTGGATGCTTGGACATATATAGGGAGGACTTTCTTGCTCGACATGATAGTATGCTATCTGGTTACTCTTTACCTTAACGTGTACACTGATTGTCTCTCTGCCACATGTTGGTAAAGCCCTTTGGATATGTACTTGACTACCTGGACTATGATGAGGATCATACTAGTGGGGACATGGTAGTCCATAAGTACATCCTTCAAGGTCCCTAGTCGTGGGTGTATCGAGATGGGGCATCGATATACCAGAGTAGACTAGCGTATAGCTTCTCGGCCCATATAGATGGGCGATGGATGATCCCATATCCATTGGTATTTGACATCAGAGATGATATACGGGTGCTCAGTGGAGACTGGGTACACTGGACGGACTCGCTGAGAACTCCCAGATGGTATTATACCTCACGTCAGATGGCAGTTCTCTGGTGACACTGGTGCGGGTTAGTCTGTAGACCCGAGATCGTCATAGAGTCTTGTGTGATTCCCACTGTGCTTTGATTTCCAACTTACCACGTCCAAGAGGGCGTGCAAAACAGTAGTTTTTGGGTACAGTCCCGAGTCTCATGGAGGCAATGAGCGATAGGAGGAGTTTCGTCTCTCCCGGTATTGGGGGTTGATGTTGCGCTATGCTAGATTGTCCATAACAGGGAAGTCCCTGGCCAGGGCTGGTTTAGAGATTTACTGGTAAGTGTTACCAGTAGTTTCTCGACCCGTTATGAGCCTCATATTGGCATGACTTATCGGTTATTGGGGTATGATGTTTACCACCCCTAGACATGATATACGACATATCAGACGAGGAGACCGGACTGTACGGTAGTGTCACTGTCAGGATTTTTGCAGGAGTTGTGTAACAACCCTAATTTTCTTATACACTTTTTCCTATACAAATTTTTTCAAATATTTTTTAAAATCCATAAAGGGGTATTTATTGCCTGAGCACAAGACTTAAATAATTGATTAGCAATTTAATTACAAGAAGGAGCTTGTAGCTCATTGGTAATACCTTGCATTCTGAACCAAGCCACCAAAGTTCAAATCCCATGCCCCGCATTATTTTTAATATTTATTTTGTTTAAATTTTTTTTCAATATTGTGTCTCTTCATCTTCTAAACCCCCATGTACACTTCAAATTCCTAGATCGGTTTCAGAGACCTTTAAATTCCCATTTACTCCAATTTTTAATGATTTTATACATTTTTACATTAAAACCTTTCATATACCCTATTTACTCCAACTTTTAATGGTTTCATTTTTATTTAAAAACCCTTCACCTACCCTACCCTAGCTACCCTATAAATAAACCCCTACCCTCTACCTTCTCATTCCAAAACCATAGAATTACTCTCTTGAAATTTCCACAAGAAAGTGTGCTTTGAAACCGAGTTCACGGCGAAGCCCTGACGGAATTCCGGCAACGTGCTTTGAAGCAACCGGCGACGAAACCATACCTCGGCCTTTCCCCTAGTCCTCTTTACTCTTTAGAAGAGTTTGAAAACCCGTAAGTCCCATCCCTCTTTTTTTCTATTTCTTAAAAATACAAAATAACGAACCCCGACGGAAATCGGAACAAACCGATTTCTGATCTGGTTTTTCTACAAAATCCCACTTGTCACCTAATTCATAACACCTTAACATATCCATGATGACTATTAATCACTTAGAAATCAATTTAAACAAAGTTTCTCACATGAAATGATAACTTTCTTGTAAAATCGTATTCTTTTCACAAAAATACCATGAAGTTTATTTTTCTTGTTCTAATTAATTCCCTCATTCCTAAACATGTTCATCTTGATAAATAAACTTGTAGAAATCAATTTAAATGAGTTTTCATACATGAAATGATAACGTTTTCAAATACCGTATTCTTGCGCTTAAATACCTTCAAGTTTAATATATCATATTTAACCTCTAAAACTTCATTAAACCATAAAATAAGTCACGAGATAATGACCTACCTCTACACACACACAAATATAACCTTAATTGATATTCCCAAAATTTAGAATACGAAAATACAAGACTTTTCGCTAAAATACCATATTCTTTATAAACCTTTTCTAAAATCTTTAAGTTGTACACAATTCTAAAACAAATTCTTTTAAAATGAAAGTACGATTTGTCATGGACATCGATCGTTTATCTAAACTGACTTTGTGGTGTCTAGACAAGTGTGTCTAAGCTAGTGGTTTTTAATTAAGCCCACTACTGTGGTTCCTTCCCACTTACTTGGCACTTACCTGGCCGCAATTGGCGGTGAAGAGGCGATTTGAGGCTTCTAATAACTTGTCGTTTAGACCTTAGAAATAGGCTAGTTGGCTTAGGAAACCCTAGAAACTAAAATACCGAAATTACATCCTTTACAAATAAATACCTTATATTTATAAAACCGTTTTCTAAATGAATAGTATTTATTAAACCTAAGCAAAGCGCCGCTACAACCCACCTTTGGGAAACTCGTTAGGGATAGTACGGTTTATCGTGCACCCACGGGCTAGTAGTGCGAGATTCAGACCTCCGCAAGGAGCATTCGGTCTCGAAAGGTTTAATATACGACATTTAAGAAAAATGAGATATTTATTTAAAATTATTCTTGCATTAATATATATATATATATATAATTATCATTTAAACACCTATTTTATCATAAGATGAAGTTTCCATCTTTTTCTAAAATTACAAGATTAAAAGTTACATTAAAATACCATGAGTTTCAAATAAATAAATTAATACTTTTATTAGGATATATTCACTAGAATAACACAAATAAAATCCACACTCATTATAACTATAAAGACGAATAATAAATTCTTGAGGTGTATTTTGAAAACTATACAAAAGTACTTTTTACATAAAACCCCCTCAAGTTCTATAAATTACAATAAGGACCCTAACAATTATAGAACTTCAAATTACTTTTCTTTTAGTCTGACTCGGGTTTGAGTCTGACTATTTCTGACTTGAATATGATTCAAGTCAATCTATATTCTTTAATATTCCAACTCAATATGAACACATGAATCCCAGAATCCTGTTAACAATCATTACAACTTGACTGAACCGAACCATGGATATACATCCATTATCCAGTTATTCCATTTACATGATTATACAGTTACATCCGTTTACTGATATCATGGTTTTGGTCAGTCATCCAATTATACAATTCAATTTACAAGACAATACAATGCAATACAGTACTATCAATAACATAACTACACGGGGTATTGGGGTAGTTCATTCGTGAATCCAGCATAATCTCAAGAGTCCCCCTAGATCATGAATCCATGTCTACTAACACAAGCAAGCAATCATGAGGGCCCGTGTTTCCATGCTCCTGGACTATGGCCTGTTGAGTTTGGAATACTTCGGCGACGGTCGAAGTCCCGCTACTAACATATCTTTCGGGCCCGTGGTTCCCTACCCCTGGATTACATCCTGTTGGGTTTGAGAACACTCTTGAGATTAGTTAACATTCACCCTTGAACTTACGATAACAACAGCATTAACACTAAAACAATATAATACAACTGTAAAAGCTACTCCCTCTCTCTCTTACTCCCTCTCTATCTATTCTCCTCTTACCTTTGGGACTTACCGAGCGATCTGTTCGCTGACGACATTCTGTTTCTCCCTTCTTTGAATGTCGTCAGGTGACCTGGACCCGGCAGAAGTTGAGCCAACGCAAGAAGACTTGGAGCAATTTGCCGAAGACCCTGCAGTATAATTTCATTGTACACTTTTCTTTTCAGTACTTTCCATTTCCTATTATGCCATTGTTTAGGCATCTTTATTTCAGTTGTATTTTCTTTTCCATGTATTGTACAAAGAATATTAATAAATAAAAGTTGCTGTTCTTTTTATACTCTTGTCTCTTGTGTATTTATTTTATATTGCTTAGCTACGCTTAGCGTATGTACTTCTGAGTACATACGTAGCGGACCTCGTCACGTCCCTTTCACCGTACACTGGGAAGCGGGGTGTGACAGGTTTTGTTGGTGGCCCATGCAGGTCAGAGCTGTATGGAACCCTAAGCAATATAAAACACAATAACCAGCAACTAGAACATTCTTTAAAATCATGTTCCTTGAATCCCATCATTTCTTATTCTTTGAATCATATACCTTGAATCTGTCCTAACCCAAAATTCCCTCATCTCTTTTATAATTTTACCAAAACCTTCGCATCCTTTCATTCTTTCACACATTCTTTACATTTTTAAAACCCTTGCACCACCTTATTATTTTTCACATACTGTCAGCACATCAGTACCAAACTTTTCTTAGATTTGTTACACTTTCCTTTTATAAATTTCGAGCACGAAATTTTTATAAGGAGGGTAGAATGTAACAACCCTAATTTTCTTATACACTTTTTCCTATACAAATTTTTTCAAATATTTTTTTAAAATCCATTAAGGGGTATTTATTGCCTGAGCACAAGACTTAAGTAATTGATTAGCAATTTAATTACAAGAAGGAGCTTGTAGCTCATTGGTAATACCTTGCATTGCTGAACCAAGCCACCAAAGTTCAAATCGAATGCCCACATTATTTTTAATATTTATTTTGTTTTAAATTTTTCTTCAATATTGTGTCTCTTCATCTTCTAAACCCCCATGTACACTTCAAATTCCTAGATCGGTTTCAGAGACCTTTGAAATTCCCATTTACTCCAATTTTTAATGATTTTATACATTTTTACATTAAAACCTTTCATATACCCTATTTACTCCAACTTTTAATGATTTCATTTTTATTTAAAAACCCTTCACCTATCCTACCCTAGCTACCCTATAAATAGACTCCTACACCCTACCTTCTCATTCCAAAACCATAGAATTACTCTCTTGAAATTTCCACAAGAAAGTGTGCTTTGAAACCGAGTTCACGGCGAAACCCTGACGGAATTCCGGCGACGTGCTTTGAAGCAACCGGCGACGAAACCACACCTCGGCCTTTCCCTTAGTCCTCTTTACTATTTAGAAGAGTTTGAAAACCCGTAAGTCCCATCCCTCTTTTTTTCTATTTCTTAAAAATACGAAATTACGAACCCCGACGGAAATCGGAACAAACCGATTTCCGATCCGGTTTTTCTACAAAATCCCACTTGTCACCTAATCCATAACACCTTAACATATCCATGATGACTATTAATCACTTAGAAATCAATTTAAACAAAGTTTCTCACATGAAATGATAGCTTTCTTGTAAAATCGTATTCTTTTCACAAAAATACCATGAAGTTTATTTTTTTTGTTCTAATTAATTCCCTCATTCCTAAACATGTTCATCTTGATAAATAAACTTGTAGAAATCAATTTGAATGAGTTTTCACACATGAAATGATAACGTTTTCAAATACCGTATTCTTGCGCTTAAATACCTTCAAATTTAATATATCATATTTAACCTCTAAAACTTCATTAAACCTTAAAATAAGTCACGAGGTAATGACCTACCTCTACACACACACAAATATAACCTTAATTGATATTCCCAAAATTTAGAATACGAAAATACAAGACTTTTCGCTAAAATACCATATTCTTTATAAACCTTTTCTAAAAGCTTTAAGTTGTACACAATTCTAAAACAAATTCTTTTAAAATGAAAGTACGATTTGTCATGGACATCGATCGTTTATCTAAACTGACTTTGTGGTGTCTAGGCAAGTGTGTCTAAGCTAGTGGTTTTTAATTAAGCCCACTACTGTGGTTCCTTCCCACTTACCTGGCACTTACCTGACCGCAATTGGCGGTGAAGAGGCGATTTGAGGCTTCTAATAACTTGTCGTTTAGACCTTAGAAATAGGCTAGTTGGCTTAGGAAACCCTAGAAACTAAAATACGGAAATTACATCCTTTACAAATAAATATCTTATATTTATAAAACCGTTTTCTAAATGAATAGTATTTATTAAACCTAAACAAAGCGCCGCTACAACCCACCTTTGGGGAACCCGTTAGGGATAGTACGGTTCATCGTGCACCCGCGGGCTAGTAGTGCGAGATTCAGACCTCCGCAAGGAGCATTCGGTCTCGAAAGGTTTAATATACGACATTTAAGAAAAATGAGATATTTATTTAAAATTATTCTTGTATTAATATATATATATATAATTATCATTTAAACACCTATTTTATCATAAGATAAAGTTTCCATCTTTTTCTAAAATTACAAGATTAAAAGTTACATTAAAATACCATGAGTTTCAAATAAATAAATTAATACTTTTATTAGGATATATTCACTAGAATAACACAAATAAAATCCACACTCATTATAACTATAAAGATGAATAATAAATTCTTGAGGTGTATTTTGAAAACTATACAAAAGTACTTTTTACATAAAACCCCCTCAAGTTCTATAAATTACAATAAGGACCCTAACAATTATAGAACTTCAAATTACTTTTCTTTTAGTCTGACTCGGATTTGAGTCTGACTATTTCTGACTTGAATATGATTCAAGTCAATCTATATTCTTTAATATTCCAACTCAATATGAACACATGAGTTCCAGAATCCTGTTAACAATCATTACAACTTGACTGAACCGAACCATGGATATACATCCATTATCCAGTTATTCCATTTACATGATTATACAGTTACATCCGTTTACTGATATCATGGTTTTGGTCAGTCATCCAATTATACAATTCAATTTACAAGACAATACAATGCAATACAGTACTATCAATAACATAACTACACAGGGTATTGGGGTAGTTCATTCGTGAATCCAGCATAATCTCAAGAGTCCCCCTAGATCATGAATCTATGTCTACTAACACAAGCAAGCAATCATGAGGGCCCGTGTTTCTATGCTCCTGGACTATGGCCTGTTGAGTTTGGAATACTTCGGCGACGGTCGAAGTCCCGCTACTAACATATCTTTCAGGCCCGTGGTTCCCTACCCCTGGATTACAGCCTGTTGGGTTTGAGAACACTCTTGAGATTAGTTGACATTCACCCTTGAACTTACGATAACAACGGCATTAACACTAAAATAATATAATACAACTGTAAAAGCTACTCTCTCTCTCTCTTACTCTCTCTCTCTCTATTCTCTACTTACCTTTGGGACTTACCGAGCGATCTGTTCGCTGACGACATTCTGTTTCTCCCTTCTTTGAATGTCGTCAGGTGACCTGGACCCGGCAGAAGTTGAGCCAACGCAAGAAGACTTGGAGCAATTGCCGAAGACCCTGCAGTATAATTTCATTGTACACTTTTCTTTTCAGTACTTTCCATTTCCTATTATGCCATTGTTTAGGCATCTTTATTTCAGTTGTATTTTCTTTTCCATGTATTGTACAAAGAATATTAATAAATAAAAGTTGATGTTCTTTTATACTCTTGTCTCTTGTATATTTATTTTATATTGCTTAGCTACGCTTAGCGTATGTACTTCTGAGTACATACGTAGCGGACCTCGTCACGTCCCTTTCACCGTACACTGGGAAGCGGGGCGTGACAAGTTGGAGCGGGCTTGCTTGTTGATCTTCTGATCGCTCAATACCTGGATAGCCGTTACATCCAGCTAGTACCGCTGACGGCTTGTGGGTGCTTGATATGATCATCACCTACTGCCGGCGTATTGACGAGTCTTTAGAGTCCTACATAGAGGTTTTACTGGCTCAGGCAAAACGAAATAGGAGTGCATATGTGATATGTGCGGGACAGAGAATAATGCGAGTATGTGATACCGTATTCTATTCTCACGATGTTTGTATCGATCGGTTATATGCGATATAACTAGGTTATCGAATCAAGGGTTGATTCGATAAGTCGATACGTTGGAGGTTAGTCGGTTATATATGATATAACTGGATTATTAAGTCAAGTGTTGATTTAATAATTTAGTGTATAATTGTATATGTGATATACTAATTTACATTAACTAACATTGGTTCACTTAAGCATTTGTTTTTCTCACTTGTGCACAACTTAATATATATGTGATATATATTTATTTGTGTTCATTTTGTATCATGGTTGTTGATACACTCTACATGGGTGTATGAGACATATACGATTATAATTATATTGGTGGGGTTTTAATATACAAAGTAAATACAAAATTAGTGGATAATTGTTCAAGTGCATGAAGCTTCATGAAGCTTGTGAGTGCATTGACCAAAGTCTACTAGTTTTATTTTACTTAGGATATTTATAAACTTAACCACTATAATTACCCATGGTTATGTCTCTACATGAGTTAGTATATGATACCCACTCACCCATGGTTAGCTCTCTCTCTCTCTCTCTCTTGATTAGTTTTTCATTCTCATATTTGAGCTCATCTTCTTCCTCCTTCAAATGTTTGCTAGAGTTTGATAAAGAGAGAGAAATATAGTGAGAAAAGAAATTCTAAAGTGTACCCATTTCCTATTTCATCATCCTCTACTAGACTAGCACTTTAGTTTAGGGTGTTTGCTTCACTAATTCTCTAGTTAGTGAAGTAGAAACTTTAGCTCGTATTCTCTCGACGTAGATCATCTTCGGCCTCGAAGACTTCAAGCAATACCGTTGCTATCTTCTCATGGAGCCGTCCGAGAGTCCGGGAGCACGATGATCGCAGCGAAGGGACTACTACAAAGAGCATATGAAGTGAAGGACCGATCTACAAAGGTTGTATTTCGTATTCACTTAGTCGTAAATGCTATTTACTTGCATGTGAAACCCTAATAATCTAGCAAAGATCTTGTTTAGGGTTGTTCGGCACGGCTAAAATTTTAATCGGGTATGGTTGATGCCTTGTAAAACCTTGTTAGAGTGCCTAGGAACCCTACAGTGGTATCAGAGCCTAGCTAGAGCATTAGGCGACATGTTTACGAAGTTAAAACTCCGATCGAACCCCGAAATGTCGAAATAGACCCCTCTCTGGAAATTTTGTAAAAATGTGATTTTTTCTGCATTAAAAATACTCAAAAAATTCAGCAGGGAATTCTAAGAGTTACTGTAAAACACGACATCCCAATTCCACCAAAGCGCCGCGGAACCTCGGCAATACCTTGCTTGCGCGGCGGTTCCGCGGCGGAATAGTAGAATTAGGGTTAGTGTTTTGTGCAGTAATATCCGTAGGTACTTGTACATTCTTCTGGGTATTTTTATCTGACTCAAGTGTTGAGTGTTCTGGGGATTATTTTGTATTCGTTGATTCAATCGAAAAATTTAATTTCATGCTTTTTTCGGATAATTTAGAAAGTATTAAAATGTTCGAACGGATATCATTAACTCACTTTTTCCCGACATGAAAAACTTTCAAGTGTTGAATTTTTCTTGAGTTTAAATCTTTCGGAAAAACGTGCAAGTAACGCGATGGACCCTCTAGAAGAACACAAACCTTAACTCGATTATGTGACCGTCTGAACCGTCTCTAAACCTTAGAGTTTAGGGCAGTATGGCGTGCCACATGTGAAGCGTTGGCTTGACCCTTCTACGGCTGGACCGTTGGTACTGTGACGTATTCTGGAATTTTTTTGAACTCCGCTCAGGTGTTGAGCTATTAAGGAAATCTTGGGTATTTGATTATTCGATCGGAAAGTTTAATACTGTCTATTTATCTGGAATGTGATACAATATGTGAAATTCATATAGTTAGGCATGAAATGTGAAGTATGTGATATTTTGGATTTACGATGTCTAAAGAGATTGTGGATTCCAAATGTTGTAGTTTTACACTTTCTTTTCTGCGACCGTAAGTGTAATATGTGATATCGCCGGTTTCGTTGCTATATGTCAACGACTATTGGGATGCGTATATTTACTTACGTTGATGACATGTGATGTTATGTGTTGCTGGATATGTTATATTGGATCGTCGCGTTTTTGAATAGCCGGGGGTTTTATGTGAGATGAGGGTTTTTATTTTCATTCATGTAAAATTTATTGTATGTAATATTCTTTTATTGGGGCACTTCCGGGATGAGGATGATGTCACCATTGTATATTATTTACTTTTCCGCATTAGGTAGACCCAAGGAGGAGAGCACAAGTAACCGGGTTCTAGAGTCCAGTGGGAGACCAACTCGAGGAGTCGAGTCCGGGTCTTCTAACTCTAGGATTGGAAGGGTTGCTTGCCGCTCTCGTAGGGGTCTAGGGGTGTGGGTTTGGCTATTCATTGCGACTGTGGAATCCGTGTTTTATAGAGGCTCAAAATAAAACACGGACCTCCTAGTATATCCATTATTTCATATGTTTCTTCTGCTGCGATATCTGTGATGTGATCATTTGATATGTTGATATGGATACTGTATATAGTATATATGATATATTATATAGACGTTACTTATGTTTTACACTCGCACTAGCCCTGCCCCGCTCTGCCGTTAGTTACCTAACCTAACGGTGCATGAGGGGACATCGAGGCGAATACGGATGGCATAAGTGTACGTCGTATTTATCTGTGATGTTTAGGTGACTTAAATGATGGGACTTCATTAATGTGATTAATGAAAGAAAAGACTCCTAAGATATTGTAGAATCAAATTTTTCAAAAAAGGTTGCTACAGTTTTTTGCTTTGGATGGCGATATATATGATATATCCTGCACCTTATTTGATAAGGAAAGGGTCGAGATCCCTTCACCGGGAGTGACCTCTTTAGCAAAACTGGCAGATGCTACAACACTCGGTTTGTCTTTTGATTGCTTTTGGAGTTTTTGCTTTGCATAGCGATATATATGATATATCCTGCACCTTATTCCATAAGGAAAGAGCCGAGATCCTTTCACCGGGAGTGACCTCTTTAGCAAAACTAATGAAAGCCTCAAAATCACTCCATTTCAAAATTCACTCGATTTTACAATGATATCAAGTTCATTACGCAATAGGTTTTCAGAAAAACCTGCCGTAGCCTTCCGCCATTTCAGATAGGAACTGTTTAGTATTCGTGCTGCGTTTGTTGGCCTTTGTCAAGGCGTGGTGTGCGGTAGCTGAATGGTACTTATCTGCTTATACATATGATACAGATTGTTTTGGGGTAGTCGTACGACCTTGTTGGCCTTTGTCAAGAGTCGTGCGGGTGGGTTTGATTCAATCAAAAAATAACGGGGTGAACTTGACTAGCATCCTATGATTTGTTGGCCTTTGTCAAGGTCATAGGGGTTAGGGGCAAAATATTATCGGGAATTTCAAATGTTGAAATTTGCAATGAGATTGCATACCTTCTATGAGATAGTTAGATCCCGATACCCACTGCGAGTAATTGTTACTCCTGGGAGAGTTTTACACAGGACAATTAGCCGATCAAGTAGGTGTCTAAAAAGGTGTCAACGGGGTTACGCCTATGGAAAAATGAGGTTTATTTTAATTAGGTCCGTGCGAAAGCACGGGGAACCTCCTTCAAAGTACCGACACTGGCCTGGCTGAAAGATTGGCGAAATTGTAGTGTGTAATTAATCCCGGCTAATCTTTCCTTTTAGTGTTTGAAGGAAGATTTGATAAAAACAGTGGAAGCCATCCTGATTAGATAAAATAATAACCAATCTGATCTTACAAGAGCATACGCTAAAGTGTTTTCTTCTCTCTCTCCAGGTAGCGACCATATCATGCCTTAATCAAGATAATAATATGGATGTATTGACAGAACCCGCTTGTAATACTACGCTAGGGAACGTTGGTCCCGCTCCAACTTATAATTGTTATAAGACAGAGCAGTAAATTGGGGATTACCAGAATTCTCGTGCCGCCTGAACGAAGAAAGTGCATGCCGATGCATCTTCTTCGGGTGTGTTCATTACCAAGAACTGTTTCTCAGTATCCTTTACGTCCTGGGTATGTGATACCGGATCAGGATCCCACATATGTAATTTGTTATATGGGCTACAGATAGGTAGAAAACTGAGAACGGGTGATAAGTTTCATGAGATAGAAATGGTGCAAGTGTTGCAGCCAAATCTGTTGGTAGTTATCACCCTGTATTACCAGAATACATTGATTCTGAACGAATGTTATTAGATACCGAACCTGATATACAATATCATATCAGTCTCTTTATTAGTAAAGAAAGGATATAATTCTGTATTGTTGGATAATGTTTTGAACATTTCATATATTAAGAGTTGATCGGTTCAGGCATGTTATCTAAAAGCATAGACGTTCTAAATCAAACCACGGTTCTTAACGTACAGAACACGCACAAGAGGAAGAGTTCAAAAATGAACGAATCCTTCAGGTATTGTAGACTAGAACATATCAATGTGACCCGACTAGCTGAAGTTACATATAGATGCATATTTAAATTAGTTTGAATTTACATCTTGTGAAACTTGCCGGTCATGTCACAGAGATAAGATGACCATAGCTCTGTTTATAGGGAACAGAGAAAGAGTTAGTGAACTCTTGGGATGATACATGTTGATGTATGAAGGTCCCATATCTACACATGCCAAGACCGGTTCTTTGTAGTTCATTACATTCTCTAATGATCTCTCAAGATTCAGACATATGTTCCTGTTGAAACACAAGTCCGAACCTTATGAGATATTCACAGAATATAAGTTAGAAGTAGAGAACCAAAATGGGTATAAGTATTATGTCATTTGATGTGATCAAGGAGGAGAATACTTGAGCACGGAATTCCTGGATTATTCTAAAGGAGAATGAGATTCTCTCTCAGCATTACTCCTCTGTATACACCACATCACGTCGGTGTATCGGGGTGGAGCAATCACATCCTATGTGATAAGGTGTGCTCTATGATGAGTATTACTGAGTTGCCTATTTCCTTTTAGGGGTTATGCACTTGTGAAGCTGCATACCTATTGAATGGCGTTCCCACCAAGTCAGATGCCTGCCACTCCATATGTGATATGGTAAGGGAAGAGCTCATCTCTTAAGTCAGTTAAGATTTGGTGTTGTCCGGCCTATGTCTAAAAGCAAAATCCGGACGAACTCGAGGCAAGGTCAGTTCTGTGGAAGTTTGTTAGATATCCCAAGCATTCGCAAAAGAATATCTTCTACCGCACAAAGGAATAAAAGATGTTTTGTTTTTCGGCATGCCACCTTTTTAGCAAAGAAATTTATTTTGGAAACAAATTTGTGGTCATGAGGTAGAACTGGAAAGAGTTCCATCTATACAAACTGCGGCTGATGATTTGGTAGAACCAAAGGATTCAATAGCAACCAACGAATCTCAGCCTCTCCCCTGATCTAATAGGGTTTCTCACCCACCTGAGAGATACTTCAGTTTCTCTATGACAGTGGGAGCGAGCATTGCATCATGAGATGATGACCCAACTAGTTTCGTGCAGGCCATCAGGAGTGGGGACTCTGTAAGAATGGCTGGATGCTTAACGATCTGAGATGAAATCCTTATACACCAACAAAGTATGGACTTTGGTTGCCTTATCTGAAGGGTTAAATCCCCATCAGGAGCAAGTATATCTTGAGAAGATTACTTGGTGTACATGGAAAAGTTGAGACTTTCAAAGCTATGCTTAAGTCCATCCAGATCATACTTGCCACGGCTACATACCATGACTACGATATCTGGCGGTTGGGTGTCACGACTGCCGTTCTAAATAGTGATTTAGAAGAAAGTGTCTATAAGTACACAGCCAGAGGGCTTCGTAGACAGTGGGAGCAGCGGAAGCATGTACAAGTTGCTTTATGGGATGAATAAGGCATCGCGGAGCTGGAACATCTATTTTGATGTGAAAGTCGAAGAGTTTGACTTCATCAAAATGGTAAATGAACCTTGTATATACAAAAGGGTAGTAGAGAGTAAGGCGGTCATCCTCGTATTGTACGAGAATGACATACTCTTGATAGGAAAGGAGTTTCCTATGCTACGCTCGCTCAATCTCCTCTTATCACAATAATTCTCCATATAGGATCAAGATGATACCTCCTAAATCCTGAAGTTTCGATCTATGAGATAGATGTAATTGGATGTTAGGATTCTCACTAGTTGTAGTGAGATGGTATCAATCGATCCTGGGGAAAATCACTGGAAAGGTTCCAGAGTGATAAGGACGACTGAAAGTCAGTCACAAGCATTGTCTTTACCCTCAGTAAAGAGACGGTGTGTTGGAAGAGTTCCAAGCTAGATACCGTGGTATACTAGACGATAAAGGCTGGATACATCGCTACTAAAGATACTACCAAAGAGACAGTCTGGGTGTATATTGGTTCATGAGATGAACTTCGTTCCTACCATTATGTGACAATAGAGTTGTGGCTTATGCCTAGGAACGCCCGTCCCATCAGTGATCCAGACATATTCTAAGGCAGTGTCACCTGATCATGGAGATGGTTGATCTCCAGGGAATCGAGGTCAGGAGAGTAGACTCAGAGGACAACACGACGGATCCACTCACAAAGGCCTTTTCCCAGATAGAGACTTTTATGGGATAGTTAAGTATGAGATACTTCAACCACTGTTATCAGATGGCCCTAGTGCAAGTGGGAGATTGTTAGTTATATGTATGCCCTAGAGGCCATTACTATACATGAGATGTATATTGTAGTGGATGCTTGGACATATATAAGGAGGACTTTCTTGCTCGACATGATAGGATGCTATCTGGTTACTCTTTACCTTAACGTGTACACTGATTGTCTCTCTGCTACATGTTGGTAAAGCCCTTTGGATGTGTACTTGACTACTTGGATTATGATGAGGATCATACTAGTGGGGATATGGTAGTCCATAAGTACATCCTTCAAGGTCCCTAGTCGTGGGTGTATCGAGATGGGACATCGATATACCAGAGTAGACTAGCGTATAGCTTCTCGACCCATATAGATGGGCGATGGATGATCCCATATCCATTGGTGTTTGACATCAAAGATGATATACGGGTGCTCAGTAGAGACTGGATACACTGGACGGACTCCCCGAGAACTCCCAGATAGTATTATACCACACGTCAGATGGCAGTTCTCTGGTGACACTGGTGCAGGTTAGATTGTAGACCCGAGATCATCATAGAGTCTTGCATGATTCCTACCGTGCTTTGATTTCCACCTTACCACATCTAAGAGGGCGTGAAAAACGGTGGTTTTTGGGTACAGTCCCGAGTCGCATGGAGGCAATGAGCGATAGTAGGGGTTTCGTCTCTCCCGATATTAGGAGTTGATGTTGCGCTATGCTAGATTGGCCATAACAGGGAAGTCCCTGGCCAGGACTGGTTTAGAGATTTACTGGTAAGTGTTACCAGTGGTTTCTCGACCCGTTATGAGCCTCATATCGGCATGACTTATCGGTTATTGGGGTCTGACGTTTACCACCCCTAGACATGATATGCGATATATCAGACGAGGAGACCGGACTGTATGGTAGTGTCACTGTTAGGCTTTTTGCCGGAGTTGGAGTGGGCTTGCTTACTGATCTTCTGATCGCTTAATACCCGGGTAGCCGTTACGTCCATCTAGTACCGCTGACGGCTTGTGGGTGCTTGATATGATCATCACCTACTGCCGGCGTATTGACGAGTCTTTAGAGTCCTACATAGAGGTTTTACTGGCTCAGGCAAAACAAAATAGGAGCGCATATGTGATATATGCGGAACCGAGAATAATGCGAGTATGTGATACCGTATTCTATTCTCGCGATGTTTGTATTGATCGGTTATATGAGATATAACCAGGTTATCGAATCAAGGGTTGATTCGATAAGTCGATACGTTGGATGTTAGTCGGTTATATATGATATAACCGAATTATTAAGTCAAGTGTTGATTTAATAATTTAGTGTATAATTGTATATGTGATATACTAATTTACATTAACTAATATTGGTTCACTTAAGCATTTGTTTTTCTCACTTGTACACAACTTAATATATATGTGATATATATTTATTTGTGTTCATTTTGTATCATGGTTGTTGATACACTCTACATGGATGTATGAGACATATACCATTATAATTATATTGGTGGGGTTTTAATATACAAAGTAAATACAAAATTAGTGGATAATTGTTCAAGTGCATGAAGCTTCATGAAGCTTGTGAGTGCATTGACCAAAGTCTACTAGTTTTGATTTACTTAAGATATTTATAAACCTAACCACTATAATTAGCCATGGTTATGTCTCTACATGAGTTAGTATATGATACCCACTCACCCATGGTTAGCTCTCTCTCTCTCTCTCTCTTGATTAGTTTTTCATTCTCATTTTTGAGCTCATCTTCTTCCTCCTTCAAATGCTTGCTAGAGTTTGATAAAGAGAGAGAAATATAGTGAGAAAAGAAATTCTAAAGTGTACCCATTTCCTATTTCATCATCCTCTACTAGACTAGCACTTTAGTTTAGGGTGTTTGCTTCACTAATTCTCTAGTTAGTGAAGTAGAAGCTTGAGTTCGTATTCCCTCGACGTAGATCATCTTCGGCCTCGAAGACTTCAAGCAATACCGTTGCTATCTTCTCATGGAGCCGTCCGAGAGTCCAGGAGCACGATGATCGCAGCGAAGGGACTACTACAAGGAGCATATGAAATGGGACCGATCTACAAAGGTTGTATTTCGTATTCACTTAGTCGTAAATGGTATTTACTTACATGTGAAACCCTAATAATCTAGCAAAGATCTTGTTTAGGGTTGTTCGGCACGGCTAAAATTTTAATCGGGCATGGTTGATGCTTTGTAGAACCTTGTTAGAGTGCTTAGGAACCCTACACCCGCGACCTCGACCACGACTCCTTCGAGATCCTCAACCTCTCCTCCTCAAACCCCTTTCTCCTCTCCCCATCTCACTCTCGTGCTCACTTCGCTTGTTCCTCAAAAGATGAAAAAAACCCACTGCCAACTCCCATCACCCGCTCACCCCCGACGACGACGATGAACCTCCTCTGACCTCCTCCTTCATCACCGAGCATCCTAACCTCCTCCTAAAGCCCTCATCTTCACCTCAACACCCACTCTCTTCAACCGCCGACCCTCGACACCCATCTCGGCCACCACCTGCACCTCGACGCCGGCGAGCCCCACTGCATCTGAACCGCCTCAGTCGACACCTCTACACCCTCAGCATCATCACCTTCATCAAACCCGAGCCCCACTAACTCTCTCTCTCTCTCTCTCTCCAAACCCATCACCAACATCCAAACACCCACTACTGCCCATCGTCGGAGCGACATCGCCGACCCCAACACGCCCCAGGAGATCCACAGCATCTCACTCCGCTTCCAGCGAATACGAGACATCTCCAGGCAACTCCGACGACGAACCCGAAACGCGAGCCGAGGCCGTGAATCCAAACTGTGCCGATTCGTCGCGCGTTCGTGCCTTTGCCGCTGCCATTGCCGTGCATCACCAAACCGTCTCTAGGCAAGTACCCTACTTGCTACATGCTAGATTATTTCCGTTACAAATTAAAACCGTATAAATTCCATGTTGCGATTCATGAAAACTTGTATGACATAGCTGTTTGATGCAAAACCCGAACAAAAATATTACATTAAACTGACAAAACTCAATTGCATATGCTGGCCCGTGTGATAATGAACACTGTGTATAAATTTGACTGAAAAATATGATTGTTACCGACTTAAACGATCACCCCCAATTACACCCGTAAAAGCTGAGAAATTCCCGCACCGGAAACTTGTCAGAATTATAATTAATTGTGTACTTATTGAAATGATACGTTCGAGGGATCAAATCGAAGACAACTCGACTAACTATAACCCTGTATAAGTTCTTAATTATTTCTGTACTGAAATTATGATGAGAATTGGTTCGGAGAGCGGCTCTGGACTGCAGTCAAGAGCAGCTCTGGTTGTGGTTTTCTGTCTCGTAATGCTTGCCCCTTCGCTGCCTGAACTTGTATGTTACGGAACCCTATACTTTATTGAAGATAAAATTGTTAGCTAAATAACGCAAGTGATTTCACCCCTTTATATCGTCGTTTACTATTTGAATTGCAATTTAAAAGATCAGGACGCATAGCAGTCCCAAACAGAAACAGAATTGATATACTAGTGTTAAACAGTGCATAACTCCTGACGTACAGACGCGATTGAGAATCTGTATGCTGCGTTGAAAACCCTACTGAAAACCCTAATTTTCATTTAACTGTAGTGTCGCTAAATTCTGAGCCCAACTGGGTGAAAATTGTGCCGCGAAACGGATGTTCAGTTCAGAAACTGAATTTCCTGCAGCGAGCACTTAAATTGAAACGGCTGTAACTTGTATACAAGAAACCCGATTGTACTGAAACCAATTTTGCTGAACTTCCGACAGAGTGTGCTTGTTACCGTATTTGTATCATTTCACTGAATTCTGAACATATGAATTACTGCAATTTTTTTAAGCTTATGACGTGCATATTAGTTCATATCACACATGACTTGTTAACCGCATAAATGTACATATCTTACCCAACTGCCATATACATAGTGATAATGCACGTTATTATTCAGTGGACATTGCATTATCGTGCGTGAATGATATTGGTTTAGGAGTGTCAAGTACGCCAATGGAAAAGTGAATGATTCGTGACAGTGATTAATACAGTGAACAGTGACAAAACCGTGTTATTGGTGTATACTTATACACGACTAAATCATAATCATCAATAGTGTAAACCTGGGGAAAAAGGGGAAATCGAAGTGGAAAGAGTATCGTATTTAGCGGGACCGTGTTTTAGAGGATGATCATTCGAACAGTGATTCTTATATATATTAGGTAGGATCTAGCGATCCGGATGACAGGGTTATGTCCCGGGCGTGTGGGCCGTTGTCTCGGGTATGTACGAGACTCCTGTTAAACATGGTCCTCTTTTCCATTATACGATTTCAAACATGACTTAGAGACCGATAGGGATACAGATCATACTTTGCATTATTTAGTGATATAGTGATTACCCACATTTTACTTTCACTGTTATTACCTTATTTACCTGTTTCATGTCATTATTATAGTCTTACTATTACGTCGCTCTGACGACCTGAGTATGCATGCTCCGACCTCGAGGAAGAAACAGCGCAGGAGTCGGATTTACCTTTCGAGCTGACGGAGATCTAGTCTGGAGTACCTTTTTCTTCTTTTCTGCTTTCCCTAAAGAGATCGTGTATTCGAACTTAGTTAGTAGCTCTTCTTGTTTATTTGTAAATTATGAACAATGGAATTTGATATAATATTTTAGTGATGTATTTCCTTTACTGTTGTGCTTTGCTTACTGATTACCATGTAATGCTAGAAGCCGAAGTGTGACTACGGCGGGATTATTCCTTGACCGTAGGAGCATGGCTGGCCTAGTCATCACTCGTTTTCCATATTTTGGGAAGCCGGGCATGACATTGAGACAGAAGTTTCTCTTTCTCTCTAGCACTCATTTCGGCTTTTAATTGGGCAATTTGAGCTTCCATCGATTTAATACTCTCACTTTGGAAGTCAGAGTTTTTATGGAATTTATCAAGGGAAGATTTAAATTCAGCCGACATTTGTTTCATAAACATTTCGAAAGTCCGTTCGAGTGAAGGGGAATTATCAGTACCGGTCAACCGCAAAGGATTATACGGTGCAGGTGTGTTGACCGAATTTTGAAAGTTTTGTGATTGATCGGGGTGCTGAGTTAGTTGAAATGGTTGTTGTTGTAGTGGATGAGCCATTTGGAAATTATTTTGGTTTGGAACCGGTGTTTGTTGTTGGTTCCAAGCAAAATTAGGGTGATTCCTCCAACCCTGATTATAAGTGGAAGAATAAGAATCGTTTCTAGGTCTTTGTTGGAAAGCGGCATTGGTATGCTCTTGACCTTGAAACGGAGAATTTAAAGGACATTCTTCCGTAAGATGAGATGGATCAAAACAACATCCACAAACAGTTTTGGATAGTGACATCTGATTTAAGGAGACGGCTAAAAATTTATGTTCCATAGCTTCGTGTTTCTTTTGCATTGTGCCATTTCAGCTCTAACTCCTATGAAAACATCAAGTTGGTGAATACCACCCCTAGACGATGACTGGTTTACACTCTCCCACTGTAAAGATTTTTCAGCGAAATCTTCTAGAAATTTCCAGGCTTCATCATCATCTTTAGTCATGAAGGTGCCTTGATACATGGATTCAAGGTTCTGTTTTGTTGTAGGATTAATGCCCTCATATATGATTCTGCACAGATCCCATCTAGGAATTCCGTGATGAGGACATTGAACTAACAGATCCTTGAAGCGTTCAAAACACTTCGAGAATGGTTCATTTGGAAGCTGGGTAAATTGATTTATTTCGCTACGGACTCGAGCTGTCTTATGATTAGGGTAGAATTTCTTAAGGAATACTGTTACGAATTCTCCCCAATTCGAAATAGAATGTGCGGCTGTGTTATAAAGCCACTTCTTAGCTATATCGCACAAGGTAAATGGGAGAAGCCGTAATCTCATAGCATCCACGGAAAGCTGTGAAGTACCCATCATAGCGCATACATTTTCAAATTTGGTAATAAAGACATATGCGTCTTCAGACTCGAGACCGTGATATTTTGGTAGAAGATTGATGTATTGGGGTTTTATTTCAAAATTGTCCCCATTGGCTGGTGGAATGGTGAGACAGGTCGAAAGAGGACCTCGCATAGGGTAACATCTCTCTTGGAGAGAGATGCGGAGCGGATTCTGCGCACCTGCGGACGGTGGCAGAGTAGTATTGAAGAAGTTCGATGGAGAACCGTCCATCGAAATGGGTGTGGTAGTGGGTGTAGAAAAAGAAGATGTAGAAATACAGACTTCGGAGTCAATAGAAGGAACACGGACAAGACGGGTACTAGAATCCCGTGTCCAGCCGAGCATGCACTAAATGGTATAGCACAAGTGACAGCGTTAAATGATAATTATGGAAAATATGAGTTTGGTGTTTGGTTTGAAGAATACGGATTTTGAAAATTCACACAAACAATGCACAAGCAACCCTAAATCTAATGGTCACCTAGGTCAAGGCTCTAGACTGCTCCTAGACTTCCAGAAGACAAGTCGCAAGATAGATCCTCTACTGCCTCTTTGCCCCTTCTGTGGCCAGGTAAGCGTCAGGTAAGTGGGAGGTTCTCCACTACGTAAGTGGTGAGCCTAATTAAGTAACCACTTACCTCAGACACCACAAAAGAAACACGGATATGCAATAGATTACCCACAACCTCCTTCTGTCCTAAGTAGGCACGACAGTCCTTAAAGTCTTGTCTAGATATTTTTTAGTTAATAAGGGTGATGCGGATGCAAGTTTGTGATTTTTGGGGCTTAAGAAGGGTAATGAAATCCCTACCTAATCTGAATTTGGTCTTTGCCCCTTAATTTCCGTATTAAAAATGCAAACAACCAAGATCAAACACGCAACAATTTTTCTTTTTGCGGCGCTGCGAATTTTTGCAAAGAATCCTGCAGAAATTGGTTAATAGAGCAGATCAGAGAGGAGATAAGAAAGACAGAAATTCACTTAGAAAATTTGGTGCACCGAAACCCTCATTTGGCCGCGGTTCCGCCGCAATATGCCTCATTTGGCCGCGGTTCCGCCGCAGGTTAATGTGATCCCTGCAGAAAAAATTGGTACAGATGCTTCTGTTGCCCCACTGAACTCTCTGTGATGCTCTGAAAATTTTTCCTCTTGCTCCACAGATTCCAGATCTCCTTGCAACAAATCACAACAAATTGTTAAGCGCTTGTTGCGAATTTTGATTTAAAAATTCTGATGGAATAATAAATTTTCCAACTCAAATTACAAAAACGAACAAATTAGCACACTATCCCCGGCAACGACGCCATTTGATTGATCTTAAATTCCGTGTCGTGTTTTGAAAAGTGTAAAGATCACAACCAAAGAAATTTGTAAACCGCAATCAATTGACGGTGTCTGTTGTAGATTCGTCGGTGAATGCGGATCGTCCACAGGGAAAGTTTGATTTGATCGATCTTGTTTTAGTTGAGTTGAAAATTAGAAGATATAAGAAAATGATTCAATAATTGTGAAATTTAGTTTCAAGAATCATCAAGAATTAGATGTAGAATCAAGAAATACTAAAAATCAAGAAAATATCCAAATCGTTTGAATTATCAAGATTTGTAGAGAGGCTTGTCGGAATCAATCAAATTGATAGTGATGATGAATACTTATGATTACAAATTCTTATCTATTAAAGATTTGTTGCTAGATCGATGACAATCAACGAGATTTAGGGATCTATTGAAGAAACTAGGTTTCTTCATCATCATCCCTTGTCTTTTCGTTGACTAGCATTCAAATTCTAGCCTCTAGGAAATTCAATCATCGATCGTTGATCTCTAATTTGGAGCGAAAACATTCAAAAAAGCATCTCGCTCAAAACTAGGTCATCGTTGATTCAATTTCCTAAAGTTTACAAAACTCATAAGACTTAAGAATCGTTCAAGAATTTCATCAACATCATCTACCTATTCTCTCGATTCCGATACAAGCGGAGTTTTTACTCACGCATCATTATAAAGCAATCAAGAACTAAGAATATCATAATGCGAGAATGAATAGAAAGCAAGAATAAAGATTTTCAACTTTTTTTATTCGACGTTTCGTTACAATACACTCAAAGATTACAAGATTTTGAGGAGGAACTAAATCGTCGAACTAGCTTCGTATCGTCTTCTTGAGTCGCGGATCGTCGTGGATCTCTTGTTTGAATGAAGATCGGCGTTGCTTCAAAAGGCTCGTTGAATGCTTGCTTGATTTGGTACTCGATAGATCTTGATTTGGATCAAATTGTGTCACTCAATTTGATTTAGAATTGATTTGGATCTCACTACAATTTTTTTACCCTCAAATGATGAACAGCTACCGAACAACCTTTTCAATGAAGCCCTAGGTGCCTTTTTATAGTGTTTCCCTTTGGCTTCCCTTAGAAGCTAGGTATAGCTTCCTTTGGAAGCTTGGTTGTTATGAAGCTTGTATGAGAAGCTGGGATAGAGAAGTTTCTAGATTAAGGTAGTTAGCTAGCTTGCATGAGAAGCCTTGCTGTTGGAGGGAAGCTTCTGGCGATTTGAAGAACTGAAGCGTCTTGAAGAAGTTTGGCCGTTAAAAGGAGGCCTCTGGAAAAAGTTGTCACCGCCGACGAGTCAACTCGGCCGCGGATCCACGGCCGTTTGATGAGTTTGCTGCATGGAAATTCGTGTGTTGTTTCATGTTGGCTTTATGGTACTTTCCTGATGTCTGGAATATTTTTATACTTTTTTGTTTACTGGCAGATCACAGGTCTTGGACTTAATGCGTTTTATCAGCACTTTTAGCAGTTCCGACTCTTTTACCTGGAGAATTTCCTGCACACAATCTCGAGACAAGGATTGATATATACAGATCAATGCAAGTAGTAATAAACACTTAATTTTCCTCTAGAATGTCGATTATAACTATAACACAGGTTATTTGGTATTTTCCAGGTGAATTTGTAATCTGTGTTATAATTACAATAAACACCTATATATGAATGATAAGAGTAGGAAAATTAACATGTTGAGAATACACTATTTTCGACTGATCAAACTGCGCTAACATTATAATAAAAAATTATAAAACTATACTCTCTTTTCTGTCTATTCTATTTCTCTTATTCTTTGGGACTTACCGAGCAATTGTTCGCTGACGACATTCTGTTTCTTTCTTCTTTGGAATGTTGTCAGGTGGATCGGATTTTCTGGAAACAGAGCCCGCCAGCGAGGATTTGGATCAGTTAGCCTTCGACCCGGAGCTCTAGTTACTTGTACATATCATTTACATTTCTGTTATGCCACTGTTTAGGTATTGCTTTCCATTCCATGTATTTCCATTTCAGTTGTATTGTAAAAAGAATGTTAATAAATAAAGTTAATGTTTATTTACATCATTTCTCTTGTGCATTTTACTTATATTGCTTAGATACGCTTAGCGTATTTACTTTTAAGTAAATACGTAGCGGCCTTGTTGCGTCCTCTGCCCATATACTGGGAAGCGGGGCGTGACAAGCTCATTATTTGCGGTGCTTGTCGGAGGATCTTCCCGGTTCGGCAATGGAGCCGCCGAACCGGAGCTCTCTGGGCAGGACTGCCCTTCGCTCCAGGATTTATATCAGGATTGTCATTAACTTTTTCCGACCACTTGGTTGTTCGTCGCGTGGTCTTACCTATCAAAGAATATGCTAAAAGTTAGGATCTTTGCTAGTGTTAGACTGGGTAGACATCATGCAACTATAAGATGCTCTCTCTAAAATTAGATTTGCACTAAAGACAAACTAATCAGTACGAAAACTGTCTCTCTCGATAGATGGGCCGTCGTCAGAGAAAGGGGAGAACGCTCTTCCTATAAATAAAAATAGACCCCTTGGTTGCATGGATAACAATAACACATCGAAGATAATAATCATCTAGTCGTCTTATTTCATTAATAAAATTGGGTTGCAGTTACATATGATTTGATGATAATAGCAAACTCTCAGACCCTTGGACCATAATCTCGTCTTGAAAACCTAGTGCAAGAGTAGGTATGGATATCTAAATCTCCTACACCGCGAGCCTCAATTTGATATATGATTCATCGGCTACACCGCGAGGCCTGCTCTCGATACCTGAGCATGAGAATAGACGTCTAAATCGCTTAGTCGTTTATTACGAGACCGAGCGGGAGCCGATCTTCTCGCCTAGACCGATACCAATCTCAAAATCACAACACAAGGAGTAAGAATGGACGTCTAAATCGCTTGTGCTGTGACCACCAAGCTTGGCACGATCGGAGGCCGAGATCAGTTCTATTATCACGTTATGAGAGTAGGGATAGACGTATGAACCTATCATAGACATGATAACAGTCCCGATCCAGCCATCGGTGCCCTCGGCCCTACCCAGTCGACGCTATATGAGTGCTGGAGCGCCGAAAGGAAGGTTGAGGCACATTCCTTCATCTTCATCCTCTGCTTTCTGTAGATCTAAAGGAATGTGGAGGCATATCTGATCGGGAAAGGTTGGTCGTCTCAAGTCTCGACAGGGTTTCGATGGAGATGACGTTAGTCGCCAGAGTCTAAATTACATTAACTACGATAGGGTGGCTGAGAAGCCCTGTAACTAGGAAATTGATAATCGGTTGATTGAAAGTTTGATCCATTTCCTTGGTACTAGACTCTGGCTTTTATAAAATTAGGGTTTGTTAAGTAGTTCAAAATCCTAGATTTCCTTTGATTCGAGTATCAATTATGCGTTTGCTTAGGGCTTAAGTTTCGCAATTGCGAATCTGCAACAGATCTTCCCGAAAATCCGCGTAAATCTTTCTTTAGTCCATCCAACTATGGTCTGATTGGGCCAAGTCCTTTTCGTGGGCCAGCATCTTTTACTCATTTGGCCCGGTTAGCACAGGTATTATTTTGTGCAACTAGAATCTTGGTACATGTGGCCTCTGACTAAATTTCTGGGTCCGCCACCGCTTTAATGAATTTGATGTTAACAAGTTGGATCTAGAAACTAATCCTATATTCAATGTGGTGGTTTTCCCCCAAACAACTTTCAATTCAACATGGCGTGGTGAGCAAAATTGTAGATTTCAAGTTTTCAACTCTCATGATGAAGTTTATATTTCTGTAAATGACGTTCAAGGGATTGAATACTGCTACTTCTGGTTGCTATCTTGATTGGATCTAGTCTAAACTCATATCATTAAATATCAACCCTAAACTCTATAATTAAACATCGACCCTCAATCAAAGCCAACATTAATGCATTATTCCAACTGCAGCTGAACTAATTGGCTGCTCTTTTCTTTTCAACCAACAACTTGTTCCCAAAATTTGACGTGCAACTAACAACTACAAAGTACATACCTTCATTATTATCGTATTAAATTAATTAAGTACAAAACCAAATTAATAAAATAGAGGATAATAATCTCAGATAAAAAAGAAGAAAAAAAGGAAAGGATAAGCCAATCATAATCAATCTAGCATCCCTTGCTTTAAAACACCATATATAATGACAAACCAAGGCCAGGATCCATTGGTATCTCTCCTGGTGCACATTGGCGAGATGCCTTGTTTGTTAGAATATAAAATATATTCTCTCATCATAACTTTGGAGTTTTGGGACAGTTGAAGGGACGTTTCACATGGTATCAGAGCAGCTCATGTTCAATTCCCACCGGTGTGTATTAAATGCTGAAATATTTAAATTAAAATTATCGTTGTGCAAAAACCACATGTTTCGGCACAAAGGGCCTTCGACCTGCGGGTGCGTGTTTGAATATAAAATACATTCTCTCAACTCTCATCATAATTTCGGAGTTGTGGCGGAGGGATCCAGGGACATTTCACATTTCTCTATTGTGAAAGACAATCCTTCACCATTTTGACATAAATATCATATATATTATATGAAGGGTTAGTTGCACCAAACACCTTGGAGTTTAGCCTAGATAACACTTAAGTAGCTTATTAGCATAAACACCTCCTCAATTCATAACTAAAGCCCTTAGAAACAGTCAAATTCCACTATACACAGCTCAAATATAATCAAATTTGAACTGTGGATTTTTTTGTGTTCATAAATATGGGTGACCTTTTCTTAAGATGATCAATGGAGAGCGCTACAAGAAATCATGAGCTATTTCGTCAGCTACACCAATTTCGTGGGTCCATGGCCGACAAAATAAACCAACTAAAAATTAAATTGCGGGCCCGGTTGATGAAACATCTTCAGCTGATGAAATAGCTTTGGCAAAAATTAAAACATCCTGGCTCTTGGGTTGAGATCATTTGCCCCCAAATTTTCTGATCTCCCCAAAACCACCGCAGACCCAAATCCGCTCCACCACCACCTCCTCCTCTTCATCGATCCTCGTCCCTCGGACGTCAACTGCCTCCACCACCAATCAGCAACTGCTTAATACCCTTAATTTCTTGACCAAATCAAAACTAGACTGCATGGATTTATCGCTGAACAAGAAATTAACTCGAACAAGTTATAGTCAACAAATTACAGTCAATTCACATGCTTAAATATATGTTTACATATGCCACCCAAGTGTTGTTTCAAGGGTAAATTGTCAAAAAAATACCAGCACTTTTTTCCACGGTCAAAAACCATCCGGTCTCGAAATAGTAGTCAAAAACCCCATGGAAAATTTTCCTGCAGTTATATCTAAGTACAAACTATTTAGATAAGACAACTGTTTAGATGTCACATAAAACTAGAGACCGGACAGTTTTTGACAACTGAAAAAGTGCTCAGGGGATTTAGACAATTTACCCTTGTTTTAATGAATTTACTATTAACACGGTGGATCCAGAAACTAATCGTCTATTCAATGTGGAAGGGGTTGGATATAGCTGCTTCTTGTTGCTCTCTTTGACTTGAACCTCATCCTCGACGATGACCGCCTCCACCACCTCCTCCTCATCGCGTGACCGCCTCTCTTTCCTCCCTCATCGTGTGACCGCTTCCCTCTCCGCCCTCCTCATCGTCGTCGCGTTGACGTGACGACATGCATTACGCTTCTTCTTCATCTTCCCCCAACTTCTTTAATAATTTTAGTTGCCATTAATTCGCCCACCAACAATGCCGCAAGTCAAAATTATAGACAATAATATTATAGTAATAGGAAAGAGGGAGAAAATGACCGCTGCTTTTGACCGATTCTTCATCCCTCTTTCTTTCGATTTTACTCGAATCGGTCAAAAAGAATCATCCAAGAAACCATCCAGGTTCCCACTCTTTAAACCTCTTCATTTATTTCTCCTTGTATTTTTCCTGCACCTGTGGATTCCAAGTGTTGGGTTTGGGGATCGAAGAATCATCTTCACAGGCTTCCTTCCTTCCTTCCTTCCTTTCTTTCTAGGGTTTTGGAGAGAGGGAGAATCTTGATAGGGTGTGTTTAAGAGTGATCAAGTGCCGTTTCAGGTATCTCTACAGCTTCTATTAACATTTGATTTGAACTGTAGGATCTGTTGCATATGGATTTCTTCCTGTAAAATTTCCACTCTTTGTCTTTGTCAAGTCTACTTAAATGTTTCTAGTTGTATCTACGAACAAAATGCATGGCTACTTTTGGTTTAGGATTTGATGTTTGAGCTGAGCTACAAAGTTACTGGTATAGGTGATTGTTATTACAAGATTAGGCGATTCTTATTTTTGGGAGCATATGGAGCACCTAAAAGATATGGATTATTGGATTGCATAATGTTAAATGACTTGATGATAGGAAGTGCACATATTGAAAAGAAGAGGAAAGTGAAAATTAAAAGACAGAGATTTGGATAAGATAAGATTAAGAATGGCGGAAATATATTGTTGTTCTTGTTTGAAATAATAATTATTGAATAGGAATATCAGAAAAATAGTCAACCATTAAAGTTCAAACTTGGTTTCAATAATGATCCAACGAGGCTTAGTAAGATACAAAGAGATTTTCAATGATATTTGTGCGACTCCATATGCTTTCTCTCAATTTCACTTGGTGGCAAAAGAGATAATGAAAATGTAATCTTTTGATAATTTTTTCCACCTTTTCTCATTTCATTCAGAACCAAAACACAGAAATTTAGTTTTCACTCTCATTTTCTTTTCCTTGATCTCATTTTCTTCAAATCGAAAAGAGTTAATACCTCTGAGAATGAATAAACCTATATTCAAATTGACTTTACCCCTTACCAGGCGGAGGTATATGCTAGAATTTAAAGGTCTTGGAGTTATATCAGGGAGAGAGTTTGCCACATGACTTACAACACTCGTTGATATTTCTAAGAGAAGAGCTTGGATTAATAAGAATGTAATCTTAGAAGATGACATCTCAAACTTTTTAAAAATATTTACAGATAAGAAGGCTGTTAAATTTAAATAAAAACGACATTACAGGAAATACTCTTGAAAGTGTATTTGCTAAACCCTAGAGGGGCGGGGTTGAATAGGGTGTGTATAAAAAAATGTCTCTAACTTTAAAACTTGTATCTATTCATTCGAGCAATTTAAGCACGGTTAAAATAATAACAATAATGATGAATTTAACACATATATAATTACAGTAAATATGAGGTAAGGAGACGAGAAATGCATACTCAAACACATCAATTTTAGAGCGGTTTGACGCCCTTCGCATAATCCACTACCTAAAGGCCCTTACCTTTAGGAATTTTCTCTTTTCACTATCATACTCCTTTAACCGGACGGAGGAACCTCTTACATGCAACTTGTTTCATCAGATAGTGGAACACTCTTACACCTTTTCACGGGTAGTGGATTACCCTTACAATGGTTTGGTAGTTCTCTCTAAAACAGGTGAGAGACAATGAAGCACATACAATTCTTCTATCAACAATAACAACAACTGAGCCTTTTATCCAAAGCATATGAGGTAGGCTATATGAACCAACATACAATTCTTCTTTAGGGTTTAAAAATTGATGAGCTTGAGAGGTTGCTTGAAATTTGTGCAAGTGAAATGAGAAAAGCTAGCAATATTTATAGATATATGTTCTCAAAGAAAATATTTTTCTCTAAATATAATATTCTCAATTCTAAAGTATGCAATAGCTAGATGATTAAAATGTGTTGAATATTTAAAAATAATTCCATAAATTCTTTAGCCATCACAATAGCTACATGAAACAAATCTTTGTATGTTAACCAAAGGATATAAAGCCAACGACTATATTTATCAAATTTGTAATGAATGATAGGGCATAAAAGTCAAGCAGCATAAGTCATGGAGATAATGCATGCATGTAATAATAAATTGGAAAAACATACAAAATTTGTAGGCATGCAGCCAATCAAACTGATGTTGGAAATCAATCAATAAACCTTATATAGCATGCACAAATCAATAGCTAGTCATTGGCTGATAGAATTAGAAATATTATTTCGTTTCTCCATGGTACTACGAATCCATTGTCGCAAATCTTGAGAAATACCGGGTAAATAAATTTTAGTCCATTATTAATTATATAAAAACAGATTTTAAGAAATAAATTAATTTAAGCCTTTTAGAAAAGTTTTTTCAAGCTCATTATTTCTAATACGAGCCAATCATCGACTCTTATTATTTGTTGGTTTCAAACTTGATGTTGAAATATGCCCTAGTTTGTGAAGTCACAACATTGACCTCATAAAAAAACATTTTAGATTGAAAGTATTCTACAAAAATATATGTAATGAAAATTCAAGTGTGTTTTCTCAAGCTCATTCGATCTTTATCCCTTTACAATATGGTTCTAAATGAAATGAACAGAAAAGAAAACCTAACATATCTATAACATTAGTTGATCTTTTGAGTCTTTGTCCGTCTTGGCTTCAAAAATATTGAAAATGCTAATTTAGTGAAGTCCAAATATTGACTTAAATCCTCCTTTGGATATAACATTTAAGGTTTGGTTCTCCATTCTCCATTTCATGTTCCATGTTATATAAATCCTGCAAAATGATTAACTTGAACGTGTAACTATATGTATGACAATAATCAAAACTTAACCGGGGTGAGTCAAACAACTTTGCCCAATTGTTCAAGAAAATAACAAACTATATCGTGGGAGAGTGTAAAGCAAAGGATTATTATCAAAAGAGAGTTGGTGGTGGAATGAAAACTTAATTACTTAGTTCAATATAAGAGTTAACTAGTAATAGATAAAATGGTATTTTGCTTCGTATTTGTTTTTTGCTTCAATGATTTGATAATTTTAGATTAAATGATTAATGTGTCTTAATCATGCAAATCTACGTATCATCTTGGTTTTTGTTTCCTTTCATATGCCTAGATTAATTCCTATACAATCAAAGATTCCAGCACGATCAACTTTATTTATTTTCATATACTTATTGTCCGTCTGATTAATCCACTTAATTGGGAATTAACTTTACCACACAAATAATCATTCGCGTGAGGAGAAAAACGATTTTTTTTTTTTACATACGCAAATGAACGTTTAGGAAGGAAGTTCTCGTATAGCTATGATATTGAAAGGGAAACTTATCCAGCCATTTAACATATCACTTGGCTTGTATTTCTCATAAATTTTCCCCATATTTGGTGCCAAATCCTTCTATTCTCTTTGTAAAACATTCACCACTCATTTCTGTTTCCACTGCAGTAACCATACTCTATATTCATCTTCCATAGTACCAGCTATCCTCTGCTCTTTATGGTAGTCGTAATGATGTCCTTAAGGTTCCTGTTATAGGCAGCATCTTCCATTCTTCTAGTGCTCTATGATATTAGCGCCAAAAGTAATACTTGAATCTTATCTGTGAAACACTGTATTCTTTATGACATCCATATAAAGATTGAAGAACATCACCTTTTGTACCGTGTTGTCCTTATTCTAAGCAGCAGTGAGTTGTGCATTTTAGGCCATGTTCTTTGATACCAAGTATCTGGGAGCCGAATGGAACTCCAAGGGTTCCTTCCAGTATGCCATCTTGTGGTTCATTGGCTAGAAATTTCATATTAAAGATTCTAAGAAAGGGAATTTCATTCTTGAAAGCATCGAAGGTGTCTTGATGTTTTCTTCTTGTGCAAGCTTGAGCGCCAAAGTAATAAAACTTACTTTGTAGCAGAGATACTTTTTCCTTAGATCTTTTTTTGGTCATCTTGTAATTTATAGCAACAAGAATTTCAATACTTTCTTTGAAACTATTTAATAAGCAGTGTGTTTTATTTGTACAGGGAATTGATTCTTATCCCCAAAGAACTATTGCTGGCTGATATTTATTATTAGTTACTTTTGATAATGATGCTAAGAATGCCAAGAGCTAAACTTCTCTTATTTGGGGGGATTCTTGCATGTTTGTCTTGCTTCTATTTGCCGCTTGCGGGAGCACAGATGACTCACCCATCTGAAGGTAAATCCAAGGAGTAATTTATCTTTATCTTATACTACATTTAGCATTTGATTCTAGCTGATAAACTACATGTTAGAGGTGATTATCTATATGCTAGAGCATCATTTGGAGGTAGAAGAAGAGATTGATGGAAGAAGGATTAATTATCGGTTGTTTGGTGGTAGAAGATGAGAATTTGAAGATACATATATATTTTTTGAAGTTCTAGAGTTTGTGGAGGTAGAGAAAAAGAGGGTAGGTGGATTGTAGTTCTGGAGATGAGGTTTAATAAATAAGGTTTAGAGATAATAGGAATACGTCTGATGGATTGGAACTGTTGGTTGGCCTAACAAGACACTTGAATGTTTTTTTAGGGTGGGGTGGGGTGGGAAGGTAAAATAAATAGTTATTTTGTGAGGGGAGTTGACACGATTATGATTTTTATTTTTGTTTTTTTTGGGGGGGGTTTATAAGTACAAAAACATTTCTGAAAACTTTATGATGGATATTATAACAATGATTGTTTTCTCTTGGTGCTTGGATTCGTTTTTTTATTACCATTTTGCCCATATACTTTTGATAGTGGTCTAATGACTATCATATTGTAAAATCCAAATGCCATTCCTTACATGGAAGACAACACTTGTGTTGCATGTTAAAGACATTACACATGAGGAAATAATTATTTTTATTCACCAGTTTCATATAGAAGTACAATCCATTGAGTAAATAGATTCGGACGAACAAACTAACAATATCAACGTAGTAACAAGCAATAACTTTTAACAAATGACTAGAAGCTTCAATGAATTTTTTTACGAGAAAATTGAACAAATATCAACGAACAAATTCAAATAATGTCAACACACAATTTTCACAAATTTGAACTTCAACAAACATGGATGAAAAAGCGTCCACGAACAACTTCAAAAGCCTAAAATCTCTATGAACTATTTTAATGATTCTCAATGAACAATATGAATGATCAACGAACAATTGAATGATCTTCAATAACCAATTTTGATGAACTTCAACAATGAACTTGAGCAAACTTCTCAAACAATCTTCAATCAACAGCTTGGACGAACTTTATGAACAACTTGGATGAATCTTAACAAACTTTGATGAACAATTTTAGCAACTTGAACGAATTTCTACGAACTTCAAATTTTAACTAACTGGGGAGTTACAACATTTTAAGCTAGTCTTAATAAACTTGTTAAATGAACTCATATGAACAGCTTTTTCAAACGATTTCAATGATTAACTTCGCAAATTTAACTAACAATTTGTCTTAAACAAACTTCCATTTCAACAAACTCCAACTTCAATGAATTTCATATTTCATAAACCTCAAACAAATTTCAACAAACGTTAAATTTTGGGCTTCAACAAATGATACCTATGATCAACAACGAAAATAGCCACATGATTAGCACTTCTTTTAACAACGAGCAAAAACACACCCATGACATGAACTTTATTGGGTAGGCAGGCCCATACGTTCACACAATTCATTTGGTATCGATAGTCTTCAATATGCCCAAAGATATGCGAGGCAGTCTATACCGATGTAAGGATGCTGGGTATTTTTCAGGTCCCGAGTATGTGGCAACCTTATTCACCGAGACTTTTGGGAATTCACAAACGAGTACTTGTTATGCGAGGGACACACTTTATTCACTGCTATGAGGCAGTGAGCGTAAAAACTATAAAAATAAATAACCCAAAACATAACAATAAAAGAAAATAACATTAAAAAGAAGTTTTTTTTATTTTTCTCCAAAAAGTTTTTTTAAAAAAGATTTTTAGATTTTTAAATATTTTCAGATTATTTTGGATTTTTTCATTTTTTTGAGTTGGTTTTAAAAACTTCAAGATTTGGCGGGTAGAGTTTCGAAAACCCTAGAGAAACGACGGCATGGGTTGGGACGGTTTTGAGGACTTGGTGGTGATGGCAGTGACAAGGTGGTCTTGGTGGCATGGTGATGGCGGCTTTAATGAATTATTGAGGTAGCGGTGTGGCGAGGATTTGAAGACGATGACTGCTTTATGGTTAGCATTTATGGTGATTTAATGTAGTTGTTTTGGTGGAGGAGGTGGTGTGTTGTTGGAGTTGTTTTTGGCGGAGAAGGTGGCTAGGTTTTGAGATGGGATGGTGGCTAGGGTTTGAGATGTGATGGAGATAGGGGTTAGGGTTTTGGAGTCGTTGGGATGGAGATGTAGAAAGGGCTGAGTAGATGAAGTTCCGCTCCCTACTTATGATAAAATATCTTAGTTTACTAGTTAGATGGAATATTCAAAATATCTAATATACTTGACTACAACTAACCATTTACTTAAACCCCAAACAATTATTTCTTAACCTCTAAACAACCCTTTCTTAACCACTAAGTAATTATTTCTTAACTACTACTTTTTATTCTTAACACTCAAGTCACCCTTATTTCTTAACATTTTCCCATTGTTATTACCAGTGTTTTGTGTTGACATTTTCTCTTTCGAATACCAAGCAAAAATATGACATTTATCAAGTCGAGCAAAACATGAACCTGTATGAAAACTTAAAGAACCATATTAATTCAACTAAATTTGGGCATCTTGCATATGACATTTATTTTATTATTCATATTTTGCACGAAATTTTTTAAATTTACACATGTGCATGGAACGTGCTAAAAAGCTAGTACATAAGTAGGGAAAATTATAGTTAACTCCTTCCATTTACGACGTCGCACAAAAATAAAAGAAATTTTAAAAAAGACATTTTAATCTTTATCTTTCTTGAAATAGAAAAATTAGCCCCTTCGTTATTCCTAATGACTTGCTATTGCTACAATGATAACGATGAAAACATTCAATATATATGACAGAAAACAATTACTTTGCATTCTTATCTGTATGAAAACACTCAGTAATCCTTTCCCGAATACTTTACATTTTATCTGTAGAAGCATTCATCATATACTTACATAGGTTAGGAATTATTTAATTATGTTGTTTATATTATATTACTGAATTTCATATTATGTTATGCAGTTAGTGCTTTGAGAGCTATTAGGAGCAAGTTGGTTGATCCCATCAATAAACTATCCACTTGGAATTCTGGTGATCCATGCACATCAAATTGGACAGGAATTATTTGCTATAATTCTACTTTACCTGATGGATACTTGCATATACAAGAACTGTGAGATTGAACTTCTGAAACTTCACTTTTCTTATTTAACTTTAATCATTCTATGAGTTCTTGTTGAGCTTCATCATTATAATTTTTCTTTCCCAATTTATGCCATGTGACATGCTCGAATGTATAATATAGAATATTTACTATATTTTTTTTGCCAAAATATTATATTTTCTTGTTAGTTACTGAAGCATGATGTCTTCTATCAGCTGATAGATTGTGTTAATTTTTCGCCCACAGGCAGCTGCTAAAGATGAATCTTTCAGGAAGCTTAGCTCCTGAGCTTGGTAGTCTTTCGTACATGAAAATTTTGTGAGTCCATATAAGATCATTAACCACATAAACCTTATTTTATGTTATTTCCCGTCATCATTTAAAAAAAATTGTTTTGATGAATGTAGAATTTTTTATTTTTCTTATCGTGGATATCCTTAATGATCTGAATGCACTTCTGGTTGAAGGGATGCCATGTGGAACAAAATTAATGGAACTATTCCGAAGGAGATAGGCAATATTACATCTCTGGAGCTCCTGTAAGTCAATTTGTTGTGAACTAGCTTTTTGCATAGCTAAAAATATGGTTGATTCTGTTCTGTTTCTTCCCCTCTTTCTGATTTCTGTTCTCCAATATGCTTTTACTTTTTAGTCATGCTTCTTGAATTTAATTCTTTTTTGTGCCCACATCTAAGCGATGTTGTAAGCAGAATAAAGTTACTGATGTTTTCAGAACCCTTGGGCTTGTAAATTATGGGGAGTATTGATATATCATATTTTGCAACCTTTGAAACATAACCACTTGAAAATAGTAAACAATATTGATTGTATCTGGCAGTCTCCGAAAGTATAGTCGTAACGAACTTAATACTGGCATAAATTATTTTTATATTGATTCTTCTTGATTACAATGCATCAATTAGAGTTTCTATTGAAAGGAGACAGAATCATAACTAATGAATCCTACAAGTTCTTAATCTGTTTAGTGGTATAAAAAGTGCTCAAGTTCCATCCATCTTATGCCACTAATAAAAGTGCTCAAGTTACATCCAGTTAATGCCACTAATAGATCAAATCAAGTAGGTAATAGGACCAGGACCAGGTTCAAAGACTGAATGGCTAATATGCTTAAAGGATAATTGGTTATCTTATCGGTCTCCCTTTTCAAGGAAACTTTAGTAAAGTTTGCAATATCTGTTTCATAGGTATGAATAGGCTCATCAAGGAGATGAGAATCTCCCATCATAAGTAGAACTGGAAGGGGTAAGGAAACAGTTTTGGATTTAATATTTCTTCTAGTATAATTGTTCCCTCATTAAAGTGCATGTTGTTTGTCCATAAAATTGAACTTGCAAATCCAAGGCGAAGATGAGTTTTACAGTAACCCATTGACTGCAGAATGTTATATGCGCTGTATCCATTGTTGGAAATTAAATTTTTTGGCTGTTTCATTCGTGCAAGATTTAATTAGTAACAAGTTTATATATTAGACTCATTTCTTTGATGGAGATCCTCTAGGTCATTGATCAAGATCCCTTTGGACTGGACAATAGTCTGTTCTTTACTGGTATTTACACAAACAACTCCCGAATCGAGGCAGAACCGATCTCCTTTTCTTTCTTCTTTAATATAGAGGATGAAACACCAAGAGAGAGGAGAGGGAGAGGAGGCCGGCCCTTAAGTGTAGAAAAGGTGCTAGCTTTATGTCATAATTACAATCAGCCCCTATGCGGCTATGCCAAACATCTTTGCAATTAGGCTTCTGTGCTTAACTTAATTGCAATGGTTACTATCTCACATTGTTCTATGTGTCTGACATGTAACTTCAATATTATTGCTGGCATAAATCCGTAACATATAACGGGAATTAATCACAGGCCCTTCCAATTATAAATTGGAACAGTTTCAAATTATTATATTATTAGAAGTCCTGTGATTTTCTCTTCAGATTAATTATCAAATATTCAATTAAGACTTCTAATAAATCATAGTTGACATTTGACACCAAGCAGTATGCCCCAGATATTAACGTTCATTAGAGAATCTGATCAAATATTTCCGTAAACTGTTACAGTGCAATTTGATCCTTTCATCATGCAATGCCCGATTAAACTTATACAGTATGCTCACACTGTCAAAGTTTATTCCTTCAAGGTAATCAAGGCCGTACTTCAATTGGTGAGATTGAAAAACCCTTTTTTCACTGCATCTTTGACCAAGGAATTTCCCGTACTATGACTTAGCTAAGTTTGGACATACTTTCTTTTTACCAAGAACACAGGGTTCCTTATTGAACACTCATTGATCTTTGTGTACTGAATGACTATTGGTTAATGAGCTCGTGGATAAAAACCCATTCAAGTAGCATTTAAGTATAATACTCCCCGTGCCGTCATCCTGCAACCTGCAATATTTCAGAATAATGCTTTCGAGGAACTTGACCTCACCAAACATGATCTTTACATGGCTTGATTCCCATTGCAATTATTGTTTGGAATTTAGCATGGAAGTTAGGTAAACAATTGTCCAGATGCGCACATGATAGACAATAACAAGTGCATTTATGCTTACCATTTTTGCGATGTCACCTGATCAATTAGTTTCAATTTTTGTGGATCCTCTCGACATTGATCTTTAGTTAATTATCTTACAAGCTCAAACTTCAAAGACAGTTCATATCAGCAATTAGTTTTTCTTTTCCTAACAATACTCTGTGTTTTTCCAGGCTCTTGAATGGGAACCAACTTTCTGGTTCTTTACCTGGGGAGCTAGGAAATCTTCGTAACTTGGATAGGATACAAATAGACCAGAACCAGATATCAGGGTCTATACCAAAGTCATTTGCGAACTTGAACAAAACAAAGCATTTGTAAGTATGTCTATACTCTTTGTTTTTCATCTTGTTGACAAGAGGATATTCTTTTGTTATGATAAACTTTGACCATTTTTCTTTCAGCCACATGAACAACAACTCAATAAGTGGACAAATTCCACCAGAATTGTCAAGGCTACCAAGTCTTGTTCACTTGTAAGTTGCAGCCATTACCGTCTTCTACTTTTCTCTATGGCAGTGCAATCTGCTTGGTGCTTGCCTTTGGTTGTTTCATCCCCCCCCCCCTCCCCTTCATCCATTCTTCTTTTCCTGTAACTAACAAATTGAATTGCAGGTTACTGGACAATAACAACCTATCTGGATTTCTTCCTCCAGAACTTAATAAGCTACCAAGCTTACTTATTCTGTATGTACTGTACCATGCTTCTTTGAATAGTTCGTTTATGATTAAGAATGGCTATCATTAATTCTGTTCTTTAAAGGAAGAAGATTTTCATCGATGGTTCAATTTTAGTAAATGTGCAAAACTACATTAGACATCAACATTTATCTGCTGCCGAGATTAAGTAGGAATATTTAATTGCTAATATTTCCCGCACTTCTGTTATTTACTTGTTGAGAATGTGGTTAACATTTAGCCCCATATTGGAAAAACTATGGGATGCATATGGGTATAAGATATAAGATGGGATAAACGTCCATAAGGCTTAAGTCTTTTGGATGGAGTCCCACTATATTAAAAGCCCATGTGTGGGCCCATGTGTTGTGGGCCCAAACCTAGTTTTACATTACCCATTAAGAAGTTAATTTTTGACAATTATAACAGTACATATATAATTCTATAATATTTGAAGATGATAAATATATATATTTTTCTCTCCCTGCCATTTTCATCTTTTTGCCTTTCGATTTCTGCATGTGTCCTTTTTTCTTCTCCTTTAGGTGGTAATCTTTCTGTGGTGGGGTGAGGGAGGATGGATTAGTGTGTTGTACATGTTTTCTTTCTTCTTCTTCTTCTGTTTAAATTTTCAGTCCTAATTTCTTGCAGTGAATAGCTTTATGGGTTATCAAAGACCATGTTTAAGAAGTTGATCACACCCTGTAATAGACCGAGAGATCCATATACTTATTTAAAGGAATGCTATTATTTCTATATTTGTTAGAGTGCGAAACTTATTCTCATGTTTATCTCCGGATCTTATGTCAGGCACTCTCATCTTCTTGTTTTTGGTATATCATTATTCAGCATCGTACCAGAGTTTCTAGAACGTCATTTATATAGAGAAAAGGATAAATGTTTATAGTATTGTGAAGTGCCCTTTTTATCTTTATTCGTATAATGTAATTTTCTTTTGACTACGATCTAAATCAGATGCAAGGCTTCAGTGTTTATTTCCCTGAATATCCTTGTTATTCGCAGCATGGTTACTTCTAGAATATGCATTTTGCACAAATTGATATTTCCTTATGTAATGTTTCATAATTTCATTACATGCATGCTTCTTTGAGGGTAGTTGCAAATTTCCGGTTCTCGTTTGAGTTGTCTGACGGTTGTCATTGGCTCAATGCACATATGCATATTTGATCTTTCTAGTCTAGTTATTAATACTAATGTCTACAAGTTGATATTTGTGTGCATTACTTTTTTCTCCTATCATGTGTCTTACAGGCAGCTTGATAATAATAACTTTAATGGGAGTACAATTCCAGCTTCTTATGGCAACATGACC
Source organism: Agapanthus africanus (assembly GCA_030015575.1). Taxonomy (NCBI): domain Eukaryota; kingdom Viridiplantae; phylum Streptophyta; class Magnoliopsida; order Asparagales; family Amaryllidaceae; genus Agapanthus; species Agapanthus africanus. The sequence goes on from JASDDO010000031.1 coordinate 117,551,741, forward strand.
AAACTTTTGAAACTGTAAGTGCATTCTTACCAATTGTCAAGTATGCTAGTTTGTTTAGTCTATTCTTTTACTTGTAGATAGATAACTGTGAAGAATGATCACAAAAATTTGATTATCCACTTTAAACTTTGCGCTCTTTTCCATATCTGAATTAACCTGGGAGAGGTGAATGAAAAATATCTATACTTTTGATTGCTAATTGCTAGTTACTTCTTATTTTTTCTTTTCATTTTACACAGACTGCTTGTGTTTTCTGGCTTAGCATATGAATTTCCGTAATGAAAATTATAACGGAAGGATGTAATTCATAGAGGATAGGCTAAAGCTATGCAGACAAAATATATTTTATGTCATGGAATTGTGTTTTATCGAATGGCTGATCCATAGTCCATTTGGTGCATTCTGACGTACATGTCTTTGAACCTATAAAATTCTATATTTTTCTGTGTCATGCTCCAAACTACATAAAAACTCATAGCTATCATCCGTGACCGTGCAAATTCCTATAATTATAACTTTCTAGGCCTAAATAAAACATAAAATAATCAACAATACTCATCAAACTCAAATGAAAAGATATCAATACCATTCAAAATTCCCAAATACTCTTGTTCACATAGTTACCAACATGGTTTGAAATATTGGCCGATCCCAATTCGAGATGCCGATCCCAATCCGAGATGGCCAATTCTGATCCCCAAAATGTTTGTCCGAGTTATAACTCCTTGATTGATTCTGAGATTTTAAACTTTAGTATTGGTTTCACCAATTGGTTTTTGTGGCTTTAGTGATTAGTTTATTAATGGGTCAGAGACTAGGAAGCATGTATGCTTCTATTTGCTCGCCATGTCCATGTTCGACACATCGCCGTGTCTGACATGTATCGGACACTTGGACATTTCATCCGATAATGTGTTCAACACACTCGGGCCATGTCCTTCCAAATCAGACGTTTCCGACACTTCTACGTAACATAAGGTGTTGAGAAATAAAAATGTATGGGGGCAATTTTGATAACTTTAAGAATACAAAAATATTAAATATATTGGATCTATCATTCGGACTAGATTTATAAGAAAAGGTTCAAATTGAAGCAAATGATGAAGTCGGGTTTCTGAAAGTTGGTTTCGATTAAAAAGGATTAATATTTTGTTTATTTTAACTTTAATGATTGTATTAAAGGTATTCTTGTGCATTTATTGTAGTTTCATCCATACTTATATATTTGTTTATGCTCAAGAATACTTACAGTTATCGATAAAAGATGCAAGTTACATGTAACCTTAAATTTTGTTTGCATCGTACCTTAATGTTATATTAGTAAATGTTTTTTTTCTTGTTATTTATATATTGTTTAACACACACACGTACAAATAAATATTTAAAATAATATAAATGTATTCCCGTGTCATTTTTACAAATTTATCGTGTCCCATATCCGTGTCCGTACCTGTGTCCGTGTTGGTGCTTCATAGGTTAGTGATATTAATATGGGTTTGGTTTGTTTGACATCAATAATTAATAATAAAATATCATAAAGTTTACGGTTATCTTTATAACATATTTAAAGAAACCATTCAAGACATCGTTAACTACTAAGAAATGTGTCGAATTGTTAACAGCCATTTTAAGTATTTATTTACAGTTTTTGCTAATTTATAAAAATTTGTTTATTCAAACAACATAAAAATACGATAGTTCCAATTCGTGATTGCCGGTATTGCCGAGATGGCCAATTCCGATCCAAAAATGATCGCTCTATACTGGTATCGATACCAAGATTTTAAACCTTGGTTATAATAAATCATAAATCCTAACTTGCCCACAATCCAACAAACCTTATGTTACGATATATGCACACCCGAAAGCTGATAGCTACTTTTCTAAATGTTTCTGCATTTTGATTAGCAACCATATAAAAGGTGGGTGAGGTTCATAGCCCAGTAAATACATGAATCATAAAATGTAAAAGAAAAGATTTGGAATTTAAAATGAAACGACAATTATATGAGCCTAAGATACAGACAACAACAACAAACCGGGAAGACGATGCATAAGTTAATATAGAAATTCCACTAAACCTGCATATGATTTTGACACGATAGAAACAAAAATGATAAGAATTAAGCAAATATACAATCTATTGGTTACCACAAACCCAATGGTCGCGTTAGCACTTACACATCAACGTTTAATTCGGCTTACAATGGTTTACCTACAATGGCAAATCTCTTGGGCCTACAATGCCTCAACAAAGTACAAGATTTTAATTCATGCAACTTATGCATCAGAAGCAATATTAGATTAAGGTATATAAGATCAACAATATCTTACGGTTTAGATGTGTGATATTATAAGCACAATAAATCGTATAAAGGTCAAAGTAACAAAATTCAAGCAATATTATAATCTACGAATAATATATTGTATAAGGGTCAAAGCAGCAAAAGTTAGGCAATATTATAATCTACGGGTCCCACACTCACCAATTGTTAGGTTCTTCTGCCTACAACGATATGTCGATAAATTTCTAAAGCCTACAATGGCTGTCTACAAAGGCACATCTACGGGGTGTTGACACAACTAATATCTATATGTAAAGTATAAATTGCTTAACCTTCATGTGTATACCTTTTAGGAATGATAAATATAGAATAATTCTCGAAACATGTGATTTGCATGAAGGCAACAACCCAACAATCATAACAGGTTTAATGCATATCATTATTAAACAATACCAGGACATAAATGTTAAAACTAGCAATTATCAAATCAAATACATAATATTGAGTAAATCAAGGATATGCCACAAAGAATAAGGAAATATGAATAAGAGTCATAATTGTAAAATATGAACTTAATACTTACTGCTATCACAACGATTTCACTATCCAAGGAACTCCAAAATCGTTTGTCCGAAATCATGATTGATCCTATGACGATTTGAAGATAATTCTATTATATACTACACTATTAACATATAATACAAGGATGATAAGTAAAACCCACCCACAACCCTCTAATAATGGTCTTTTCGGGTTAGAAGCATCTTTAGAAATTTTATTTGTTTTCTTCTTTTTTTAAAGCTATTTTATATATCAATTCAGGGAGTTAATATGAATTTCTAAAGTTTGGGGTCCTAACAATATTTTTTTTCAGTAATTAGATATTTAGTGAATATATAAGTAAAAAGGCTTGATTAATAATACCACCAGAATATGAGGGGTTTAAAGTAATAACCGAACTAAAAATAACTAGATTTAGTTGTGATTATTACAGATAAAAGTTCAAGAAATACTAGCAAACTTTCTAGTTTAATTAGATTAAATTTAATTAGATTAAATTTGATATCAGGTCCAATCGGGTCGAATACTAATTCGACCCGCAACTTACTACCCAATTAACCAATACTAAAGTACTAATAGATTAATGTGGATTGGGTCGGGTTTAATACAAATTAAACCCGACCCGCATCTTAATCCAATATGTATTAAACCCGACCCGCATCTTAATCCAATATCTCAATCTACTATGTTAGGGCTAAATATAAACTTTACCTGACCCGAATCCAAATCCTCAATTTATCACCTTTCTCATTTGCGATTTCAATTTTGCTATCACCACATGTAAAAGAAAGGAAAAAATCCGAAACCTTAGTGATGGCGGCTTCTGCGCCTTCCACAATCGAGCATGGTCGACTCTACGAAACCTTCAACCTTTTTGGCCTCCCTCCCTACCTCTTTTTAGCTACACAATTTTGTCTTTGGAGAAAAAGATGAGATGAAGCTCTTACCTCAAAAGCAGGAATCGATCACAAATCGTCCTGAGCAACAATGAAGGGTTAGGTTCTTCTTTCCTCTCCTTCGACCTCTTTTATAGCTCTCTCTCTCTCTCTCTCTCTCTCTCTCTCTCTAACATTACAACCTCTTAATTTACCCCCCATTAAAACCCATCACCCCGAGCATTGATTGGCCATAAATTCAAAATTGAGTTTATATGTATTATTTTCTTTAATTCAGTATGTGTGTGTGTGTGTGTGTGTGTGTGTGTGTGTTGGATATTACATTCTGTTCTATCCTTCGTATGAAACAAAAGATCACAAACTGATTTGGATTCTTTTATTAAATGAGCATGGCTTCTTACAAAATAATTTCATATGTATGCTGAACCCCGGATTTCTTCCTTTCTCCTTTTGTTATTCTTGTTATATAAGATAACATGCACCTTTCTCACTTAGATTCCATTTCTGGAACCTAGCATGCGACATTGTGGTTTTACTACTTGGGTGAACAAATTATAAATTGAGTGTTGGAGTCTTCTCATCTCCCATGCCATTTATCCTCAACAATTTTGATATTATTTGCATTCAAAATGTGTATAAACCATACTAGCGAGTAGCAAATAATGGTCAATATGTTTTATATAGCAGCAATAATTTGTCTTTTTGGGTTTAACAGGAGTCTTAGAAATTGCAACTTACAAGGAGCTGTTCCTGATCTGAGTGCGATACCTAAGCTTGGTTACTTGTAAGTGAAAAAAGTGATAGATGAGATGCTGCATAATATAAAACAAAGGAAAAAAAAATGTTGTTTCAATATATCACCATTTTGCTTTCCTGTATTTATTAGTTGTGAAATCTTAAAAGATTGATTAGGTTCATGTTTCAGAGATCTAAGTGGGAACCAGCTGACGGGGGCCATACCGTCTAATAAGCTTTCCAATAACATCACCACCATGTAAGTGTCAATTCTGAGCTTCAGAATGTAGAAGTTTCCAATTGCTGGAATTGACATGGTCATTTGGAGGCTTGCATTTTGTTGGTTATCAGTTACCAACAAGTAATTAGCCACTGCTGATTTATTATCATTTTTAAACTTCTGCAGTGATCTCTCAAACAATTCACTTAGTGGATCCATTCCGATGAACTTTTCAGGTCTTCCCAATCTCCAGAGATTGTGAGTGATATCCTTACTAATTTTCCCAAAATAGCAATTATATAGTCCTGTCTGTACTTTTCGATGTTATATAATTTAAATAATGTTCCCTGTTTTCCTACTAGCTGTTAGTTACCCTTTCATATATTTATGTCAAAAACATATACTTCATTGAACCCAAGTTATTTTTTCAGAGAACCCGGAATTTTATATAGATGAGCTTAGTTCTATGGTATACACCAAACAGTGAATAATGCATATTGTATTTATTTGCAGGTTGCTTGACAATAATAAGCTTAATGGTTCTGTTCCACCCTCTATATGGAAGAATATGATTTTCACTGGAAATAGAAGTCTCATAGTGTAAGATCTGTTTATTAAAAAAAATGCTTTGTTTAAGTCGATCTCTATGATAGAGTAGTTAAATATTTCTGTTCATTTTTTGACAGGGATTTTCAAAATAACTCTCTCACAAATATATCAGATGCTCTTCAGCCTCCTGCGAACGTCACACTCTTGTATGTTTTTCTCCCACATTTATTCCAGTAATTTACTAGGATTAAGATGCCATGCATCCTTTCTTTCCAACAATGATTGACTGCTTGAACTCCCTGGTTATGCCATTGGTATTGCTTGCAAACTTTCCTTTACGTGACTTGACAGTTCTCTCTTCTACAGATGTTTTACTTGCACATTAAAATAAGCAATGTATGCAATATTCAGATTCTGTTACCCATCTGCATATCCATGCTATCTTCTCAAACAGATATACTGAAGCAACGAAAATACTTTTCTGTTTTTGTTAAGTGTTTTTTCATATTGCAAAATGCTAACTGCCGAGTATACACGTGTTGTCCATTTTGTTTGAGAACTTATCTTTGATCCCTTACATGGGGATACAGTTCAAGTCAGACACATTTCTTTAGATCGTTACAATTCATTCTTTTGATTGGCCAGCATGTAGTTTCTACTTATAAATGTGCTAAGATTATTACTTAGTTTAAATGTTATTTGGCTAATCAATGGCATTGGCGAGTTGGTGCCTTTTATACAGATTTCTGCAATGTATTTCTCATTTCCACCCATCATAATTACCCACAATGTACGCGCGTGCGCACACAGAGACAATTTTTCTAAAATTTTGGAGTCGATAGAGAAGTAGAAAAGGTAGAACAATGAAAGAATCAACTTCGAAATTGACGGAGGAATTGGAAGAAACGGGTAGAACTCAGATTAGTCGGGAATGTGTATCCCAAGTCCACACGCTAATACACTAGAAGGTTCTAGTGTAGGAAAAATGAGGGTGAAGAAATGTAGCAAGAGTGAATGAATGGGATGAAATTAAGTTTTTATAAAGTTTTTATGAAGAAAGCAAAACAACCTATATCCCTAAAATTTAGGGTCTCCTAAGACACTAGACCCACACCTATACTTCCAAACAAGGTATCAAAGATCGTCAGGCTCTCTCCTCACTACCCTCGTGGCCATGTAAGTGCAAGCGATTCGGGAGGTTATAGAAGCTTTCACTACTATCCTAATTAAGTAACCGCAACAACTTTTGAGACGTAGTCATGGAACACTTTCCTAAACACCACATGAATAGCGAAGAAGAGGTAGAGTCTCCCTTAATCCGTACTTGTCCTTAATGAGTGTGAATCCTTAGAGTCTTGGGTTCTAGTATTTTTTAGTTAAGCTCTTGGTCGATGCTAAATGCTCGTTTTGTGATTTCTTGGGCTAGGGTAGGGTAATGAACTCCCCACCCTATCTTGATTTGGTCGTGTCATTAATTAATCCGTATTTCAATGAATGCCAATCCACAAAATCTAAAACATTCAAAACAATCACATCATTTATTTTTTTGTTTGCGGCGGCGCAAGCTAAGAAAACCTGCAACAAGTAGAGTATATTGGAGCTTGGGGTAAAAAGAGGAGAGGCAGAAATGAGCTCAGAAAAGTTGTGGCTGAAAAGCCTTTGTTGCATCGCGTTCCCGCGATTTGGTCAGTACTCCCTGATTGCGTTTTCGTTGTGGTTCTGAAGCCCTTTGGTCTCTGTCTTTGGCTCTGTTTTCACTTCTTCAGTAGAGTTCCCTTAGTTGTCCAGAAGGAATTTTGCAAGTCTTAGTGCTTCTCTTATTTACTGCATATACACAGAAGTCATGTAAAGATGACAAAACATTTTTATGTTATTTTTTTAAGCAACATGATTAGTGAAACTTTATTGATCCCCGGCAACAGCGCCATTTGTTTTGTTTTTAGTTTTTTCGTGTAATGATATGAAAGAGTAAGATCAGAATCATGTAAAAATCGTAACCGCAATCAACAACTTTGCGAGTTTAAGCAATGCAATGACTACGGGTCGTCCTCATGGGAACTAGGGAGAATATCGTTTTACTAAGTTGAGTTATATAAGTGTTTTGAAAGGATGTTTTGTGATGATCGGGTAAGAGAATGAATATGAAAGGGGAAGGGCACTTGCGAGGAATTTGATTCAAATTGACCTTAATAGCTCAACCACAACTAAACTCCATCTCTTGATTTCCTTTGTCAAATACAATCCGTTGCAAAGTGCACGGGATATCAATCACATACCACTAGGTAGCAGAGCATATCTCGTTAATTTCCCAACGCTTTTGCATTTTGTGCAAAATATGATTTCTAGCTAACAACTAACTTGACATTATGAGAATGAAATATCAAACACTTACCACTAGGGCAGTGGAGTATATCTCGTCAAATTAGATACCATAGCTAGTTACTAATTTAGATATAATTGATCTAGATATAATTGATGCTAAGATCAAGGTTAACGAATGTGAATTAGGGACTTTGGCGGAATAGCTTGCAAGGAAGCATAGCCTACCATACACAACAACCGATGCCTAGTCATCCTTATCCTTCCATTCTTTAGCCTTAAGATCCTAACCCTAACTTTGATCAATCACCACTAGCTCTATCCTTAGGTCAAGTCAACTTCTAGAGAGATTAGATGCCTAATTCTAGAAAGTGACGTTGATCAAGTTAGGGTCCGATTCAAAATATATTCAAGAGTATAGAATTAGGCTAAGCCATCATAGCTCTACTCTCACATCATTCTCAACAAGACAATACTACTCATATTGCATCATAAACACAAAATAAAACAAAGAGAAGATCATATGAAAACTCCTGGCAGTAAAGTGCAAAATAGAGATAACACCAATTGAGTACCAAATCACCTTCAATTCACAAATCTTCAAAGATCTAGTACAATTATGAAATGGATCTAACTAAATTTGAAAGAGGAAAGCAAAAACTTATCCCTAATCTTTGACCTAAGCTTGAGAGCTTTAATGTAAGCTCTCAAGAAAAAGGGGAGAAAACTAATCTAAAAAGAAAATTATGAAATAAAATTGCAAAATGAAAGCTAGACCCATTTCCCTTCAAATATGCTCGTTATATAGATTTCCCAAGTACAATCTTGAAGCTTCAGGGGACTAATTATTCTCTAACGTGTCAGTGGCCCAAAATCGAGCCCAATTGGTTGCGGTGGGACCACGTTTTTGCCGTGGAAATAAACAAGTCCGATTGCGTTTTTGCGGTCAAACCACTGCCAAGTGGGCACAATTTTGGCCCACATCGTTGTGTCTTCAAGTAGACTTCCCTTATCATCCCTGGTGATTTTATCACATCACTACTTAAACCACACCAAAGAGCATATTCAGGGTTTTGCTTAGATGCGCAGTTTTGATTCAGAATTCGTCTTTTGAGTTTCTACGACATGTTACCTAAACTTATGTAGCGGTCAAGGGTTAAATAACACTTATATACAAGGGGCATATGAATGAGCAGTATATAATGCAAATAATCATGATGAACACTATGCTACCTACCCATTCTCCAGAATTGTGTAAAATCCTTGTATATTTCCTACTATGGCATCGAAAAAATACAGTCTTCATGATTTTTTTTGACGATCGGCATTCATCATCTTCATCTTTATCATCTAAGATGTGGATACACTAAATTTTATATGATTCTACCACATTTTCACCATTGATTTAGTGAGCGTAAAATTAACGGTTTATCGAATTAGAACCTTTTACATTGCTAATTCAACAGCGAAAAAGTAATTATATGAAATTTGGTGTATGCAAATCTTAAATGATAAAAATGATGATTATGTATGTCGATCATTGAAATAAATGGTGGCGGATATAGATTTTTGACGCCGCCTAACGAAAAAACCTTTTAGGGTCTCTTTTCTTCATTTCTCTTTCTCTCTATATATATAAATAGTGCGGATCCATTAGTACAGGTTCGTGTTTTTTCAAATTCATGAACTTTTCTTGTGCGTCCCTCTGACGATCCGCGACGTTCAGCTTGTTCTTAAAAACTGCACGGCTGAAATAAATTCATACATTCTATGTAAAACACCTCTGATGAACGTGTTTTTTTCATCCATACACTATCAATAACGTGCAGAACAAGCTGAATGGAGCAAGATCGTTCGAAGGTCACATGAAAAATTTGGTGAATTTGAAAAACCGCGAACCTGCCCTAACGGATCCGCACCCTATATATATATATTAAATATTTAAATGTTAGGGATTTTGAGAATCAATTAAATTTGAGGAGGGCAAAGTGTTGATTTCAGAAAGTAAGAGGTATTTTTGCTATTGGGGCAAAAGTTAAGGAAATTTCACTATTTCCAGCAATTTAGCCTTTATTAATTGTAATCATTTTCCATTTTCAAAATGTTCCAATTTAGAATGCTAATTGACTATCAAGTATACCCGCTGACATATTAACTTATTCCTCTTTCCTTTTTTTTACAATGATATAAATTAAAAAGACTTCAAACTCAATTATCAAGAATGTCATTCTAAATATGAAATATCAAAAAAGGCAAGATATTATTGATATTGATGTATTACTCTTATTAGACATGTGATTAATGTTTGTTTTGACCATTAGAAGAATGAAATTGTGTATGAAAAATGGAGTGCATATCCCTTGATTGAAAGATACCATAGTTAAGAACTTTCAAAAAATTGCTAATTGGTAGGGCATGAAATATATATGATTTAAATAAATATTTCCTTTTTTGAGATAAATATATATATTTCCTTATCGAAAAACTTTCTTACTCATGTATTATGTATGGAACATAGCATAAAATTACTGATTTGTTACAAGAAAAATAGATAGTATACATATCTGTGTATGCAATATAATTTTGGAAACTGAAACCGAACTCATATCGAAACTAACTAAACCTACCGAGACAGACCAAATTTTGGAGAAACCGAAACTGATACTGAGTTTTCAAACCTTGATTAAAATTGACATAACATCATACTTGCTTTCATTACGAAGGACATGGGAGTTTTGGCCTGAAGTCATGAACACAATGATTCTGTTATGGAGACCATGGTATTATTCTGTGATTATTTTTACTGCATTTATAAATGGACCACATAAAGGTTCATGTCCTTATGAGAGTTGTAAGAGATACTACTTAGGTACACTGTCTCACACGATTAGTTCTTACATTCTCTTGACCAAATATTTAACCCCGGTAATTTTGTATGTGAATTTTCGACGAATTTTAGAATACAACAGTATAGGGAATAGTGAACGGAAAATTTTCTGGGTATCACATTTGTTAGATTAGGTGTAGTTTCATATTCAGCGGTCCATCATTTCTTGAGTCCTTTCACCATTATGATAAAATGTGGCAAGTGAATGTTATGCTGCAGGGCGGCTGCACTACTCATTTTGTTGGAAGCACCATCTTACTTCACTATGCATGGGCTTCCTTTTGTAAATTAAGCAACAAAGTAGATTAAAGAAAAAGTATTGGTGGTCTTTTCTTTGTTCAAAACTGATATTAAACTGGCATCAGCATTCATTAACATGCTACAGAGAATAACTAGTTTAAGCTGGAACTTGACATGCATAACATGTCCATTAACACATGTTATGTTTGCCCGGAACTGTAATTTGCTTAATGATTATTAACCTTCTAAGTTTCTTTTTATTTCATTATTACCTTAAGTAATCTTAAATAATTCAAATTATTCTCATTTAAAACTAATATTTCTTTCAGGCTGTATGGAAATCCTGTATGTGCAATGGAAAATCAACTCAATATAGTCCAGTTCTGCCAGTCTGATATCGTAAGTCAAGAACCTGGTGTGTCACCAAATCTCGATATTGGCTGTCAGCCATGCCCTACAGATCGTAACTTTGAATATAATCCTTTATCGTCCTTACCATGTTTCTGTGCTGATCCACTTAGAGTTGGATATCGATTAAAAAGTCCTGGGTTTCAAGATTTTCTCCCATACGTCGATGATTTTGAGAAATATTTAACTGATGGTCTCAACATTGCTCTTTCTCAATTAAACATTGCTTCATTTATATGGGAAGAAGGCCCGAGGCTTAAGATGGACTTGAAATTATTTCCAGATAGGACAAATCTTTTTAATGCGAGTGAAGTGCAACGAATCAAGAGCATGTTTACTGGTTGGTTGATTCCTGACTCAGATCTTTTTGGACCATATGAACTCCTCAACTTTACTCTTGGCTCTTATGAATCTGGTATGTCATCAAGAAACTACGTTTTGGTAGAAAATTGTCAATACTACCAGCACAAACACCCAAAACACGTCAACTTTTGTAGGCAATAAGTTCTGTTAGTGAATGTGGTACCATATCACTTAAACCTTAAGGTAAACACATTCAATGTTTCACGGTTCTTGATTCTATAGTTGAAGAAACAAAACTTGTTAAATGTTAGGTGGTTTTCTGTATCATTAAGGTCTTTTTAGTTCAATAAAATGCAAGTCTTAATAAACAAAAGGGTAAATTAGACAAATGTTCCCCTGTAATTTTCCCTTTTTTAGCAATAAGTACTCTGAAATTTAAAAAATAAAGATAAGTATAACGAACTACTTTTTTGGACATAAGTACCTAACAACATTAATTTTTTTCATAACTAGACCGTTATATCCTTCTTTTTGTTTTAATATTATTTCTTAAAAAAACATAGAAAATAACAAAATAAAATATAATGAATTTAAAACTAAAAGTTACACAAAAATAGCAATTAAAACATTCAAATATCGGAAGAGCATCGCAGGAACGATGAATACATGAGCGGCCTTAGGTTGGAGGTCAAGGTTAATCAAAGGAGGAGGAAAAAGAAAAACAATAGAAGAAATGGTCAAGTTTTAAAGAATTTCGAGAAATTTGTGGGTAGGCTTAAAGAAATTTAAGAGCTACGGATTTCGCAATTTAGGGATTTTGATATCTATGATATAGAGGTCAGGGCTTTTCGAAATTTGATGATTAGAAATTTTAGGGTTTAAGGATTTTGGGAACTTGAGATTTGGGAGTAAGAAATTTAGGAATGTAAAGATTTGAGGTTTAGAAATTTGGAAATTTAGGGATATAAATTTTAAGAGGATCGATTCAGGAAGATGCTTTTAGGGGTTTCGAGTTTGATGACTAGCAATTTAAAAGTTTTGAAAGAAGAGGTTAAAAAAATTGGTGAGGAAGAAGAAAGAAAGGCAAAGAGAAGAAGAAGACAAGGATAAAATGGTCAAAGCATGACCATTTTGGATTATGTCACCTTTAATATTAACGTTTGCAGACATTTCAGTAGTTTAGGGTATATTTTTGCAATCGAGGATGGAAGTTCATGGTACTATTCTTTAATTAAATTAGTTCAGGGTACTTATCGCAAAAACAAAAAAAGAAGGAAAGTTCAAGGGTTCATTTATGCAATTTACCCTAAAAATTAGTCCGACTTTTAGAAAGGACCCTTATGGAGTGGTAATAGGAATGGGTGTTTTCTTTTGTATAAACACTTAGGTTGCAAGGACACCTCTAACGGGTTGCTTTATATGTGTTCGACACGTATCAAACATCAACACTTGCATGACACTTGTACGACGCGTATTAGACGTGCTGTATATATGTCGTATACGTATAGTATGTGTTCTATGCATGTCATATGCATATAAACATATTTTTAGTACGTTATTCATGTTATACTTGTTAATTTTTTCTTGTTTAATGTCATAATAGTTTGATGTCTTATTTATCTTTATAAAATTATATGTATAGCCATGTCCCTGTATCCTATATTTTGGGATTATACCGTGTCGCCGTATCGCATCGTGTCGTATCCGTGTCCATATAACCTTGACACACACGTTTATTCTTGATTTAGCTAAATATTTCAAGTAAACTTTTTAGAGTAAATTATGATATAATCTGCTTTTACAGTGATTCCAAGCTCTTCAACTTCGGGTTTAAGAACGGGTGCCGTTGTTGGCATTGTTTTAGGGGCAATTGCCGGTGCAGTTACTCTAACAGCAGGCCTTGTGATTCTTATCATGAGAAGGCACTCCAGATATAGTGCAGTTCCAAGAAAGCACTCATGTAAGTCCCAAATTATTTGTTAAATACCACGTAGAAGTTATCTGCCAGCTATTATTAAGTCTGCAGCTTCAGGCACAAATGCGTCTACGATTAAATGGTATGGAAATTTTTTAAGAGAGCACTTTCTCGCTCTTTTTTATTTCTCTTTTAAAAGGACCACTTACTCCTTGAGTGAGTGTGTGTGCGCGCGCGCGTGCGCGTGCGTGTGTTAATTTGAACAGTTTTTAGATGTAGATTGAATAGTCTGATTTGTTTTATTGAAAAGATATCTGTTTTGCGATCAGTTAATGTGTGTGGATAAAGGTTCATGTCATCATGTGACTTGGACGGTGGGTAACTGTTGATTAAATAGTTTGAATTTTTTTTAACTGAAAAGATATCCGTTTTGCAATTCACGCATCAGTTTTAGATCAATAAACTGCATGGAATTTCATGTTCACAAATATCTTTGTCATGAAGATCATGATTGTTATTAAAACATAAATTTTGACTGTTCACTGTTTAGCCGCTAGGCAAGAAAACTTATATCCAGCAATGCGTATGTTCATCTCTATCTTTACCCACCCATCCACACATACACACATGATGATATAGGTCTGAAGTGTCCCTTTAAGGATATATCTATAATGATTGGCAATTAAGAAAATGTCCAAAAGTGAGTGTGATTGAGTGGTAATATCAAAAAGATAAATACAAAATGGGTATATTTCCAAGAGATTGCAGATGACTCACTCAGATGATAAATGAGAGAGAACCAATTGAGATAGTTTGGACATGTTGAATGGAGACCAATAAAACCCCCCTCTTAGCAGAAGTGGCAAAAGCAACGATCGTTAGGAGTAAACCTAAACAAACATGGATAGAGACAATGAAAAAAGGAATTCTAGTTGTCAATTTAATTGAGATGGCCTTAATAGAGATATATAAAATAAAAGATTTATATAACTTACCCTAAAAGTTTGGGATGCGTTTGTGTGTGTGTGCATGCATGCATGCCACACATGCACGTACTCATGCACGCATTTATATGTTTATGTATGGATGCATGCATGCATCTATGTATTTATGTAAATTTCTAAAAGGAAATCAATAGAGTTGAGTATTGAAACTTAACTATTGATTCACTTGAAAAGATTTATTTTAACTAAAACGAGATTTAGATGGATCAGAAGGCTTTTTAATACGGTTTTAGTATGTAAGTTTAAAGTAGCTGTGTGCATGTCTGTAAGTGTACAGGTCGTATTTTTCATACTTGATTTTCTCCAAGTTGTTTCTTGAATAAATGAAATTATTTGAATTATTTCGCTTCACGAAACCTCGACATCATCCTTGTACATATGTTGGCTGCTGAAAGACCTAAAAGAGACCCAATGTGATTTTGTATTATCTACTTCCCTCCTATGAGCACATTTCCTTTCAAGTTTCCCTAGAATTATAGATGTTGATGTTTCCATACAGTTTATGCAAAGAAGCATTGCTTCAACTTGAAGATATATTCCTATATCTCTCGCATTCCTCTCCTTTCTTATAGTTATAGAACATAAAAATATCATCTTTTCTCTTTCTAGACTCTTTCTTGATTTAGGGGTTTTTATTGGGTTGCTACTTCATTGCATAAGCTGAAAGTGCATGACTAAGCAATGTTTTAAATTTCGGATGTCGAAGATTTTGATGTCGGATATCAGATATCATGAAATGTTGGGTGGTATTATCAAATATCAGTTTCTACATTTTTATAATGTAAACGTTATTTATATAACTTTGTTGGAAAAATATTAACTTATTTAGATTTTAGTTTTATTAAATTTGTATCTTTCTCAATAGCTCAGTGATAGAAAGAGAACGGTAGTAGGTTTGAATCCTACGAGAGAGATGAAACGAGCTTCCTACAAAATAAGTTGGTCCAAATAAACCGGGTTATTACAAAAGCCTAAAACCCAGAAAAGAAAATTACCCTCAAAAATTTTCCTCATAACAGTAAATATCGGTCTAAACGCCGATATCACGACATTTCGGCTAAAATCATAAAATGCCGACTGACATTCACCAAATATCACTGCCCGATTTTATTTTTTTTGCATGTATGTGTCGTTTTCTTTCCAAAATCAACATTTCGGCCATGTCGGCCGACATTGAGTACACTGTGACTGAGACCTCGGGGTAGGTTTTCTACCTAGCAACCGTCTTTTTGTATAACTGGAAAGCTCTTTCTTGGTAATAGCATCTTTAACTAGGAAACTGGTACCGATTTAAAGATTGGCATTAGGTTTGGATAGCCTGTAATAAGGTTTGTCACAGCTTTCCACTGAACCACATGCTTTCCAGCTGATTCGATTCTGATTGGTCAAGGCTCAGATGATGAGGTTAATTAATATGCTCGTATTGGACACACCTGTTCAGTTCTTAAAAAAATCTTAAGTGCAACTCTAACAATGATTCTTAGGATTAATACGTCACAATGTTACCATCATTGTAAAATTATCAATTTAAAAGATAAGTCTGCTTGTAACACTAAATCAACTTTCATAAGTCAATAAAGGAAAGAAATAATTTCCCTGAACGCATTTTGATTTAAATTGTATCACTAAAGATTCCTAAAATGTAAGATGATATATTTAAAACTTAACATTTTGCTCCTCTTGGAGAAGGCTATTTGCATAATGAGGTCCAATATTTTTGGTTTAACCGGGCTTCTAGCTGAGGTTGATGAACATTTGAATCTCTTCCTTTAACATTAGGAAGTATCTAATTTCTCGGGTCGACTATAAGACAAACAGCTACAAGTAGTGCCTACTGAATTTTCATTTTCTTACTGAGTATTATGAGGCATGGATTTGAAGCTATGAACCCTTTAAAGCATGATGAAAATATAGAGCTTGTATTGATGATATGTACTTTGACATTCATATCTATTGAATTGAAGGCACTTGTACAATCATGGTTCAAATCCTGGTAATGGTACCGATATCAGATGCTCTTTTTTGGGGGTCAGTACCAGTCATCTTGGTTTGTACTAAGCATCTCATGTCAAAAAATTGAAATTTTCTTTATCTTTTAACTAAATGGATCTTTTGAAAAACTAAGATATTTAAAAAAATAAATATCCTTTCTCTGTATGTTTCATTAATTTCTGATGTCTAGAGTGGTTGTCATATGCATAGTAAAAGTAACTATTAATTTTTTGACATATTTTACTATAATGAATGATGTCTACTGTAGTTTTTAATTAATTAATAACATTTTTTTTTATGTAAACAGTATTACTAATTTGAACTATTTTCTACATATTTGAATAAAGTATGTCGTGTAAAAAGGAATAACATCTGTGGTAAAATAATGAAATAATTGTCATTATACTTTGGGTAAATTGTCAAAAAAAACCAAGCACCTTTTTCCATTGTCAAAAGCCCCAGCCTCGAAAAGGTAGTCAAAACCCCCCTAAAACAGTTTTTTGTTGTCAAGATACCTCTTACCTGTGATATCTAGTAATTGCATGCTATATCTAGTTTCCTGCGAAATTTATAGCAGTAGTCAGCGAAATCTAAGCGGTTGCCTGGGATAATTAAATTGTTTCCTGTGATATCTAAATAGTTTGCATGAATTTGTTAGATATAGAAAGCTACTATGTAGATGCAGAAAAATTTCCGGGGGGTTTTGACTTCTATTTCGAGGCCGGGGGTTTTTGGGCAGCGGAAAAAAGTTTTTGGTTTTTTTTTTGACAATTTACCCTTATGCTTTTGTTGCCAATCATTTCCCAACGATGTATAGTAACTATAGTTAGTTCTTGAGCCAATTTTAAAATTACTCATGTTATGGATGAATTAGGAAGTCTCTGGAAATAAATTGAATTTGACATGATAGTTAGATAGCTTGATCGATTTACAAACCCGGCTTTACACCATCTCGTTATTGGTAATCAAACAGTCGTTTTTTGGGGACGAATTGGCCATTTAGATTCGGATCAGCCCCGATCAGGTGAATTTCAAATTATGGTACCATGGGCTTTTTTTGTCTTGTTTTTTGGTACCCCGTCACGAGGAATCATACCTGCCATATATGAGGAGTTCAGAAACGAACTTCTTTCAATATATTTAGTTCAGTTGTTTTCTTCCACAAAATTAAGTTGGAGTCTTGTGCAGAGAAGATTTTGATCGTTGCAATTTGCAAGATGATATATCTCCTTTTGGAATTGTCTTGCTAGTTGCTTGAAGTATATGACCGAAAACTGCATGTTGTAAACATTTATTAAAATCGACATCCATTTTACTTACACAAGTTTTTATTTATTTATTTATTTTATACACACGCAGTTCCTTTCCATGGCAAGTATATCATCTCTAAAAACATTCTGATATGTACTGTTATGCAGCATCAAGAATTCCAATTAAAATTGATGGTGTAAAAGATTTCACATTTGAAGAAATGGCATTGGCTACGGATAATTTTAGCAACTCTTCTCAAGTTGGTCAAGGAGGATATGGGAAGGTTTATAAAGGAATTTTAGCTGATGGAACAGTAGTCGCCATTAAACGCGCACAAGAAGGATCTTTACAAGGATCAAAAGAATTCTTTACTGAAATAGAGTTGTTGTCAAGGTTGCATCATCGAAACCTAGTATCTTTGGTTGGATATTGCGATGAACAGGATGAACAGGTAATCTCTAGTATCTGGTAATTCTTAATGTATTCAAAAATCAGATTAGGCTGTCAATTGCTGACCATGCTTACCCAAAAAGGAACAATGGAATTTTATGTTTTTTTGGGTTCGAAGTTTTGTGGTTATCATCATAACTGAAGGGTCTACTATTTGTGAACAACTAAGATGTGAAACAGGTTAAAAGTATCTTAGAACTTAACGCTACATTGAAGATTGTGGTGTATCACTATTATACCGTGCAGGGGTATTCCTGTCCAAAAAAAAAAATACCACACAAGGGTATTAGCATGTGAAAAAATTCTATCTTCTAAACTTCAAATATTGCTGAAATATATGTTATTCAACTTTACCCCTAGAAAATGCTACTATAAACCGATTGAAATGCTGTTATAGACCGATTGCTTGTATAAGCTTTCAAGCAGTCACCATCATATTTTATGTCTTGTCATCTTTAAGTTTTACAACTTGCTAACGATAGCTAGGTGATGAATACATAAATTTGTTTTATGCATGCATGCATGCATGCATGCACCATTAGAAAAATTTAAACTAATGCTTTACTACAATGCAGTTTAAACAACTTATTTTCAAAAGTTTCGAAAGAGACTTAAAGACCCTTAGAATGCTCTGAGTTTAATTTGCAAAGGATATTGTTCGTCTTAGAAATCCTTTGGAATGCATATTGTTTTGCAAAGCCAGAAATTAATAGGAAGGCATTCTTTTGAATTGATCTTTCAGAAAAATTTGTCATATCAAATTTGCTTTGTTTGTCAAACTATTCCATCGGTTCCATCACTTTTACTCAACTACTGAGAAGTTGAACGAGGGGAAGAGTACATCGTCTTGATGATTCGAAAGGGGATTGAGTGTGGGACCTCTGTTTGGTGCTGGGGATCTGTTCATTTTGGAGTAAAATTTAATATTTCACTTGAGAAAATTTATCTAAACATTTCAATTTTTTTAATTTCTAGGGGAAAAATTATGTCATTAGGAATCTAGAAATCTCGAAGGCATTACCCAGGGATTTGAATCCAAGGTTGCACGAACACGGATACGGGGACACAGACACATTATGATGTGGCACAGCTATACAGAAAAATCCCTAAATAAAAGATACGGTGACACGTGTGTGTATCATACCATCACAACATATTCAACAAAAATATTTGTGTTTCAACATTTTTTATTGTAGTTATCAAAATTTAATAAGAACCAAGTTATTACAGCACAACTTCAACAATTTTCGCAAAAAAATGATTTCATCATTTTCTAATTGTATTTAATAATAACAATACAATTTCAGTAACTTTCTAACCGTAACAAAACATAATCTTAGCAAAATAATATAATTTCAATAAAAGCATATAATTTCAACATTTCCTAGCAGTAAAATCTTATAATTTCACCATAGAAATTATATTAAGCACTAAAATTGAGTAAATTGCCAAGGAAAAATCATTAAATCAAAAAAGTTTCAATACGACTAGAGTTTTTATGGAGTTTGATTGAAAAACAATTTTTTGTGTCCTAGCTGCACTAAAACGTGTTAGTGTCTGGTACGTATCCAAATAAAAAGCCGCCTCATTTTAAAGCAAGACAAAATTCTGTGTCAGGACATGTGTCACGTACGTGTTGGGTAAGAATCCATGTCCGACACATATAAAGCAGATCCAAAGATTCGCCCATGCAACCTAGTTTGAATCTATCCAACAGGCTAAGAAATAATTATTTTTTTCATCTTTTTAAGAGAAATGTGGGTGTTAATGGAATAAGAGAGAATCTCTTCTATATTGGGTTAATGTCAACTCTCCATAATTTTTTTTGATTATCGTCATCGTCCATCTCAATCGTCATGTCCTAAATCATATTCACCCAAAATTTTATATGATTTTGATACTCTATGACCTTTGATTTAACTGTGGAAAATGTTTTAATATTGGCAAATCGATAAATCTACAACATCATGATGCAAGTGCATGAAATATCAAAATCACAGTTTTTTTATGTATCGCTTAGAATAAGTTGAACAGTATGAATGGTTCTGATCATTAAAAAATGATAGTTTGTTAACTTTGTTACCGACTAGGAGAGTTTTTTTCCTTATGCCTTTGGCCCTCACATTTCTCGTCTCTTAATCTGGATTTTTTATGAATTTGGGAATAAGTGCAACATATGCATTTGCCATATATTCACTAGAATTAGATTGTTGATATTTTTATAAGTTAAACTTCAAACACCATTATATAATCATACAACAACCGAGCCTTTTATCCCAAACATATGAGGTAGGCTACATGAGAATCACGTCGGGTCCAGCACATGAATCCTGTGCCTCCACTCACTCCTATCAAATAATATACTTTCATTGAGGCTTTTGGCAACCATATCTTTTCGTATCACATCCATCCATGTTTTCTTTGGTTTCCCTTTCGCCATTTTGAACCGGTGCTTCCATAGGTCTGCGTCGCACATGACCAAACCATCTTAGCCGGGTTTTACGCATCTTCTCCTACATAGGTACTACACCAACTTTGCACAAATATCCTCATTTCGCACATAATCTTTTGTAGTGTTACCACACATCCAACGAAGTATGCACATCTCTGCTAAATGCATCTTCTGTGTATGATATTTCTTAAAAGCCCAACATTCTGTACCATATAATAAGACATGCCGAATAGCACTCCGATAAAACTTCCCTTTCAATCTTAACGGAAAGTTACGATCACACAAAATCTCTGTTGTACTCTTCCATTTTAATGAACAATCTTGGATTCTTTGATTAATATCGCTATCGATCTTCCTACCCTTTTGAATGGAACCTAGATATCTAAACTGATCGTACCCATCCAGCGTTATATCGCTGTTGTCTTGACTTCTCTATTTGCTAAATTTGCAATGCATATATGTTGTCTTAGACCTGCTCAATCTGAATCCCCAAGATTCCAACGTCTGTCTCCATATTCGTCTCATTTACTAGAACAATATCATCAGTGAATAACATACACCAAGATATCTCATCTTGGATAGTTCGAGTAAGCTCATCTATCATGATGGTAAACAGGAAGAGACTTAATGCAGATTCTTGATGTAAGCCAATTGTAATCAGAAAATCACTCGTTAGGCCGCCGCAAATTTTAACATTTGCCACTACTTTATCTACATGGCCTTTATTGTGTCAATGTACTTGATTGAGACCCCCTTCATCATTGTCGCCTATAATACCTTTTTAGGCATCTTGTCGTACGCTTTTTCTAAGTCAATAACTATCATATGCAAATCTCTTCTCCTCTCTCGAAAATGCTCGACAAGTTGAAGAAAATGAATAGCCTATGTTGCCAATCGTCTAGGCATGAACTCAAACTAGTTCTCTGTTATCTTAACATCATTCCTTAGCCTGTGTTCAATCACTCCCCTAAAGTTTTATGGTGTGATACATAAATTTTATCATGGTAGTTTGAGCAATTTTGAATGTTATCCTTGTTCTTGTAGATAGATATAAGGGTATTTTTCCTCCACTCATTTGGCATCTTTTGGTCTGCCAAATCTTATTAAACAGATCTGTCAGCCTTTTAATGCCTATCTCTTCTAAACATCTCCAAATCTCGATAGGAATTCCGTTTGGGCTAACCGTTTTTCTTGATTTCATTCTCTTCAAAACCTCTTTAGCCTTAGGTACTTTTATTTTACGTATGAAATCACGGTTTATATCTTGAGATTGAATGACAAGTCTATCCAAATTCTTAGTAAAACTCTCATTTAACAATTTGTCAAAATAATATCTCCATATTTTCTTGATATCCTCATTTCGAACTAAAACCTTATGATCTTCATCTTTAACACATTTCACCGCACATAAGTCTCTGATCTTCCTTTCCCCCATCCGAGCAATCCTGTATATATTATTTTCAGCCTTCTTACTGTCCAACTTCTCATACACCTCTTTATAGACCTTAGTTTTAGCTTCCCGAACAGTTTTCTTAACTTTCTTTTTAGCCATTTTATACTTCTCAAATCTCTCCGCATATCTGCTTTTCTTCAAATTTTTATAAGAATCTCTTTTGATTTTAATAGCCGTCTTTATTTCTTCGTTCCACCATAATGTGTCCTTAGATGGTGGAGCATCACTCATCGATTCACCAAGTAGATCGTTAACTACCTTCTTGATACAGTAGCCATCTCGTTCCATGTTGTGTCTGAATCATTTTCAGACTGCCAATCTGTCTCTTGAACTATACGATCTATAAAAACTTTTTGGTTATCTTTTTCATTCCCCACCACTTAATTCTAGGCTCTACCTTACGTCTAATCTTTCTAAGTCCTCTTCTAAATCGAAAATCTAGAATTAAAAATTTATGTTGAGTGGTTACATTCTCACTGGCATTACCTTACAGTCGATACAACAATCTCTATCTATCATTCTCATCATAAAAAAGTCTATTTGACTTGCACTCGATCGGCTCCTAAAAATGATAAGGCGACTCTTTTCCTAGACCAAGTGTTTGCTAAGATCAAGTCATAAGATAAGATAATCTAGAATCGAGTTACCTGCTTCATTCTTTTGTCCAAAACCAAAATCTCCATGGATAGTACCAAACCCGCTACGACTAATACCTACATGTCTATTGAGATCACCACCAATAAATAACTTCTCTCCACTAGGTATGTTTTGCATCATCTCGTCTAAGTCCTTCCAGATTAGACGCTTAATAGCGTCATCAAGACCTATCTGTGGTGCATAAGCACTAATAATATTAAGGATCTCCTCACCTACAATAAACTTAACCAGTAAAATCCTATCATCTGTTCTCTTAATCTCAACTATATCCTTAAGCAACTGTCTATCTATGATTATGTCTAATTTATTATGATTTTTATCTCTACCCCTATACCAAACCTTATAACCTAAGACTCTATGACTCTATCCTTTTCATCTATCTACTTAGTTTCTTGCAAACACATAATAATAACTCTCCTGATCATCATCTCCACTAATTCTGTTAGTCTATCCGTAAGGAAATCTATGTTCCAAGAAACTAGACGGATCTTATAAAACCCTTACTTATTTGTCACTACACCCGGGGTCTGATATAGCGTGCTGCTTCCGGACGACTGTAAGTCTATATTACATGCTCTACACAGTTGTAGGGAAGCGGAATTTTGAAAAACAATTTTGTGAGCATGCAAGAAAGACCTTTCTAACAAGATCTAGCAAAAACCCTAACTAGCTACACAACTAAGGAGATTATTCTACTCTGTTAGAACTTTATACCTAACGGATTCGAGTCCTTCGGGTCTTGAATCCTCTTTTTAAGCTTCTTTGTGAGTCTTTGATGTGGTTTGATCGCCGGTCTCCTGGATCCTAGATGATCCATTCGAAGGTCTTTTGTTCAAGCTACAACTTTCACAAAAGAAAGAAATTTAATTAACTAGATTGCTAATCTAGCTAGTTAAGGATGAGAAAAGAATATAAGTGGCGAGTTTCTATCAAAAATTTCTTGCTTCTCAACTCATGAGAGTGTTAGGAATTTTTGTTTTGAAGAGGAGAGAGCAAAGAGCCATGAGATGAAGCAACTCAAGAGAAAAAATTGAGCTCGAGAAAATATCAAGTAGTCACCATGAAGAATGGCTAGCTCCAATAATCTCAACCTTTTTTCTTTTTTATAAAAAAATAGCCATGCTTCAATAGTGATGGCAATAAATGCCAACCCATACTTCATTTACACCTCATTTTCTATTTATCAATAAATAAAAAAACATGAATAATGAGGTGTCCCCTTCTAAAAAGTATTTTATATCAATACAAAATACTTTTTACCGTATATATATACCCGTATCCGTATCGAAATACGAATACCCAAGAGATAGAAGAACACCACTAAAAACAATACTAGCATTAAATCAATATCTGATTAAATGAACCGGCTTAATCCTAAGCCTGCTAGTATAAAAACCGCCCGATTAAATTTCGCGCAGTTAGTACACGCAATCAATCGGAACCCTGCACGTATAAACATACGGCATCCACTCGTTTCGCCTGAACCAGAGAAACCTTCTGTGTGGAACTTTAAAGACTCGACAGTACACTGGCAGTGGGTTTAGCCACAAGCACGTCAGCGGTACTAGCTATAGGTAACGGCTACCCAGGTACATGTCGAAAAAGAAAGCCGACGAGCAAACTCATCCGAACCCCTACTGAGCCTAACCGTGACAATATCCGTATAGCCCGGTCTGTTTGTCTGAGACTACCGCATACCGGGTCTAGGGGCGGTCAACGTCAGACCCCTACTAATCCTGATAAGTCGTGCTAGTATTGCTCAATACTATCTGAGAAATTACTGACCTAACTTTCAGTGATTCTCAACTGTCTTGGCCAGTGGCTTATGGCGTTGACCAACCAAGCACAGTGCGATATTGACTCCATATACCGGGAGAGACAAATTCCTAACAATCACTCACTGTCTCCATATGGCTCGGAAGCGTACTCAACTAAACCCTATTTGCACGACCTCTTTAAGCCGTAGTAGGGTAGTAGTTAAAGCACAATGGGAACTCACGTGAGATAAATAATGATCTTAGGTTTACAGACTACCTGTACATATGCCATATGAGAACTGCCATTTGACGTTAGGTATAATACCATCCAGCAGTTCTCGGCGAGTCCGTCCTGTGGACCCAACCTCACTGAGCACCCGTATATAATCTTAGGTGAAACACAAAAATGGCTATGAGACTAACCATCGCCTCTCGTCGGGGTCTGGAAATGTATACACCAGTCTACTCTGGAATATCGATGCCCTGTCTCGATATTCCTACGACTGGGGACACTTTTAAGGATATGCTTATATACTACCCAGGTCTCACAAGTATGACTGCCATCACAACGCTAGTAGTCAAGCATGTCCTACGGGCTTGTTGGGTTCGAAAATTGCACCCCGGTTGACCAAGTCAAAGTCAAGGTCAACCCTAAACCAGGTGGGCCTAAGTCCAGATCAAGTGGGCTCATGCCCAAGTCGAGCCCGAACATGCAGCGGCCGGCCCTCCCCATGCTAAAATAAAAATCATGTAATAAATAATTTTGATGTAATTTTATTATGCACGAATGTAAGAAAATAGGCATAAAGCCAAATTTCTGTAAAGCCTATGGCTTATGTGCAAAAAGAAATAGCATATGAGACATGGGATGGGCAAAATGCCATTTTGAAAAGCCCAAAGGGCTATATGTAAAGTGTATAGCTTATAAAGGCAAAGATAATGAAAATATCTCAAGACACTTTTCATTCTTTCAAACTCTAGGGTTTTTTGTACATCCTTCTCCTTCTTCAATGTTCTAAACCTTCTTCTTTCTTTTGAATTAAATCAAGAGTTTTACACTTCCTTTTCTAAAACTAAATAGTTTTTCACCACAAAACCCACAAATGGGAGCTTGGATCTTCCATTAGATCTTAAAAAAGAGCGATTTTTAAAATCTCATCCCTCTTGTTCTCCGAGAGCCGTCCAACAGAAGAGAAGGAAAGAGACCCACTTCCAAGAACCTTATTTTGGGGAAGATCCAGGGCTCAAGGGAGAAGCCCTTTCATCAGCTCCAAAATATCTTAGGAGTTCAACTCCTCAAAAATATATATATAAAATAATAAATATTTCCTTTCAGGAGCACAGCTCCAAGTGCAGAGACCAAGTCCCTTCTGCTGCTGACGCCTACGCGTGCCAGGCACGCGGGGCGCTGGCGCCCACGCGTCCTTTGGACACCATTTTCCCTTCATTTTTACACACTACACACTAAAATTACCTTCCCTGTTAGAAAAAATTTCTAACGGGGCGCTGCCCAGCATCCCGTAAGGGGGCTGCTAGCCCCCTTGACCCCCAGCCCGCTATCCGAATAGCGGGACCCCCGTAAAAACTCTGCGGCCCCCCCGATACATCCAAAATCCCTTCAAAACACAACACTGCATATTGAGTTCCCATGGGCTGTTTGACCCGTCAATCGGAGGTTCTCTTGCTCCAAAGCCGAGGGGTAATTAACGGCAGCTTAGTCCGTGGCTGCCGAAGATTCGGATCCTCACAATCAATAAACCCCAGCCTACCCTAGACAGGGGGAATATGTAGTACGCCTGACAAGTATAACATATGCACATGTTAAGATAAAATTAAACTAGATAGCATACTATCATTTCGAGCAAGATTGTGATATACATATATAAATATACACATATCCATTATCCATTACAAATAATGGCATCTACGACATATATATCCTACAATCTCCCACTTGCACTAGGGCCAGTTATTTGCATAACGCATTCCCAACATCTCGAACAGCCGCTCGAACTGTGCTTTGAGGCAAGGCTTTTGTGAATGGATCTGCTGTGTTGTCTTCTGTGTCCACTCTTTGAACCTCGATCTCCTTGCGATCCACGATCTCCCTAATCAGGTGATACTGCCTCAAGATATGTCTGGATTTCTGATGAGACCTTGGTTCCTTCGCTAAGGCTACAGCTCCATTGTTATCGCAATACAAGGGTATTGGATTGGCAATGGATGGAACCACCAGAAGTTCAGAGATGAACTTTCTTATCCAGACTGCCTCTTTTGCGGCATCGTTAGCAGCTATATACTCAGTTTCCATCATTGAGTCTGTGACGGTATCTTGATTGGAACTCTTCTAACATATCGCCCCTCCATTGAGGATAAACATATAACTCGAGACGGATTTAGAGTCATCCTTGTCACTTTGGAAGCTGGAATCGGTAAAAATCTCGATCTGGAGGTCTCCATTACCGTATACCAATAACATCTCCTTAGTCCTTTTCAGGTACTTGAGAATATTCTTCACCGCTATCCAATGCTTCTCATCCGGGTTTGACTGATACCTAAATGCGTAAGCCACGTCTGGTCTGATACATAACATCGCATATATTATAGATCCTACCGCCGAAGCGTAGGGTATAATGTTCATGCGAGCCCTTTCTTTATCAGTCTTTGGAGATATCTCTTTAGAGAGGGTGATCCGGTGACAAGCGGATAAATTACCACGCTTGGAATCTTTCAAACTAAAGCTCTTTAGTATGGTGTCGATGTATCTGGACTGTGAAAGTCCCAACATTCTTTTAGATTTATCACGATAGATCTTACTCCCCAGAATGTAGGAGGCATCACCCAAGTCTTTCATGGAGAACTTCTGTGACAAGAAGAGCTTGACTGATTGTAGCATAGAGATGTCATCCACGTACAGTATGAGGAAGACTACTGCTCCTCCTACAATCTTCCTATAAATGCATGGTTCATCTACATTTTTTATAAAGTCAAATTCTTTGACTGTCTTATCAAAGCAGATGTTCCAACTCCGCGAAGTTTGCTTTAATCCATAAATGGATTTAAGCAACTTGCACACCTTTCCACTGCTCCTACTATCTAAGAAACCTTCCGGCTGATCCATATAAACACTTTCTTCTAAATTTCTATTTAGAAAAGCTGTTTTCAAGTCCATCTGCCAGATACCATAGTCATGGAAGGCAGCAATGGTAAGAAGGATAATGGATTTAAGCATAGCCACTGGAGAAAATGTTTCATCATAGTCCAATTCTGGTCTTTGACGAAAATCTTTTGCTACAAGTTTAGCTTTGTAGGTTACCACTTGTCCATCTGCACCAATCTTCTTCTTGAAGATCCAGTTGCATCCAACTGGTTTTACCCCAGGAGGAACAACTTCCAAAGTCTATATTTTGTTGGTGTACATGGATTCCGTTTCGGATCTCATAGCATCCAGCCACTTCACCGAGTTTTTACTCGTGATAGCCTGCTGAAAATTAGTAGGCTCATCATCATTGATAATGCAATCCTCTCGATCTCTATCCATGAGAAACCCATAATATCTTTCGGGCGGACTAGAAAGCCTACTAGATCTGCGGAGCGGTATCGGTTCGTTGGGCTCTATTGAAACCTGAGGTTCTAGTAAGTCCTCGGCAGTAGTTTGGGGTTCTGGAATTTTTTCCAGTTCTACCGTCCTCCCACTAATTTCTTTTACAAGAAATTCGCTCTCTAAAAAGACTGTAGCGAGCGACAAATATCTTTTGTTCTTCAGTGTGGTATACTAGATATCCTCTTGAATTTTTGGGGTATCCCACAAACTTGCACAAAACCGATCATGCCTCGAGCTTGTCCGGATTTTGTTTTTTGACATAAGTTGGACACCTCTATATCTTACGATACTTAAGATTTGGTTCTCTTCCCACTCCATATCTCATATGGAGTGGTAGGCACAGACTTAGTTGGAACCCTATTCAATAGGTATGTTGCTGATTCCAGCGCAAAACCCCAGAAGGAAGTGGCAACTCAGCACTATTCATCATGGAACACACCATATCGAGTAGCGTGCGATTCCTTCTCTCTGATACACCGTTATGCTGAGGTGTATATAGAGGAGTAAGCTGAGAGAGAATTCCATTATTTTTTAAGCATTCAAGAAAACTGGTACTTAAGTATTCTCCATCTCGATCAGATCGAAGTATCTTGATACTTTTACCAGTTTGTTTCTCCACTTCATTTTTTTACTCTTTGAATTTCTCAAAGGCGTCGGATTTATGCTTCATTAAGAACATATGTCCATACCTTAAGAAATCATCAATAAAAGTGATGAAATAGGAGTAACCGCTTCGTGCATGGATAGACATTGGACCACATACATCGCTGTGTATGAGTTCCAAGAACTCAATGGCTCTTTCTCCATATCTTGTGAACGGGGATTTGGTCACATGATTGACAAGTTGCATATGATACATATTCAAATGGATCTAAATATCCATCTTTATGCAACTTAGTCAAGCTTGTATTGTTAATATGACCAAGTCTACAATGCCGTAAGAATGTTTGGTTTGAGTCTGGAGCCTTTCTTTTGAGTGTGTTTTGGATATTGAAAATTTGATGTTGATTGAGTACGTATATGCCGTTTTCCAGTGTGCCAGACCCAATTAGTTCTTGATTTAAGTGAATGTTCATGACATTTCTTTCAAGTGCAAAATTATATCCTTCATTAGATAATAAAGATACTGATATAATATTACATAGCATACAAAGTACACAAAACAGCTATACAATACCAAAATGTGCCCACTTGTCAACCCCAGGTGATAATCGCCTACCGCAACTACATCAACGTTTGCTCTGTTGCCAGCCCTGAGGGTCATCATCTGCTTTCAGTACTCTACGGTTTCTCAGAACCTGCAAAGAATTACAGATGTGAGAACCGGAACCGGTATCTAGTATCCATGATGTAGAGTTAACTGAAAAATAGTTTTTGATTAAGAACACACCTGAAGCAGAAGTATCAACTTGCTTCGTGTCCTTGCCCTTAGTTTTGAAAGCCCTGCAATCCTTCTTTCAGTGTCCCTTCTTGTGACAGTAGTAGCACTCATCCTTGTCTGCTTTTACTCCCCCCGATTTGTTCGTTCCTTGCACTTTTTTAACAACTCCTTTCGGCTTGGTGGTGATCTTCTTCTTCCCCTTAGCTTTCGCTTTGGATTTAGAAAAGGATGACTCGTCAATAATAAGAATATGTGTCTTCTCTTTTTTCAAGAAGCTCTCCGCTACCCTCAACATGTTGAGAAGCATTGGAAAATCGGCTTTCATATCTCGCATGTTGAAGTTCAGCACGAACTGAGAGAAGGTGTGAGGAAGGGACTGTAGAATCAAGTCAATGCATAACTCGTTTTTCAGCACGCATCATAGGTTTGCGAGTTTCTCAATGAGACTGATCATCTTTAGGACGTACTCTTCTACAGGTGAGCTTGGAGCTAACCTCATCTGGAATAATTTCTTTGAGGTCTCGTACCTTGCGATACGAGAGTGCTTTCCATACAATTCCTTGCAATGGAGAAAAATGGATTTGATGTCTGTACCCTCTTGTTGCTTCTGGAGTTCATTATTCATGGACGCCAGCACGATGCACTTAGCTTTCTCGCAATCCAGATTCTAAGTTTTGCGGACCTCGATATCCGCAATTGAGAAATTT
Source organism: Agapanthus africanus (assembly GCA_030015575.1). Taxonomy (NCBI): domain Eukaryota; kingdom Viridiplantae; phylum Streptophyta; class Magnoliopsida; order Asparagales; family Amaryllidaceae; genus Agapanthus; species Agapanthus africanus. The sequence goes on from JASDDO010000031.1 coordinate 117,581,767, forward strand.
GGTCCTGAGATAGGGGGAGCAGTACCTGTGAGGACGTATGCTACTTTATCATAAGTAAGTGCAATGTTGACGTTCCTCGGCCAATCTTTATAGTTTGACCCAGTCAGTGTATTTTTTTCAAGTAGTAATTTAAGTCCCGTCATGGTTGCTGCCAGAGAGAGAAAAGAAACACTCAGCGTATGCTCTTGTAAGATTAGATTGGTTTATTATCTTATCTAACCAGGATGGCTTCCACTGTTTGCTCGAATTCTCCATCAAACCATAAAAGGAGAACTAGTCGGGATCATTCACACTTTACAAGTTCGCTAACCATTCAGTCAGGTGGGTGTTGGTATTCCGAGGGAGGTTCCCCGTGCTCTCACACGGACCTAATTAAAATAAACCTCGTTTCCGCAGAGGTGTTGTCCCGTTAACACTTTCTAGACACCTAATATGTTAGCTAATTGTGAAGTGAAAAATATCTCTCAAGAGTAATCCTACTCATCAGTGGGATCGGGATCCAACTATCATTGTGTGATGACCTAAATGGAAACCACTTTAGTCATCACACTCCAAAAGGTATGCTAAATCTGCTAGTTTTCTTTGTATTTGAAACTCCCGATGTGATTTTTGCTCCAAGCTCTTATGACCTTGATGAAGGCCAACAAATTATAAGATGCAAGTCAAGTTCTTCCCGTCGTTGTCCTGATTAATTTAGACCCATCTGTACTCGTCCTTGACGAAGGCCAACAAGGCTGTACGACTGTCCTAAACTAATGCATCTATCTATGCAATAAACAAACAACACACCGTTACCATTCACTATGCCTTGACGAATGCCAACAAATATAGTATGAATACGATGTGCTACTCATTTGAAACGACGGAGGGCTACGGCTGGTTTTTGGCAAAAACCTTGAACGTAATGAACTTGATATCATTGAAGGAACGATAGCTTTGAAAAGGAGTGGTTCAAACTCCGCCTTTTAAACGAGTGTTTTGAAAAGAACCGAGCGAGTTTTTCAAAATGTTCCAACATCATCTTTTTAGGTTTCTTATCTTGCATTAATGAGGATTAATACGGTCCCATCATTTAATTCTTATCACACCAAAAAAGAACGAAAATAAAATGTACGTATATGCCATCCGCATTCATCACAGGGCCCCGTCATGCACCGTTAGGTTACTTAACTAACGGCAAAGTGGAGGCAAGACTAGCGCGGATACAAAACATATACAATATATACTAGTATATATCATATATATATATCCATTCGTCTCAGGCATGATATAAGCAACATCACAGAAAACTGATAAGTAACAAGAATAGTGAATAATTTTGGAGCCCCAAGTTTCATTTGAGCCATAAATGAAACTCGATGTTCCATGTCGTGTGGATAGCCTGTACAATGAAAAATCTAGACCCCTACGAGCGCGGCAAGCTATCCGCCAATCTCGGAAGCGAGACAAACCCAATCAAGAAAGCGAGCGGGCCACCCAGCGCTTCACGAAATCCGGTAACTTGTGGATCCCACCTTGGGTCATCCTATACCCCTACGAGTGCGTCGAGTAGCCCGCCAATCCTAGAGTAAGGCACCCCGATCTCAGCACCATGAGATGGGGCCCCGTTGCCCTCTAGAATCCGGCTACTCGAGCACTCCTCCACGGGGTAATTCTAGTACAGAAAAAGAAAAATATATACAACGGTGACATCAACCTCAACCCGGCCGTGCCCCGATAAAAGAATATACAAATGGACGGAGACGGCAGTCCACATGTCGGACGCTCGTCCCGCAATAATGTATATACAAATGAATTAACACTGTACTACAACCACTGCACAATAGGCCATCCACCACGATAAATTATCCAAAATAACAGTGCAATCACAGAACATCAACGCGAATATCATGTTCGTAAGTCTGATTGTACATATAGCAATCAGTCGGGTTGTACTGCTCAATGATATTCATGATCGCAAAAACAAACTTACAGAAACTTATAAACCGTGTTAAAATTGCGACTTCAAAATATTTCGTATTGCCCCAACACAAAAATAACAGAATATGCAATATGGGCAAAATCAAACAATACCAAAAACCCAATATCCAAGAGTCCATAACACCACCAAAATTCCAAGACCCAAACCCCTGCTAGGACCGGCCAGGCCGGGAATATTAGTATTTTGGCCGGCCAAAACATGGTGTTTGGGCCTCGTTTTTTGGTGGTGTTCAAGTTACCGCAAGAGGAGCTTTCTGCACATGTTTAAAAAATTTTTAGAAGCCTTTAAAAGTTTGACAGAAACTTGAATATGGTTTCGATTGTTTCGGAGTTATTTCGGTTTCATAACTTTAAATATCGTCTAAACTGCTAGTCAAAGTTTAACCTGGTTCTGATACCAATGTAAGTCTATATTACATGCTCTACACAGTTGTAGGGAAGCGGAATTTCGAAAAACAATTTTGTGAGCATGCAAGAAAGACCTTTCTAACAAGATCTAGCACAAAACCCTAACTAGCTACAAAACTAAGGAAATTATTCTACTCTGTTAGAACTTTATACCTAACGGATTCGAGTCCTTCGGGTCTTGAATCCTCTTCTTAAGCTCCTTTGCGGGTCTTTGATGTGGTTTGATCGCCGGTCTCCTGGATCCTAGATGATCCACCCGAAGGTCCTTTGTTCAAGTTACAACTTTCACAAAAGATAGAAACTTAACTAACTAGATTGCTAATCTAGCTAGTTAAGGGTGAGAGGAGAATATAAGTTGTGAGTTTCTATCAAAAATGCCTTGTTTCTCAACTCACGAAAGTGTTAGGAATTTTTGTTTTGAAGAGGGGAAAGCAAAGAGCCATGAGATGAAGCAACTCAAGAGAAAAAATTGAGCTCAAGAAAAATATTAAGTAGTCACCATGAAGAATGGCTAGCTCCAATAATATCCACCCTTTTTCTTTTTCTTTAAAAAATTAGCCATGCTTCAATAGTGATGGCAATAAATGCCAACCCATGCTTCATGCCATGCCTCATTTACATCTCATTTTCTATTTATCAATAAATAGAAAAACATGCATAATGAGGTGCCCCCTTCTAGAATATATTTTGTATAAATACAAAATACTTTCTACCGTATATACTTACCCGTATCCGTATCGAAATACGAATACCCAAGAGATAGAATAACACCACTAAAAACAATACTAGCATTAAATCAATATCTGATTTAATGAACCGGCTTAATCATAAGCCTGCTAGTATAAAAACCGCCCGATTAAATTTCGCCCAGCTAGTACACGCAATCAATCGGGATCTTACACGTATAAACATACGGCCTCCACTCGTTTCGCCCGAACTAGAGAAACCTTCTGTGTGGGACTTCAAAGAATCGACAGTACGCCGGCAGTGTGTTTAACCACAAGCGCGTCAGCGATACTAGCTGTACGTAACGGCTATCTAGGTACATGTCGAAAAAGAAGGCCGACGAGCAAACTCATCTGAACCCCTACTGAGCCTAACCTTGACAATATCCGTATAGTCCGGTCTGTTCGTCTGAGACTACCGCATACCGGGTGTAGGGGTGGTCAACGTCAAACCCCTACTAACCCTGATAAGTCGTGCTGATATGGCTCAATACCATCCGAGAAATTACTGACCTAACTTTCAGTAATTTTCAACTGCCCTGGTCAGAGGCTTATGGCGTTGACCAACCAAGCACAGTGCGATATCGACTCCCTATACCGGGAGAGACGAATTCCGAACAATCACTCATTGTCTCCATGTGGCTCGGGACCGTACCCAACTAAAACCTGTTTGCACGACTTCTTTGAGCCGTGGTAGGGTAGTAATTAAAGTACAGTGGGAACTCACATGAGACAAATGATGATATTTGGTCTACAGACTACCTGTACACATGTCACATGAGAACTGCCGTCTGACGTTAGGTTTAATACCATCCAGCAGTTTTCGGCGAGTCCATCCAGTATACCCAACCTCACTGAGCATTTATATATAATCTTAGGTGAAACACACTAATGGATGTGAGACTAACCATCGCCCCTCGTCGGGGTCTGGAAATATATACACCAGTCTACTCTGGAATATCGATGCCCTGTCTTGATATTCCTACGACTGGGGATACTTTTAAGGATATGCTTATAAACTACCCAGCTCTTACAAGTATGATTGCCATCACAACGTTGGTAGTCAAGCATGTCCTACGGGCTTTATCAACATGTATACGTAATAACAAGTAGAACATATACACATGTTAAGATAAAGTTAAACCAGCTATCATACTATCATTTCGAGCAAGATTGTCATATATATATATATATATCCATAGTATCCATTACAAATAATGGTCTCTAGGGCATATATATCCTACAACGACGACCTAGAAGTCCTTGTATACTTAACACTACACTTGAGATCCGATGTAGCGCGTCGCTGAGTAGGGGACGCCCCAACGATATTCTTATTATGGTTCATGTTATAGAATGTGACAGTTTTACGTTTGCTGTCACAAGCCTACCACAATCCTCACGCTCTCTCATCCGGACTTAGGACCGGCAACGGTGGGTTTCTTGCTTGATGCACTAAAATATCATCCAATTGTCATCTTTTGGTTTGCACAAGAATTCGGCTGAATTGGCCAATGAATTCTCTCTAGGTCGATCGGTCCAATGGCTAAATAATATATATACGGTAGAGTGCTAAATAGAACTTTAAGGGAGAATTAGCCGAAGCAGTATCTATCATGAAAAGACATGTACGAAAAGGTGGGGAGCTGCACCATGCAGTTACAACAACGCACCCACGATTATGAGGGATAATGGGGAGTTGTAACAATAATCGAGGGCATGACTGCAACTCAACAAGGTTATAAATATCAGCAAAACCAAGGAGAAGTGGGCCCTCAAATGACCAATAAAAACACCTCTTTTATCATATTTATTGCTTAGTTTATCTTTTCAAGTAGCTTTTGTAGACGACCATGCTGTCAGAGATCTTGTAGGAGTAGAGTGCGAGCCCTTTACTATCAAGTAAACACCGTCAACACTATGACGCCTGAGTCCTTCCCGAGGCAGGGTCAGGGATACGTGGTACAAACCATTGCACCTTTAGACATGTCGAGGATGGGTGTTGGGCATCGGCTCACGGTCGCGCCTGGGAACTCCTCTCGCGGCACAAATTTAATAAGCTTATAAGTAGTTAAATGACCTTCAGTCTGGTATGCCCGCAGGGCCCCCTGTTCCTTAGGGCCGAAACACAGCCGAAGCGTACTCTGTACCGCGACTTGTTCATAAATGTGTATCATTGTAAATGGCCACTGCTTGGCTAACAGTTGATTATGAAAAATGATAACCAGTGTTACTTCTGCTAATCATGCTTTTGTTGTATTGATCACTTTGTTATGGTAAATGTGTCCGGCTAATAACTAAACAATGCTCCTCACCAGCTGGGCCCTAAAAAACGTTGGACAAGGAGGCATGCGTTGCTTTAAATATACATTTTCGATCCGTGGGCGCTAACTATTGTATTGTAGAAAAATATTTAGAGCCGGCTCTTTCCATAACTGTTATTGTAGTAGTTACATCACTGACGGGTCGACCAAAATATCCCCATTTTACCCTTACATGTTCTTTAAACAAGTACATTTCTCTCTTCCATGTTTCCTTATTTGGTTCATGCAATTGTACCCTGAAGCAAATCAATTTGAATTTAGAGAAGTAGTGGAAGAAAAGAGGGAGTAATGTTTTTTAATCCACAAGGGTCAACTGGAAATACATTGGTTATGTTGATAACCATGTGACTACTAAGTAAGGGTGTTGGAAAGATTAGTTTATGGAAGGTGTATAGTGCAACAAGCAAAGTTCTTATTAGTTTGATCTAAATTATAAAGTTCCTTGTATTGTTCTTAGAAATGGTGAAAATTCATGGTAATTTTTAATAATTTATGGTTGATGTAAACCACTGGCCTCGAACATAGCATCTTAGTATACCAATTTCCTAAATCTGCTAATGTTGAAACATTTTAGTTGCAAAATTAAATGCAATCTCTTATATGGTTTTCTAATGTGTTTTGGTTGTAGCTGTTGGTATATGAGTTCATGCCAAATGGGACTTTGCTTGATCATCTTTCTGGTAAGCATTTTTCACATTTTTTACTGTTATTTCTTTAAATGAAACAAGTCAGCAAAAACTTTTCTAATGTAATTTGTAGAAACGAAATCTTTGTTGCGTCATCCACAATTTAGGTCATACTATTTTTAACACAACTTCGTATGTGTAGATTAATTTTTGCAAGTTATTCTGATAGGTTTTAGGACATTGAATAATGAAAATATGAATTGAGCTAAAATTAGAATTATGTGTGGTTCACTACAGTTTTCTTTTTTCATCAAAAGGCTGACTGAACTAGTCCTACCTTTGCCTCATAAATTTTTTTAAAAATTGGTTCTTAATTATGTTTAAATAAATCTTATTTTTGCACTTTAGCGGATAAGATTTTAGATTTGGGTGCAGAAAGAACTATCCAAATTCCACCAAGTTAAAAAAGTAGTAATATGCTTTAAAATGTTGTGGAGGTTATATCCCTTTTACCTCTTCCTCTTTGAACCTAAATAACTTCCAGCAGAATCCCATTGCGAAAAGTAATATTCAGTCTGATTAGAAACCTAAATATCTCCATCTGTCTTCTCTCCTTTCTTTCTAGCCTTTTCTGTAAACCCTAAAACCTTCCTTATAACCCTAAAATCAATCTCAAATTTTCAACTCATAAGCAACCACCAGAGATGTGGTAGAGTTGAGAAGGCATGGATCGTGACGAGGAGTTTATAAGTTCAAAACGTGCAATCAACACAAGGGGGGGAGACTATTAGCAAGGTGGTGAAGAAGAAGACGAGGATGAGAAAGTTAACTCTCCACTCTTATTTGTTGGCTTCCTAATTTTTCATATCCTCACCCATATTCTCCACTATTAAGCTGTCTCTGAAGACCATCTCCTTTTCCCGTCTTTATCTTCTTTTGAAATCCAGCTGCTCTTTTCTCAAGCAGGAACCTCATATTCATTGTATTCTAATTGAAGCGGGACTACATATTAGGATTTGAAGCCAATTAAGCGATTCATTTCTCTATTCTATTTATTGGTTTGGGAGGAGTAAAGTTAAGGAATGTTGACCGGCACCACAGACAATTTAATATTCTTTTGTATGATTAGCAAAGTATCTAGAATAAGAGCTAGAAGGTTCAACTCTTAGCTGAAAAGCAATGTTAAATAAGTATGATAGTACCATCCTCTCAGATATTAACTCAGCTTAGTGCTCCTAGCTGCCTATAAGATACCAGCGATAATAGTAGATATCATTTTGCATAATATCGGCCGTTATTTTGAATATCGGTATATTGGCTTCTTCATATCGACCAAAATGTCACTGATAATTCAATATGTCGGGTTCAATGTGTTGTTTTAGGTAGCAGATTTAATGTTTGGAAACTTACCATCCAAAATTCAAAATATAAAACAACAATTAGAGAAGAAGTGATATCTAGTAGGTTCCGATATACCTACTAACTAATGCAATACATAGCAGTTCAAACTTCTTTCTTTTTAATCGTTTATTTAAATCTCTCTTTTGGCATGCTTTACTTTATTGCATATTCTTAATATAGCTTACAATAAATCTCTATGATATATCACATTTTAGTTTTTTTTATCATTCATCTTATATGCAAACAATGTATATGTATAAATATGTCTGATGCATATATAAATCTGATATGTTTGATATGAATATTGTAATCACCGATCTGAACTTCGGATATGAACATTCGTAACTAACCTGATTTATTGTCCGATATCCGCTATCTGATATAGAAAACACCCAACCAGTACTTTCCTGATATCTGATATTTGAAACCTAGCTTATACCTGTAGACCATTATTGGGTTCTTACGTCTTGCTTGTTAAATTGGTAAAAAATAATAATAATTGAGGAATGCTACAACTGAATTAAGGTTTGGTGTAAATAGCAAAGAAAACATCTTTGATTTTGTTGCATTTTGATCAAAGAACAATTTATGCTTTGTTCATGTTGAATGTTATAGTGAATCTTGATTATGAGCTAGTGCCTTCATGGTATTGTGGTAGCTTGTTGCTACAGAGCAAGAGGTCTGGGATTACCCTGTTTGCCTCATACTGAACGAAATTCTTGATTACGAATATTGCTCCTGTGTTGTTGAAAAAAGTTGCATCTTCAGGTAATTTCCACCTTTTACTGATTGGAAAATTAATTTGAGACCTTTCTGACCATAAAACAACTTCAACAATCTTGGCATTCAATCAATATAACATTGGTTTGCTGCAGTCTAGTTAATTTAATCATTGAGAAATAATGATGCCGGTTATTATTAACTTGTGTTCACTTGTATATTCTGTAGCTAAAATTTATGTATTCTGTTGCCTGACAATGCTTCTCCACCTTTTCATAACAATGTTAGGCAGAATTGTGCCTCCGGCTTGTATAGCATTGGCTCAATGTAGCTTTTATTTTGTGTATTTAAAAGGTTCTAAAAACTGTTCTTTATCATGTAACAGCTAAATCTAAAGAACCTTTGACTTTTGCCATGAGACTGAGCATTTCGTTGGGGTCCGCAAGGGGTATCCTTTATCTTCACACAGAAGCAGATCCTCCTATATTCCACCGAGATATTAAACCTAGTAACATATTGTTAGACTCCAGGTATACTGCCAAGGTTGCTGATTTTGGACTCTCAAGACTTGCACCAGTCCCAGATACTGAGGGAACTGTGCCTGGTCATGTGTCGACTGTTGTGAAGGGAACCCCGGTATGTTTAGCTTTAGAATTACTTGTCTTCACATGCAACTTGATAAAAGGTTTGAGAAGTAGTTGCATTTGCAGCAAAAGCTAGATATTGGGGGTCAGAGTATTTCAGGACTAACACATATGTATAAAGAAACAATGCTAAGATGTAGGTATAGGCGATCAGGATTAGAATAGTTAACGCAATCGCGGCCTCGTATGAAAATTGGGTTTGTTGCAACACATATTTGGTAGTTGTCATGTAGGTTTTTTTGCTGCCGTCAGGTATATTATGTCGTATGCATTTGTAAGGTCTTCCTATAATTATTGGATTGATGAAACATGTTCCATGTTGATTTCTTGTACTATATAAATCAGTAACCTGGATTTGCAATTTCCCTTCAGGGTTACCTTGATCCGGAATACTTCCTAACTCACAAGCTAACGGATAAAAGTGATGTATATAGCTTGGGGGTTGTGTTTCTGGAGCTATTAACGGGGATGAGAGCTATTTCCCATGGCAAAAACATAGTTCGTGTGGTATGTTTGCTTCCTGTGATCTTTTTTCTGAACCCTTTCTGATAGCTTTCTATTTATTTGGCATCTATTTCTTAACCGGTGGAGTTATCATTCTTCTCAGTTGCTTAATGTGTTGTACATAGATATTAAAAATAGTTAAGACCTACAAACAGGCATCATCTCAGTCGGCTGATTTTATTTTAGAGATTTATATACAGGATAAATGAAGTTGTATGATTTAAGCAATTTGCATTCATCAGCATGTCTACTTACACTGCATGCAACTTATATTATGTAAGTTCATCTCTTAGAAACATGCTACATGCTTGACACTACAGAATAATATAAATGTGCTCAAAGTTTTATATGAAGTGTGCAAACAATTTCTCAAAATCAAACCTTTAATGACAGGGACCAGAAAACGCCTTTCGTTTCCTCCCCCCCCCCCCCCCCCCCCCCCCCCCCTTCAGCGGCCCTTGCCGCCTTCTTTAACAAGCAGAACTATAATTTTGTCCAAATAAATTTTTTGCCTTTAAGTTCATAGGTGCAAGGTATCAATGGCATGACTCTTCCAGAATTCGTTAGATTCCTGTTACTCAAGTACTTGGAGTTTCAAGCTATATTATGAGATGAAATCTTTTAGGTCTAGCTATTTTCATCATTATCAATAGTTCAAGACCTCCACCACCATCGGCAACAATAGCAATTTGATACTTTTTTTGATAATAACCATATTCATTGATATTCGGCTAGAAATATAATTCCCACCATATATGCTCATGTGATTGTAAATTTCCAAAGGGGTTTTCTAGCATATCACCAGATTAGAGGGTTAATTGGAACCAGAATGAAAGAAAAATTTGATAAAATTCTTAATCAAGACTTGTGCTCTTTAATCAATCTTATTTTTATGGAATCAAGCTTAGGAAACAATGACACCCATGTGATTTGAGAAGTATCATATTTTATATTCTATTTGCTTTATATGTTGTGTTATGAATTATGTTTTTTTTAAATATTCCACTGTCAGTTGGCATAATGGAAGGTAAGTAATAAACCATAACTAGTTAAATCATGATTGACATAAGATTTACAATTTACATAACAAGACTACCTTAATGTGTCGTGTACAGCAAACCATTCTCATGTTGCTTGATGAAACACTCATGTTATAAGTCAAGAGCATATTACTTTCTAAGATGGATCTATGTAGATAAATAGATGGTACTTATTAAGTTTCAAATATTAAGTTAAAACCATGGTTTAGTTTGTTAAAATTGACCCTAAATTTGAACTTTGTTAATCGACAGGTTTGCAAAAAATGTTGACCAATGGAAGGATATCTGCAAATTGGCCAAAAATATAAGTCTGGGTGGGTGGGTGGGTGGGTAGGGGGGAGTATAATATGAAAATAACCCAAAATGTCTATGATCAATCAGGGAATGTAACAGGGAAGATTTAATATATAATTTCACAAAAAACATTAGTGGATTGTACATCCTGTGAATCACAAACATTTAGACAGACACATACATGAATACTGATAAAGACGTGGGACATGACAAATTTGTGAAAAAGAGGAAATGGAGATATGGCTACATTATTATCCATGTTTTAATTATGTATAGTAAACTACAAAAAGGACATGTACTAGTATGACTCTAAAGACATGATAAAGAGAAAATTAAACTTTCATCCATAACCATAATTTTTCTTGAGCACGATCAAATACATAATATAAAACCAAAAGTAAAACACACAAGAATGACATGGTAAGAGTTAAAACAAACAAAATTTTAACTTTTTTAATTGGATTCGACCTTTACAGACCCAACTTTATCATTTGCATCTATTTGGATATTTACTCCTTATATCTTTCGTCTGTGATGAGGGAGATTTGAAATATTTAATATGTTTGTATCCTCGAAGATATCAAAGTTGTCCACACATTCCAAATTCTTATTTTTCAAATCCCTCCACTATATAAAATTGTCGGGCATGCATGATTTGGACGGGCATGGTCCAAGCAAGTCGAATATGGTGTTGGACGGAGGGTCTGAGTGTTCGATATGTGGGATGCATGTTCATGTGTGTAGATATTGTATGTTAAAATCAATCCTATTGATTGACATAAGATTTACAATTTACATAACAAGACTACCTTAATGTGTCGTGTACAGCAAACCATTCTCATGTTGCTTGATGAAACACTCATGTTATAAGTCAAGAGCATATTACTTTCTAAGATGGATCTATGTAGATAAATAGATGGTACTTATTAAGTTTCAAATATTAAGTTAAAACCATGGTTTAGTTTGTTAAAATTGACCCTAAATTTGAACTTTGTTAATCGACAGGTTTGCAAAAAATGTTGACCAATGGAAGGATATCTGCAAATTGGCCAAAAATATAAGTCTGGGTGGGTGGGTGGGTAGGGGGGAGTATAATATGAAAATAACCCAAAATGTCTATGATCAATCAGGGAATGTAACAGGGAAGATTTAATATATAATTTCACAAAAAACATTAGTGGATTGTACATCCTGTGAATCACAAACATTTAGACAGACACATACATGAATACTGATAAAGACGTGGGACATGACAAATTTGTGAAAAAGAGGAAATGGAGATATGGCTACATTATTATCCATGTTTTAATTATGTATAGTAAACTACAAAAAGGACATGTACTAGTATGACTCTAAAGACATGATAAAGAGAAAATTAAACTTTCATCCATAACCATAATTTTTCTTGAGCACGATCAAATACATAATATAAAACCAAAAGTAAAACACACAAGAATGACATGGTAAGAGTTAAAACAAACAAAATTTTAACTTTTTTAATTGGATTCGACCTTTACAGACCCAACTTTATCATTTGCATCTATTTGGATATTTACTCCTTATATCTTTCGTCTGTGATGAGGGAGATTTGAAATATTTAATATGTTTGTATCCTCGAAGATATCAAAGTTGTCCACACATTCCAAATTCTTATTTTTCAAATCCCTCCACTATATAAAATTGTCGGGCATGCATGATTTGGACGGGCATGGTCCAAGCAAGTCGAATATGGTGTTGGACGGAGGGTCTGAGTGTTCGATATGTGGGATGCATGTTCATGTGGTGTAGATATTGCATGTTAAAATCAATCCTATTGATTTAAACTTTGTGATTTTAAATGGGATTAGTATGTTGAAAGTAGAACTAAAAAAGTCAATTAATATATTTAAATGGGATGATAATGCGGATAGCTTGAAATGAGAAATAGATCGAAAGATTTTTCTAATGAGAGACCATCAATTGATGGCATGATCTACACCCTTAAAGTTTGCATTATAAGAGCGGAGATAAAGTCCTTGTTTGCGCCTTAGAGTTAAACATAATTCTATATAGTAAATATATCATCTTTTCTCTTATAGATTTCTTCATAGTTTATTGAATTTAGAGGATGCTAACTGATTATCTAGGACTGTGACAAACCCCTCTCTTGTCGTAGTTTTATAAATCAAGAATATTTCACTTATTTAGAGAGGGTTAACATCAAGTTGTTGTAAAACTTTGTCAGATCTTTACTAGAGTTTCGCTTCATAGCCGATCTCATTTGGATGCGAAAAGGCTTAGATGCTGATGCTGATGAGATAGACTCCCTGTTTGTATCTGGCATTAGGATAATCACAATTATTTTTTACATGGTTTTATATAGGCTATGCAAACTCTAGTTTGCAATGCTCTATGTCTACGTAAAATTGCAACTCTACTTCATGTCCTTTAGCTTCAAGATTAAGTAACACTGTTTGTTCTATATAATTGGAGCTCAGTTAAGTTACAACTCACCAAAAACGCTGTACCTTTTTGTTCTTCAAGTTTGCGAAAACTGAACCTTGCTTATAGAGAGAGATGGTTTCTTGGCTGTGATCATAATAGGTGAATGCTGCCTATCAATCCGGGCAGATGTTCTCGGTGATCGATGATCGCATGGGATCTTATCCTTCTGAATGCATCGAGAGGTTTGTGTCTTTAGCTCTCAGATGCTGCCTTGATGAAACAGATGCCAGGCCTTCGATGCCAGAGGTAGTCAGGGAATTGGAAAATATATGGAAAATGACCCCCGAAGCTGATAGTATTATTGCATCATCTGTCTCCATTGGCACGGATAATAATGACAAGGTTGTAAGACAATCTTCACATGCCAGAGAAGCATACACTTCACTTGATATCTCCGGTAGCAACCTTCTCAGTGGAGCGATACCTACTATCACCCCTCGGTGAATGTTATCTTGAGCATCGACTGTCATTATGAATTGGCTAACTTTTCTTTTTTGTTTCCTTCCTCGATTTTCTCTCGTTTCATTATCCTCTGTTTTTGTGCACATGCTTGAACATAAACGATAGCTGCGTCTTCTTATTTTTTTAAAGTTATATATTTGTATGTATTACAGTGGTGACAGTTTGTTATATATCAAAGTATATAGTGAATACACAGTACAATTGCTTTGAGTGCTAAATGATGATCTGGTAAATTGCTAGGGAAAAAGAAAAGTATGCATATATTGATTGCAGCGTTTTTCCTGCTGGATCAAGCATCCTACAAGCATTAAGCTTTCATTTTCTATTTTAGTTAAACTACCAAGACATTTATCAATTGTAACAAAATGCTGTGTGCTATGATATTGCAAAGAAATACCAAGACATTTATCAGTTGTAAAGAAATGTGTGCCTTGTCGACCAATGCTTGGGAAAAGATCTCCCCTCGGGGGTGTCATATCGTTGTTGTTAGCTTCTTTTAATTTTACCAATTATTCACTACTGCAATTCTTTCAATTTTACCAAAGGTCCACTATTGCAAGTTACAGCGAAAGCAAAAATACATGTATAAGAATTTAGTTGTTGCTTTCGTCATGGACCATAATTATGTCTCCAATTCTACATTGGGAGAGTAACCACAACGAGATGGTGAGAAGCCCCCACTATTCACCTCGAGACTAACCCTTAGAAGAGAGAACGATGGAAGAACACGGTGACCACAATATTTTGATGGAGACTTGGTTCTTGTTGCACAAAACCTTAGGCATCCTATGTCTTATATAAGGGGCTGGCGTTCAGTTGTATTGCATTTTGTACTTCCCATAATCTATGCTCTTATCAATAAAACAATGCTATTTGAGGTAGTTTTCCTTTGGCGTGCAGGTTTCAGGTTTAATGGCAAAAGGGATGAAGAAGAGGAAGAAAGATGGGCCTTATACCACTCAAATTCCGCTACAAACAAAGCCCACGCCATACTCAAACAATGGTCACGTGTGGGGTAAATTTGGTAGGATTTGCTCAGCTGCTTCACATTTGAAATGACTCCTCCACCCTTCCTGAAAACTCCTAATCGTTCTATAAAAGGAGAGTCCAAGATCAAGCTACTATAAATTTCCTAAAACAAACATAGGGGTCTCCTAGAACAGTCCCACATAATCTGAATTCCGAGCTCAAACCGAATATAAATTTCCTAAAACAAACATAGGGGTCTCCTTGAACAGTCCCACATAATCTGAATTCCGAGCTCAAACCGGACACCGTCCATGTCCTTCATCTCAAAGATAGGGTACAACCACTTTGTGACATTCATCTCCATGTTGTTCCCTACTAGCAAAATATCGTCGAGGGTCTTGAAATTCTTTCCGGTATGTCTTAAAAAGAATCAATAGTCTTGATCGATCATTTGAAAACCATAACCCGGTATAGTTCGATAAAATAGAAAATATTATACTCTGAAAGACTGTTTCAAGCCGTAAGTGGATTTTCTCGATTTGCACATCATGTGCGCATGTCCTTTAGTTTCGAACCCGGTAGGCTGATAATCCATAAAGATCTCTTTTTCCAGTTTTGCATGTAAAGGCTTTCTTGCTCCCATTTAGAATAATTCCCTTCTTACTAACTACTTATCGAAAGTCGATCGTGAGGCTGTTGTCTTCCTCATTATAGTCTTGTCTGGAAAATCCTTATGAAATTAATTGAATTTAGTAAAAGAATGAATGAAATGGAAAAAATAGATTCAGTAACTGGGTAATGCATCCGATATGATTCGACTGAGATGGAGAAATCAATGATGTATGACGTGATCGATTATCTCGGGCGAGTCAATAATTCAGATGAGACTATGTACCCGGGTAAATATAATTTGTTTCC
The DNA here is from genome assembly GCA_030015575.1 of Agapanthus africanus. Taxonomy (NCBI): domain Eukaryota; kingdom Viridiplantae; phylum Streptophyta; class Magnoliopsida; order Asparagales; family Amaryllidaceae; genus Agapanthus; species Agapanthus africanus. The sequence continues at coordinate 117,597,266 of JASDDO010000031.1, forward strand.
AAGATCTTCTGCTCATCCGATTGATCGGTAATTCGATCGACGTAAGGGCATTAGCGCTAACCTTCTAGTGCATTGAATTAACCATTTGCTTAGGAAACATATCTTCGCTTCCTGTACTTCTCTAAGCATTGATGATTATTGAAGATGCTCATGCTAACTAACGCCAATATAAGGCAAACAACAATAATTTTCACCACATAAAAAATGTGAGAGTTAAGATGAAACTCCATAATGAACAGCCACTATGGAGGAAAAAAGTGAGATAGCGGTGAAGAGGAACAACATAATCCGTAGCGATGACTTCTTCTGTATTTGGGAACAGTTGATCGTCATTTTCTTGTGTTCGGCACGATTAATAGCTTGATGCCGAATATTTTGTGTGTAATTCGCCGGAAACCCTAAAAGGATAACACTGGTACACTAGGGAAATTGTTTATCATGGATATTTGCATTATTTACCACCCATCCCTATCAATATTGTATATAAATTAAGTTTTATTTGACCCTTGTCAGCTCAATAAGTCCAGGAAACATGTTTAAGCTCATTTTGGACTAATCTGACACATCGGAATGATGGAGATCAAATGCACGCTTTCTTGTGTGATTTTCAAAAGTGGTGATAAAATAGTTCAAGGGTTGATAAGGGGCATCTGCAAGCCATGAGAAGATCATGGACAAAATTTGGAGGCAATTGGTTCTGGGTTGACCGCGGCTCAACAGTGGAGACAGTTCATTCCCACCGCAGTTCTGTGATCATACCCCAACCGATTGGGCCTAAATTTGGGCCACAGATTCATCAGAGATCGATTATTCCCTGAAGGCTTCAAGAAGATCCATAGCAAAATAATAAGTAGATGCATAGCAAAATAATAAGTAGATGCGAGCTGATGAGATTTGGGGATCTAGTTTTTGAATTTCTTTTGTAATTTTCTTTTCAGTTTAGCTTTCTTTTTCCTTCTCTTGTTACCTTCATTGATAGCTCTCAATTGGAGGTTAAAATTTAGTATATGTGTTTTTGCTTTCCTCTTTCATAATTAGAATAGATCCAACCAAATTATAAAAGAATTGAAGTGAATATTAAATTTAAAGGTAAATTGACTGAGATTGGAATTCTGGGTGTACTTCCCTCTTTTTCTCTCTTACAATTAAATACCATGTGTTTTGATATGATCTTTATTTTTGTATCTTTTTGTTGGTATGATGATTTGTGAATAAATATCCCTTGTTAGGGATGATGAAAGAGTTGAATTATGATTGAATGATCCAATTCCACATACACACTCTCTCTCTTGATAATTTAAATTGATGAACTCTAACTTGAACACTTCAATTATCCCTAATTGGACACTGTCTCCTCCCTAGTCCGAGCCGAGAATGGCGAGGCTAGCATACTTTCGTGATCCATAAAGGAATTAATTGTAGTAAATGAAGTTATAGATTGGATCTAAGTCTTGAGAATGGAAGGACAAGGATTACTAAGCGATGAATATTGCAAATGGATGGCCTAGCCACCTAAGCAAGCTATTCCGTTCAGGTCCTTAACCCACATCCTCAATGCTTGGTCTCAATATCATCATACTAGAGTTAGCATTGATCTATGGTGTCAAGGTATGCTCCCTTAGTGGTAAGTGATTGATGCTTTGTACTCATAACACCTAGATCGAAGTAAGCTAGAGTCTTTATTTTACCAAAATCGAATGAGTTGGTTAATTGATGGATCATGTTTTAATACCCTTGTGGTATGTAATTGATGACTCATGCTCTTGCAAAGGATTCGAGTTTGGTGACGAAATCAAGAGAACGAGTGGAATAAGTTGTTCTACGAAGATTCACTCGATCTAATTCTCTAGCAAGTCTCTTCTCCTCTGCATTCTCATACTTTTCTTATTATATTCACAAACACCTTCAAAGACCCTATATAACTCACGTTAGTGACACCAATTGGTTCCTTGATCCCCGATGATGACCCGTACTTCACCACATTGCTTAACTTGCGAAGTGTTCGATTGCGGTTAAACTTACTACTCAATCTTTTGACTTAAACTTTCATATCCATCACACACGGAACGTGCGAACATTTTGGCGCCATTTCCATTGATCTAGCCAACTAAAATGTGTCATTAAAACGTGTTATTCTTCTTTCTATTCTTTTATGAATATAAAAATTCTTCAAAAAAAACAATAAAATTTGATTTTGTTATTTTTATGACTTTTGTGTATGTGCAGTGAATAAACATGGATTGAAGCGTTGCTAAAAATTTTCAGGAAAGCTTAAGGAGCTCTATTTGAGGAGTAGAAGTCAGTGCCAAATACTGGGGAAGATAGTCCCTAGAACCATCACGAAGTTGTGGCCAATCAGTGATGAACCCACCGCGGTTCAGCGGCCGTCCAGAGATCTTCTGAGCACCAATTTTCTGAGCACTTCTCTGCCTCTCACCTCTTTTCCATCAGCTCCAATAAACTGTACTTTTTGCAGATTTCTTCGCCTGCAAACCTGCTGCGAATAAAAACAAATGGTGTGAATATTTTGGATTGTGTTGGATTTTAAGTGTGCTTGCACTCATTTTAATACAGACAAATAAGGGCAAAGACCACTGCAAGATAGGGTAGGAGTGTCATTACATTTCCCAAGCCTAAGAAATTGCAAAACGAGCATATTGCATTGACCAAGTACTTTAACTAAAAAATACTAGAACAAAAGACCTTAAGGATTCATGACTAATAAGGAAAAGTACGAGTTTAGGGAGACTCTTGATCTATTATACGCTATTCCATGGTGCCTAAGGAAGGTGTTTCTGTTAGATATAGACGTCCTAAAAGCAATTATTGTAATTGTAAGAGAATCTATATGGATAGAACAATTTTGCTCGAGATGATAGTATGCTATCTGGTTTGTCTTTATCATTCGTGTGTGTACACGTTTTACTTGCTATTACGTATCGCTAATACATGATGATAAAGACAATAGGATCTTTGTTGGATTAACAGGATTATAATGGGATCATAATAGTGGGGCATGGATAGTTCATAAGCACATCTTTAAATGTCCCTAGTTGTAGGAGTATCGAGACAGGGCATCAGTACTCCAGATTAGACCAGTGTATATATTTCCTGACTCGGTTGTAGGACGATAGCTGGTCCCACAACTATTGGTGTTTGACACCGAGGATTGTATACAGGTGCTCAGTGGAGAATGAGTTTCACTGGACGGACTCACCGAGAACTCCTAGATGGTATTATACCTAGTGTCAGATAGCAGTTCTCTGGTGACATGAGTACATGGTAGTCTTTTGACCTGAGATTACCATAGTGTCTTGTGTGTGTTCCCAATGTACTTTGATTACTACCCTACCATGGCTCTAAAGAGTCATGCAAATAGGTTTTAGTTGGGTACAGTCCTGAAACATATGGAGGCAGTGAGCGGTCGAAGGGATCCGTCTCTCCCGAAATTGGGAGTTGATGTCACGCTATACTTGATTGACCATAAACAGAAGTCCTCAGCCAAGACGGTTAAGATAAACTAATAAGTGTTATCAGTTGTATCTTATGTGGTTATGAGTTTGATATCGGCATGAATTATTGAGTTATTGGGGATCTGACAATTTCCCCCCCGGACCTGATATGCGACACTTGTTTCCCCCAATCAGAGCAAAGCTCCTCAAATTCAAAAGGTGAAGCAACGCTTCAGATCTCTTGCGCAGATCTCTTGCGCTGCGCGCAGAGCGCCACGTGTCAAAAGCAGACACGCCAGCGCAAGGGGCGCTGCGCCCAAGGCAGCGCACCCCAATCAGAGCAAAGCTCTGTTTTAAAATTTAAACTTTAAAAATAAAGAAAGCAACGCTTCAGATAACTTGCGCTCTGCGCTGCGCGACACGCGTCAGCGCAGTTGCGCTGCGCTCTGCGCTGCGCGACACGTGTCAAGCGCAGGTGCACGTACGCCAACTATGCCAGCACTAAAACTTAAATAATGAATTATTTAATTAATCAGAATTAAAATTCTAGAAAGATCTTTTTAATCTTATTAAAATAAGAAGATTATCTTCTGTAAAACAGAGGCCTTAGGATCAAAGATCCAACGGTGGGGAAATATCCCGAGATCAATCAGAGAAAGATCTCTGTAACTAACTCAACAAACTAATTGGCCCTATATAAAGACCCCTAGACTCCAAGTCTGATAGACACAGAGATACAGAGAGAGAAAATACAGAGATCCTCTAAAAACTTTGAGAAAAAACTCAAAGAGAAAAAAAGGTAAACCTTTGAAAAAAGAAGAATTTCTTCTAAAAAGATCAATGATCTAAGAACAAAATCAAGATCTTCAATAAAAAGAAAAAGATCAAAAAAGATCCAATCATAAAAGATAAAAGAAGTAATTTACTTCATTATTAGATCTTTTGATCTATATAAAGACATTGCCTTTTGATGAGAATCAGAACCATTGGTTCTTGAATCTTGAGGTAGAACCTCTTTAGAACAAGAAAGATTCTTTTCTTTGAACTAAATTTGATCAAGATGCGCTCTGCGCTATTGGACAGTGCCCTGCACTCTTAATTTGCATTGTTGCGCTCCTTGGACTGGCGCAAGTCACCAGAGAGCGCCACGTGTCAATCTGCGCCTTGCGCTCCTAAAATCAGAGCGCTGCGCTCTTGGACTGGCGCAACTCACCAGAGGGCGCCACGTGTCAGCAGCGCACTGGCGCAGCGCATTGCGCTAACAGACTTGCGCTCAGCAGAGCGTGACACGTGTCACCTCCACATGCGCTGGCTCCTTGCGCTCTTTAATTGGCGCAGAGCGCCTGACAGGCCACGTGGCGCACTGTCAGAAAAAAAAATGCTGTGCATTATTAAAAGGGCAGAACCCAATTAAAAGGTATAACAGACCAAAACAAATGTTGTGCATTATTAGAAAGGGCAGAGCCCAATTAAGAAGCCTAACAGGCCTAATATAAATGCCATGCATTTAAATAAAATTCACAATGCTATGCATTGTTTAAAAGGGCAGAGCCCAAACAAAGGCCTAACATGCCAAATATAAATAAAATGTTGAACATTTTCAAATGGACTTAGCCCAATTCTGGTCATAAGTCCTCAATTTAAATTGAACTGAGCACAACTGCTCTCCCAAATCAATTTACACCCGGTTCAAGGGTACATCTCTGAACTCCTCTGATATTTGTCGTTGTAATCCTTCAACGTCGTCAGAGAGGTGACGGGTCCCGACAACCATACATTGCTACGGACTGTGGGGTCCTTAAACTCATGGACCGAAATGTCCTTAAACTAATATTCATCCCCAAAATGGGAATGTTGGACTGAAATGTCCTTAAACTAATATTCGTCCTCAAAATGGGAATGTCGGACCACCATGTCCCTAAACTGGAGATCGACTGCAATGTCTCTAAACTAAACAATAGAGCCCCCAATGCTCTTTTGTTGGATCTAAACGATCTCGTTAAGTCGATCTTAGTCTCAAATTAGACTAACGTGTCCTTAACAAACATTTAAGTTGATCTTAGCCTCAAACAAGGCTAACGTATCCTTAAACCAAAACCCCAAACCCAAATTTAAGAAAATACAGATTTGGACTAATCCACGTCCTACGGGCGACAACATAAATTAGTCTCCGTATACAATCCACAGGCAACCGAACACAAAACAAACACCCACGACACGAAGTGACCATCTGGAGAAGGAGAAAGTTGTTACCGCGATGCGGTAGCGTAATTAACTGCAGGGGCTTGCGCCTGCAGGGAAGAGCGTCCCCACAATCAAAACCCCCTCAAACGAGGGGGAATCTGACGAAGTCTGCTATATCGGCCGCATCCGTTTAAACCTTTGATACATGGTGCCATAAATCAACTTGGCATCTTCAGAGAGGTGGACGGATAGCTCCAATTAGCATCTGCCCCGAATTTCAGGCAAGACATCTATCGCGTCTCCGCCGCGTCTTTCGGAGGAGAACAGATTCTGGCACGCCCGGTGGGACCTTTTCCTCCCACTCCACACTTCGTGCGTCGTATTCGCGAACGAATCGCGGTTTGTTAATGGTTGCCCTCGGATTTCAAGTTACTAAGATTTGGTCTCTTGCTTGGCGCAGAAAGCAAACAACAATGGCATTCAACTGCTCCAACTGCAACTGCAACCGACGCTCCGCCTCACCTGGAGGTGTAGCCTATGGATCTCAAGCGGCATCACTGTTCACGATGCCAATGGAACAAATCACTCAGGCTACTACTGGACTATTTTTCGGGACCATGCTCCCGCCAATGAGCTTCACTGCCCCAGCGCCCGTACCAGAAGCTCCCAAGAGGTCGGCCTTCGATCGAGTTACAGCTGCTGCGGCCCCTCTCAACAGGTCGCCCAACACCAGTGCCTCGGTCTTTTCCAGATTGGGCCAGAATTCCTGTGGGCCCACAATGAAGCTTGCAGTCCTAAAGAAGGTTATTCAAAAGAGAGTAACCAAACCTGCTCCTGAAGTCGTCAAGGCGACTTCTCCTGCCAAGGGGTCAGTCTTTACAAGGCTGACCGTCCCAACTCTCACTCCCGCTCCTGCTACTCAAAAGATATCGGTCTTTAATAGGCTGACACCGACAATAGCCCCTCACCTGAACAGGGAACAGGACTAGGCCGTCCCCGTCACCGAGCCAATTCCCACAACTCGACATGCTCGACGTCGCCACTGGCGCTGAGTGAGGAAGTCCGGAGGTAGTTCCCCTTCTGGGTTAACTCCACCAGCCCCGACGACGGAAGTTAATGCTGCTGTTCCGACTGGGAACAGCTTTGAACTGCTAAATAAAGTGCGTAGGAATTCTCCTACCGCTATACTGAAGAGGTCTCCCCCTCCGCTTGAAAAGGTTGTAGCAGCAAAGCCAGAACAGCCCCAATCCCCTCAACGGCTGTCCTCCAAAATCTATAAAGTCTGGCGGCAAGCCCGGGACTCGGTGATCGATCCAAATTTCTCCCGTCAGCACAAGAAGCTGAAGGTCCAACAGGAAGTCAGCCATCCTGCTAAGCCACGAAAAGCTGTCTGGGTGCCCACCTCGACGACTCCCTCAACTTCGACCGCTCCTGAGAAAAGAAGGCCAGAGAAGATCCCTGTGCCGACAACAAAAGCCAAAAACACTGAACCCAAACGCCCTAAGTCTGGGGGCATGGTCGTCCATACCATTTACATGGCATCTGGGAAGGAAGATAGCCGCGCTTCGACGGGCCACCGACCGCTCACCCGATCCATCACAAGGTCCCAGGAACAGCAGCAGCAGAAGCTCCAGGAGATGTTGACTGCGATGGCCGTGCTCACCGGACCAAAAGAAAGCCCGGAGACGTCATCGGAGCAGCGTCTCGAACACGAAACCGATACTGAATTCCTTCATAGAATGCTTGAAAAGAAGGACAAAGAGGCTGCAGAGCAAGCGGCCAATATAAAGCAGATGGCTCTCCTATTTCAAGACATGGTCGGGATGATGATCCAGCCAGATCTCCCAGCCGAAGATCCTCCGATTATCCTTGAAGATGACAGAGGAGAAACGTCAAATCCACCGCCGGCTCTTTCAACAGCCAAGGAGGAGACAATTTCCAAAGCTGCCCTGGATGACTATATTGCTCAACAAATATGAGTTCACCAGGCAACTGAGGCAGCCGGTCAAGTTGTCAAAACGGGGCGACCATATCCGAGCTGGTATGATCAGATCAAATACCCGCCGGGCTACACGATCCCAAAATTCCATGTCTACAAGGGGACAGGCAATCCCCATCAACATGTTGCCCAGTTCAGGGCTCTTTGTGGCAACACCGGTGACGATGATAAGCTCCTGCTTCGCCAATTCGTCAGCAGCTTATCGGAGACGGCGTTTGAATGGTACTCTGAGCTTCCGAACGACTCCGTCAAAACTTTCGCTGAAATGGAGTTGTTGTTTACCCAGCATTTCGCAAGCGCCAGCGAGCGTACTCCAATAACAGCTTTGATCAATGCAAGAGTAAAGCCGGGCGAAACTTGGGTTCAATATGCAATCTGATGGTGGAACTTGTGGTCAAAATGCGAACAACGCATCGAAGAAGCGCCAGCGGTGGGCATGTTCGTGGGCACCCTAGATCCTCATGCAACTATTTCATAGTTCATGATGTTCTTTAAACCAACCACGTTCCAGGCCTTGATTGACAAATTAGCCCAAATGGACCAGATGGGCCATAGACCGTCTCCTCCAAAGCCGAACCCTCGAAATGAGAAGGGGAAAAGAAAAGCGATCGTCGTCATCAATGCTCAACAACAGCCGAGCAACTTGAAGCCGGTTGTCCGTCAAAACAATATGCGTTCACGCCTATCCCTCGAGGAGAGGCTAGGACGTCCTTACTCGTTTCCTCAAGATAAAACGAGAAGACTGTTCGAGCTGGCAGTGCGCAACAGACTCATCAATCTGCCAGATTCAAAACGTCCGTTGCAGCCAAACGATGTCAATGATCCCAATTACTGCCCCTATCACCGAGTATTGGGTCATCCGATCGAAGATTGCTATGTCTTAAAAAACTGGATTGAAGACCAATACCAACACGGCAAGTTCGCATTATCCGAAAAATGGAAGGTGAACCCGCCGCAATCTCATACCCCTAAAAATGTGAATATGCCGGGGGCAACGTGCTCCCTTGTTAAAGAAGCCCCATGGGAGGTCGTTCTTTCAGCCAAAACCAAAAGGATGCTGAATGATCTCCAAACATGCCCGGCGATCAGGTGGAAAAACCCGTTGGAACCCCAGATCATCGAAGGGATGCTGAAACCGCGCCCAACTCCAAAGATTGGTGGGGATAGCCAAAGTGTTCACATCCAGCCGTCAAAATCTTCGAAAAAGAAGAAGAAATCCAAAAAGCCCGTGAAGCCTGGCGACAAGCGCACGGACCTACAGAAACAGATTGACGCGCTGGAAGAGTACAACCAGAAAGCGCGAACCCCAATCACGCTCCAAGAGTTTCTCAGCCACGTCCTTAAGGATGAAGATGATGAAGAAAGCTCGTCGGATGGATCTGAGGATCACGTAGCAAGCTGCCATGTGATCTCTCATTCATCGCTAGACAATGAAGAAGCTCCTTGCATAGAGAGACCAGGGGCAGGTCCCGAACCGGAACTGCTATGGCCGTCAGATGAAATGATCGACGCCTTCCTGAATGAGATTCGTCTGGAAAGTAAAGCCAATCGGGAGCGTGAGATGGCCATATTTGAAAAGGCCGAACATCGGCGACTAGACAAAAGAGTTGAGACACTCCCGCCGGATCAAAGTACATCCACCGTAAATAAAAGCAAGTTCAAGACGAGGAAAAGTTTTGCTAAAGCCATATCAATGGGGATGAAGCTACCACCCTCTAAAGGAAATATTGCCGGCAAAGCAGAAATGCACCCTTCCTACTGCTTATATCATCGAAAGATTTCGCACCCCATCGAAGAGTGCAAAGCTTTCAATAGATGGTGGCAGGGGTATATTGTTCACCGACAACATTTTAAGCTGGAGAAGCGCAAAACTCGTCGGGAGCTGAAAAGTACGGCCGAGGAGCTTAGAGGAACTACCGGCGATTGTCGCATGGTTAACGCCGGGGAAGCGCAAATTTTCACATTCGGGAGCGACTCTGACGAGGAAATGGCTCTTAGCCTTCTCTTTAAATAGTCCACCTCGGGAAAAGAGGAAGAGCCGAAGGCCTGCGAAAATATCCGGCTGCGTAATCGTACGCTACCCGAAAAGAATCTCGGACCCTCAAATAAAAAAGATAAGGGAAAAGAAAAGGTCTCTGAGGATATCGCCCTAGACGATCAAGTTATGAAGGAACTGACCGCCAAGGACCCGCCAAAGAAAAATAAGGTGGACTATAACGTTCTGGCGCACTTGAGGAAACTACCCTCACAACTCAGTATTCTCGACGCCCTTTTGCTATCCAAAGAAGCGAGAGATTCGTTGATCAAGGCGCTACTAGAGCCAGAGCAATTCCAAGCTTTTCTCGCCGAAAAAAAGATGAAGGACGAGATAGAGGAGGTACACACGGCTGATATTACCTTCGGGGACGAAGACCTCCTCCTTGGGACGTGTGAGAACAACCGTCCCCTCTATGTCTCGGGATACTGCCACGATATAAAGATAGGCAAAATCCTGGTCGACAATGGGTCTTCCGTAAATCTCCACAACGTGCGAGTGTTAAAGGAAATCTGCATGAGCGTCCAGCATCTCGCTCGTGATAAGATCACCATCTCTGGTTTTGACTCCCAGTCATCGTGGACTCTCGGGTCGGTGATATTAACACTACGATTCGGGTTACTTGTCACGGATATTAAATTTCACGTCATTGACGCCAAGACATGCTATAACGCTCTGCTCGGCCGGCCTTGGTTACACGAGTACAACATCATCCCTTCTACACAACATCAGTGTATGAAGTATTTCAAGGATGGTCTTGAGTATACCGTAACAGGAGAGCTGAACCCATTCTCCGTGAACGAAGTCCGCAAGTACGAAGATGCAAAATACTTTTTACCGGATTTCGAGGACACAGAGAGATATCGCAAACCAGAGAACAAAGCTATCGCCACCATTCCCGTCTTCGGGAGTGATACTGAGGAAGAAGAAGCGATGGTTTATTCAGGTCCACCCCAACACAACAAGCCAGGACCGTCCGCTCCCATGCTGATCTTTGGCAGTGACTCAGAAGATGAGGCCCATGCTATATTTTCCGTTCGACCTTCAATACAAACTTTCGCTGATGAAGAGCAAAGTTTGCAAGTTGCTATGGTTCCGCCCAAACATCATAAAGAACTGGACGCGCTTGATACCTATAGTGTGGAAGAGCTGCAGACGTTCTATGTCCCTCCCAGATGAGAAGGTGAAAAGACGATCCTATTCTACCGCTCCGGGGAAACTAAAGTGGAGAAAGAAATCTGGCACGACGCAGATCCTACACTTGACAGGCTCCAGCCCATCCGCCTGCCTAGATATTACACAGAAGGCTTGAAAAGGCTATTGAAGCGCCAAGGGATACCCTTCAAACAGACCACTCAAAAAGCTAAGTTCTATGACAGGATCTGGAAAGTTCCCGGAACTCAGCGCAAGTTGCCCAACGGGAGAATGGAAGCGATCGGGCTTGGATATATTCGGTCCAAGAAATGGGAGCTACTCCGCGACTGCTATGTCGTACATGACTTTAACGAAGAAGGAGATGCTCGATGGGAGAGTGCTAATCCTGAACCAGAAAAAGTCCCCGACGTAAAAATGCCCAGTCCATCGTTCGAAGAACAAATGGACAAGCTTATAAGGGAAGATGGTCAAAAAGTCTGAGACGACCACAATCGCGAAATGGCTATCTATGAGAAATCCAGGACACAACGCCTTCTCCAACAGGCTGCGAAAAATGAAAATGCCCCTCCCTATCAACCTGTTGTAAAAAAGGCCCGACGCAGAAGCAGAAACAAGTCAAAAAGCGGAAAAAGCATTCAACAACGACAAAGCGGGACCAAGAAGTCACACGAGCGGGAATCGAGCGGTCCGGATTTGTCCCTTATGAAGAAGATGAGTCGAGCGTACTCTTTTCCTCAAGATAAGACAAAGAAGATACTTGGTCTCGCCATAAGGCATCAAATGATTACACTGCCGGAGTCTAAACATCCCGAGCAAGCAGGCAAGGTCTCTCACCCAGATTATTGCTCTTATCACCGAGCAATAGGACATCCTCTCGAAGATTGCTTCACCTTCAAGAACTGGGTCGAAGATCAGTATCAGCTCGGCAAGTTTCCTCTATCTGACAGTTGGAGGATAATTCCGCCGTAGAAGCATGAACCCAAAACTATGAGAATAGACCCAGATCCACATCGGTCTTGGAAGCGAGCTCGTACTTGTCATATGATAACGTTATCAAAAGAAGAACCCGAGAATATGGATGACCTCCCCTGGTGCTTCGAAAACAATGATGACGAAGTGATCTCAGAATTTCCACCGGCGCCAAAAGAGCTGGAAGATGGAATACACACCACTGCAGATGAGCTCAAGAAAATTGAGCTGGGGACGACAAGCGACCCGCGGCCGACATTCGTCAGCGAGCTGCTGCCTGAAGAAAAGGTGGCTGCACTAAAAGACGTGCTTATGCAGTATAGAGATTGCTTCGCATGGAATTATTCCGAAATGCCAGGACTGGATCCAGAGATTGCTGTCCACAAACTGACGATATCCCCGAACATCAAGCCGATCAAACAAGTACCGAGAAGAATGCATCTCGAGCTTGAGATGAGCATCAACGCCGAGGTCAAGAAGCTGATCGACTCCGGCTTCATCCAGGAAGTTCAATATCCTGACTGGATCGCCAATATCGTCCCGGTAATGAAGAAAAATGGGACAGTGCGCATATGCGTGGACTTTCGGGATCTCAATAAAGCTTGCCCGAAGGACGACTTCCCAGTACCGGTTACCGAGCTGATGATAGACAATACGTCTACTCACGAAGTCTTCTACTTCATGGATGGATCATCAGGATACAATCAGATAAAAATGCATCCCGAGGACCAGAAGCATACCGCTTTCCGGACCCCTTTGGGTATATTCTGCTATAAAGTGATGCCCTTCGGTCTAAAGAACGCCTGTGCCACCTATCAGAGGGCCATGACGAAGATCTTCGATGACCTCGTACATGAAATCGTCGAATGCTATATCGACGACCTCGTGGTGAAAAGCAAATCATATGGGGAACATCTCGAGCATCTGAAGATCGTATTTCAACTCCTTCGGCAATACAACTTGAAGATGAACCCTCTCAAATGCGCATTCGGGGTGTCCTCAGGTAAATTCCTAGGATTCATCGTCCGACGCCGAGGTATCGAGATAGATCCGTCAAAGATCAAGGCGATCATGGAGATGCCCCCACCAAGGACTCTCAAGCAACTGCGGTCTCTCCAAGGAAAGCTCGCGTATATTCGGCGATTTATAGCCAATCTCTCAGGCAAATACCGTCCTTACAGCCACCTGGTGAAGAAGGGAACCCCTTTCGTCTGGGATCGCAAATGCCAAAGTGTGCTAGAGGAAATCAAGCAATACCTGAATCCGCCAGTACTGGCCGCTCCGGTCAAGGGAAAGCCTCTCATTCTGTATACAACAGCCCTCGAAGATTCTTTAGGCGCATTATGGGCACAGGAGAACGACCAAAGGAAAGAAAGAGCTCTCTATTACTTGAGTCGAGTTCTGCTGGGGGCAGAAAGCAACTACTCTCCTATCGAAAAACACTGCCTGGCGTTGATCTTCGCGATAACAAAGCTCAGGCACTATGCGTTGGCGCATGAAGTCCGTCTCATTTCAAAGGTGGACCCCCTTAAATATTTAATATCGAAGGCCATATTGACATGGAGACTCGCTAAATGGGCCTTTCTCTTAATGGAGTTTTCGATAACCTATCAGCCTCTAAAGGCATTGAAAGGCCAGGCCATCGCCGACTTCCTCGCTGAGCATCCGATACCAGCCGATTCCCCTCTGAATTGCGAGCTGCCAGACGAATATGCGTTTGATGCGATCGACGGTAGTAATACCCGATGGGAACTCTATTTTTATGGAGCGTCTTCCATGAAGAAGCGCAAACAAAGCACCCCTATAATCAAATCGGGGGTAGGCCTCATCTTCGTAACTCCACAAGGAGGGATAATGCGCTTTGCTTTCTCCTTAACAGAGCCGAGGACGAACAATGAAGCCGAATACGAAGCTTTAATAGCAGGCCTCGAGATCGCCATTGACATGGGAATTGAAAACCTCCTCATATATGGAGATTCTCAACTGGTCGTCAGTCAAGTAAATGTCGACTACCAAACGTGCAAACCCGAACTGGTAAAGTATGGTGAGAGAGTACAGCAATTGCTGACTCAAATCCCCTCCTACATGCTGGAAAGCATACCGCGCGCGGAAAATAGCAAAGCAGATGCACTAGCTAAGCTCGCTAAAGAACTGGCCGACGAGAACCTCGATGACGTAAGAATCGTGGTACAAAGCCGTCGGGTGCTTGCCCCAGCAGAAATATCTTCGGAATCATCTGAAGAAAAGGGAGCGACTGAGCAAATGGCTATGCAAGTAAAAGACCAGGAAAAGGCTGAGGATTGGAGAGAAACCTTTATAGACTACTTCAAATCCCGTCGAACACCTGAAGATGCGTCCTCAAGACATCAACTTATGAAACGAGCTCTGTCTTTCGCCTTCGTCAATGATACTCTGTACAAGAGGTCGTTTGATTCTCTGTGGTTGAGATGTCTGGGACCTGAAGAGGCGAAAAGAGTCGTTCAGGAAGTTCACGACGGACTCTGCGGTTCTCACCAAGCAGGCCCGAAGATGAAGTTGAAGATTAAACGGATGGGCTACTATTGGCCCACGATGATTCAGGATTGCCTCGAATATGCGAAGCAATGCCACTCATGCCAGATTCATGGGGACTTTATCCATCAACACCCAAATCCTCTACATCCAACAGTGGCTAGCTAGCCGTTCGAAATGTGGGGGACTGACGTAATCGGCCCCATCGAACCAGCATCGTCCAGGGGACATCGATTCATTTTGGCGACGACTGACTACTTCTCCAAATGGGCAGAAGCAGTACCGCTGAGGGAAGTGAAGATGGAGAATATCCTCCATTTCTTCAAGACGCACGTCATTTATCGGTTTGGAACTCCGCGACGGATCATCTCCGATAACGGGCCAGCCTACAGAAGCCAAAAGATCAGCCGCTTCGCACAACAACATGACATAGACTGGAGATATTCCTCAGTTTATAATCCCCGAGCTAACGGTCTAGCTGAGGCTTTCAACAAGACCTTGACGAAGATCGTGAAGAAGACGATGTCCCGAAATAAGAAGGACTGGCACGAGAGACTGCAAGAAGCTCTCTGGGCATATCGAACTACGTTCAAGACGGCCACGAACACGACGCCGTACGCGTTGGTATTCGGTACAGAAGCAGTACTCCCCCTCGAAATAGAATTACCCTCTTTACGAGTGGCAGTCCACTACGAGCTAGCGGACGAAGAAAATGCTCACCTTTGGCTTGAGGAGCTTGATGCCCTTGATGAAACCCGGCTCATAGCGCAACAAAATCTAGAGGCTTATAAAGCAAAGATGACGCGCTCATATGAAAGATTGACCAGGACGAGGACATTCCGCCAAGGCGAACTCGTGCAAGTGGTCAAAAGACCTATGATCCCCAATCGCGCCAAGCGGGGAAAATTCGAGCCGAACTATGAAGGCCCATACATCACAGACAAGGTCTACCAGGGTGGAGCCTATCTACCATGGATATGCACGGTGAAAGGCCTTTCAGGCCAATAAACGGTCGCTTCCTAAAGAAATACTACGTTTAATGAGTCACAGCCTAGGTTAATGATAGATGACGACGACTATGTCCGCACGCTATCTTCCTAAGCCCAAACTCTATAAGTAGTAGCCGGCCTTCTTCAACAACGGACCGAAACGTCCTTAAACTAATGACGGACCACTACGTCCTAAAACTAGTTGTTGACCGAGATGTCGATAAACTACGGTGGATTGCAACATCCCAAAGCCGATATATAAAAAAAATAATAAAATAAAATAAAATAGAAACGGTACGCTCATAAGCAAAAAAGGGCACGGATGAAAACCCGAAAGGGCTCCGTGAGTAAAAATAGCAGGGCTCCTGGCGAGTGCTTATGACAACCTGAAAGAGCGCGATCTCGTTATATAAAAAGAATAAAAAAAAAAGAAAGAGAGAAAAAAAACGGTATGTCCATAAGCAAAATGGGCACGGATGAAAACCCGAAAGGGCTCCGTGAGTAAAAACAGCAGGGCTACCGGCGAGTGTTTGTGAAAACCCGAAAGGGGGAAACCTCGTTAAAAGACACTTGCAGGGTCCTCTCGACCTTGTGAGGAGAAATCACCCGCGTGAGATCCTTACGACTCACAAGGGAACGACACACTTAGGGATCCCCACGATTCCTAAGGAGAAATACACTTACGACATCCTCACGACTCGTAAGGAGAACTCTCTTATGGGACCCTCACGGCTCATAAGATTTGAAAGTCTTAAGTTACAGAGACCTGAACCTATTCTTAAGAAACCCCCACAACCTCCGATATTGCCCTACAAGCGGCTCAGTGCTGACCCTTGTATACAATCCACGGGCGCGAATAAACATTTTCCTAACCAAGTCCCACCCGTGACTAGGGATATATCCATATGGTGAACAACCCTTGTAAGTCCTCTCGACTTATAAGGAGAAAACCCTTTTGTAAGATCCTTACGACTTATAGGGGAACATGCACTTAGGAATCCTCACGATTCCTAAGGAGAAAACATACCTACGAGATCCTCACGACTTGTAGGGAGAAATACCTTTGTGAGACCCTTACGGCTCATGAAGTCAAAAGCCTTAGTCGACAGGATCCTAACCCTGTTTATAAAGCCACCTTTGTTCAACATCGACAGAGGCAAATGATGATTCGCTCTTGCCAACATCCCAGTTGTAGCGGTGCTGATGCCGAAATCAGTGTCTAATCCCAAGCTTGCGGCGAAAGGCTAGCAAGCCATACATGCATACGAAATAGCCGAAATGATGGGGCAACTTGCAACAAAATCAGCAAGTAAGAATGTATGCATGCAAAATAGCCGAAATGATTGGGAAATCGCGACCTTCGCGATATAAAAGTTGAAATGATAGAGCATCGCGGAAAGAAATAAAATGAAAAATATATATAATGAAATTTATGTCCTACAGACGATATCACAGCAATCCCTGTATACAATCCAGGGGCACAAACAAAGAAGGAAACACATCTTCCCTCCCCATGCTCCATCAGAAAACGGAGCCAAGTCTTGACGGTAACTCATATAAAACCTGAAAGACTATCGGAGATCATCCCATATCAGCACGGAGTGGTCACCACCTCGACGTTCGTCTCAATACAGCAGACGAGATGTCACTACGACATCCTTCCTCCAACAGGATTTGGACATGCCAAAGCAAATGAAGCGAAGGCCAAATTCATAGCTTCAGGGTCTTGACAGTAACTCATATAAAACCTGAAAGACTATCGGAGATCATCCCACATCAGCACGGAGTGGTCACCACCTCGACGTTCGTCTCGATACAGCAGACGAGATGTCACTACGGCGTCCTTCCTCCAACAGGATTCGGGCACGCCAAATCAAACGAAGCAAAGGCCAAATTCCTAGCTTCAGGGTCTTGACGGTAACTCATATAAAACCTGAAAGACCATCGGAGATCATCCCACACCAGCACGGAGTGGTCACCACCTCGACGTTCGTCTCGATACAGCGGACGAGATGTCACCCCAGCGTTCTTCCTCTAGCAGGATTTAGACGTGACAATCAAACAAAGGAGCCACGGCAAAATCCCTAGTTCCAAACCTCGACGGTTCACCAATAACCTAGAGACAACTGCGACATTCGTTTCGATATAGCGGACGCAATGCCAGCAAACGAAGCAAAGGCCAAATTCCTAGCTTCAGGGTCTTGACGGAAACTCATATAAAACCTGAAAGACTATCGGAGATCATCCCACACCAGCGCGGAGTGGTTATGACTCATCGGGGCTCTCCAAAATGAGCCTAACCTCAAGTAAAAAACGGCATGGCAAAATTCCTAACGCTTGCTCTTCCGACGGTCAAACTGCCTAGGAGGATTGCTTGAAGACGTCTTGTCCAGCCCCCGAAGGGATCAGAGACACGACGGTCGCAAGGCTACTCGAACAGCAAGGTTGCCTATCGAGAAATACATCAGCCGACGCGACGGTACGATGAACAAAACATAGTACCACAGACCCTAACGGACCTCTGTCGTAAAGAGCAAAGGTTAACTGTAACGTTAGGATATTCTTGCGAGAAATGCTCGATTCGTCTCGACTCGTGAGGAAAAGCCTCAGGCAACGGGGATTAAAAACCCTGTTTCCTAAGCACTAGAGCCCTACAAGTCGGTCCAAAACGGACTCTTGCATACTATTCACGGACCACACTCTCCAAAGTCGAATCTCGACAAGGAGGGAAACAACCACTTACAAGTCCTCTCGACTGGTAAGAGGGAAAATTCTCTAGTGAGATCCTTACGACTCTCAAGAGAAAACACACTTAGGAGTCCTCACGACCCCTAAAGAGAAAATACACCTACGAGATCCTCTCGACTCATAGGGAGAAAAGTCTTTATGAGACCCTCACGGCTCATAAAGTTGAAAAGCCTTAGGTAGCAGATCTGAACTTGCTTCCTAAGCCATCACTACTCCCTAAAGTATTCAAGACAGAATGTGCTATATCACCTACAGGCTATGCTTACTTAAGGAATATGCCAATAACAAAGCAGAAAATAAAAGAGAAGAAAGCAGAGAGATGACACAAGACATTGCAAAAAAAAATGTGTGTATCTTTATTCATGAATTCAATTAAGTACAAGGCGAATCGTATAAAAGAATAAAGAATGGATACATATTATTCAAAGATTACAAGTGTATAATTGATACAAAGGCAGCTACTGAGAAGAAAGTGTCTTAAGTAGGCCCATCAATTGCTCTCGCACTCCCTTCAGCGCCTTCTCCTGATCGGCTGCCGCGGCCAACTCTGCTTCCACCTGGGCCCGCTGCTGCAAGTAGGATGAAAGTTGTTCTTCAACGGCTCGCTGAGCTGCTTCGCGACCTTGGGCATCACGCTCAACGGCATCGAGCTTCTGCTTCAGTGTTAGCCCATCAGAAATACTTTGCAGAAGGCCCTCGAAGATAGCCTTCACCCGGGCAGCGTTCGCGTCGACCTCAGTACGCAGTCGAGCAAACTCACATAAGGTCTCTTGGCATTCCCTCCGCCTTAAAGCCGCTTCTTGTTCTAGATGTTGAAAGTAAGAAGCGCTCTGCTCGATCCATACCGCCCGTTGAGTACTCGTGGCCAAAACCTCGGGGGCAGGGCGCATAAGCTCCAGCTGATGCAAGCGGGCCTCGATCTCCCTGCAGTGGTTAACCCAAGACTAGACGACGCCTTCATTATGGAAATTTACAAGCGTCGCCAGCATCGGATTAACCTCGGCAGCAAAATCTGCGGCAGATGTAGGAGCTTCTGCGTCAAGCTCCTCGACGCATCCGCTCAGCATGCTCAAACTCATCGCAGCACCCTTTAAGGATGGGCGTCTGGAAAATGGGCCTGCCGGCATCATGATGCGAGACTCGAAAGGGGCCGGAATCGGAACGACAGATGCAAAACAAAACGCGATCAAATGACGGTTCAAGAAATATAGAAAGGTCATCAATGACGGAATCTACTATACCAGCTGCAGCAGGTGGCAAAGCTGGAGGAACTGGCGCGACTGATCTTACATCTCCTCCTTTGATCTGTAGCACTGCAATCAGGGTAAGGAAGAATCAGAAATAATTCCATTATCGAAAAAAGAAAGGGCATTAATTGAAAACTATACTCACTAGCGCCACTGGAGGAAGCAAGCTCCGACGGGAAGGAGAAGTGTGGGTGCAGCACCTGATACAGGAGATCAAAAAGCACTCCTGCAAAGGCGTAATAGTACAACTTCAGTACATAGATTATGCAACACAAAAATGCAACTGATAAGTCACAAATCCATACCTTCCAGCATTTGCGACGGTACGAAGGAGGGTAGAGAGGTGGCCACCATCAGGGCAGTAACTGACGACGCTCCCTCAGGTAAAGTGGCATCAGCACTAGCCGCACCTGCGTTGGAAAATAAGATAAACCCCGTCAGGAAGGATTGCAGAATAAAAAAAAGGACGGTAACCCAAAATTTACCTGATGAGTCGCCAACCGAAATGGCGGCGTCTCCCTCCTCCATTGGCATGGGTTCACCTCCCGTTACCTCATCGCCCGACTCTATAGGAGTCGTCGTCACGCTCGCGACGCCGGGAGATGACGAGGAACCGTAAGCAAGGAGAGCGATGATTGGAGCGTTGCCCGACTCTTGAGAAAGAGCGGCCGGCTCATCCTCGGCAATCATGCTCGTCTCACCTGCTACCCCCTCGGGCTCAGCGGTCGCGACCGTCTCGTCCACCGCTGCCATAGGTTCATCGGTCACAGCCGCTCCATCCGCTACTGCCCCAGGCTCGGTCGTAGCAGCCATCTCACCGACTGCCCCCTCGGGCTTGGCATCGGAAACGGTCTCAGGCATAGTAGGCGTGACTCTCTCATCAGCCACTAGCTCAGGCCAGGCGACTACGGCTGCACTGCCTACCGTCGCCTCGAGATCAGCTGCTACCTTCTCCACCGTCCCCTCAGGCTCGACGGTTTCCTCCGCTCCTTCAGTTGGACTTGGCCCTGCAGGACAAGATGTATAAGAACCGATATTTTTACAACTCTTACAACAAAGCCTCAAAAAACATGTTACCTGAGGTGGATTGATCGTTGGTTTCTCGAGCTGCACACACCGCCCGTCTATGAGCAGTAGACAAGGCGACCGATGGCTCCTCGGAAGGAGTAGCAGCGGGAGTAACGGCACTTGGGCCCGCTCCGACGGCCAAAGCAGCGCTGCGCTCCTTCGCTGCGCGCCTCAAGCTTTTCCTCTCCTCCCGGGCCGTCACGACAGACCTCTTGGAAGCCTCCCTCAGCAAGGCGTCGTCGTCCGCGTTCAGAGTTGCCTCCAGAGCCTTCAAGGCATCCATCATCGGCTTTTTGAGTTGGGTCTCTCGCGGCAGCCCCGAAGAGGCCGGGACTTCGGTAGCTGGCCCGGGGAGAATCCCCGCATCGGCTTGCGAAGTAGGTCCCGCGGTCCCTGCAATGAGACAAAGAAAATGTTAGATTGGCCGTAAAAAGGAGAATGAAGACCCAATGAGCCGAGACGTACCAACGCCCGATAGAGCGCGTTTCCTCTCCTCCTCCTGGAAAGTTTTGAGAGAAGCAACGATGGCTTCTTCGGTAGAAATGCCTGTTTAAAAAGGAAAAGCGTTAATTAAAAACAATGATAAAAGTACGATGAAATGATGAAGAATACAATTGGTGATTACCTGATTGCGCGAGTTTAGCCAACCACGCTTCTAGCCTTGTCGATCGCTCAGAAGCCGCAATAGCGGCGTCGAGGTCGGTGTCTTTTGGCGCTACAAAGAAACCCTCGTTGGTTCCATACTCACTTAGGCCTTCGGTAGGAGGGGTCTGAGGCTCTAAGCCGAGGACGGCATCAAGAGAAAGGACCGACTTCTTCTTCCTCTTCTGCGCGCGAACCCCGGCGCACCCAAAATCAACTTGCGCTTCGTGGGCACCTTGGGACGGCGGGTCCCGATGTCCGAGCCCACGCCGGACTCCGGCGAAACCACATTCACCGTCTCCACCGGAGCACGGGGCGCTGGGGGCACGTCCACGGTCTCACGAGGCAATCCGCGCGGAGGGCTCAACGCGCTCGGTGGCTCAGCTCCAGCATCTCTCAGCGGAGGGACGACAGGGATCCTTGGCCTCAGGGGAGCTTTGCGGTCGCTGCCAGGGGGCACACCCTTGCGGTCAACCAACAACCGTTTCTCTTCTCGGATAACAACACCCATCGCGTGCTGATACCAAGCCCCGTACACATTGAGGGCCCTTGGAACGCAAATCGGCTCACTAATGAAGAAATGGGAGCCCGTGTTTAGCCGCATGAAGTGATGTAATGCATTCTGTATCCCCTCCCTGGTGGCCGCAGGCTCTTCCAAAAATGCCTCCAGTGGAACCCCTTGGTTATAACTTAACTGCTGGGAGAAGCGATAGGGATTGTACCTCATAAAGAGCGCCAAGTCATTCTGCCTGAACACCAGGAAGCCCGGCCGGATGGAGTATAAGTGAAGAATCTCCCGGGCTTTCAATACGGAGGCCCCGTCTTTGAAACCATCACGCAACGCCAACACGGCCTTGGAGGTCTCCGGGCCGATGGTCATGACCTTATCCGTGAAAGAGATGCCCGCTCCGACCGTGCGCGGACGAAGAAGCAACCCCCTGGCCTCCCGCGGAGACGGATTCACAATAGAGGCGCCGACCAGCCGCATGACTCTCGGGAGTCTGCACTTCTCGTAGAGCGAGGGTCTTTTATGAACACCAAATACCCCGAGCACATGCATTTCCATCCATGAAGTAAAATAGTGCATCGGGAAATTGGCGGGTCGCACCCCTGGTTCATTTGCGTCCGCTGCCACGCTGAGTCCATGGTACATGTGGGCCAACCCGGCAATTCCAATCGATAATTGTATGCCAGCCACCATCCGGTGCGCTGGGTAGAAGACGGACGGCCTCATGTAGCGCGGGTGCATGGGGAGCGCGAACCAGCAGAGCCATAGCCCCAGAAACCCCAGAAAGAATGTCTCATCGTCGATGCCCGGAGCGGCGATTTCCGATAAGGGGATGGCGGCAGCATCGGGAAGGTAAAAACCGTTTTGATCGGCTTCCAGTGCTGGTCGACGATCTTGTAGGGTTCTTAGGCACACACAAGAGGTTCCACAAAGCATCAACCATGCCAAACAAAAATTTTCCGGTGCCGAGAAACCCTAATATAGATCGTTTACTAGAAGTAAAGGCGAAAAGCAAGCAAGTAAACAACTTTATTGCTAAGTGAAAAGGGACTACAACCTTTGTAGATCCGCTCCACCATTTCTTTAGCTCCGTGTTGACGTCCCTCCGCTGCGATCATCGGATCCTGGACTCTTGCGATGGTTTCATCGGAGAAATGATCGGGCTAGGTCATTGACTTCGAGGCCGAAGATGATCTACGTCGGGGAGACTCAAACTCAAGCTATTCCTTCACTTGGTCAAAAACCTTATGAAGAGAACACCCTATACTACATGGAAAGTGGTAGAGGATGAAGAAATAGGAAGTGGGTTCACTTTAGAATTGGATTTCTCACTCTTTTTCCCATGGCACCATTGGAGCTCTCAAGCTTTTGTGAGCTTGATGAAGATGAAGAAGAAGAAAAGAATCATATGAATTAAAAGAATAATATGAATACTTATCCTTTTAATCATGGCACCATGGTTGAGTTAAGCCCTCATGCTTAACTCATGTAGAGAATTAACCATAGCATAAGGTTAAGGGTTGGGTTAGCTAATATCTTAAGCAAATGACAAAAAGAGTTAACTTTGTCAATGTTTATCAAGCTTCATGAAGCTTGATAACTTTGACCAAAGTCACACTCTTTTGTTATATGCTTAGGAAAATAGTAAACCCTAATCTAACCTTGATTTGGTTCAAGTCTCATACACACAACTTGTTTGTATCATCAAGCATGATACAAACATGTACACTTGCATATATCACATATAAACAATGTGCACATTCAAGTGAAAAAATCAATCTTAAGTGAACCAATACTAGTTAATGTAAAGTAATATATCAAATATATAATTATACATTAAATCATTAAATCAACACTTGATTTAACGATCCGGTCATATCGCATATAACCGACTAATACCAAGTGTATCAATGTATCGAATCAACACTTAATTCGGTAACCCGGCTATATCACATATAACCGACCGATGATACAAATCGCGAGAATAGAATACAGTATCACATACTGGTATTATTCTCGGTCCCGCACATATCTCATATGCGCTCCTATTTCGTTTCGCTTGAGCCAGGAAACCCATGTGTAGGACTCTAAAGACTCGTCAATACGCCGGCAGCAGGTGATGATCATATCAAACACCCACAAGCCGCAAGCGGTCTGCTAAATGTAACGGCCACCCGGGTATTGAGCGATCAGAAGATCAACGAGCAAGCCTGCTCACACTCCTGTGAATCCAACGAGTAACACTACCGCACAGTCCGGTCTGTTCGTCTGATATGTCGCATATCTCGTCTAGGGGTGGTAAACGTCAGACCCCAATAACTCGATAAGTCATGTCGATATGAGGCTTATAACGGGTCGAGAAACTACTGGTAACACTTACCAGTAAATCCCTAAAACAGCCTTGGCCAAGGACTTCCTGTTATAGCCAATCGAGCACTGCGCAACATCAACTCCCTATACCGGGAGAGACGAAACCCCTCCTATCGCTCATTGCCTCCATGTGATTCGGGACTGTACCCAAAAGCCACCTTTTTGAACGCCCTCTTGGACGTGGTATGATGGAAATCAAAGCACAGTGGGAATCACACAGGACTCTATGACGATCTCGGGTCTACAGACTAACATGTACCAGTGTCACCAGAGAACTGCCATCTGACGTAAGGTATAATACCATCTGGGAGTTCTCGACGAGTCCTTCCAGTGTACCCAGTCTCCACTGAGCACCCATATATCATCTCTGATGTCAAACACCAATGGATATGGGATCATCCATCGCCCATCTATATGGGTCGAGAAGGTACACACTAGTCTACTCTGGTATATCGATGCCCTGTCTCGATACACCCACGACTAGGGACGTTGAAGGATGTACTTATGGACTACCATGTCCCCACTAGTATGATCCGCATCATAGTCCAGGCAGTCAAGTACACATCCTAAGGGCTTTACCAACATGTAACAGAGAGACAATCAGTGTACACGTTAAGGTAAAGAGTAACCAGATAGCATACTATCACATCGAGCAAGAAAGTCATCCCTATATATGTCCAAGCATCCACTACAATAGACATCCTATGTATAGTAATGGCCTCTAGGGCATACATATGACTAACAGATCTAAGCCCAAGCCGAAGGGGTCGTCGAGCTTGGAGAACTTTTCGCTCCACTGCGATAGAATCTCCGGTCGAACAAAGCGGGCGATAAAATCTGCAAAACTAACTCCCCAGCCTCCCGATTCCAAGTAGAGACCTTCATACATATTCAGCACCTTCACCCATATTCAGCACCTTCACCAAGCTCGGAAACTGGTGCTGAATAGCATTCTCCGGCGTTAGGCCCATTACCAGCGGCTTAGTGGCGAAGACATATTCGTCAGGAGGAAGTAACTCTTCGTAATTCGCCCCCCTCACCGGCAAACCCGAAATCTCAGCGAATTCCTCTAGAGGGATGGAGACTTCCCTATCCGACAGAAGAAAGGTATGGGTAGGGATGTTCCATTGTTCCACGAAGGCCTTAACCAACCACGTCGGAGGAGCGGGATACTCGAACAATGAGGCGTAGACTGCGGGGTACAAACCAATCTTCATCAAATGCGTCCTCTTCGCTGATAAGATGTACCTGGCCCACTGCAAATACCCGGTCGATTGTCGAGGGGTCAATCCAATGTTGTAAGGTTGTCCCCAAGGGCGCGATTCACCCTGGCATATGCGCCGCCCCAGAGTATCCACGGCTGGCGGCGGCTGCACGGGAATGGCGGCAATCGAAGGCTGAAGAAGATCCTCCGAATTCCAATTTACGACCTCCATGGCATAGTTCACCGGGGGTGCATCCGCATATGGGGTCGATGAGATCGGCTTTGACGGCGTCGCACAAGAAAAGCTTCGGCGACCCTTGATGATTTCACTGTACCACCTACCCCACAGGTGGAGGTTCTTACACTCACGGTCGTAATCCTTAATAAGATTAAGAATCTCCCGATCCACTGGCGCCTCAGGGAATCCTCCCTCCGAGCGGAAAAATGGGAACGAAATATCAGCAGACATGGTGCCTGCAAGAAAAAGCGAAATTCAGTTATCAGCATCATAAGTTAATTTTAAAAAAATTCCCACGCTTGGTACTTTAAAATTTATACCACACTGCAATGCAGTGGAAATGGGACCAAAGGGGGACCCACAAAATCCAGATGACAATACATCAGTTAATAAAACAGTCTCATCATTGGATGAGACTGTCAATTAATGAGGAGATCCTCAAAAAGAATATTCTCATTAAATGAGAAATCCCTTGAGACAAGGAGAAAATCTCCCTTTTCAGAGCAAAGCTCTGTCACAGAGTGACACTTATCAAACTCTGGTCATAAGGGAATAAAATTCCTTAAAGAGCCTAGCTCTGTAATAATGATGGAAAAATCCATCAAAGAAAAAAAATTAAAGTTTGGGATCTTAAAAGATCCATGAAAAAACTCTTAAGAGTTCATCATCAGAAGATCAAAGGATCTATGGTTTTGTCAATGAGCAAGGCTCTGTTCATGGGTTAAGAAACCCTGAAACAAATTCTTGAGAGCAAAGCTCTGTTTATGAAACCCCAAAGGGGTTTTCTTTAGATCAAAAGATCTATGAGAGCAAGGCTCTATTAATTAAAATTAATTTAAGTTAATTTTTACCTAAATTTTTTTAGAGTTTAACTCTTGGAGTTCTGGAAAACAAGAGCAAGGATCTGAAAATAAAAATCTTGGGAAGATGATAATCATCTGCTGAGGACCAAGGGTTCTATTTAAAGGCGCTTAAGCGCCCCTTCAACTCCTGAGTTGATCCAACGGTCTGGATCTTGCCACCGCTGCACTCACGTGTGCGCCACGTAAGCGCAACGGTAGGGGGGCATTTGTTTCCCCCAATCAGAGCAAAGCTCTGTTTGAATTTCAAATTCAAAAGGTGAAGCAACGCTTCAGATCGCTTGCGCTGCGTGCAGAGCGCCACGTGTCAAAAGCAGACACGCCAGCGCAAGGGGCGCTGCGCCCAAGGCAGCGCACCCAAATCAGAGCAAGGCTCTGTTTTAAAATTTAACCTTTAAAAATAAAAGAAGCAACGCTTCAGATAACTTGCGCTCTGCGCTGCGCGACACGTGTCAGCGCAGTTGGCTGCGCTCTGCGCTGCGCGACACGTGTCAGCGCAGTTAAGCTGCGCTCTGCGCTGCCCGACACGTGTCAGTGCAGTTGCGCTGCGCGACACGTGTCAAGCGCAGGTGCACTTGCGCCAACTATGCCAGCACTAAAACTTAAATAATGAATTATTTAATTAATCAGAATTAAAATTCTAGAATGATCTTTTTAATCTTATTAAAATAAGAAGATTATCTTCTGTAAAACAGAGGCCTTAGGATCAAAGATCCAACTGTGGGGAAATATTCCCAGATCAATCAGAGAAAGATCTCTGTAACTAACTCAACAAACTAATTGGCCCTATATAAAGGCCCCTAGACTCCAAGTTTGATAGATACAGAGAAAGAAAATACAGAGCTCCTCTAAAAACTTTGAGAAAAAACTCAAAGAGAAAAAAGGTAAACCTTTGAAAAAAGAAGAATTTCTTCTAAAAAGATCAATGATCTAAGAACAAGATCAAGATCTTCAATAAAAAGAAAAAGATCAAAAAATATCCAATCATAAAAGATAAAAGAAGTAATTTACTTCATTATTAGATCTTTTGATCTATATAAAGGCATTGCCTTTTGATGAGAATCAGAACCATTGGTTCTTGAATCTTGAGGTAGAACCTCTTTAGAACGAGAAAGATTCTTTTCTTTGATCTAAATTTGATCAAGATGCGTTCTCCGCTATTGGACAGTGCCCTGCACTCTTAATTTGCGCTGTTGCGCTCCTTGGACTGGCGCAAGTCACCAGAGAGCGCCACATGTCAATCTACGCATTGCGCTCCTAAAAACAGAGCGTTCCGCTCTTGGACTGGCGCAACTCACCAGAGCGCGCCACGTGTCAGCGGCGCACTGGCGCGGCGCATTGCGCTAACAGACTTGCGCTCAGCAGAGCGTGACACGTGTCACCTCCACGTGCGCTGGCGCCTTGCACTCTTTAATTGGCGCAGAGCGCCTGACAGGCCACGTGGCGCACTGTCAGAAAAACAAATGTTGTGCATTATTAAAAAGGGCAGAACCCAATTAAAAGTTCTAACAGACCAAAACAAATGTTGTGCATTATTAGAAAGGGCAGAGCCCAATTAATAAGCTTAACAAGCCTAATATAAATGCCATGCATTTAAATAAAAACCCTAATGCTATGCATTGTTTAAAAGGGCAGAGCCCAAACAAAGGCCTAACAGGCCAAATATAAATAAAATGTTGAACATTTTCAAATAGACTTAGCCAAATTCTGGCCATAAGTCCTCAATTTAAATTGAACTGAGCACAACTGCTCTCCCAAATCAATTTACACCCGGTTCAAGGGTACATCTCTGAACTCCTCTGATATTTGTCGTTGTAATCCTTCAACGTCGTCAGAGAGGTGACGGGTCCCGGCAACCATACATTGCTACGGACTGTGGGGTCCTTAAACTCATGGACCGAAATATCCTTAAACTAATATTCGTCCCCAAAATGGGAATGTTGGACCGAAATGTTATTAAACTAATATTCGTCCTCAAAATGGGAATGTCGGACCACCATGTCCCTAAACTGGAGATCGACCGCAATGTCTCTAAACTAAACAATAGAGCCCCAAATGCTCTTTTGTTGGATCTAAACGATCCCGTTAAGTCGATCTTAGTCTCAAATTAGACTAACGTGTCCTTAACAAACGTTTAAGTTGATCTTAGCCTCTAACAAGGCTAACGTATCCTTAAACCAAAACCCCAAAGCCAAATCTAAGAAAATACGGATTTGGACTAATCCACGTCCTACAGGCGACAACATAAATTAGTCTCCGTATACAATCCACGGGCAACCGAACACAAAACAAACACCCACGACACGAAGTGACCATCTGGAGAAGGAGAAAGTTGTTACCGCGATGCGGTAGCGTAATTAACTGCAGGGGCTTGCGCCTGCAGGGAAGAGCGTCCCCACAATCAAAAATCCCTCAAACGATGGGGAATCTGACGAAGTCTGCTACATCGGCCGCATCCGTTTAAACCTTCGATACATGGTGCCATAAATCAACTTGGCATCTTCGGAGAGGTAGACGGATAGCTCCAATTAGCATCTGCCCCGTATTTCAGGCAAGACGTCTATCGCGTCTCCGCCGCGTCTTTCGGAGGGGAACAACACTCTTTGACGAAGAGACTGGACTGTATGGTGACTGTCACTGATAGGATCCGATTGTGTTCGGATGTGCTTACTTGTCGACCTTTATTTTGATCAATACCTGGGTAGCTGTTACGTGCAGCTAGTACCGCTGACGTGCTTGTGGGTTAACCCGTGAGGGGATTGATCTGAAAGTGTTTCAGATCAATGGGATATGATCCTAACCTACTACTAGTGTATTGATTGAGTCTTTAGAGTCCCACGCAGAGGTTTTTCTCACTCAGGAGAAACGAAGTAGAGTGCGTATGGCGATACATGCGGAAGTTCGATTAAATATGTGTGTGTGTGTGTTAATCGGACCTTTTATAATACTCTGGTTTATGTTAAAGCCGGATTATTAAATCAATTTTTAATTTAATTATATATATATATATTCTAGTATTATGTTCATTTTCTATTTATCTCACATTTGGTATTTGTATACAATACAAATACGTGTATATGTATACGATACATATTCTTTGTGTATATGATACACTTGCATGTATCTAGAAGGGACACCTCATTTCTTTCTTTATTAATTAATAAATGTGTCATTTCTTTTTTGAATAAAGAAAGAAATGAGAAGAGTGTAGAGAAGAATGAGCACAATTTCTTAATTGGAAATTGTTGCACTATTCTAGCATGGTTGCTCTCTCCTTTCTCATCTAACCCCTTCGTTCCTTCATGCTCTCTCTCTCTCTCTTAATTTTCTAGTGTGAGAAAGAGAAGAAAATGAGAGAAAAATATGGTGAGCTATCTGCATCTCTTCCCTTCATGCTCTAGCAAATCATGAAGGCAAAATTACTTCACAAGACTTTCTCTTTGGTGAAGTTGAAGCTTGAGTTGGGGTTTTCCTCGATATGGATCATCTTCGGCAAGGAGGTCCGCTTGCAAGCTTGTTCCTATGGCGACAGAGTCTAACTTGGGTCTTCCACGATTGGGTAGACACGCTACAAAGGTTGTAGCCTCTAAACTTGTAGTTTAGTTTACTAGTTTTTAACAACTACATGTGTTTGAATGATTTTGGAATTGGTTTTTGGTGCTATACTCTTTGAATTTTCTGTTCATCATTCTGTCGCGGTCCGCAAGAGTTGCGACTCTAGCACCAAACGCCAACAGTTTCGAGACTACGTCTCAAAAGTTGACGCGGTTACTTAATTAGGTTAGTAGTGAAAGCTTCAATAACTTCCCGCAACGCTTGCACTAACCTGCCCAACATGTAAGGTGTAATAGGCTTGATTATCTTAGACACTCCATCTTGGAAGTCGAGAGGTGGTCTAAGGCCTTAGGACACTATAGATTCTAGGTCTTGGTTGTTTTGATTTCTTCTTGTGTGGTTGAGTCTTTCATCCGTTCACTTTAGCACCACTTTGAGTTCATAAACTCTTTGTTACACCACCCTCATTCTTTTCATCCCATTTCTTTCATACACTTTACACTCTCGATACATTTCTTTACCCTTACTTTTTCCTTACACTAGACCGACTAGTGTATGCGAACGCGGGCTAAGGATACAAAATCTCGATTAGTCCGAGTTCTACCTATTTCTTCTGATTCTTCTATCGACTCCGAAGTCGATTCCACCATTGATTCTACCTTTTCTACCACTCTTCAAGACTTATGTTATCCAAGTCATTCCACCATCTCCTCTTGCATTTTCCTATCCTATTCAAATGCAAACCACTTTGAAATCAAATCTAACTACATTCCCATGCTCTCGATTTTCCGGACTTGATTCCGAAGACGCTTCGTTTTCATTAGCGACTTTGAAGATGTATGTATGATGACGCGACTACAACAATTAACCGATGACACAATCAAGCTCCATTACATACCTTTTACCCTTTGTGATAATGCTAATAAATGACTCTTTAGCATACCTAAAAATTCGATCACTTCATGGGATGAGTTTGTAAAGGTTTTCCTTACAAAGTTTTACCTTAACTATAAAACTTCGCAATATCGGAATAACATCAATCAATTTCGACAAATTCTGGTTGAGACTTTTTGGATGTACCTTGACCACTTTAAAGACCACTTAATTCAGACTCCATGAAAAAGCATCCTGATGAAGCTTGGACCTATCTTGAAGAGTTATCCGAAAAAATAATGACTTGGGAGAATGATAAAACTCTGATCGTCTCAAAAGGCGGTGTTCATAACGTTGAGTCCTTAATAGCCTCCAAAGCTAGAATGGACGCACTTTTGTGCCAATTTGAGGCTATTGAAGGAAAATTCCCTATGCCACATGCTTCTATCAGTCATCTCTCCCATACCTCCTGTTTGAATTATGCTGATCCCTCACTTCTCACGGATGAATGTCCTTTAGTCGCAAAGCTCTTAAGTCCCGATCAACTTAACGCTTTGTACCAACGACCTAGAAGCGATCCTTTCTCTTCTACCTATAATCCGGGATGAAGGAATTATTCTATTTTTTCTTAGAATAATAACAATCACTTTCAAGTAGGTCAAAACTCCAACATTCTTTCTCAATTCCAAAAACAACGACAACAAATGTTTCAAAAAATGATTTCTCCATCAAATCAATCTTTTAATCCTCCT
Organism: Agapanthus africanus; assembly: GCA_030015575.1. Taxonomy (NCBI): domain Eukaryota; kingdom Viridiplantae; phylum Streptophyta; class Magnoliopsida; order Asparagales; family Amaryllidaceae; genus Agapanthus; species Agapanthus africanus. Next base: position 117,628,625 of record JASDDO010000031.1, read on the forward strand.
ACTCAATAATTCAATTAACCTTTCAACAATCATGCTCAATCTAATAACTCTTTCACTCCATGGGTACTCAAGCGAAAAATTTGCCAAATAAAGAAAAGCACATTCCATTAAAAGAGTCCGCCGAATACAGGATCCGAGATACAAGGATTGACAAAACAATACTCAAGACTCTGGAGCTCCCTTTCCGCTTCCTCCACCATATCATACACTACTACAAAAGTTCTCAAAGATAACGGAGATTTCTTCATAGTTCAAACCGTGACTATTTTAACGTAACGGTTGTATAAGAATTGGTCACGGTTTGAACCGTGACCGATTGCATAATGTGGCGAGCCCCACGACCCACTAGTGATAAAACCCTAAATTTTCCTCTTTCTTTTCCCCGAGCGAGCTCCTCAATTCCCTCCAACAAAAATTTTTAGCCCCAAATTCTCCCGCCTCCGCCTCCTCGTAGCTCCCGCTCGAAGCCCTCTCTCATCGTCGTTCCCCGCCGCTTGAAGTCCCCCTCGTCGTCGATCGCACCTTCCCTCTCCTCACCGTTCCCAGCCGCTTGAAGTCCTCTCCCATTGCCGATCGCCTCTCCTCGCGTCGTCGATCTCCTCCCCTCATGTCCCCACTCGTCACCACTCGTTCCCGATCGCTTTCCCTTACGTCGTCGTTTCTTGAGATCAGCTCCGCCGCTCGAAGCCCTTCCGCCATCGCTGTTCTCGCCGCTCCCAGCCGTACGAAGCCTCCGCAGCCACCCCTTCAGCTGCCCGTGGATTTCGTTAAAAGGTTAGTATTCAATTTAAAATTTTGTTAATTTCAATTTTTATAAATGTTGTTGATTGTTGTTTACTTTGGTTAAAATCTTTGAAATAAGTTATTAATTTTAGCTTTTTTGTTGTTGCTACTGCCGTTGGATAAGGTTAGGGTTAGTTTAGGCTGGTTAAGGTTAGGGTTAGGGTTAGGGTTAGGGACAGGGGTTAGGGTTAGGGGTAGGTTTAGGGTTGGTTAGGGTTAGGGTTTAGGGTTCATGGATAGGGTTTGGTTAGGGATATGGTTATGGTTTAGGTTAAGGTTAGGGATAGGTAGTTTAGTGAAATTCAACAATAATTAAGGGTATTTTAGCGATAGAGCTACAAAAGTTAAGGGTATTTTAGTGAAAAATAAATAAAATTGAGCAAGGGTTTTTTTTAACTTAAAATTTTAATCATAGTTTAGTGAAAAAACAATAGTTAAGGGTATTTTAGTAGAATTCATAGTAATTTATTTAATTTAAGGTAGTTAGTGAACACAATAATAGTTTAGGGTATTTTAGTGTAATTTAGTAAAATGGAAGAAATATGTTGCTTAAAGGGGTGCACATGCTTGTGTGTGTATATGCACATACACATACACATACAAGCACACGCACACAAACACACTCACACACACATACTGTTGGATATAGTGCCCTTAAGACAATTATTTTAATTATAGGCAGACGATTATGATAATTGAAAGATGACCTATACAGGTAGAACAATCTTACTCGAGATGATAGTATGCTATCCAGTTTGTATTTATCATTGATGTGTATACATTTTACTTGTTATTACGTGTCGCTAATACATAATGTTAAAGCGCATAGGATTCTTGCTTGACTACCAGCATTATGATGGCGATCATATACGTGAAAGTTGGGTAGTCCATAAGCATATCTTTAAATGTCCCTAGTCGTGGGAGTATCGAGATCGAGCATCGATATTCCGAAGTACACTAGTGTATACGTTTCAAGACCCGGCGAGGGGCGGTGGCTGGTCTCATAAGCCATTGGTGTTAGTCTTTTGACCTGAGCTCGTTATTTGTCTCTTGTGAATTCCTAATGTACTTTGATTACTACCCTACCACGGCTCAAGAGGAGTCATGCAAACATGTTTTAGTTAGGTACACTTCCGAGTCACATGGAAGCAGTGAGAGATTGTCGGGGATTCGTCTCTCCTGGTATTAGGAGTCGATTGCACTTTGTTCGGTTGACCATCACTCTAAATCCGTGGCCATGGTAGATAATATTTACTGATACAAGTTCAGTAGTTTCTCGGTTAGTGATGAGCTTGACTCCGACACGACTTATCGGGTTATTAGGGATCTGGCATTTTCCACCCTCTAGACCCGGTATGCGATACTCTTAGACGAAGAGACCGGACTGTACGGAGATTGTCACATTCAGGATCAGTAGGGTACGAACGGACTTGATTGTTGACCTCCCTTTCGGCATATATCTGGGTAACCGTTGCGTATAGCTAGTGTCGCTGACGTGCTTGTGGTTATGAATTTATCCAGTAATCACTGCCAGCATATTGTCGAGTCTTTAGAATCCCACACAGAGGGTTTTCCAGGTTCATGCAATATGATGTAGATGACGTATGTTGGTACATATAGGTGTCTGATTAAATATGTGTACAGGCTGTACGGACTTTAATCGGATGGTTGGTAATACTGGCGGCTTAGGATTAAGCCGAATTATTAAATCAGGTCTTGATTTAATAATTTATATATATATATATTATATGTATTCTAGTATTATTATTTACTATTCATTTTCTCTCTCTTGGATATTCGTATTTTTATACGGATACGCGTATATGTATTTCTATACGTATACCGAGTTGTATTCCGTATTTATACGAAATTTGTTTTAGAAGAAGACACCTCTTTATATGATTTTCTTTTTAGAAATTCATTTGCAAATGAGGTGAAGGGTGAGGTGGCATGGAGTATGGTTGTAGACATGTAGAGTGGAATGAGCATTCATTTTTTTATTAAAAATTGGTTATGATATTTATATTTGTATGGTTAAAAAATTATGAAGCCATTCTTTCTACATTCTTTGCTTCATTCAGTCTTTCAACACTTGCTCATTTTTGCTCATGGCTAAGTTTCCCCATCTCCTCCTCCTTCTTTACTTTCTCTATTGAGTATAAGATTAGAGAGAAAATCATTGCGGAAAATTCCTACATCCCCACTTTCCATTCGTAGCGAGCTTAGAGCGTCGGTTGCTTAAGTGAAGCTGGAGCTTGGATCGGTTCTCTCGGATGGATCATCTTCGACAAGGGTGGGCGCTATTCAAGTTTGTTCCCAACAGCCTACAGGAGCGTGGAGGAGTCTTCCAAGATTGGGTGGACACGCGTCAAAGGTTATATTTCCTAAACTTTGTTCACTAGTTTACTAGTTTTGGTGTTTGGATAGATCATTAGGGATTAGTTTCTAGTTGCCCTCTTGTAAAATTTTTTTTTCGGTTCCGCATTAACCACGGTTGCCACGGAAAAGGCACTAAGAACTTTCAATGGTATTAGAGCCTCCCAAACACTCTAAACTAGCTAGTTATGACGTTAAAAATCACGGTTTTTACAGCATCGAAAACTGTCGAAAGAACGGTCCCAAATTTCTGAGTTTTGAGTTATTTGCGCACCCTGCGGGCTTACGGTTTGGACCGAGAATCCGTAGGGTGATACGTGGGCACCCTGAGGAGTACCCCTAAGGGGACGAAGGGCTGGGCCTACTCCCGAAGACCACCATGAGGTGGTCTTGGGGGTGGGGACTCGAGACTACCCCCATGGGTAGTCCCGGATCTGCCTACCCTCTTAGGCCACCTCATGGTGGCCTCAAGGGGGTGGGTACCCCCTAGGCTCCCTATTTGACCGTTAATTTTTACTTGGTCTCCCCACGAGATTTTATCCGAGTTTCGATTCGATTCGGACTCCCGGATTGGGTTAAAAGTTGGTTTTTTTGGAAGTTTAGTGCACTTGGTTTTCCCTTTGGTATATTTAGGATGTGAGCTATTTGTGTGTGGAATTCAAATGCCGTGACTTTGTTTACGTGCGTGTATGTTTTGTTGAATGTCGCAAATTGCTATATGCTCAATTAGACAGGATTGCACACTTGCTTCTGTTACTTGTTTCTGTGGTTATATATATCTTGATTATGGTTTAGCTGGATTGTCGTGTCGGATATCCCCTCGTACGATTGCTTGTAGAGTTTTGATTTACATTGTTGTATTCATTTGTTTGGGATGAGCTCCAACTTGTGGCCGCTGTTTTCGTAATATGTATATTCTTTTATTGGGGCTCGACCAGGATGCGGTCGATATCACCATTGTATATATATTAGGATTAACCCAGGAAAGTGCTCGAGTAGACAGTATTAGTTATATGTATGCCCTAGAGGCCATTACTGTACATAGGATGTATATTGTAGTGGATGCTGGGACATATATAGGGACGAATTTCTTGCTCGACATATATAGGGAGGACTTTCTTGCTCGACATGATAGTGTGCTATCTAGTTGCTCTTTATCTTAACGTGTACACTGATTGTCTCTCAGTTACATGTTGGTAAAGCCCTTAGGATGTGTACTTGACTACCTGGACTATGATGCGGATCATACTAGTGGGGACATGGTAGTCCATAAGTACATCCTTCAAGGTCCCTAGTCGTGGGTGTATCGAGACGGGGCATCGATATACCAGAGTAGACTAGCGTATACCTTCTCGACCCATACAGATGGGCGATGGATGATCCCATATCCATTGGTGTTTGATATCAGAGATGATATGCGGGTGCTCAGTGGAGACTGGGTACACTGGACGGACTCGCCGAGAAATCCCAGATGGTATTATACCTCACGTCAGATGGCAGTTCTCTGGTGACACTGGTACAGAGTAGTCTGTTGACCGGAGATCGTCATAGAGTCTTGTGTGATTCCCACTGTGCTTTGATTTCCACCTTACCACGTCCAAGAGGGCGTGCAAAACGGTGGTTTTTGGGTACAGTCCCGAATCACATGGAGGCAATGAGCGATAGGAGGGGATTCGTCTCTCCCGGTATAGGGAGTTGATGTTGCGCTGTGTTCGATTGGCTATAACCAGAAATCCCTGGCCAGGGTTGCTGAGATTTACTGGTAAGTGTTACCAGTAGTTTCTCGAACTGTTATAGACCTCATATCGACACGACTTATCGAGTTATTGGGGTCTGACGTTTACCACCCCTAGGCGAGATATGCGACATATCAGACGACGAGACCGGACTGTACGGTAAGTGTAACTGGTTGGATTCACAGGAGTGTGAGCGGGCTTGCTCGTTGATCTTTTGATCGCTTAATACCCGGGTGGCCGTTACGTTTAGCAGACCGCTTGCGGCTTGTGGGTGTTTGATATGATCATCACCTGCTGCCGGCATATTGACGAGTCTTTAGAGTCCTACACAGAGGTTTCCTGGCTCAAGCGAAACGAAATAGGAGCGCATATGAGATATGTGCGGGACCGAGAATAATACCAGTATGTGATACTGAATTCTATTCTCACGATTTGTGACATTGATCGGTTATATGCGATATAGCCGGGTTATCGGATCAAATGTTGATTCGATAAGTTGTTACTATTGATATTAGTCGGTTATATGCAGTATGACCGGATCATTAAATCAAGTGTTGATTTAATGATTTAATGTATAATTATATATTTGATATATTACTTTACATTAACTAGTATTTTTTCACTTAAGATTGATTTTCTCACTTGATATGCACAAGTAGTATATGTGATATATTTTTTGTGCACTTGATTGTATCATGTTTGATGATACATGCAAACTTGGGTGTGTGTATGCTATACACCATGTTTAGTTAATGGTTAGGATTTCATTTGCCTTATTTATTTATTTTCTTTATTTATTTTTGGCAAGAAACAAAATGGTGGAGGCTTTCTTTGTTTTATTCTTGAAGATTCATGAAGCTTCAACCATTTTGTTTTATGCTTAACCTAACCATTTAACTAAACCTTAGTTTATTCTCTACGCAAGTTACTTCATCCATGGTTGCATTATGATAAGCATCACTTGATTTTCTATTTTGGATATTCATTAATTCTTTTTCTATTCTTTTCTTCTTCTTCTTCTTCTTGATGAAGAAAAAGAAAGCTTGCTTGAAAATTATCAAGTGATGAATCCAAGTGAGAAATCCAAATCCAAAGTGAACTCACTTCCTATTTCTTCATCCTCTACCACTTTCCATGTTGTAAAGGGTGTTTTCTTCACAAGGTTCATGACCAAGTGAAGATGGAGCTTGAGTTTGAGTCGCCTCGATGTAGATCATCTTCGGCATCGAAGTCAACGACCTACCCCGCTCGTTTCTCCGACGAAACCATCGCTAGAGCCCGGGATCCGATGATCGCAGCGGAGGGACGTCATCACGGAGCTAAAGAGGTGGAGGACGTGATCTACAAAGGTTGTAGTCACTTTCACTTTCTAGTAAAGTTGTTTACTTGTATGGTTTTTGCCTTACCTCTAGTAATCGATCTAGTTTAGGGTTTCTCGGCACCGGAAAATTTGAATTTGGCATGGTTGATGCCTTGTGGAACCTCTTGAGTGTGTCTAGGAACCCTAAAGTGGTATCAGAGCCTAGCTAGAGCTTTAGGTGAAGTGTAGACGATGCTAGAAACCCGATCGAACCCTGAAACCCTAAATTTCACCCCTTTCTGTACATTTTCTAAAACTGTGCATTTTTCCTAATTAAAAATATCCAAAAAATTCAGCAGGGTTTTTGAGGGGTTACTGTGCTGCACGTGCGTCTGAGTCGACTATAGAACCGCGGAACCGCAGCATGAGCATGGCTCGTGCGGCGGTTCCGCGGCCGTTCTGTCACTTCATCATTTTCTGTTTGCACAGTAATCTCTCTCTGTAAGTGTTGTATTTTCTGGGAATTTTTAATGTTTGCTCAAGAGTTGAGTTTTCTGGGTTGTATTGGGGACTCGATGATTCGATCTGAAATTTTAACTGCGTCTATGTATTTTTCCGGGTAATTTAGAACATGTTAAAAAGTTCGACCGGATATAAATACCCAATTTTTCCCCTACCGGGAAATTTCCAAATGTTGGATTTTTCCGTATTTTAAAACCGTCTAAGTAGTGCAAGTAACGCGATGGACCCTCTAGAAGACAACAAACCTTAACTCGATTATGTGACCGCCTTGAACCGCCCTTTGAACCTTAGGGTTTGGGGCAGTACGGCGTGTCACATGTGAGGCGTTGGCTTGACCCTTCTACGGCTGGACCGTTGGTACTGTGGCATGAAGTGAATGTTTTTAAACTTATTTCATGTGTTGAGCCGTTTCGGGAAAACTTGGGTGTTTGATTGTTCGATCGGAAAGTTTAACATTTTCTATTTATCTGGAATGTGATACAATATTTGGAATCCACATGTAGTTATGAGATAACTGATTTTGATGTTATAAACATAGCAGTTTAGTCTCACTTGATCGGTTGCCGCGGAACTTTGATGTGATCAAAAGTCCGTCGCAATCGCGTAGCGTACGCGGATACTCGCCGGTAAACTTAATAGACAGCCACGCCCCATAGCCCCGACCAAGTGACTGTAGGAGAACCCCGTCGCCAAAAGCATCCGTTCGGGTGCTCGCGGCAGCGGTGTTCCGCCTTAGTGCACTTCGTCGACGGTATCGGGGGTGCGGCCGTCTACTAAAGTTTGCGACGAGCATTCGTTCTGGATATCGGGAATCTTGTTGAATTTCCCGACTTCATATTGAAAAGTGTTTTCGATAATGAGACTAAAATGCGGGGTTTATAATTGTTAGGCATGCGATGTCTAAGGAATTCATTTGGTTAGGCATGCGATGTCTATGCAAGTTGCGAATTCCAACTGTTGTAGTTTTACACTTTCTTTTCTTTGACCGTAAGTGTAATATGTGATATCGCCGGTTTCGTTGCTATATGTCAACGACAATTGGGATGCGCATATTTACTTACGTTGATGACATGTGATGTTATGTGTTGCTGGATATGTTATATTGGATCGTCGTGTTTGAATAGCCGGGGTTTTTTTATGTGAGATGAGTGTTTTTCCTTTTTCATTCATGTAAAAACTTGTATGTAATATTCTTTTATTGGGGCACTTCCAGGTTGCGGAAGATGTCACCGTTGATGTATATTATTTACTTTTCCGCACTAGGATAGACCCAAGGAGGAGGGCACAAGTAACCGGGTTCTGGAGTCCAGTGGGAGACCAACTCGAGGAGTCGAGTCCGGGTCTCCTAACTCTAGAATTGGTAGGGTTGCTTGCCACTCTCGTAGGGGTCTAGGGATGTGGGTTTGGCTATTCATCGCGACCGTGGAATCCGTGTTTTATACTGGCTCGTATTGAAAACACGGACGTCCTAGTATATCCAATATTTCATATGTTTCTTCTGCTGCGATATCTGTGATGTGATCATTTGATATGCTGTGATGGATATTGTATATAGTATATATGATATATTATATAGACGTTACTTATGTTTTACACCCGCGCTAGCCCTGCCCCGCTCTGTCGTTAGTTACCTAACCTAACGGTGCACGAGGGGACATCGAGGCGAATGCAGATGGCATAAGTGTACGTCGTATTTATCTGTGATGTTTAGGTGACTTAAATGATGGGACTTCATTAATATGATTAATGAAACAAAAGAAACCTAAAAGATATTTTGGAATCGAATTTTCAGAAACAGGTAGCTGCAGTTCTTGCTTTGCATCGCGGTGTTCCATGTAGAACATCCTGCACCTTATTCGATAAGGAAAGGGCCGAGATCCCTTCACCGGGAGTGACCCCTTTAGCAATAACTGGCAGATGCTACAACCCTCGGTTTGTCTTTTGATTGCTTCTATAGTTTTTGCTTTGCACAGCGGTATATATGATATATCCTGCACCTTATTCGATGAGGAAAGGGCCGACGATCCCTTCACCGGGAGTGACCCCTTTAGCAAAACTAGAAAAGCCTAAAAAAACACTCCATTTTAAAATCATTTGATTCTATAACGATATCAAGTTCATTACGCAATAGGTTTTCTTAAAAACCTGTCGTAGCCCTCCGTCATTTCAGATAAGTTGTATATAGTATTCGTGCTACATTTGTTGGCTTTCGTCAAGGTGTAGTGTGCGGTAGCTATATGCTGCTTATCTGCTGCATATGATGCGATTGGATTAGGGTAGTCGTGCGGCTTTGTTGGCTTTCGTCAAGGGTCGTGCGGGTGGGTTTAATTCAATCAAGAAATGACGGGTTGAACTTGACTAGCGGGCTATAGTTTGTTGGCTTTCGTCAAGGTCATAGCACGTTAGGGGCAAAATTATCGGGAATTTCAAGTGTTGAAATTTGCAATGAGATTGCATACCTTCTATGAGATAGTTGGATCCCGATACCCACTGCGAGTAATTGTTACTCCTGGGAGAGTTTTACACATTACAATTAGCCGATCAAGTAGGTGTCTAGAAAGGTGTCAACGGGGTTACGCCTCAGGGAAAACGAGGTTTACTTTAATTAGGTACGTGCGAAAGCACGGGGAATCTCCCTCAAAGTACCAACACTGGCCTGGCTGAAAGATTGGCGAACTTGTAGCATGTAATTAATCCCGGCTAGTCTTTCCTTTTAGGGTTTGAAGGAAGATTTGATTAAAACAGTGGGAGCCATCCTGATTAGATAAAATAATAACCAATCTGATTTTGCAAGAGCATACGCTGAGTGTTTTCTTCTCTCTCTCTCCAGGTAGCGACCATATCACGCCTTAATCAAGATAATAAAATGGATGTATTGACCGAACCCGCTTGCTATACTGAGCTGGGGAACATTGATCCCGCTCCTACTTATAATTGTTATAAGACAGAGCAGGAAATTGGGGAATACCAGATTTCCCGTGCCGCCCAAATGAAGAAAGTGTATGCTGATGCATCATCTTCGGGTGTTCATTACAGAGAATTGTTTCTCAGTATCCTTTACGTCCTGGGTATGTGATACCGGATCAGGATCCCGCATATGTAATCTGTTACATGGGCTACAGATAGGTAGAGAACTGAGAACGGGTGATAAGTTTCATGAGACAGGAAACGGTGCAAGCGTTGCAGCCAAGTCTGTTGGTCACTGTCACCCTGTATTACCAATACATTGATTCCGAACAAATGCTATTAGATACCATACATGATATACAAAATCATATCAATCTCTTTATTTATTAAAGAAGGATATAATTTTGTATTGTTGGATATTGTTTTGAACATTTCCTATATCAAAAGTTGATCGGATCAGGCACGTTATCTAAAAGCATTGACGTTCTAAATCAAACTACAGTTCCTAGTATACAGAACACACACAGGAGGAAGAGTTCAGAAATGAACGGATTCCTTCTTGAGGCATTGTAGACTAAGTCATATCAATGCGACCCGACTGGCTGAAGTTACATTTAGATGCATATTTAAATCAGTTTGAATTTGCATCTTATGAAACTTGTCAGTCATGTCATAAAGATAAGATGACCATAGCTCTGTTTACTTGAAACAGAGAAAGAATTAGTGAACTCTTGGGACTGATACATGATGATGTATGTAAGGTCCCCTGTCTACACATGCCAGGACCGGTTCTTTGTACTTCATTACATTCTCTGATAATCTCTCAAGATTCAGCCATATGTTCCTGTTGAAACATAAATCCGAAGCTTTTGAGATATTCACAGAATATAAGTTAGAAGTAGAGAACCAAAACCAGGTATAAGTATTATGTCCTATGATAAGATCAGGGAGGAGAATACTTGTGCATAGAATTCCTGGACTATTCTAAAGAGGAATGAGATTCTCTCTCGGTATTACTCCTCTGAATATACCACAGCACAACGGTGTATCGGGGCGGAGCAATCGCACCATATTGGATATGGTGTGCTCTATGATGAGTATTACTGAGTTACCTGTTTCTTTTAGGGGGTTATGCACTTGAGAAGCTGCATACCTAATGAATTAGGTTCGAATTAAATCAGTGCCTACCACTCCATATGAGATATGGTATGGGAAGAACCTATCACTTAAGTAAGTTAAGATTTGGGATTGTCTGGCCTATGTCAAAAACAAAATCCGGACAAGATCGAGGCATAGTCAGTTCTGTAAAACTGGAAAGGTTCCAGCTATACAAAACTGCAGCTGATTTGACAGGACCAAAGGATTCTATAGTCCCCGACGAACCTCAGCCTCTCCGCCGATCTGGTAGGGTTCCTCATCCGTCTGAGAGATACTTCGGTTTCTCGATGACAGTGGGAGCGAGGAATGC